>OZ025296.1:249738458-250938458 GCA_964019185.1 Maratus speculifer | reverse complement strand
AATTAATTGGTTACGTATAATTATGTATTTAATAAAATATTTTTTAATGTGTATAATATGTAGATAGTCAGTTTTAATTTAATAGTAAAAACGTTATTTAATCGAAATTTGCATGGTAAAATTTCGAATAATTTAAACATATGAAAAATGGATTTAGTAAATGAAAAAACAACTGATAGGATAATAGGGACCCCCCCCCCCCCCTGTGATGTCGGGCTTCCTCTACTTCTAATTCTTAATGGGCTCTGAAACTGACAAGAAATGGCACAGTCCTCGAGCCTGTTAAAGTGTTGCGGGGTCTATGTCTTTACGCACAATTCGAAATCTTTTGCCTCTTTTCAAAATAATAACAATTTTGCTTTCACTTTATCATTTAAGTTCTTATTTTAAAAATATTTTTGTTTATTTATTTTAAAAAAAAGTCAGCATGAACTAGAGTTTATAATTGTCTTGAAACCTGTAGTTACTAGCATTTCATATTTTAAAAGGGGGAAAAATGTATATAAATTGTTACTTTAAAAAAAATTAATATTAAAAAGAAACTTGTAAAAGTTTTATAAGTCAGTTTCTGTAAATTCTTTGTCATTCAATACTTGGTTATGCAATGAATTTGGTTAATCGGTGCTCTTTGAGGATAGCTGTGATCGATCTGTATACGGGCTGTTTTTTGCTTTTTCAATTTTGCTTACAGATAATTTTAATGAGGTCACTTTCATTTTTAAAACCGGTTTCGAAAATTAAAGCATCCTCTTAAAAAAAAAAAAAAAAAAAAAAAAAAAAAAAAAAAAAAAACTTTGCAAACAAAATAAAAAAAAGTGAAAAAAAGTCTGCATACAGATTGATCTCAGCTATCCAGTGAAAAAAAAATCATTTAAAAATATTGAAATGCAACTGAGATATAAATTTCTTTCATAGTATTCCATTCCATTCTTCCATGCATTAGAGAATGGGTCTTTTCGCGTAACTGAAGTAGCCTCTTAAGTAGCGAACTGTTAAAATTATGTGTTTATATAATTTATTTATTTTCTATACTTTATAATAAAATCTTAGCATTGTGTGCTTATTTGTAAAATTGTTTTAGGCAAATTTTATTTTAACATTGTTAATTTATTTTTAAGCCCGGTGGCAGAACTATCTTCAAATGTCTGCAACGCTAATAATATTTTCAAAAATAGTCTGCAAAATGCAACGTATTACATAAATATATTTTTTCTGCTATTGTAGTGCTAATTAATTATGGTAACATGCATGTGTATGTGTAAATTATTTCCATCACTTACAAAATAATAATAATAATAAAACAGAAAAATCCACTTCCAGCAATATCTTTCTTTTTTCCCCTTGTGCCTTTGATGAAATTTTCGTTTTCTTCGCGGTCTTTTGACGAAATCCTCTTTTTTTTCGAGATTTTTTGACAAAATTTGTCGTTTTTCTGCGATTTTTTGACGTTATCTGTCTTTATTTCAAGATTTTTTGATGAAATTTGACGTTTTTGGGGTATTTTTTTAACAAAATTTTCCCCTTTTTTCGCAAGTTTTTGATGAAATCTGATTTGAGGGATTTTCTGTCGAAATTTGCCGTTTTTTCGCGATGCTTTGATAATATTTGCGTTTATTCTCGCGATCTTTGGATGAAATCGCTCTTATTTTGCGACGAAATTTTGACGAAATTACTCTTCCCACAGGAAAGAGCTATTTTTTGTGCCCCATGACCGATTTTTTTGCATAATTTAAGCGTAATAGCGCGTCCGTGGCATTGCTGAGTCTGCAGGTGTCCTTAAAAGTCTGCGACGCCCGTCACAGTGTCGCGCGCATTTTGCCACGGGTTCTTTAAGCAATGCATATTTATTTCGTTTTTGTGCAGAGTTATAAATGTTATAATAATTTTAATAATGATTTAAAATACTTATGATAATTATTAAATTTGTTTATTACATTAATATAATTTGAAACTCATTGGAAACTTCAATATAAATATTTTTTTAAAAATTCAGTTGAAATTGGGGGGGGAGGAGGGGCCCAAAGTTATATTTTGGGGGGGGCCTCAAAACACCTTGCTACGGCCCTGCTGTCAATGGTATTTAATGAGTGACTGGTTAATTTTTATGTAAAATGGACCTAAATATGTTATTTTAAAATAAATATTAATGTATCATTGAATATATAATAATAAACATAATTTTTATAATGATGATCAAAATTTGCCACACGTAATAAAAGACTCATACATAATATAACGAATATTGCACAAAGTTAGGCAATTAGACAAAGTTAAGGACGTTATTCATCCGAGGAATATGAAAGGTGTTATTAAGTAATGAGTAAATGGGATAAACAGTTTCTTGATAAAATTATTGAATTACATTAGATGATCTCCATATTTTAATATTAAATACGCACCTCGTAGTCTATCAATGATATTTAATGAATGAGTGATTGATTTTTATATAAAAGTGGACTAAATATGTTATTTAAAAAAAAATAAGTATCAATCAATGCAGTAGTAAATGTATTTCTCCGTAATGTATATATTGCTATTAAAACGCTTGAGAAACAATAATTTCTTTTCAGATATCATTTTTGCTGTAAAGAAAAGATGTACTTTTTCCCTTTTATTACATAATGAATATTGCACAAAGTTAGGCAATTAGACAAAGTTGAGCATGATATTCGTACGATGAGTATGAAAGGTATTATTAAGTATTATTATTAAGTATTATTAAGTAATGAGTGAATGGGTTAAACAGTTTCTCGAAAAAGTTATTGAATTATATTTGACGATCTCCATATTTTATTGCTAATACTCACCTTATAGTCCATCATTGGTATTTAATGAATGACTGATCGATTTTTATGTAAAAGTGACTTAAATATGTTATTTTTTCAATAAGTATTAATGCAGTAGTGAATATATCTTTCCGTGGTTATATATGTTATTAAGAAGTTTGATAGACGAAAATTCCGCCAAAGATAATTTTTAAGGAGTTCCGGAATACAAAAATCTCATTAAGGGTGTATTTCGATTCAAATTGCTTGTTTTCCGATTTATTTTTGAATTCACTTTTGCTCTCAAACACATGAAACTCGCAGATTCTCTTACTTAGAAAGTGCACAAGGTGTCGTAAAGGTCAATTCTTTGATAGGTGTACAAAATATTTCAAAAAAAAGCAATCAAAAACGGCAATTTGAACCGATTTTTCCGAAGTGGGAGATAAGGGAACGAAAAAAAGGGTCTTCCAGAGAAGTTAATTGCTTATAAATCAAATTCTAATGAATTGAGCATAAAAAGACTTTACTCGGCACCTCATACGTCCCTTCAAGAATCCCCTCAGCAAGTTTCATGATTCTACTTTTAAAAATATGTCTGAAATTGTATCGGAAAATTTCGAGCTGCTGAAGGTGGAAAAGCTTTTTTTCGAATACACCCTTAAAGCTTTTACCAGATATTTTAATTGAAATTTAATGTAGTCTTATCTAGTAGTTAATGTTCTTTTATGTTTTTCAAAATTTTAACTACAATGACGAACAAAAAATTTGTGAAAAAGAAAATATCAAAACTTTCAAAATATCATTACCGCATGTGTACAGTTTACTTAATTGAAATTTAATATTTTCTTATGTGACAGCTGAAATTTTGCATGTTTTTCAAAGTTTTAACTTAAATACCATATCAAAAATTCGTATAAAGAAAAATTTTCAAAAAAAAAAAAAAAATCTCCCCTGAAAGTATACATATATTATAATGTGTTCTTACATGATAGCTAATGTTTTTGCATATTTTTCAAAATTTTAACTTAAATACTGTACAAAAATTTGTGTAAAAGAAAATTTCGAATTTTCAAAAAACCACTACCGAAGGTATATGAATAACTTAATTGAAATTTAATGTTTTCCTATCTGATAGCTAAAATTTTGCATATTTTTCAAAATTTTAACTTGAAAGTCATACAAAAAAATTGGTATGAAGAGAAATTTTAAAAAATCACCGCTGAAGGTGTATAGATCCCTGAAACGAAAATTTAATGTATTCTTATCTGATATCTAATGTTTTTACATGTACTTTTCTAAGTATTAACTTACATGTCGTACACAAATTCGCGTAAAAGAAAATTACAAATATTTCCAAAAACCACCCCAGAAGGTGTACAAATAACTTGATTGAAATTTAATCTATTATTATCTGATAGCTAAAATGTATTCGCAATTTCACTCGGACGATTCACGCGTATTTAAGTACTTAAGGGACCCGAAACGATCACACTCTGCAATATTATATTTGCAGAGCACTTATGTGTATAGAGAGAATGCAGTTGGTGATTTGTAATGTAGCTGCAATTAAGTTGGGGGCAATAGATTTATTTGGGATAAATATGCCACCGACAAAGGTGATTGGAATAAACGGCGGTATGCAACACTATTTGTGTATTTTCATTTTAAGGAATTCTTCTTCATTGCTTCATACATTTATCTTTACATTTTCAAATAATACAAATTTAAAAATATAGCTGATCACACTTGCATTACCAAATCATGCATCATTTATCATAAAGCAAAGTCTTATACCCTTTAGATGCATTAAGTTACAATCATTATTTACTTTTGTGAAATTAAGAAATAAGCTTTGTTCATATAATTTTCTCTTTTATTTTTTCATTTTTAGGCAAATTCTCTTTATTGCGTCTTGCGTTTAGTTTTAAATCTTCAAATAACCTAAATAAAAAAAAATTAGTGGAGCACATTTGTATTATAAAATTATTCATCATCTATCAAAAAGATAAAATCTTATCCATTTCGCGGAGTCGTACTAAATTACAATTGTTATTCTACTTTCATAAAAATTAAAAAACAAATTTCATTCTTGCTATTTTCTCTTTTAATTCCCTTTATATTTTCTGGTTACGCAAGTGGCATTCGAAAACGTGGAATCAGTATACAGAATACTGCACGAACCGAATAGTTAAAGGGTCAACTCAAAATTATGGTCCTGCTAATCCATCTCCACACACAGCTAGCAATCATAATAAGAATGATAACAACGCGTATGCCTGGCAGATTACTACATAGGAGGTGACTTCGCGTAGAGGATTCTTAATATAACCATAAAGCACAGATGACCTTGTGAAGCCACTTGCAGGGCGTCAACCACAAAACAAGAAAGACGGATCTGAAAGCTTCATGTTGCAGAGGCAACAGACACCACCGGGCACACCCAGGACACATTCTGGTTAGGGTCTCTCGTTGGTGACCAGCAGGCTTAGGTAGCAGTGCTGATTTGCACCCCGATGAGACCGTAAGAATCGAGGAAAGGTGAGGATGATTGAGGAAGTTGTGTTTGTAAGTTATGTTCGTTGTGACAGATGGTTTATCTCCTCGAGAGCAAGTCTTAACGAATGAAGTGGTATCACAATTATAGATGAGTTAATGGTCATCTTGCTGAATGGAGATAGGTATTTCTTGCACCGTGTATAAATGTAGACTTTGTGAGTCAGATAATACATAAAAAATCACTTTTGTAAAATATTTTAGACTTCTGTAACAATTTGCAACATCTTCCATGTCAATAATAAAAAAAAAGATATCTCATGAAATTGTCATAAAAAATATTTGAAAGCAAATTTAAATTGATATTACGAAAAGAAATTTTTTTATTATTATTTACAGAAAAACGTTTACAAAGTTTGTCATAGATTTAACTTTGGGACAAACTTTCTTTGTAAAAAAATGCATGTGCTATCGTTTCTTTACTTTTGCATTTTACTATATGCTTAAGATTTTTCACATGCGCAACATATCTATCTATGTTACAACGAAAAATCGTATCCGTGGATAGCACTGATGTCATTTTGCGAATTGCAACATTCCACGATGAAATAACTTTTTGCAATTTTATTATTGCAATTTTTTTTATCTTTCAATCATCGAAAATTTAAAATTTTTATTCTTCTTATTCGAATTTATACTTTTCAAGCATTTAATTTTAATCTCTATCACGCATCTCCACTAAGAAATACTAAAACACAATTTACACATAAATCTATAAATATTGTATTGGATGATTTTCCACAATGGAATTAAAGCTGCATGAATAAATAAGTAAAATAATGGTGAAAAGCACATAAAAGGATTAAAAAACCAAATTTAACATGTAATCAAACAATTTAAATTTTTACATTGTCACATAAGAAAAAAATAAGGGACCCTGGGATAATAACGCCACGTTAAGGTTCTACCAATTTTCACAGCTCAGTTTTAGATTGCATTTTTCAAACAAATATATGATTTGATACAGCAAATCATTGACTATCTATATAAAAAAATAATTTAACAGATATGTATTCATAAAATGTAATGGCGGGATTTCTGGACCAATGCTATTTGACGTTATTACCCACCTATATGGATAATAATGCCATGCAAACAAAACTATGAAATAAGATGGAATAGTTGCATGTAGATTGTACAATTCTAAAAATACAAACTCTACAAACTTAGAAATTGACAAATTGCATTCTAAGCTATTGAAAATGTTCAATTTTTTGTGAAAGTGTAAGAAAAATAAAGGTGTGGTGGTGGTGGGGGGGAGGATAAGGCAAAAGAATATCAGACCGTGAGCTTCTTTTTGCTTAAAAAGGACCGCTTAAATAGAATTATTAGAAACATTGCACAGTTTTAACTGTGTTTATTTTAATCAGTATTTAGGATGTAGCTCGGCCACTGTAGGGAATCAACCGGGGTATTAATGCCAAAGATTTGCGTTATTACCCCGTTATAGTTATTGCGGTGTACATTTCAAATTACAAAATATCTCGAGAAGATATCCAAAATCTTCAACAACATTTTGAAAGTCCATGAAATGTACTACAAATTTATGTAATTAACAAAATATTTCCGAATAAAAAAAATAGTCTTCACATCACAAAACGTATCTCGCAAATTTTAGATCAAGGGTTAATTTTAGTTGCTTGTAAAAACAATAAGACCTAAAAATGAAACAAATTAACTTGAAGCTGTTTTTTGTGATTTATATGACTTAAAACCCCTCTGCGCAGAGCACATGGGTGTCATTTACCAGATTATTTCATAATTATGCAAAATATTAGCACTTGGCGTTATTACCCCGCCTGGCGTTATTACACCAGACCACCTTACTTTGAAATGTAATTTGTTTGAAAATTGTATTTCAGTTTATTGATTGGCAAGGATTTTAGAAAAATCAAGTGTGAATTATTTTTAAATTATCGAATCTCGATTACGAAAGATTAATCTATTTGCCCTTAAAACAGTGCAAAGAGTTCAGAATTTGTATCCGGCTAATATACTACAGCAAAATTAAAATTTCCTTGATAAATTATTAAACAAAATAATGTAATTACAAGTTTAACATATATGTGATTAAATGTGCGCTTGAATAGAAAATGGTGTCTTAACTAATAAAATATTCTGCTGATAACTTCTGACATGCGCCTAATACATAAATATGACTTTTGATAAATTCAAATCTTTATTTGATTCCATAATTAATATTTTCCGTTTAATCCTTAATCCTTAATATTTTCCATTTAAGCAGCCTAGCCATGTTTTTCCATCGTATAATATTTTAATTCAAAGGCTGATTTAACTCAAGATTGACATTAATGTTAATTTTTTTACTTGAATAGATAAAAAGATATGTAAATTTATCAAATACAAATCATAATACCAATACTTTTCACAGTTATTATTTTATGAATTAAAGATGAAGGAAAATATCTGCAGGATGCTTAAAAGACTAGAAATTCTTTTTTAGTATTAGTTAGTAATCTAAAAAGCATATTACATATGGAAAATTTATTAGCGTTTTCAATTTTAAATTTAAAAAGATGTTTTATCTTTACTATGTAACCTGGGAAGCGCGGGTTCCATTTACTAGTTTTAATAATATCTAAACGTATTTTGAATTAAGTTTGTGGTTTTTGTATTTTTTTAATTGCTATTCCACTTACACACATTGGAAATACCAATTCTCGTTTTTATTGATAGTATATCCTTCAAACGAAAATTTCCTTTCTTCATAAGGTAGAATAACCAATAGCTTATGAAGGTCATACAACTACATCCATACTAATATACACCTGTATATTAAGTTGGTCGCAAAAAAACTTTTTACTTATATGTCAGTCGCGAACCAATACAGGTATGGAACTGCTGCTGTAATGTTCTTTGTCTCTTATCGAAAATTGTGCTAGGAGTTTCGCAAAACTTTGTCTATAATTTCACCGTGCTCTCTTTCAAGCTTCATAACATTGTTATTTAGTCATTTACTTGAACGTTTTTGGAATTTTTCTAGCAACAAATGATTTTAAGCAAAGTTAATGAAACCACATCACGAATTTCCGATAAAATAATCACGTGTCATGCCACAGAAAGAGAATTCAAGCAATGCACTGTATTCGCTTCTGAAAAAATGCTAGTAATCTGAAAAACTGTTTTTAAAAATAACTGGAAAGGAATGCCGTAAGAGGTAAACTATAAATTCTGAACCAAATAAGGATAATATATTGATCATAGAAAATACAGAAATACTTGTACTTTTAAGGATATTGCAAAGTATTCATTAATAAATAATTTTCTGCTATAAAAATTATAATATTTCAAGCATAATGGTATGTTATAATGGCAGCGTATGTGCAAGATATGTATATACTCCATTATATTGATAACATATTGTGATACGATAAAAAAAAAAAATAAAAATTTCAGATTTATAAGAAAAGAATAAATATTTCTAATATATGATTAATTATCATTTTATGAAATGGTTGAAAATTATTTTGCAATTGTATTAGAAAATACGAGAGAAAGCCAATAAGTCACAAACCGATATGAGAGGCAGTGAAATAGCTAGAAGTGAAAAATAAGAGAGGGAACAAGAAAAAGTAGGGATGGGGTCATATTTTCTTTCGCTCTCTCTCTCTCTGACGCAGAAAGATAAATTAGTGCAAATTCACATTCTATGTACTATGTTTTTTATCAAACTGTTGTAATAACTTCATTTTATTCTACAAAAAGAATATGATGATGAGAAATTCGAGTGTATAACTAATGCAAAATTAAACATAATGTTAGATTCATATGTGCAAATAGGATGAGCATGTGTTGAAACACTTATTTTAGATACAATTTAGTAATTCTGCAAAACTGTGAAATGGCTCCAAAACTTAGTTAGGTTTTTGAAAAAAATTCCATTTGTATTTTTGGAACAAAAATTCATCTATACAATATTAATTTCGAATTTATGATACAGTAATTGTATAAGAAGAACAGGGGCGGTCAAAAGCTGTTGACAAAGAACGAAGTGTTGAACAACAGTAGTAGCCAGATGAGATTAAGACAGAACAAACAGTGTGGAATTTTGAGGAAATAGTTAGAGGTGACATGAAAAACTACAGTTCAGCTATTTCATCACCCATTAACGACTATATCTGTCAGTTGTAGGCTTGAATTGTGTACTACACTGCATTTACTATTGTTGTTGGCTATCACATTGTTTTTCGATAACAAATTTTGTACGCCGCTGCTCTTCTTGTATAACTTTTGTCTAAGTATAATTGAAATTAACATCTTATGATTGGTTAATGCTGCCAAATATGAGCATATTTGGAAGCAGATTGCTGCTAATTTCTGAGCTGTCATATCAGTCTGTGACTTACTTATATTGACTTTCCCTCGTATATTCAAAACTGCATTGTCCAGAGAAGATAAAAAGATTCGAGAAAAGCTTTAATATGGTTATGGAAATTACAAATATTCAAATTTAGAGGTTCTTATAAATATAACAAGAAAATACTTAACTACATCATTGCAACAACGCTCAAAATATTTTCAATTTTAATCACGGAGAAAGTTTTAAAGATTTATAAACTCATCGACGAAAATTCAGTTTTTAAGAAGAGCTTTGATATTGTTTTAGAAAACACAAATAAATAAATTTAGAGATGCTTTATGATTATAAATTTATCTAGAAATGATTTTGTTGCGTCATCACCATAACACTCAAAATAGTTTCAATTTTAGTCACGCAGAAAGTTATAAGTAGTCGTCAGTGAAGATTAAGTTTTAAGTTTCAGTTTTTGAAAAGAGCTTTGATATTATAATTGAAAATACAAATAATTAAATTTAGAGTAGACTTATAATTATAAATTTTTAAAGAAAGGATTCGGTTACTTCATCACAATAACTCTCAAAATCTTTTCAATTTCAATCACGCCGAAAGTTAAAAGATCTATGTATTAATCAGCAAAAATTCAGTCTTAAGTTAAAGTTTTTGAAAAAAACATTGATATTATTATAGAAAATAAAAATAATTAAATTTGGGTGTGCTTTATAATTATAAAGAAATTTATCAAGAATTAATTTTGTTGTATCATCTCAATGACACTGAAAATCTTTTTAACTTCATGTACATAAAAAGAACTGTCTACTCATCGGCGAAAATTCACGTTTAAGTTACATTTATTCAAAGAGATTTTATAGAAAATAAAAATAATTAAATTTAGATGCTTTATATTTATAAATTTATCAAGAAACGATTTAGTTACATATCACATGCCTCTCAAAATCTTTTCAATTTCAATCATGCAGAAAGTTATAAAGATCTATATACTCAACAGCAAAAATTCAGTCTAAAGTTACAGTTTTTGAGGAGAGTATTGATATTATTACAGAAAATATAAGTGATTGAATTTAGATGAGTTATATGATTATAAATATTTCAAGAAAATTTTTTGTTGTAGTATAGCAATAATGCTCAAAAACATTTTAATTTCATTCACGTAGAAAGAGCTATATACTCATCGGTGAAAATTCAGTTTGAAGTTTCATTTCTTCAGAAAAGCTTTAATATTGTTATAGAAAACACAAATCTTTTCAATTTGAATCACGCCGAAATTTAAAAAGATGCATGTATTTATCAGAGAAAATTCAGTTTTAAGTTTAATTTTTTTAGGAAAGCTTTAGCATTGTTATAGAAAATACAAATCTTTTCAATTCAAATCACGCTGAAATTGAAATAGATCTATGTACTCATGATAGAAAATTCAGTTTTAAAACTCATTTTTTCAGGAGAGCTTTAACATTGCTATAGAAAATACAAATCTTTTCAATTTGAATCTCGCTGAAATTTAAAATGATTTATCTACTCATCAGCGAAAACTCAGTTTGAAGTTTCATTTCTTCAGAAGAGCTTTAATATTGTTATAGAAAATACAAAACTTTTCAGTTTGAATCACGCTGAAATTAGAAAGATTTTTAGTGCTCACCAGCGAAAATTCAGTTTCAAATTTCATTTCTTCAGCAATATTGTTATAGAAAATACAAATAATTAAATTTAGAAGTTTTATAATTATAAATTTATAAAAAGAAATGATTTGTTGCATCATTACAATACCGCTCGAAATCTTTTCAATTTCAATCACGCAGACAGTTATAAAGATCTATATACTCATCAGCAAAAATTCAGTTTTAAGTGATATTAAATTATATCCACTTAACTCTTATCTCAGAAAAACATATTGCCTCGCCGCTTTACCATCCTTAACCCCTGCATTTAAAGGGTGTATCCAACAAGGTTTAACCGGATCACTTTATTGCAAACAGAAATTATCAAGCGATTCTTTGTACCTCCATTTAATTACTTGAGAGTTTCTTCATTTTTATTCAACTCGGAACTTCTGCGGGGCACCCAGTGGTCACGATCGAGGTAGCCTCGCCCCTACGCCCCTCAACAGTGAGGTACGCCCTTTAATTACGATCCTAGTATCACCCCGGCTCTTCTTTTGGCATTACAAGGGGTGTAAAACGGTTTAAAGTTGAGCAACTTTTAAGAGTTTGTGAGGGAAATGTGGATAGAGGGCTAGGGTTAGGTCAGAGATCACATTATGTTATTCCGAGTCTGAATTAAAAGATGGCATTTCCTTTTGTGATATGTTCAATTCGGTTTGTATATCTTTTACAGATAATTTATCTTTCTGGAATCGTTTAGTTAAGAGTATTTTTAACACATGAAAAATATTTAAGAAAATGCTTCTAAAATTCTATGAGTATATTTTCCGTTTTTAGGCAGTTTTTCTCAAAAAAGAATTCAACATTTAATATTTTTTGGCATGGATGAAATGGATTTTTTTTTCTTTCTTTTTATATGTATATAGTAAAAGTAGAGTATCTTATAGAAATAACGGACTTTTTACACTCTTTAGATTTACTGGAATAACTTGTAAGACTTATTTAATGAGATACTTTTACACTTATGTATGTATTTCTTTTTCATTTTCTTTTTTTTTTTACTCCCTTAATTTCTTCGAGAACAATATTCAATACAGAAATTTCTTTTAAATGACGTCATTTTTTTTTAACTTTACGTTTATAAATGACTTAATGAAATCTGATAAATATTTTTTTTTTCACTAGTGGTACAAAAAACACATTATGTGTGCACTTTTTAAAGAGTGCATATGTGCTTTGATAATCAAGACGCGGTTAAAAAGAGTTCTGATTTCATATTTATATTTTTTGAATTAAATGACAACTCTAGTATATTTCAGTTCTAAGTTTCCGAGGAGTCATGTATTTGGTTTTTGTTGCAATAATGAACAATAATATACGAAAGATGCTCATTAAATTTTATGAGGGAAATTAAGATGGAAAAAATTATAAATCTGTACAAATTAGTTTCAGTGAAGCAAAATAAATTAATAACTATTTCCAAAAAAGCAATGCGCTTTTAATGATTAATTTTTGTTTATCAAGCCAAAGCTTATTCATTACAGAGAAAATGCATTATTTTATTCAAACTGTATTATACATTATATGGATAATAAAAGCCGATTGCTTGCAATTTTAAGCGTTTTGTTAAATATTTAAAAAAAAAAACAGAAAAATAAAAAATGTAAATTATGGTAAAATAAATTATGGTAATAGACTGTGTTCATTTTTATGAGGATAGCATGTATATTCGTAGAAAAATTTAAATTTTTATAAAATCAGTCCCGATTTTGTCAAGTTCTTTTTGCTTATAATTTGCAGGTATGTTAACATAATTAGAATGTTCTTTTCATAAAATATGACAAACAGCAATGTAGAGAATACCATGTACTCAGAATTAAAAAATAATAAAAATTGGATGAAAAATAACTAGGTTTATTAAATAAAGTTTCATTGTGAATGCGCGAATGCAATGAAAATTGAATGTGGATAATGTATTAACTAAATGTATAGAGCAACTTTTGTGAAAGTCTAGAAAATGTAACTTGAAAAATGTGAAAATTATCGTCGATAGAATAAACTTGAAATCCGTTGTTTCCAAAGAAAAAAAATCAAAATGATGAGGAAATGGATCCAAGTGTAATATGTTACACACTGCTGCAGTACACAATATTACACATACAATATTATATTTGGATATAGTCCAGTAAAATATGCATAAAGCTCAAGGGCTGTCTAGAGCCTGTTTATGATTTGTAAACTAAATTTCACGTAAAATAATTAATTTGCATTTAAAAATATTTCTTTAAAAAGGGATAGAAAATATAAAAACTGATATTTACAACCTGTTCTTTTTAATATGGGAGTCGTAAAATGTAGAGCTCGAGCCCTCGGTAGCCCATGAATTAATTAGGCCATGCGTATACAATTATTAAATGCTCTATTAATAATACTCTGTTACAAATTTTGCTCCAGTTTGAACCAAATTTTGTTGCTCAATAAATTGCCACCATATACCATAAGATGGTGAAATCTCGTACCAAAATGTGAAGTTTCCTATTTCAATCTCGTTCCAACTATTGGAACTATGCTTCAACAGGGGCTCCAAATGTTAGTTCAAGATTTCATCATCTTTCAGTGGCAGCTATTGAGTACCAAAAATTGGTTCAAACTAGGACATGATTTCTAACAGTGTAGATGCAATTAAATATAGCTGATCAGGTATCAAACACAGCACAGCATTACTTCATGGCATTGTTTTGAGAGATCTTAGATAACTAACATGTGTTTGTTCTCCAAACATAAAAATCCCTCGCGAATGTGTTCGTTAACCAAACATATGTTCCCTATCCAAACATAAAAATCTCTTCCGAAAATGTTCATTAACCGATCTGTTCGTAAACCGAACAGTTAGTTAATCAATTATCCACTGTATAATTTTAACCATTGTCATAAATCTTCTTTAACTTCAGATGCCAAAATACATAAAATCGAAAGTTTTTCTTTTTTTTTTTCGTAATTTATGTTTAATTAAGGTTGCTATACATGTCTGTCAGACTGAAGATTTTACGATATCTGAAAGTAGTTTTTAAGAAAAGAAAATCTCTTAATATTATTATTATTTTACTATTTATTTATTTGTAAACTATTATTTGCAAATAAAATCATTTACTTATCCATTTGAATAATTTTTAGCTTAAGTAATTTTTGTCTTCAGTGAAAGTTTTGAAACTGTTTCTTAATATTATATTGAAAGTAAATTAAAAATAATTTTTATTCTTTATTTATTTATTTATTTATTATTATTATTATTATTTTTTTTTAAACATTTCATTTGAGGACGCGTTTTAAAATTCGCCTTATACATTAAATAAATTATTATTTTACTTTTTATTTATTTGAAAATGAATATTTACAAAATCATTTATTTATCTTTTTGAATAATTTTTAGCTTAAAAAAATTATCTTCCGTATATGGGGCTGTGCATATATAACGTTATCATTTCAGGTTGGAGGAGGGTCTTTCATATGATATTGTAAGATATCTCTAGGGGGAGGTTCTCTTTTGATATCGATGTCATATTTGATCCAATTAAATTTTTCTTTTTTCTTTTTGTTTAACATGGTCTTTGATTCAAATAGTATATTTTCTTTTCTTGTTCATTATTTTTCTAAAAATATAAAGTTATTATTAAAATTACTGAATTATTATAAAATTATCTAATTCTAAAATATAGGATACTCCAACATTTGACATTCTTATTCATCTTTATATCTGTTTGCATATATAATCACGATTTGAGAAACCCTGGGTGAAGTATATTTGAAATAAAGCTTGTGTTTATCCATAAATAAAAGAAAATGCCTTCAACTTGTTTTGTTTATAAGAATTTCTATCTGGCCCCCTCTCCCGTTCGGGGCAAGTACAGCAAGACTTATTACAGTAGAATGCATTATATATCAAATAGAATACTTTTAAATAGTAACTATTTCTTTTAAATGTTATTTGAATACAGTGATATTTCATCGACTTCTCTTCATTTGAATCAATAAAGTAAGCGAAAAGTATATTTAACAGTTTTGTATTTTTACTCCAAACAAAGAACTACATTTTAAAAAATGAAAAAAAATATATATACTTTGATAACGATATCATTACCGGGGGGGGGGGGGGTCGATGGATGATAACGAATGATATCGAGAGAGGGGGAGGGGGTCTAAAATTGTCAAAGAGTTGATAACGTTACATTTGCACAACCCCTAAGTATTGAAACTGTTTCTTAATATTACATTAATAATGAATTAAAAATAGTTTTTATTTTATTTTGTACACATTTCATAAGAGGTCATGTTTCACAACTGGTGTTATCCAGAAAATCGAATTTGTTGAAATGGCAAAAAAAAAAAAAAAAACTGACTGCGTCTATTGATTTCATTGTAAACCAATATTTAACAATGCTAGTAATACGCGGTAAAACTAATAGACTGGGAGGCGGCAGCACAGACAATCATCTCGACGAGTTCACGGCTGAAATTCAAGATTCAGTTAAAACTCGATTCGTATATTAAAAAAGCAATCGATCTGCCAAGACATATATCAATAGGAAACACCTAAAGCCCGATTTTAGTAGTTCTTTCGTAGGTTTATTATTATGTTTTCCTGCAAAACTCAAAGTTATGAAAACACGAAGGACTGGGAGCAGGAAAACACAATGGTAAACCTACAACACAACCGTTAAGATTGGGTTTTTAGGTGTTTTCCACCAAGATATGAATTGGCAGACCGATTGCATTTTAATTTGCGAATCGAGTTTTAACTATTTCTGAAAATTCAGCAGTGAACTCGATGAGGTGACGGTTTGTGCTCCCGCCTCCCTGTCTATATTTTTGTCAGATTGTAGTGTTTTTTCGATGTAAATTTATCAAATGAACAAATTGAATCAAAAATCTTGGATTTTTGAAATTTTGGATAAGGCGAGTTTTGAAACTCACGTCCTCATATACAAATTTAGATTGCTTATTGAATATTTTTACTAAGAATTTGTATGCTAAAATTTATTTCTTTATTTCAGGTTTTGTTCATCTCTGTATGAGAGCATTGCCATTCCTTAATCAAGTTCTAAAGGTGTCAAAAGCAATATAAAAGACTGATCCTATTTTCTTTACAACTTTACACAATCAATACTGGACTTAGAAATTACGAATTCAAAATGGCTGTCAGCACGTCTTTTGCCCTCGAAGACACTGTTCTGCACACACCAAAGTTTGTCGACACTAGTTTCGACTTCAGTTCCATATTTTCATCCAAAGATATCAACAATACGCTGGACGATGTTATTGAACCTTTAGAAATTACACATTGTACCGAATCTATGGACATTACAATGGCGCCTATCAAAGAACAGAACCAAAAATCACCAGAGATAGAGACACCGGCGGATTCCTGTTCGTCTATGGATGAATCTGTCGTGCCACAAAATATCGAGAGCATTCCTGTGAGATTACCGAATTACAATTTACGGCAGCGCTCTATCCGAAAACGAATAGAAACAGAAATTAGACAAAAAGTAACAAAAAAAATGCCTAAACCCAAAGAAAAGCCGGCACCTCTAAGTAAATATAGGAGGCGAACAGCGAACGCTCGCGAACGCACGCGCATGCAAGAAATTAATGAAGCATTTGAACACCTAAGGAAAGTCGTGCCGCAGTTTCCAACAAAGAGCGGAATGGACAATACTAAATTAACTAAGATTACGACCTTGAGGCTCGCAGTCAATTACATTGCTGCCCTTTCACAGATCCTAAAACAAGCAGATGCTGCTAGCGCCGCATCAGTCCCTAATGAGAGGGTTTGTGAAACCTTTACTGCCCAACAACAGTCCATCATTGACAACATAGACACAAATGATTTACTAGGTGTAGGGTTGGGCCCTATCGAAGGTCTTCTTGATGACTCTTTTGATCTCATGTTAGAATCAGATGGTGACAGCTTACCGCTGAGTGACGATATTACTATATAATCAGTCTCGATTACAAATATCAAGTACAATGGAACCATATACTTCCAGCTTCTACCAACACTGCATTCCTCATTTGTTACACTTTATGACATGGTAGAAGCTTGTAATTTTCACAAGTTGTTTGATTCATTAGGTTTTATTCTAAGAGAAAAGTATGATCTGCAATTTGTTATCAAAGTGAAATCAATAAATTATTTATTAACATTCAATGGTTTGTTTGGAAATGTTAGTCTTATTACAAAGATGTGAGAAAATTCAACGTTGTATGAATAATAATTTAAAAAAAAAATCAAGACTAATTTTATTCAAGATACTGAAATGTTAAATTGATAGATAAAAAATGCCGATAGAATTTTTTAACATTCATCGTCATATATAAAACAGTTTTATAAGTTAATTATTTTTTCATTTGTCTACTTTGGCTTATATATTTTATTTAAAAAAATATTCAATAGTCAGAAAATGTTAATGCATTTTGTTATTTTTTTATAAATATATGTTTTTAGTTAATTCATTCTTGAATTTTTCATAATTCCAGAAGTTTTATATGTCAAGGTATTTTAAATTCAACACCACCTGTACAAAAAGCATTGTAATATAATTTTTGTAGTATACTTTGAACCTTTTCATAGTAACTTATATGCATAATACGCAAGTTCTCAATTTCTTTGTGAAGTAGCATTGTAACAATAAAAAAGTAGTTATTTCTTTTAAAAAATATTTTCATACATTTCATTATGTTCCAAAAGTTTAAAAAAGCTTTTCCCAATATTGTAATGAATAAAAGCATTTTAGATCATAGTGAATATTAACTATGTAAGAATAAAGATTTTTTGCTACATTTGCTACGTTTATAATAATAATTAAAAAAATAAATAAATGTTGATTTTTAAAATTGAACTGAATTACCTTTTAATCTTCTGGAATATTTTTTAAATTTAAATTATTCATTATATTTTCTTTAAATATGTATTTACAAAAAATTTTATTATCTGATGAATAGAGAAACAAGTAATATATTTTTGATAAAATAAATAAACAAATAAATAAATAAATAAAATCACTGATAAGGCATCCGAAAGTATTTCTACCAAAAAAAAAAAAAAAAAAAAAAAAAAAAAAAAATATTTGCTGCATTTTAAAAATAATCTTTGTAGTAAATGCCATTTATATTATCCGGTGAAATTTTCATACAAGACACTGTGTGAGATGCTATTTTTATTTGTCTGGTCATTGTGAATTTTATTATAAGTCTATTTTTTGTTAATCATTTTGCAAATTTTTTTCTTAATATTTTTATTATCTTTTATAACACTCATAAAAAGTAAAATATGTGCTTTCTGAAGATACTAACATTTTTTTGTACTCGTTGTTGTTGTTGTCTCATTGTTAAAAAATATGTATATGTTTATTAATTATCACCATTTTGTAATGAATGATCTATTTAATTTCGGCATTGATTTCATATACGCACCACGTTAGCGCGATTGAAACAAAACGGAAATTTTATGCCTGGTATGGTAACCCGGTTATTTTATTTCAACAATTTGTAAAATAAATAAATTAATTGATTAAAATTAACTAAAAAACAACAAAAAACAGTAAATAAACAGTTAATAAATAATAAACATAGTAACAAATATATTAATAAATAATAATATTACAATAAATCGTAAATATTAACACTTATAGCAATATTCAAAAACAATTATATCAAATTAGTGGAGCAAAAACTAGCCCCGATGTTATGCTTATATGACATCTGTGCCGTAATTATTTTTAACCCTCGCAATACTAAAATGGAGTCAATTTGACCCCAACTCGACTTTTTTTTTCTCATTTAGAAAATGCATGCTCAAACTATTTTCTAGAAATCAGCCTATAAATGTCTTTTTTCATAATTTTGTCTACTTAGCAAGTTTCAGTTAAAAATTTTTATGTATTTGTAGAAATTGCGATAGAGGGTCACATTCCCTCCATCTTAAACATTCAGGGAATAAATGTAAGTTTTCTGTCTTGAAAGAAAGAATTTTCGTCATTTTTTCCGAATGTTGTTCACTAGATGGTGCAGTAGGTATAGCGTTACCATTCAAGAGACTACAGGTGTTTCCCTGATTTCATTATTTCTTGTTCTTTTGTTCAGTTGTGTGTAAGTTCCACAATTCAGCAAAACGATTCATCACATTATATAAACATTATAATTATCTGTGAGGTCACCCCGTTTTAAATCATAGGCATTTAAGTAGCATTTTGATCTTAGTTTGCGAGGGTTTAAACAATTTCCCCCGTCTATATACAACTTTCTTTTATCATAGAAGTCTCTTTTTACAAATATTTCTTCTGCAATATGTGTTTTTATACGATATGTAATTTGCAATAACTGTATGCATTTTAAATATCTGATTTTCATTTTGATTGCATGATTTCCTAAAGTCGCAACTTACGTCTTGTAGGCTTATCATTAAGTGAATTCTTGCATTTATAATGCAAGTTGCAAGTATGTAATTAATATATTAAGTAATGTAATTAATATATGTTTATTTCAATTTTTTAAAAGATCCAATGTGTCACTACAGCCAATACTTTTTTAATTTTTACACATACCCGTATGAATAAAATCTGAAGTATTTTTGTAAAATATTTTGCGATAAGGCCTTCCTTATAATACTGCTGATATTCAATCAATATCTGTGATACTGTTGGCGGTTGACGGAAAAACACAAAGAATGTAACCCTTCACTGCACCGTGTGCCACATCTGGCACATATCTGAAAACACTATAATTTTCATTATGTGTCATGAATTTGGTCAATACGATCGCAATTAATTGATCAAGAACAGTCCAAAAAACGGAATGATACTTATTTTGTCCTTTCAGATGGCTTCATTTGACAAAAAAAAAAAAAAAAAAAAAAAAAAAAAAAAAAAAAAAAGATTCATTTTGTGCGATTTTTTTTTTTTTTTTTTTTTTTCCGAGCACCTTCGTCGTTCCAATCCCAAGCTCGCACTCTGATTTGTTGTTGCTCTCGGCACAGTTTTAGGTTTACTCGTTCACTTACGAGCGAAGTATTTTTCGGCAAGTATGGTTATCGCCAAGTTACGTGAAAACAGTGCCGAGAGCAACAACCAATTAAAGTGCGAGCTTGGGCTTGGAACGACGAAGGTGCTCGGGAGAAAAAAAAAAAAAAAAAAAAAAAAAAAAAAAAAAATGTCGCTTCTTTTGTAACAACCGATTATCTACTCGAGGGATATAGGCCCTAGATGGAGTGACCTTCGTGGGTGTCTTTCTAAGGAACCTAACCCATATTTACGAAAGGTTTCCCAAGTTTCGAAGGAAACCACGAAAACTCGAAACGGTTAGGCCTATGGCTGCGATTGAGTTTCAACCCAGTACCTGCTGTCTACCAGTTTCCAAAGCAGATTCTCTCGGTCACCAGTGGGAAAAAAAAATTATAATTTATTCTTCGGGAAAAAAAAAATATCAATCAAGCTATTAAGCAAAATTTACTTTTATTATTTTTACTAAATACTTCAATTTATTAATATAAAGAAAACTGCAGAGTGTTATGCACATAAAATTAATAAATTTAAACTCACTTAATTTCAAAATACAGCAATGATAGGAAAAGCCTAATTGAGTATATAAATGTATACACCATAAAAAAAAGAAAAAGAAAAAGAAAAATAAATTAGCTGAAAAATTTAAATTTATTTTTTTAGTATATTTCCCATTATTAGACTAATATATTGATTACTACTAATGTTTTGCATTAAAATCGAAACAATCGTGCAGCGAAGGGTTAAACTATTGCATTACTTCGAGAAAGAGACGTATGAGTAATATTTCTTACATTTTATAATTCTTCATATATATTTTTGGGGTACTATTTGGTTATCCCTTCGACCAATTTCGCCAAATTAATAGCCAAATTATGCATATTAACATAATTTTTATTTTAAATAGTGAAAAAACAAATAATTAGTAGAATATTAATAAAAATACAAATAAAAAGTCGAAATAAAAATAGTTTAATGACGTCTTAAACACATGTATCGTATTTAATGTCATTAAAAGTGACATTCACGATCATCCATTATTGGCATTTAATCTTATAAATTGGCGACAATTTTTTGGTCGACGGGATAACAAAGTAGTAGTATTTTTTGTATAGATTTCCTCAAAATCATTGTGTTTTGTCTGCTTCTGTGTAACAAATCAAGTGCTTATTCAGACATTAAAAAAAAAAAAAAAAAAAAAAAAAAAAATCATGAACGATGTGTGCTAAGATGGTCATTTGAAAACCTGCTCAAGACTATACACAAAATGCGAAATATTTTGCGCAGTTTGATACTTTTTTTATGTGCTTTGTGAGAGTCCTATATTATTGTTTTATTTACCTAGCTGTTCGAAAAAGTGTACTGTACGCTTTATTCAGTTTCGCTGGTCGAATACTGATGATTTGTAAATGTTTTATTTTTGTATAAAATAAATGTTTCTCGGAATGGGAGTTGTATGTTATATTGTGTATTTTTCATACATGTCATTGCAAAAACACTTTTCATAGATAATATATATCCATATGAAAATTATGATACATAAAAATATACCAGTAAATTTATCGATAATTTTTTTTCGCAGCTTACCAGAAAACTACCACAACTGTTTAATAATTTTAAAAAAATGTAATAAGGAGCCATCGAAAGAGCATACTGCTAAAAATAGATCCGTAAAACTACGTTAAAACTACTATCAGAAAATTTCCCAGACTTTTTCCGTTTTGTTAATAGATTTCCCCTTTTTGGAAATAAAAGAAGGAAAAGCTGTATTTGAAGAAGAGGTAACTTTCCATTATAAAGTTGGTATAACAATTGGCTGGTGGTGCCATCTATCGAACACTTTAGAAGGACCCTTATTTATTGACCGAGGGAAAAAACAACGTAGTGTCGTCGGGGTGATTCGAACAGACGACCTTTGGTGCGGAAGTCCTTTCTTTAACTATCCTGCCACAGGATCTTCGAAAGTACATAATTTTAAAGTCATATAGTGGATGATTCCACAGTGTGTTTATATTTTTATAAGGTAGATTGTAATTTTATGGAAACTGTTATAATTCTTGTAAGTTTTAATTAATAAGGCTAATTTACTATTATGATTTTCTTATGGTTAATGTATAATTATAATACGCTTTGATTAAACAATTTATTTCAGAAATTTTCTTTGCTCAATGAATGATTAGAATATGGTCTCATTAATTAATTGCTCAAAAAGTTGTTCGTATCACTACAGTTGCAATTCAGTAGATGATGCAAATCTTCGAAAAACGTCTTTATTCTTTCACTGAGTTTTCTTCATTTCTATGCAACAACATGTCAGTTATGTAAACATTGAAACTAAATTTGCGACAGATAATAGAATACTTCCGTTGTCTCCTTCCATCTTCGTCAGTATTCTTTCATTGAGTTTTCTTCATTTCTCTGCAGCAAAATGTCAGTTTTGTAAACATTGAAACTAAATTTTCAACAGATGATGGAATACTTCCGTTGTCTCCTTCCATCTTTGTCAGTATTCTTTCATTGAGTTTTCTTCATTTCTATGCAACAACATGTCAGTTTTGTAAACATTGAAACTAAATTTGCGACAGGTAATAGAATACTTCCGTTGTCTCCTTCCATCTTCGTCAGTATTCTTTCATTGAGTTTTTTTCATTTCTATGCAACAGCATGTCAGTTTTATAAACATTGAAACTAAATTTGCGACAGATGACGGAATACTTCCGTTGTCTCCCTCCATCTTTGTCAGTATTCTTTCATTGAGTTTTCTTCATTTCTATGTAACAACATGTCAGTTTTGTAAACATTGAAACTAAATTTGAGACAGATAATAGAATACTTCCGTTGTCTCCTTCTATCTTCGTCAGTATTCTTTCATTGAGTTTTCTTCATTTCTATGCAACAACATTTCAGATTTATAAACATGAAACTAAATTTGGGACAGATAATAGAATACTTCCGTTGTCTCCTTGCACCTTCGTCAGTTTCGTCATTATCAGTAAGTATGATGAAATTTCCGCCTTTTGTCGGAAGATGCTCTTTTATAGTGAAAAGGGACTTCAGGAATGTCAAATTCAGGAAAAATAATTAATATGTTAATTTCAAAATTTTTTAACAGTGCATATGTAAACGTATTTATAGACGCATAAAAAATTACCCTTGCCTCTTCGTTATCAAGATATGAAGTTTTAAAATTTGCAAAACAAAACATCTAGCATTAAGAAGAGAAGGCACCAGCCAGCGAAAAAGTTCAAGATGTGAAGCAGTAGTAGATTCCTTTCTTATCAGTTAAAAGTTATTTGTGTAAATTATGGGTTGCATGTGATGTCTTATGCACGATTTAGCATTATTTTATGAAACATTATTTAGTGTTTGATTGCATCAGTGCTGCATTAAGAGTCTTTGACAGTGAAAACCTGCCAATTGTGTAGAACGAACTTGGTTAAAGGTTTAGTGCTAGTCGTGTTACAAAAGATTCACACACTGAACATTTGTGGAAAAAAAAACTTGGAATATTTCTCTGTATTTTCATATAATATTATGTGCAATGTTTAAAAAAAATGTAAATTTTAAAAATTCAGTCATTCATTTGTGCTAATCCTGTATATTTGGATAATGCAGAACTGAGGGTAATTAATTTATGCTTGGGCAAATGTGTTTCATTACACTCTTTCGATTGCTGCTTACTTAGATTTTCTTTAAATTTTTACACCAAGGTGTCCCTTCTTGGTTAGGCTTATTTTTCTGTTATTGCAATAAACTACATACATTTTGGTTGAAAGAGTCACATATTAATTATATACATGGTATTGTGCTATGAATCGTGGATTAAAAAAATAAATATTTAAAAATTTAAAAGGAAAATATTAACGTTAACGAAAATAACATAATAACCGAATAAGATAATAGTTTTATCTTTTTTTAAATTGAATTAATGCTCGAATCGTATTACTAAATATGCGCTTTTTCTATTAAATGCAGTAATCTATAAAATAACATAGTAATATTGTAACATAATTTATCTGGCATAAATAGCATAACTGAATAATATAACGGACTAAAAACATAATAAAGGAATAACATAGTGTATTTGACGTAAATAACATAAAAAAGAACAAAATAACAGTTTTTGAAAAAAAAAAAAAAAAAAAAAAAAAAATATGATTTAATCTTAATAAGAATCATAAAAGTTTTTACTTAATTCTATTGTGGTAATGTATATATATATATATATACACTGGTGTCCAAAAGTTAAGCATAATTGGTAATTAAGTAAGTAATGAAAGAAATATAAATCGAAATGTGGTGAAACTCCAGGTATGTAAACAAAATAATACGCGTCATATATTTTCGCGAAGAGTTTTTCCCGAAATCGAAGAGGGGACCGTCAACAAATTGAAAAAGAACGAAGATCTTTTGGATAACCCTGTCAGAACTAATGTAGCAAAAGCATTCAAACTGCACATTATGATCAAGTGGCTTATTGTAATGTACTGTGTTTATTTTTATAAGGATTTTCCTAAATTATTCAATGGAACTTGCCTCATAAAGGTACATTACAGCAAGATCTTAAGATGAGGAAGTTTTATTGCAGGTTTATACTGGCTTAATAATTAAAAAAGCTTGATTAATACATAAATATATTTGGTAAGATTGTGATTACCAATGATATCAGCAATATCTTTATTTTTTCAGAAATAAATTATTTTTTCTTCATGAAAAAACATGAATTCAATAACCTTAACAAAAATTATAAATTAAAAAATGTATGGAATTTATATAAAACTAAAAAAGTCAAATTTTGCACCTACATCTGAATTGAATGTTTGATTGTTTACATCCGTAAATATGTGCGGATTTTAGAAAGTTGCGGATTTTAGGAGTGCGGATTTGAGGGAGTCTACTGTACTTGATTATTGCTTCTTTCTGCTGAATTACTTTAAATATACGGTCTTCCTTCGATAAAATGATATTCTGTATTGTTTGTGGTTCAATTTTAAACAAAGCGCTCTCAATGGCATCTTTCAAATCTTTAACTGAAGAATACTGCTTACCACTTGTATTAACTGCATGAGTGAAAATACCCCACATATTTTCTACAGGGTTTAAATCCAAACTAATTGCTAGCCATTTCAAAACAGACACTATTTTCGACTTAAGCCACGATGAAGTTGAGTTTGAGGTATGGATCGAAGCATTATCATGTTGAAATAACCATTTTTCTCCAACCAAAACCTCGGCAACAGGAATCAAATGATTGGCAAGTGTCTCTTGGTAGTTTTCAGAGTTTACACGACCACCGATTAATGCTAGAGATGTCTGACCATTGAAAGAAATAGCCCCCCATATCATTACAGAACCAATATTATAGTGTCGGCTAAATACACTTCTAGGTTCTTTGCGGAGATCATGCCAATAGTACTTAAACCCATCAGGGCCATCGAAGTTCCATTTTCTTTTGATCACTGAATAGGACATTCTGCCACTTTTCATCAAATGACATATGCTCTTTGGCCCATTGTAATCTAGCTACTTTATGGTATCGTTTGAGACACGGCAATCGAGACATTTTACGGTATTTGATGTATTTGAATTCCAAAACTCTTCTATGAACAGTTTTTTTCGATATTTGTCCTTCAACTGCGCATGTTTTATTTGCGAAAGCAAGTAATTACCAGTTGAAGCCGAATTTCTGATGCGGCTGTTTTCGCGCAAACTAGTCACTTGGGGCCTTCTGGAACGAAATTTTCGTTTAAAATCATTACCACGAGTCAAAATTTCATGAATACCTCGTTTTGATCTTTTTAATGCACTTACAGTTCTAGAAACAGACTTACATTTTGCTTTCTTACTCAATATTTTTATCACCCTTCCTCTGGATATTCTTTCGACTTAAGCATTTTGTACTAACTCAAAAGCAACAACTGACTGCTTCTTGTGCACCCAGAAAATGTTTGCGTGCGCAACCGCTTACGTCAGATTGTAAAATTTGCATAAAAACGATTTTGTGCTTAAACTTTTGACACGGTTATTTTTGTTCTATTATTAAACTCCATGGTTTAAAATAAAATTGAAAAGTTAATTTCAATGAATATGGTGTTAAAATAGATATTATTAACATACACAATGCAAATATTGTAATAAAGTGAATATTTAAAGTTTTATTTTAAAATTGCAATTGTGCTTAAACTTTTGACATGCACTGTATTATGAATTACATAAAAATTCAAAAAGTCCGTACTTTACAATGTCTGAAAAGTTTATTTACAATAGAAAGCAAATTATTATCATTTAACACTTATATATATGGGAGAGATTGTATAAATAGAAATATAGATAGATAAATAAACAAATGATGCAATATTTCGAGTAATTAAGGATATCACTCAGTACTACTTTTTGCTGCAGAAACTGACACTATTTTTCTACTTAGATTTCACAAATATTTTTAGAGTGATTGTTTTACAAACTGTCTTAAAGTTTAAGCCCAATTAGAAAATGTTGTGTATTACATAACAATAAACCAGTAATTCAAAATTGACAATGTTTATTTATTAGATGATGTAAAATAATTTAAATAAATTACATCAAAATGAATTAATATTTATAATGTTTATGAATTTTACTAAAACAGAAACATCCGCACTTATACAATATGTCTTAAAAATTTGGGGACAATAGAAAGCAAATTATTATCATTGAATACTTATATACAAAGAGAAAGTATAAATAGAGAGATAGAAATACAGATAGATAGATAAATAAATAAAATAATTGAAATATTTCGATTTCTTAAAGGAACCAGTCAATTACACTGTAAAGGATGGAATATTTTTATAACTGCCATTGTCGAATTATCCTTGTTATTATCCAATGCCTTGTTCCTTTTTAAATTTAAGGGATTTTCATTTGTAATTATCCCAAAAAGTATAGAAATATATTTCTACCAATGCCATTATCGGATGTCCAAGATACTTTGATAGACATGTTTCATTATTCAATTTGGAAAATGCACAACTTAAAACATTTTAAACAAAAAGTCGATGAAGATTTTATTACAAGCTGAGAATAACGTTTCAAATTTCTGAAAATTTGTTTTCTCTTAAAGTTTACTTCTTTCTCTTTCACACTGATAACATTTGCATTTTAATATGCGACCTGGCTGAAAAGTATGAAACCGACTTGGCTGAAAAAAATATATAAGTTACATGAGGTGATTAATGCAGTAATCCCTTTCAAAGTAAATCTATTGCACCTTCACATCCACTTACTCAGTCTAGCATTTTTTTCCTTGCCGAGAGCAATTCTTAAAAAAAAATGTTTTAAGCTATTGCATAGCTTTTATCGCAGGCTTTGAGCGCGGCGACCGAATCCAAAAATTCCGTAACGAGCAAAATTCTAACACATCCGTAACGAAAAAAACCTAACACTCGGCTAACATCGTTTCAGCTCGGCAGACTTCAGCATGGAGACCTTCGGTAGACTTCGGCAGACATTGACGCGGTATTTTTCAGATATTTACAGGATATCAAGTCTCAAACTTATATTTCTTATTTCAGTTACTATAAATCTATAGTTTCAATAATAAAAATTCCTGTTAGAATGTGTATAGAAAAGAATCGTCTTAAGATAAAACAAGGTAGGATAACGTAGCTTTTGGTGATTGGAGACCCGCCCAATGGTGAGGATCGAAAAATTTAAAATACTTATAACTCGCGATCTACTTTTCGTACCGCGGCCAAATTTTGTTTGGTAATTTATCATGAGACAGTGTTAATTTTTGGTGACAGGAGACCCCCCACGGTGAGGGTCGAAAAATTTAAAATGCTTATAACTCGCGATCTAATTTTCGTAGCGTCGCCCAATTTTGTTTGGTAATATATTATGAGACAGTGTTAATTTTGGTGACAGGAGACCCCCTCTCCCCCATGGAAAGGGTCGAAAAATTTAAAATGCTTATAACTCGTGATCTAATTTTCGTAGCGCGGCCAAATTTTGTTTGGTAATTTATTATGAGACAGTGTTAATTTTTGGTGAAAGGAGACCCCCCACGGTGAGGGTCGAAAAATTTAAAATGCTTATAACTCGCGATCTAATTTTCGTATCGCGGCGAAATTTTGTTTGGTAATTTATTATGAGACAGTGTTAATGTTTGCTGACAGGTGACCCCCCCCCCCCCATGGTGACGGTCGAAAAATTAAAAGTGCTTATAACTCGCGATCTAATTTTCGTAGCGCGGCCAAATTTTGTTTGGTGATTTATTATGAAACAGTGTTAATTTTTGGTGACAGGAAACCACCCCACGGTGAGGGTCGAAAAATTTAAAATGCTTATAACTCGCGATCTAATTTTCGTAGTGCGGCCAAATTTTGTTTGGTAATTTATTATGAGAGAGTGTTAATTTTGGTGACAGGTGACTCCCACGTTGAGGGTCGAAAAATTTAAAATGCTTATAACTCGCGATCTAATTTTCGTAGCGCGGCCAAATTTTGTTTGGTAATTTATTATGAGACAGTGTTAATTGTTGGTGACAGGAGACCCTCCACCCCCACATGGTGAGGGTCGAAAAATTTAAAATGTTTATAACTCGCGATAAATTTTCGTAGCGCGGCCAAATTATTTTGGTAATTTATTATGAGACAGTGTTAATTTTTGGTGACAGGAGACCCCCCACGGTGAGGGTCGAAAAATTTAAAATGTTTATAACTCGCGATCAATTTTCGTAGCGCGGCCAAATTATTTTGGTAATTTATTATGAGACAGTGTTAATTTTTGGTGACAGGAGACCCCCCACGGTGAGGTTCGGAAAATTTAAAATGCTTATAACTCGCGATCTAATTTTCGTAGCGCGGCCAAATTTTGTTTGATAATTTATTAAGGTATTGCATAGTAGGGTGGGCCGAAAAAAACTTTTTTTCGATTTTCGATTATGGCGGGTGCGGAAAAATGACCACTGGTGGCACTCAGTTCATACAAAAAAATTGAGATTTTTTGGACATTTCCTTACCCTGCCGCAAACGGCTTGAAGTTTTGCAAAAGTGTTCATTTTTGAACTTTTTTCGAAAAAAATTTAAAAATGTTAAATTAAATTTATTTTGGTTGTATTTACTTGAAAAGGCATATTTAATAAAGCAAATGTTTAAATAAGATCTGATCATGCATTATTTAATATCTATGTGTATTATAACTTTGGCTATTTTTATAGCTTTTTCGCGTATAATAGGCATTATTTGTATTTGTTTGAATCGATCGTTAGTTTCTGTATTATTTATGTCCCTTGGTCTTCTTTATATATTTTTTGTGTCAAACGTCATATATTTGGAGAAAAGACAGCAGTATACTTCAAAAACAAATCTGGAAGGTGAGAAAGGGGTGAAGCAGGACTCTAAGCGCGCGCAATGATTCGCCGTGATACTCTGGGAGTGAAAGACGAAATAGTTGAGAGCCAAAATGCGATAAAGGATTCTTATTATTTATCCTTGCTTGTTACCTTCGACATTTGTTCAGTATTAACGTGAAACCCTTTTGTATTGATATGCAGTGCTTTTTGGGTCGTTTAATGTGCCATTATAGTGTTTTGTGCGTTTTATTACAACGAGCTTAGAAATGGCTAGTATAAAAGGCCATGACAATGCAAAGACACGCGATAGCGTGAAAAGTAACTCTTTAGGGGCATCATGCATATTGAAAGGATTGCAATTGCCAACCTATGCTGATAATTATGCGCCACTACTACTGGTAGCTTCACCATGTAGAAGTTATGACAACAGAGGATACGAATCTCGTGATCGATAAAAAAAAAAGTCAGAAGAGAGAAATAGAAACTTGGAAAGAAGATACAGGCAGAAGAATTTATTGAAAGAAAGAAAATTAAAAGCATATTTTTTGATGGTAGAAAGGATAAAAGTATATTCAGAGGAAGAAAAATAACAAGCAGCACCGTCGAGAGAAAGGCGTGGAACACATCACCGTATTATTTGAACCTGGTTAGGAATACTTGTGTCACTTGATACCTCGTTCCGTTACCTTGATACCTCGTCAGTTTAGAAAAGTCTAACTTGTGGTGACTTGGAAGATTGTATAATGATTTTGCTATTTCTTTTCCGTAACCGGAACAAGGTATCAAATGACCCGAGTATTCCTAACCAGGTTCAAACATCATGGTGATGTGTTCCTAGCCTTTCCTTCGACAGTGCCGCTCTTACTTTTTTTCCTCTGAATATACTTTTATCCTTTCTACCGTCAAAAAATATGCTTTTAATTTTCCTTCTTTCAATAACTTCTTTCCAAGTTTCTATTTCTCTCTTCTGACTTTGTTTTTATCGAAACCAGATTCCTATTCTCTGTTGTCACAACTTCTACTTGGTGAAGCAACCAGTATAAGTGGCGCATGATTATCAGCATAAGTTGGCAATTGCAATTCTTTCAATATGCATGATGACCCCAAAGAGTTACTTTTCACGCTATCGCGTGTCTTTGCATTGTCATGGCCCTTTATACTAGCCATTTCTAAGCTCGTTGTGATAAAACGCACAAAACACTATAATGGCACATTAAACGACCCAAAAAGCACTGTATATCACCACAAAAGGGTTTCACGTAAACACTGAACAAATGTCGCACGTAATTTAGCAAGGATAAATAATAAGAATCCTTTATTGCATTTTGGCTCTCAACTATTTTGTCCTTCACTCCCTGAGTATTACGACGAATCGTTGCGCGCGCTTAGAGTCCTGCTACACCACTTTCTCACCTTCCAGATTTGTTTTTGAAGTATACTGCTGTCTTTTATCCAAATATATGACGTTTGACACATAGAAAATATATAAAGAAGACCAAGGGACATAAATAATACAGAAACTAACGATCGATTCAAACAAATACAACTTTTGCCTATTATACGCGAAAAAGCTATAAAAATAGCCTAAGTTATAATACACATAGATATTAAATAATGCATGATCAGATCTTATTTAAACATTTGGTACATTAAATATGCCTTTTCAAGTAAATACAACTAAAATAAATTTTATTTAACATTTTTTAATTTTTTTCGAAAAAAGTTCAAAAATGAACATTTTTGCAAAACTTCAAGCCGTTTGCGGCAGGGTAAGGAAATGTCCAAAAAATCTCAAATTTTTTGTATGAACTGAGTGCCACCAGTGGCCTCTTTTCCGCACCCGCCATAATCGAAAATCGAAAAAAAGTTTTTTTCGGCCCACCCTATTGCATAGCTTTCATCGCGAGCTTTGAGCGCGGCGAAAGAATCTAGAAATTCCGTAACGAGAAAAAATCCTAACACTCCGGCTAACGTCGCTTCAGTTTGGCAGACTTCGGCACGGTATCTTTCGGTAGAATTCGGCAGACATTGACGCGGTATTTTTCAGATATTTTGAGAATATCAAGTCTCAAACTTATGTTTTTTATTTCAGCTACCATAAACGTATAGTTTCAATGATAAAAATTCCTGATTAACCTACATGTATTGTAAGATGATAAAAATATTTTAAACGATATTAACTTCTCATTTATTCAATAAAAGAAAAAAAAATCATTTTCGGTCGTCACGCTCAAAAAGTGTAACTTGAATTAATATCAAAACAAAAAAAAAACTGCACAAATAAAAAAATAAATGAATAATTATAATTGCATAAGTTGATAAAAAATGCTATGCAATTGCTTTACCGCGGCAGTCCCCGAGTGACACATGTATTTTTAATTTTTATTTTTTTTTTCTTCTTTTCTATTTTAATGGTTTTAAACTCAGCCGTCGAATTTGGCATTTCATTTCTCCACTTTTAAAACGTGATTGTTTTAACTGCATCTTCAATTTCGGAAGCAATTAAAAGTTTCAATGAGCCACGTCTGGAGAGTAAGGAAGTTGGCGAATGATTGAAATTTCATGAACTGTTATTTTAACACAATTAAACTGATTAGTAACGTTATAATACGAATTAAATATTTCTAACTGAGCGAAAAAATGCCCAAGCTTGGAATCAAACATGGAGTCTTAGGCTTACAGGGTCAATGCTTTACCGTTTAAGGCAACTCAATCATTGAGTATTTATCGCTCAGATAACCTTACTTGTATTTACATCTGGTGTGTTATTTAGATAGATCATCAGAATAAATGATAGGTAAAGAAGTTTCATATAAACGATGAATATGTAGATAAGCTGTTATTTTAACGCAACCAAATTGATTGGTAAAATTATCATACGAATTTCATATTTCCGACTGAGCAAAAAATTTCCTAAGCGGGGAGTCAAATCCAGATCTTTTGTATACAGAGCTAATGCTTTACCGTTAAAACTAACTGGGCTGAGAACTAGCGAGCCTTTTGCGCTCAGATAACTCAAATAACAGACCAGTTATTACCAATAAAATTATCTGAGCGAAAAATGCCCCCTGCTTGTCACCCTAGTTAGCTGAAACAGTAAAGCACTGACCCGTAAGCCAAGGATCTGGATCAATTCACAGCCTGAGCATTTTTTTCGCTCAATTGAAAATTTTCAATTCGTATGGAATTTCATGTTTCACCAAGAAAGTTGGAATCAGGTGTAGTAAATGAGCTAGAACATTGATGAATTTTACGACATCTAATCAATCATACGAAATGTTTCGCTTTCACAATCACCAAACTTCGAAAACATTTTTGCACTACCTCTGCTCAACTCGTTCAGTCATCTTGAGAAAAAAAAACAAAAAAAAACAATGAATTCGTATGAGAACACTGCAATTTGCACAACAGTAACGATTGGCTCACTGGAATGTGAAAACAAAACTCAAGCGAGCATATTAAACTAGTTCCTTCCAACGTGAACAATGGCTCTGCTTTAAAATTACTGTTATGCATGGGAAAAACAGAAGTTGAATTGTTATCAGATAGATCTCGTAGAACATGAGATATAAAATTAAGGGCAGATCTAGTCCAAAATATTTGTTCCTTCAATAAGCCATTGAATCATCGTCTAATTAAAGGACTTTAAATTATATTCATTGTACCAGAAAATAGTACAATATTTTTAAAAAAGCAAACTATAACATATTATGAATCTAATTTCAGATAAGTTCAGTTAAGTTTCATACAGGAGTTACTGTGACGTCATAGAAAAACTTTGACTGGCCATAATAACTTCACTTTCAAATCATTTAAAGTCATTTCATATCGAGGTCAGTGTGAGGTCACACTGATCATAAAAATAAGACACAAAACTGGCTGTGACGTCTCAATATTATAAGATTGGGAAAAGAGTCATTCTGGACCCCATAAGGTATGAGAAGTGAGTTTTTAATAAATTGGTGAAGATCAGAATGGGAGTTGTATATGTTGTTTTTTTTTATCAAATAATAATATAAATTTAACAAGAAATCTAATTTAAACAATAATTTAAATTTTATAAGGAATATACTGGATAAAATGAATTTTACGAGTTTAAAGACAGGTCATTGAAATAATAAAGCTTCTTTTTTAATTTAAATCAATCTTAAATCTAATTCACAAAGTGTGGAAGCATCGAACTTCCGACATGCTAACTTGATTAACTACAGACAAATCAGAAGGTTGCTTATTTTTTCTGCTTTTATATCCTGTCTGCATAAAAGTGAGTTCGCACTTTATGTAATTCTTATCTTATCTAACGCTATAAATATATTGGTTTACCTTGATTTGTACTGGTTATGACAAATGATATATATTTCTTATGCCGAGTTCAAAACTGTAATGTTCCGTTTCATATGCAGAATGACATTTAAACTATTCAAGGCGTTTGGATAACATATTATTTACAGCATTGGGAAGAATTATTATCGCGACATACTGCTGTGACAGTATCAATCTTTTTGTGCGAAATCAGATAAAGCTGGGGGAAAACGGGAAGTATTTGCATGTAAATAGTCTTGAGTTTAAGATTAATTTTTTTAATGTTAAATAAAATGCAGAAAACTGATGAATTTCTCCTTAATACAATCGTTTACAATTCAAATTGAGCCCATATAACGCAAAATTCATATTCAAATAGGAAATGTGAACTAATTTAAGCAAAGTAATTTTAAACTAGTATTTTATTTTTTTTTACATGCATGCAGAAAATTTAACATTTTCTGCATGCATGTACCATGAAAATTAAATAAAATATCATTTTTTAAAAGAAGATTTTATTTTTTTACTCCGTCTTATAATTAATATTCATTTAAGTGTATCTGAATCTAATTGATATATACTTAAAAAGTGATACTATTACACGAATTTTTTGCATAAAATAATGCACAACAATTTCTTTTTTTTCATATCTGTTGGGAATCTGTTTGATGTTCAAAAGCTAAAAAATAAGAAAAAATCTTTGTTTGTGCTTGTATTTACAAACAAATTTTATTAAAATGGTTATACTTTTACTGTTTCTAAATTTTAAAATATCCGAATATAGTTTAAGCATTTTTCGAACTGGTTCATGAGAAAATATTTGAAAGAATTATTTTCTATTGCAAATTCACCACTTTATTCAACAACATTTTTTTTTTTTTTTACCTTTGTATGCAATAATTTATACCTATTTTCTTTTATATAATAGATATTGTTTTATTTTGTCCGATATTTTAATTATGATTTAATCATGTTATTTTCGATTGCACTTTATCTATAATTAATTTTCCTAAATGAAATTCATCATACGTTGCTTATCAAAACATCTTTTTTTTCACATTTAAAAAGTTTTCGACGTGTTTTTCTTTATTTTGTTAATATTTACCTTTCAAATATCTCGATGGAGTTTTCCTCAGCTTATTTAGAGGCTGTAGAATGAATAATGGAATAAGAAATATTATGCACTTTCATTTTAAACTGTAATACATATTTTACCATACGAAAAAACTAGAAAAATACTATTAAAGAAATCCCAATATATCTATTCTTAAATACTGAAAGAAACATCGAAATTGAAGGTAATAAAATTCCTTAAAATTATAGATAAATGCAACTAAAGTTCTGTTTTCACACGCTATTGTCAATTTAAAGGAGGCTTCCAGCAATTTTTGGAGATATCTTTATATATATAAATCTTCTGTGCGTGTGTATGTCACTGAACTTTTAGTAAACGACTGGACCGATTTTAATGAAATTTTGTGTGTGTGTTCCAGTGGATTTGAGAATGGTTTAGATTCACATTTAATAGAAATTGATTCAGTACTTTTTTAGTAATTAGGCAAAAACTAATAGTGATTTTTCGCCAATTAATAGTGTTGAATAAATTCGCGGAATAGAGTGCGGACGGAATGGCCGAGCTGTCTAAGGCGCCAGGTTTAAGCTCTGGTTCTCGAAGAAAGAGATCGTGCGTTCGAACTCCACTCCTGACATACGTGTATGATTTGCATTAATTTTTCCTGCAGTTTAATTAACCAACTTCAGAAAATCGTTAACTTTTAACTAAAAAGAGAAAAATAAACTTTTCTATCAAAAATTGAACCAACTTTAAAAATTACCGCAAAGTGAAAAATATTTTCCTTACATAACTGTAATAAGAAATTAAATTAAGAGCATAGTATTTATCGTGCGTATTATCATATTTATGTATATTTATTTGATTTTATGGAGTCGGTGCCAGGACAATCTCTGTCGGGTCCGGTAGTCTATATATATATACATGGTGAGTCATAAATACCGAAACAATAGGCTATCTCCTTAAATATTGCCTCTAGACCTATATTTCCAATTGCAAAATTTCATAAAATAAGGTGAAATTTCTGATAAGATAAGTTGCAACTCCATGGGGGATCTATTTGAAAAAATACGAAAATTAAATTTTTATACGGCCCCCGTAGAGCGAAATGTCCAATTAGGAAATTATTCCTTATCCATTCCTAAATTGAACAACAACAATAATAATAATAATAATAATAATAATAATTTCCGTATCTGAAAACCTGACAGAGATATTAAAATCCAAAATTTTCCAAAATTCGTGACTTACACCACTTTACCATACCTGTAAACGAAGCATTTTTCACTCAATTTCAAAGCAAATGAGGGATCATCCACAAATTGGACGTATTATATGTCGATTTAAGACCGTGCCTCTTATTTAAGCATAATAAAGGAGCGTATTGATTTAAATCAAAACTTGTTTTCAAAATATGTTGATCGTTAGCACAGGAGGTCTGCATGGATCGAAATATCTAGGCCCGGTCCCAAACCGACCCATAAGGAAAAAATTTCTGCCCAGCATGGAAAAATGTTAAAATCATAATCCGGACCAGCCTGGAAAAAAGTTTAAATCATATCCCGGCTCAGAAGTGAATTTCTTACAGTTTTTTACTTCAATGTAGTTGAAAATTGTTTCGCGGAGAGGAGCTCTGACGAAAAATACTTATTATAGCATTTCGGTTTTTTTATTTATACTTTTTATTATTAAAGAAGCGCCAAAGGCTGTGTCACATTTATTTTATCAATGAATCTCTGTTTATATCTAAATGTTTCACTAATATTTTAATATCGCTAATCCAGATCCCGTTCGTTGGAGACTTTGAAATATGTTATACAGTAAAACCTTTTAAGACGGAATCACATAGGAAAGAAAAAATACTTAATAGACAAATGCCCTTCCTAGGAGTTTAAATATAGTTTATTTTTCCTCAGATATTATTGTACTAATTTTGCATGGATCAATCTGTTTAAGACAGAATTTCCTCATAGGCAGATTTTTTTCTGGTTTTAATTTGTTTAATTTTTTTGCATTTAAATATACTATTCTTAAAAAAAAAAAAATAAATAATAATAAAAAAAAAAAATAAATAAAAATAAATAAGTTTTTTTTTTCTTCGAAATCTACGTGGTTTTCGTAAAAATTTTGATTGAACTAAATTTTACTTATTTCATACACGTATTAGGTCAGTCAGAGACTGATTTTAATATGGATTGTACGATACCGGGATTGAAAATTTTGACCAGTGCACACCTTATTGAACGTTAAGAATTGTTAAAGAAAAAAAGTACAAACTTGAAACAAGTCATTTTTAATTATTTTACTTTAGTTTTGTTTCGGGCAAAATTGAAAAATTATTTACTTTTAAAAATATTTTTTTTTTTTAAGTTATATTACTTTTTCAATAAATATTTTTACTCATTATAAAATTAATATTGAAAAACAAAACCCCCGGAACAAAACTAAAATCAGATTTTCATCTTTAATTAAAAAGAATGAAATTAAAATCCGATAAATAATGTTTGGAGTTATAACGATTTTTAATTATCCCATTTAAACCAGTACTAATCATATGAAATTTTTATAAATTTTATGATAAATTTTTGAATGTGATTGTATTAGCAAATTATATGGGTAACCATCACAAAAAAGAAAAAAAATTCTAACTCAATTTACACGTTTCCTAGAACTGTTAAAGTAACATTGTCTTTTGAATTGCGCGCATATCAATTTGTATCTAATCCCTTAAAATATGATGAATTATTCAAACTGCTATAACTTAGCGCGTTTTGAAGATATGAAGATGCAATTTTTCGTGTATTATTCAGGACTGGATAAGGAAAGTTTTCCTAACTGGAACTTTTATTCTACTGGGGCCGTATAAAAAGTTAATTTTCGTACTTTTTCAAATAGAACCTCCATGGAGTTGCAACTTATCTTATCAAACAGTTTACCTTTTTTTATGAATTTTTTCAATTGGAAGTATGGGTCTAAGAGCAATATTTAAGGAGATAGCCTATTGTTTCGATATTTATGACTCACCCTGTATGTTACGCTAACGCATGCGTTACAAAAATCACGATTATTTGTTAGTTGTTTTAAACTTTTCAGTTTCAAATTAAAGTTAGGTATAATAAATGAAATGGGTAAAAGAATTATATTATTTTATTTCAAATAATTAATGAAATACGAAAAAATGCCACAAGTACAATATTTGGAGATTTCTTATCTGTGCTGGGCTAACATAAAAATATTGAGTTCTTCATTTATCAGCACAGATGTCATATGTGTTCCGCATTATCGCGTTATTTTTCTGACTCTAATTTGGCGAAAACTCCGTTTTCAAATACCAGTTACATAAATAATTTTTAGCTAATTCCTATTATTTAAAAAGGGGAATAATAATTTGTACAAATTTAATTAATAATTATAGTACAAACAATTTTTATCACCTAAAGAGGGAAAATAAAAGCAAACAAACAGTTTAAAGAACATAAATAACAATAATAAATAAATAACAATAGCCGGATTACCATGTGAGGCATATATAATTGTCATTTTGTTCCAATCGCCTCAATGTGGTAAGCATATGACATCTGTGTCTATTTCCCTAGCAAAATTTTATAATTTGGACCAAAAAAAAAGAACAATTAAAATAAATTATGAATAAAAGCAATATCATTTAATGCTTAGTATACATTCAAGGGAGACCAAACAGGTCGCCAAGGGCAACTAGTAGATAAATATTATGAGAATAAATCCATAAATGTAAAGAATAGTTTCTCATTTTGTACTCTAGGGTTAAACTTACCTGAGAGATTCAAATTCAAAATTAAATGTTCATAAGAATTCGGTATAATTTCAGTATGAAGACTGAACTACTGAACTTAATGTTAAGAACTCCTGAATTTTTAAACAAAACTTTAAAAATGACATAATTAGCTGCTAAATAATTATTTTTCCTATGGCAATTCTATGCGAGATGAGTCCTAGGAAAATTAAATTGTGTATGTATGTTTTTTTTTCTTTTCTTTCATTCTTTTTTTCCGGGGGGAGGGGGGCGCACGTAAAAATTGTTGTATTGACTGGAACAACAACAACAAAAAAATGAGAAAGAACCGAATAATATAAAATAAAGGTTAAAATAATTAAGTAAATAACAAGAATTTTTTAAATATTTTTATTTTCAATATTTATTGTCAAATGTCCAGATGGAGGTTTATTTAATCTTTTACTGCATGATTTTTTTATTATTATTACACAATCACTATCGTAAAATTATTATATAATAATTGTGTATTAAACTGCAAATATTAAAACCGTCGCATATCAGCTTTTAACCAAAAATTAGATGAAAAAAAGTGGGTCAAATACTACATTATAATCTCAACAAAGTATAAAATTAAATTTAAAGTGCTGCTGAACAGCAACACTATGCATTGTAAGGTTAGTCATTTTATGGACTGAAGCAACAAACAATGCATTTATAAACATTCTAGAGTGACTTTTATAAATGTAATACATATTTTACTATGCGAAAATGCTATAAAAATTTATCAGAAAAATTATTTAAATGTAAAAAAAAAAAAAAAAAAAAAAAAAAAAAAAAAAAAAAAAAGAAATACCGGAATAGAAGCCAATAAAAATTCCTAAGAATTATTAAGAACAGACAAAGTAGCTAACACTCTGCTTTCACACGATATTATCAACCTGATATAGGGCTACGTGCAAATTTATGAGATATAGAGTAAATATTATGACTGTAAGCCCTTAAATTTAACGAACGACGTGCTAAATAAATCGTTGTTCGAAGCAGAAAGTGTAAGTTTGTCTATTGTTTGTCTATCTGGTTAAAAAAGTTAATACTAAAAATTAGAATGCATCATATCTGGTAATATTTTATTTTTATTTAAGTTCGCGCATACTTCATAAGCATTGCGAATAAGAAATTCTGAAATAAGGGACACTGTAATTGCATATATTACTTAAAAATGTGCTAAACAGACATTTTGCTATCACATACCACATTATAATCTTAACAACGTATAAAGTTAAATTAAAAGTGTTACCAAATGGCAATACAATGCATTGTAGGGCTAATTATTTTATAGATTGAATCAATAAACGACGCAATTAGAAACATTCTACCGTGACTTTTATATTTTACTGAAATACTATAGTAAAATACTATATTTACAAAAATGCTATAAAAATCTAAAAGAAAAAAAATCACCATATGTTTTATTTTATGTAAAAAAAAAAAAAAAAAAAAAAAAAAAAAAAAAAAAAATGCAATTAGATGCATTCTACAGAGACTTTTAGAACTGTAACACGGATTTTACTGCACCAAAATACTACGAAAACCTACCAGAAAAATCCCCATATATATTTATTTAAGTGTGAAAAAAAAGAAATACAGGAATCGAAGCCAATAAAAATTCCTTAAAATTATCCCAGACAAAATAGCTAACACTCTGCTTTCACACGTTATTGTCAACCTGAATGGGGCAACGTGCAAATTTATGGAGATATAGAGTAAATATTATGACAGTAAGCCCTTAACTTTAACGAACAACGTGCTAAATAAATCATTGTTGGAAGTAGAATGTGTAAGTTTGTCTACTGAACGGGATGGTTGAAAAAGTTAATCCTAAAAATTACGATACGTCATACCTGGTAATATTTTATTTTTATTTAAGAAATTCGCGCATACTTCATAAGCATTAGGGATCAGAAATCCTGAAATAAGGTGGCACTGTAATTACGTATATTACTGAGAAATGTGCTAAACAGACATTTTGCTGTCACGTACCATATTCTCAGAGGCACCGCCAGTCAAATATGCGTTAATTAAAGAAGTAACAAATAAAACAAAATATCTTCATGAATAATGCATGTTGTTTTTTCATTCATAAAGTTGCATCATATACATTCAAACTTTTAACACATTGAGTGCTACTAAGAAATGCAAATGGCTGGTTTGGACCACCATTTTTTATTTGTTATTTTTCTATGGAAATATGATTTCAAATACTTGCAATACCCAACAATATAAGTTTACCAGTTGATGAATTAATAATTAACTAATATAAGACCCATGCAAAAGTAAAATCTTGTTTAGGCTATTTACAATCGTATATATAATAATAATAATAAAAATAATATGCGCTTAATTTTCAAATTATCATAGAATAAAACTAATCGTTGTGAGCCCCTTAATACTTACCCATCATGGATATGCATAGTATGAAAATAAATCATAAATGTTTATAAATTGCATTGCAGTTCCAAAATAAAATTTAAACGCATACTTAAATATTTTTAATACATAGCAATTCTGTATTATGGAATTACAGGTACTACTTGATTATCCCGTGGGAAACTTCAATAAATTGTATAAACCACCAAACTACTCGCGATTATGCAAATTTACATAATTTTTATTTTAAATAACGAAAAAACAAATAAATTAGCAACAGACTATTAAAAATACAAATAAAAGGTCGAATTAAAAATGTGCAGTTGTACACGTTGCAGTTTCATTTCTACCTCATCGACACATGAACTAAAGGGTATATTCGAAAAAAAACGCATTTCCACCTTCAACACCTCGAAATTTTCCAATACAATTTCAGACATAGTTTTAAAAGTAGAAACATGAAACTTAATGAGGGGATTTTTGAAGAGACGTTTAATGTGCCGTGTGATGTCTTTTTACACTCAATTCATTAGAATGTGATTTATAAACAATTACCTTCTCAGTATCTCCTTTTTTTCGTTCATAGATCCCCCGTTCCGAAAAAAAGATCGGTTGAAAATGCCTTTTATGATTGCTTTTTTTTTGGAATGTTTTTGCATTTATTAAAGAATCGACAATCAGGGCACCTTATGTACTTTCTAAATAAGACAATTTGCTAGTTTGATGCATTTGAGAACAAAAATGAATTTAAAAAATAAATCGAAAAATAAGCAATTTGAATTGAAATACACCCTTGAATCTTGTTTTCGTAGAATTTAAACATTTTCAAATGTCTTGAAAAGAATGGTGTTTAAATCAAAAACATGCTCCTGACTTGAATCGAAGCCGTTTTTATACTCTTATGAGCATATCTGCCATCACTTTTCCGACTTTCTAATGTTGTAAATTGCTCTCAACATTGTAGTTACTAATCACGTTTTAAGTGCTAAGGTACAAAACATAAAGATTACACAAATAACTTGATTTATTTCATTATTTATTTTTTTTACCCATTAACAGTAACGTCTGCATCATTGCATATTCATAAAAAGATTTTCTACTTGCATTTTTTTATTTTTTGAGTATCCTCTAAAATATTAAAGATAATCAAATGAGTTGAATAAAGTTCCCTGTTTTGCACATTTTTTGATATCTGTTATCACTCTTGTAAGTATTGTTGTTCTACGATCAATAGTTGCGTTATTAGAATACCATTACCTACTAAGGTGCAAAGCAGAAAAATTTTGCAAATGCATTGATTCGAAGTTTTTTGTTTCGAAATTTTTACACAAGTCTGTTGGTGTATTTGTAATAGGTTTTCGGTATGCTTTTTTTTATTTGCCTATTTTGAAATGTTCTATTTTGAAATGTCTATTTTGAAACGTTCTCCTGAATAAAGATTAATCATACTGTTTAACTAGTGACGCATGACATCCCTTTTCAAACTTCTGTACATAAAAAGTAAAAACAGAGCCAATATGAGATCACTCCTATGTCTGTCTGCCGGTCCGTCAATCTCTATGTCTGTCAAAGCCATTTTACTCATTGACTATGGAACACGGAAAGTTAAAAATGGGGAAAGTAATAAAGAGTATTGACAGAGATATTTACAGATTATCAAGCATTTACAAATTAGGAGGGGGTGAAGGAGCTAATTATGTTACTTGAAGAAAAAAAAATCATTTTTTACTTACCCATCATACGTAGTCTAGGGTAAGTCTTGCAATCGTTTTGAAAATCGAAATTTTTTTTTTTTTTGACGGATTTACACATTTTCGACACTGAAGATTTCGAAAAACATACTTTTAGAAAAAAAAATTTGCCGTCCGTCTGTCTGTCTGTCTATCTGTCAGTCTGTCTGTCTGTAAACGTTCTATCTCCCGAACGAATAGAGATAGAGACTTGAAATTTTGTATGTGCTTAGTATGTAAGAATGGGACGAAGCCTATTTAATATCAGCAACGTCGATTATTTGGAACTATTTTTTTCGGACTCTCGAAAAATTCGTTCTGATGAAAAGTATATACAAATTTTCGAAATTTTTTATTTTAAGGAGTGATCGTAAAAGGCAATAAAATAACACAAATTTTGCATAAAGAACGAAGTTGATCGAATTATTAGTTGCCGAGATATCTGTAATTCTGTTTTCCACATTCTTCGATTTTTCATGACCCTGTATTTCATTCAAATTTCAATTCAAAGATATATTTTAATTGGAAATGAGACGCTTAATCCGACGCAAGAAACTGTTAGTTAATAAGATTATTATTTTTGGAGTTATAAGGATGTTTCTTTTTCGCAATTCAGTACTACTTGAGTAGTTATGCGTGTTGTATAATTTATCGAAAGAGATTCACCAGCAACTCATTAATACAGCATTACTATGCACAATAAAAATATAAATACACGTTTAAATTTTGTTTTGGAATTGCAATCCATTTTATAAATAGTTTTCAAATCTATTATTTTCATATATTATATATGCATATATATGATGGGTAAGTATTACGATGGCCCCCAACGACTAGTTTTGTATATCGTTTGGAGGCTTTCGTTACGTTGAACTCAAAAATACATTTTTTTAAAAAATTTTAGGTATTATATTTTTAGAGATGTCTTCAAAAATGTAGTACAAAAATATGTCCCCACCCATATTTTTGAATCTACTGAAACTAAAATTATAGAAAAATTATAGTTAGTAGACATTAATTTAAACTTTGGATTAAAACTACAGCGATTACCCTAGGTCACATAGTTTTCGAGAAAAGCGCTTTATCAGTTACACACAAATTTTAATTTATGGGCATTCAGCAAAGGTGTCAAGGAGCGCTAAACTTACCTATCGTAGCAGAAGTATAAAAGCATTGTTGATGATTTTCGAAAAAAAAAATCGCCGGTAATTTGCCGAGTTATTAAGACTCGGATAGTTTGGAAATACATAATGTCAGGGTCAGCGTACTATCTGCACCATTGACTGTTAAAGTCTAGGTTAGGGGCTATACATATAATACGCTATCAATTATTTGGTAATTTTGAACCTCCTCCCCTCCTTACGATACCTATGTTATCATACCTTGAATTCCTACCCACTTTTCGTTGCAGGACCAAAAAATATTCTAAATTGCGTTTCTTATGATATTAAGAGGTCTAACAGTTTGAAAAATTTCATGGTAATTACTTAAAAGATGCAAATGCTTTCTAATAATCAGACGAAGGAAAATTCAACATTTAAAAAGATGAAATGAGCAAAAAGTGTTCCAAAAACGTTCTGAATTACAATTTTTCATCTGTCTTACGAAATACCAAATCGATTTAAACAATAATGGTTGAAAATTGGTGGCGATAGAACCTGGTTAAATGCAGGCTGTATTTTAACTGATGTCACTACCAACAGAGGGTTGCAGTGATTTCTGTGATACTAAAGAAACAGAACTCTCAAATATCCCATGGTAGTTACATATAAAATATGAATGCCCTTTAAGAACAATCAAAAATGAATTCCAAATAAAAAAAGGGTGAAACGAAGAAAAGCAGCAAAAAGTGTTCTAAAAAATTCTAAATTACGATTTCTGTGCAGTCTCAGGGCATGATATACTGAATCAATAGTGACAATATCTGATCCAAGACAATCTATATTTTATGCATGTACTTCTACCACCTGGGGTTGACAGAAACAAAAAATAAAATTCTAAAACACCTTTAAAATGTTTAAAATTGCATTTTCTATGGTATATTAGGAAATACCCAAACCAATTTCAGTAATCTGTTTGCAAATATATGATAAGTGTATCTGTTTTGACACACGCATTTCATAATCGTGCCACTACCACAGCGAGGTGGTACACCGTTAGACAGGAAGCTTGGAATTTGACATGATAGTTAGTTTTAAGGCAAATGTATACTGAGAACGGTTTAAAAAAATCGAATTTTCAAACGATTACTGTGTATAAAAGCTTTAAGGTACTTTTTAAATTATAATTTTTTTTTTAATTAGTTTTAATTCTTCGTATTATTTTATGTCATCACCGAATGTCATCACCAGTTTTCATCACTGAATGCCTAATAATAATAAGTGTAATAGTGAAGTTTATTCAAACTATAATTTAATTGGTAATTTTTGAATTATTCCTAAAAGTATCCCAGTAAAAGTTAGACATACAAACATCCCTTGGACATACAAAAATCAACTATTCTGCAGAAGCCGGGGTTTTACTAGTCTTTAATAAAGAGGGATTAATATAATATGAACCAAAGAAAATTTTTTTATCGTATAGAAAAGTTTTATGAAGAAAGATAAGCATCATCTAAAAGAAATGCGATTCAATCTTTACTCAAATTCTAATCTCGGGTAACGAGGTAAAGAAAGCTATTATTCGCAACATATTTTTTCAGAAATATATGTTTCACTGCATTATTCAGATAATAGTACATGTTTGATATAATGAGAATCCCTAATACTAGTGTTACAATATATCTCATACTTTACCAGAGAGAATAAATAATAAATGTTATTTTGTCTGTAAGTATAAGCTTGATAAATACATCAAGACAAAGTTAGAAAATACAATACTTTTGATAGGATGTAGAAGATTTTTTAAAAACTTGTATTGAACTAAAACTTATGTTTCTTTTTTACATACCGTATATCATCGTGTAAAAGTCGAGGAATTTCTGAAATTTTAGAATAGCAAATTGGGGAGGAGGAGGGAGGGTCGACTTATACACGAATAAATTTTTTAAAAAATCTTCAAATATTGCAAAATTTTGCTTTTTAAATGCATGTATAATAAAATAATGTAAAAAATATACAAATAATAATAATTTATCTTTAAAAAATATTTCGAGGATTTTTTTTTTTTTGTTTTGTTTACTTACTTTTTTTTCGCAGTGGCAAGTGACATTTTTTGTTTAATTATTTTGAAAATTGTTGTAAAAAGTTAGGGAGTCGACGTACATACGGGTTTTGGATTTTCTGTAAATTACAAGGGAGAATCCGGAAATAAGATTTCCCATATAATGAAACATTAAAGATAAGCCGTAACTTTACTTTTCTGCATAAGTGGCAAGTGAGTTCAGACATTTGCCATATACTTTTACAAGTTTCAAAAAGACCTCCAGGAAAAATTCAGGGCTTTGTATATGAAAGAAGCGTTGAACTGTTTGTGTGATTTCGGCATTGCTTCCAAAGTTGTAATCAAGCATTGCTTTAATATATAGTGGTTGTGCACGCCCGTCCAGGTCTCGGTCTGTGAAAAACTGTTGAAGCGTTTCTCTGTAGAAATCTATGGGCCAGATGTGATGTCGAAAGAAAAGGTGCGGAGATAGTGCCACCAATTCAGTGAGTGCCATTATCAAGTCTTGTACAGACTGAGATTTGGACGGACTTGCACGGCCACTACTGACGAAAGCAACACTTGACTACAGCTTCGGAAACAATGCCGAAATCACGCAAATAGCTCAATGTTTATTTCGTATGCAAAGCCCTAATTTCTTCCTGGAGCACTTTTTGAAGCTTATAAAGGGTTAAGGTAAATGTCTCAACTCACTTGGTACTTATTTAGAGAATTAAAGATACGGCTTATCTTTAATGTTTCATTATATATTTTGCCTTTCGTACACACCTCTGTGCGCAGCCCCCAGTTGAAACTTATTTTCGGACTCTCCCTCATACATTCGAAATTTAGGGGGTCAACTTATACACGAGTATGTGAGGTAATTTGCACGACTGAAATCTCAAAGTGGAGATAAAAAAAGCATATTATTTTTTGTTTTTCAATTGGATAAAAATTGTACTATCACAAAATAGTTAGTGTAAACTCATGAGCACAATCCAACACACAGGAGCACTAATATTTATTTTGTACTGTCAAACAGTTAAATCTAATTTTAAAACGTTATTTACATTGAAAAATTAGTTTGTCTAAAACCAACAGATGACCTAATATTTTTATTTATTTGTTTATTTTTCAGAAAGTGAAAAATGCAAAGTTATCAATATCAAGTTTCTTTATGATGAAGAACTGGGGATAGATTCCAATATAGATAGTTTTAATTAGAAAACTGTTTAACTCCTTTGAAAACAGCGAACAGGACAAAACATCTTTGTGCCACAACCATCCAAGCATCATCGCAAGAGGAAACTCAAAAGTTATATAAAAGCTTCACACACTTCAAAATTGGGCAGAATGAAAAATTCACTTTTTTGAAGAGTGACAGGTTTTTTCACTCTGCCTGGAGTGAATTTTATAAAAACACATTCCTTAAAGTGTGGAATTTTCCACATCCTAGGAATGAGTGAAATATTTCCCCCCGCTGTACAGAGTGAGATATGTCATTCCATTGACAAGAGTGAGATATCTCACTCCTCTGACGAGAGTGACAACTTGGTATTATTCACTTCAAAAAATTTCCGTTCAATTTTGAATCAATATATGGAGTCAAATAATGAGAAACATGAAAATATGTCATTTCTTAATTTTTAATAATTTCATTTCAAAATGTAATTTTTGAAATTACACTGATTTGGTACTAAAACGCACGACCATGCGAAACCGGGGAACAAAGGAGGCGGAAGCCCTGGGAAAGGAATTTGAAAGGACGTCCAATTTATTCTATAAAATTCGTTTCTTCTTTTTTGTAAAAAAATATATATATTTAGATATTGGGATATTTTTTATAGTAATAGTGCGTTCAATTTTAGTTTCAAAGTCATTGCATGGCTCTTTACAGTACAACAATGTTGAATTCAAACACTTTTCTGCGGGAGGGATTTCTGTGTCTCCGGGGGTGGGGGCATTATAAAGTTCTGCGGGGAAACTGCACTTTTTGACCACTGAAAACACAAAATCTCACATATTTTTGGGAGGGAAGGGCAATTTAATACTGCGAGGAGACTGCTCTTCCCCCGAATCAACCCTTGAATTCAACATTACTCTATAAACAAGTACAAGTTTATGAATAGAAACTTCTTTGTTTCCAAAACTTGTATTAAGTCTTTGTCTTAGTCTGTTTCAAATTTTTTTTTCCTAATCTATAATTTACTTTCTGTGCTGGTGACAAAAACATGTACACTGGTGTCCAAAAGTTAAGCATATTTGGTAATTAAGTAATTATTTTTAAGTAATGAAAGAAATATGAATCGGAATGTGCTGAAACTCCAGGTGTGTAAACAAAATAGTACGCATCACATATTTTCGCGAAGAGTTTTCCCCGAAATCGAACAGGGGACCGTCAACAAATTGAAAAAGAAAGAAGATCTTTTGGATAACCCTGTCAAAACTAATGTAGTAAAAGCGTTCAAACTGCACATTATGATTAATTGGCTTATTGTAATGTACTGTGTTAATTTTTACAAGGATAGCATGTATACTCGTAGAGAAATTAAGGTTTTTATAAAAACAGTCCTAAATTTTTCCAAGTTTTTTGCTTATAATTTGCAGAGTTCTTATTATAAAAACATGTTCTTTTCTGAAAATATGACAAACATCATTGTACACAATGCCCTGCCATTAAAATTTAAAAATAATAAAAAATTGTATGAAAAATGAGTATGTTTAGTAAATAATTTTTCATTGCGCATGCGTCAACGATATCAAAATGTCATTTGCATATTGTGTTAGCTAAATGTATAGAGCAACTTCTGTAAAAGTTTCAAAAACATAGTTTGAAAATTCTGAAAATGGAAGCCTATAGAATCAACTCAAAATCCGTTATTCCTAAAGGAAGCAAAAAAATCAGGGGTTTTACCTAAATATAGTTGAATGTGCAATATTGTGTAGGCACTAAACAATGGAATATGGATACAGCCCCTCATCTTTTTGCTTCATTTAGGGAATAAAGGATTTTGAGTTGATTCTATAGGCTCCCATTTTCAGAATTTTTAAGCTATGTTTTTGAAACTTTTACAGAAGTTGCTCTATACATTTAGCTAACACAATATGCAAATGACATTTTGATATCGTTGACGCATGCGCAATAAAAAATTATTTACTAAACATACTCATTTTTCATAGAATTTTTATTATTTTTAAATTCTGATGACAGGGTATTGTGTACAATGATGTTTGTCATATTTTCAGAAAAGAACATTATTTTATAATAAGAACTCTGCAAATTATAAGCAAAAAACTTGGAAAAATTTAGGACTGTTTTTATAAAAACCTTAATTTCTCTACGACTATACATGCTATCCTTGTAAAAATTAACACAGTACATTACAATAAGCCAATTAATCATAATGTGCAGTTTGAACGCTTTTGCTACATTAGTTTTGACAGGGTTATCCAAAAGATCTTCGTTCTTTTTCAATTTGTTGACGGTCCCCTGTTCGATTTCGGGAAAACTCTTCGCGAAAATATGTGACGCGTACTATTTTGTTTACACACCTGGAGTTTCAGCACATTCCGATTCATATTTCTTTCATTACTTAAAAATAATTACTTGATTACCAATTATGCTTAACTTTTGGACACCAGTGTACTACTATTATCTTAGGGCTTCCTTCTGAGAATACTGAAGTATTCAAACTGTTATGCTGTACCGATTATGTACATTTTCTACACACGTTTCTCAGATTTCCTTAGCAAAAATATAAGAGCAATTTCTTCCAGTGTTAAATTCACGAGATGGTCCGGGGAGGGGCAGGAAATTCGCCTCGGAGCAATGAAATGTCTCATCCGGGCTATATCAGAGGCTTATCCATATATCCATTGATTTGTGTTCAATATAGTATCTCCATACACAATATTGCACATGTTATGTTACAGCCCCTAATCTTTTTGCTTCATTTTGAGAACAACGGATTTTGTGCTTAGTCTATCGACGATAATTTTCAGAATTTTCAAATTATACTTTTGAAACTTTTAGAAAAATTTCTCGATAGATTTAGCTATCACATTGTACAAATTATATCTTAATTACATTCACACATGCGCAGGGAAACATTATTTAGTATGCCGGCTTATTTATCATGCATTTTTTATTATTTTCCAATTCTGATTTCGGGTATTATGTACAATGCTGTTTGTCATACTTTCCGAAAAGAATTTTTTTTTCTTATGAACTCTGGACTTTTTGTGAAAATCTTCATTTTTCTACAAGTATACATACTACCCTCATGAAAATGAAAATAGTTTATTACAATAAACCACTTAAACATAATCTACAGTTTGAATGCTTTTTCTACATTAGTTTTAAGAGGGTTATCCAAAAAATATTCGTTATTTTTCAGTTTGTTGACAATCATCTATGGAATTTCGGTACGTAATCTTTGCGGAAATATATGATCTGTACTACTCTGTTCACGCACTTAGAATTTCAGGATAATTCATCATATATTTTTCTGGGTATTTAAAAAAACATCTAAAACTGCAAGTGACTGGTCACCTTTGACCATATAATGTATAAGATAATGGAGAAGGGCATTCTCTGTGACAGAAGTCTCATGGTTTGCAAATCGCTTGTAAAATCAGGCTCAAGTCAAGTAATGTAAATAATCCTGGTCACATAATCATTAATCAATAAACCCTCTTTCTCTATCAGAAATGTCGACTCAGTCTACAGAGTTATTCTTGATGTGTTCATATCTCGAGTAAAAGTAGGATTTATCCTGCAGGAGACAGACCAAGTAAAGAGAAAGAATAGAATTGAACTATGGTGTCTGGGCATGATGCCGAAAACGCAACCCTAAAATCCGTTACATTCGGCCCAATCACAATCACCTAATTTGACGCTCCTGTCAATTCAAACCTGTATTTTATTTACCGTTCCAAAATGCTATTCATTATCCGCGTGTTGACCGTATGTATGATTAAAATTTCGATTAAAAATTAGAATATGTGCCGTTATAAAATGCAGTATGTCCCTGTTCCCCGTGCTTATTTTGTTTTGGCCGAATGAGGAATTTAAATTAGAGCTTTAACCGCTTTCCTATTGCAAATCGTTTTTTACTACGTGCTGCATCTCCATTTGTCTTCTGTTTAGTCCATGAAAGGGATCTTTATGTCAATGGGAGTATTATTCTTGCTTGGATAGAAATCATGTTGTACAGGTGCACGTTATTACACGTATTTCAGAAGGGGTCGCGAATACAGATATGTGCAGAAAGTAAATCTTAGAGCCCTAAAACATTTTAGTTGTGCTATAGGTTTAGATAATTTCTTGTTGATGATAACGCTCATACCATATGGCGCAGCTAATGGACCAGTACCTCCATCATGGATATTTTTGGAAAATAGATTGACCAGCAGTAACTTCCCACTTTGATCTTTATAAATGGCAGTAACTTGACAAACGCATTGAAGCATGCAGTTCTAAGGAACCATCTATTCACAGCTAAAAAGTATTTTCCATAAAACTTTTATTTTTGTAATTACAAAGCTAATTTTTGAAAATAGTATGGATAGATAAACAGATTATAAAAAAACTACCCGCCCTTTTTGACCAATTTGGTCTCCTTTAAATGAATAATACACTGTAAAAAAATTCAAGAGGTTACTAAAATTTTTTTAGTAAATTTGTATTCCACAGAATTTTTTAGTAACCATTACAAACTTTTTTTTTTGCAAGTGAAACAATCTTTTTTTTATAAACTGAACAAAGGAATTTTTTGTATAACTAACTTAAAACTTTTTAGTATGAGCCACCAAGCAAATTTTTGTAATAGCTCCAAAATTATTTTTAGTAACCATTACGTGTGCCTGAAGGGCAGGAGCCTCCTCGAGCTGCATCCAGTGGGTAAAAAGACACACTTCTGAAACGGAAGATTTTCGTCAAAGCCGCAATAGTGGCAGCACCAAACATTGCTATCTGCTCTATTTTGACATGTTTCTAAAGAAGAGGGAAAGTTCAGAGATCATTACCCATGGTAACTGCTACGACAGGATTTTCATAATGCCTTTACTTAACAAGTACTTACATTGCATACATTCGGTGTATATTTGGTGGCGGCCAGCATCGAACCCAGATACTTTCAGCCTAGAGTTCGGTGCTATGACCACTAGGCTGTCACAGCCACACCAAATGAATTTTAGTAATAGCTATTAAAAATATAAAACTAATAACTCTATTCGTTGGTAGCTTTTTTCTAGTAATTCTTACAGATTCCTTGTAACCGAGTAAGATTACTAAAAATTTTTTAGTAATTACAAGGATCACTAAATTTTTTTTTAGTAGATTGACCGTTTTTTTACAGTGTACGCATTAAATCACAATGCTTTTATGCATAATTCATTTTAATTGCTCAATTTTTTGCCATATTTGAAGATTCTGCCAGAGAAATAAACATACATGTCATATACGCACCACATTGGCGCGATTGCAACAAAATGGCAAATTTATGCCTCACATGGTAACCCGCCTATTGTTATTTATTTACTTTTTTAAAAAAGATTTAATTTTTCTTTTTTTTTATTTACAACATTTTTTAACTTATTATTATTTCCTTTTTAAAATAGTAAAAAATAATTAAAAAACATGTATATGCAACTGATATTTAAAAACGAAGTTTTTGCCAAATTCAGAAAAAAATTGCGATAATGTAGTACGTATATGATATCTGCGTCGAAACTTTAATTTGAAACTGAAACGTTTAAAATTCGTGACTTAAGTAAATATTTTAAGTAAATATAAATATTTACTAGTTAAGAATAAAGTTATTTTAAGAAAAAAATTTTTAAGTAAAAAGAACAGAAAAAACAAAAATAACGATATTTTGAAGCTCCATAATTGCAGCGAAAAAACAAAAAGTAAACAACTAATTTACCACAGCCTAAATCCTGCCAAAGGACTTTTACACAATAACCAATAAGATGAGTTTCATTTGGGTGTTGCCACTAATCATTTAAGAAATAATCTCGATTTCTATGACACATACGTTAGCGTAATTTATATATAAACGATAAATAATACATAAAATGAAACTTATATGAAATACTGGTAAACTTATATAAAACTGATAGAAATATGCATTCCTTCGTCGAAAGAGTATTACTTTTCATTTCCGAAATAAATATTTCATGGGACTAAAAAAACTATTATTCAGTTTTATAAGGATGTTTGTAGAAAACTTGAATCTAAAAATCCTGCCTTTAGAAAAGGAAATTGAATTTTTTAGTACTGGCGCTTTATTGCAAGTTATTCAAATGTAAAGGATTCATAAAAATAAACTTATATGACAAGCAAGTGTAAAGTTTTATGGTTATAGATAATTGAATTTCAGGTATCAAAATTGAGATATAAAATTTTATGTCATGTTCGTAATTTTGCACTCGTATATTCTATGAAAAAAATGCACAAATGCATATTGATTTATTGAAAAGAAAAATATTTTTAGAAAAATCGTTTACTAGGAAGTATAAATGTGTAAATATTTATAGTAAGAAAATCTAGATTTTTAACGATAAGAAAAGTTTATGAGGTTTACTTGAATAGTATGAACTTTGACTAATTTTGTTTAATGTTAGTGTATGGATTTTTATAGCAATGGAGAAATCAATGGTGGTATACATTAAAATTTTAAGTTTAATCATCAGAAAATTTGAATGATTTGCATGAATTTTTATTAATTCCTACTACTATAAAATCTGAAACCAAAAATGTTTTAACAAAATGTAATTTTTGAATGTTAAAATTGCAATCTTCGAGAAAAAAGCCTTAAATAATTCTCATCGCTTGAAAATGAAATTATTATTATCACTGTTTTTTTTTTTTTTTTTTTTTTTTTTTTTTTTTTTTTTTTTTGCATTTTAAAAAATACTTAAAAATCAGAATACTTTAAAATCGACACAAATTATTGGGTCATTGGGAAAGTCGATTCCGTTTGGAAAAATCAATTCTTACTGGACAATTCTGCTTATTAATTACTTTACATTAGATATCAGAGACAGTATCTAATAAATATATAAAAGAAATTTTTTGGTACGAGTTAATTTTCCCAAAGGGACACGACAAGCCGAACGATTCAATAACAAGCGTCACCTGAGAATAATAAAGTTTTATCTGTGTTTTCGAAAAAATTGACTTATCGATTTAGAAATGTTCTATTTGTATCTATGAAGGCATTTATGTATTAAAATAATGTCATAACATAAATCATTATACCAAATGTAAAATATATATAGCACCATTTTGATCCAAAAATGCCTTCATAGATACAAGTAGAACATTTCTATATCGATAAGTTTTTTTTTTAAAGCACGGATAGAAATTTATTATTCTCAGGTGACGTAATGTAACTTAAACAATTCTGTAATATAAAAGTGTGAGAGGGGAAAAAAATAAACATATTTTCCTTCAAAGTAAATATGCACTATTAATCAAATTATTATAAATTGAATATTACGATAGTTCTACCTTGAAACCACGCTTTTATTTACGATTAACAATGAGGATATTATTTAAGCCTATGTGTAAACTGTACCAATTAAATAGTAAGAATATATTATTTTGTTTAAAGTCTTAATATTTTATTGCTGTCAAATAACACTTGCACAGCATCATAATTTGGACATCTAAGCCTGGGACGGCATATGGAATATTTTATTACATTTTATGTGTCGTTGTAAATTACGTGTAAAAATCTACATTAATAAAGCAAAATTTTGCTTTGTTTGTGTACGATGGCTATATAAATCTACGGCACTTACGAGACGCAAAAGTTTTGCGGTAACAGTCGAATGTTTCTCCTGGTGAGCCAAAGCCTCAGAATTCTAAATTTCTAATAATTAGATGAGAAATTAATTAAATTTTTTTAATTAAAAGAATGAAAAAGCATAGATTTTTATCAATCCATGGAATTTTTATTCGAAAATTGGAAGAGAATACCAGGGAATTAGAATTTAATAGAATTATAACGCTGGCAGTGTGATAATCTAGTTTAAAATAAAACACATTCAGAATTAAATAAAATTGTTTATGATCAATTTTTGAGTATTTTTTTTTAACGATAAATTTTAGCTAGACTTTTCGATTATGCTTTGCTATATGTCTAAAATTAATCATTTGATGTTTCGAATATTAATGCATTTTAGTTTGAATTTTATGGTAAATCAAACAAATTTATTCGGACACCGCTAACATTTAATGAGAAAAGCTTTATGATTTTGGATTGTTTAAGTTGTTTTTACTTTCTTCTATTTTTTAGACAAAAAAATGTATTGGTTTCGTAAAAAAGAATCAAATTCCAGTTTTCGATGGCTTTATACGTTTTAGAAAGTCCTGAAGACGATTTGATGTTTCTTAAAAAAAGTCTGTCTGCGAGACTGTAAGTCATTCTGTGAGTCTGTTTTTGTAAAACTGTTATGATCGCACTTGCTAAAGGAATAATGATCGGAAATTCCTAAAGCTTTATATCGTGTTATGCTTTTATAAAATGTGAATTTAGTCTTTTTAAGGTGTATATCACTCAACAGGGAGCACCGTTATGCTGCGTTATTCAGAATTACCTCAATAGCTATACCTCAAAAACTAATGCAGAGATTTTCATAAACTGAATTCTTATTTTTATGATGATCTTGTCCTTTTAAAATTTTAGCATACAGTTGTTACAAGCATGGTTGTAAGTTTATATTAAAAAAATAAATAAGCAAACTTTTATTACAAATTTAACTTTGTAAATCTTAAGACATAATGCAGACTAATAAGTGTATTTTTGTCTACAGCTAATGAGAAACGTGTATAAAATAGTAATTAATTTATTTTACGAAATATAAATTCTCAAAATAGAGACATTAATCTAAGTTCTACATTTTTATTTCTTGATACATCCAAGTAAAAACAGCAAAATATGATAATCACACTTAATTACTTATTTTCCTTTACTTCCGAATATGTCTTGATTAACTGTTTTTTTCTTTTATAAAATTGATCATTAGATCTCACTATTCTAAGAATATAGAATAAAAACTGATTTCGCCTTGATTTTTCTTCCAAACGACTTAATCACAAATACATGTTAGTACTTTTCCTTTCATTTGTCTGTTAATAGCAATGATTAATCTAGTTTGTAATTATAAAGATAAAAGTTTGTGAGTGTGTCACAGCTGATCCGAAAAGACTGCTGCACATACAGTTACAAAATTTGGGAGAAAGGTACCTCTATACATGACGTTTTGCACCTCGAAGTCCGATTTTCGATTTTTTGAGCAGATTTTTTTTATTTAGTTTTTTAGGCGATTTTTGGTGTTCTTTTTATGTTTATAAGCGATTTTTCCACATTAGTGAAAGGAATACGGTTTCATTCTTTTAACCGAACATAGTAAATTTTGTTCTCTTTTCAATAAAGTTTATTCAGAAATCGTACAGCAATTTTTGAATTTTATACGAAATTTTAATGCGATTTTTAGTGTTTTTTCTCATTTTGCGACTATTTTTTTGACACTGATAAATAGAAAATTGTTACAAAATTTTAGTCTAATTTACTAATTTTTGTCTGATTTTATTTTTAAATTTTATCGATTTTTCTTACGATTTTCGAATAAATTTCTAGCGATTTTTCGAGTTTTTGTGCTTTAAGAATCGATTTTGTTTCATTTTCGCCAATTTTATAGGTTATTCTATGCATCATGGTTATCACTAACCCGACCAACGCCGGGTGGATCAGCTAGTTTAAAATAAACTACATGCAGAATTATAAAGAATTATTACTGATCAGTTTTGAGTGATTTTTTTTCAACGAGAGACTTTTAGTTTACCCTTTTGATTATGCTTGTTATATGCCTAAAAACAATCATTTGATATTTTAGAAATTAATGCAATTTCGTTTGAATTTGACAGTAAATAAAGCGAGTTTATCTAGACACTGGTAGCATTTATGAAGAAAAGCATAATGATTTTAGATTGTTTATGATAATTTTTACTTTATTCTATTTTTACCAGAAAAAGTATTAAGTTCGTGAAAAATGTCAATTTCCGGTTTTCGATGGATTTATGCGTTTTAGAATGTCCTGAAAATGATTTGATGGATTTTTGAAAATATCTGTCTGGGAGATTGCCTGTCCGTCCACTGTGATGTGTAATAAAAACAAAATTAAAAATTAAAAAATATATAAAAGGCCTAGGAATCCCCTAACGCCAATTAAAAAAAAAAACTTTTTTGTCCCAAGTTTGTCAGTTTATAATGTATTGTTAATTAATATTATGTCCTTTTTTCTAATTATTATTTTTCTTTTTTTAAATATTTTTATTAGGGTTCAATTATCCTATATCTTCTCTTCGACAACCGTCTCTCTTTTTATATGTGCTTTCTATATGAGCTACCGGACCCGCTCCATTGAAAAAGACCACGAAGCCAGTTTTTTTTTCTTTTCATTTTTTTTTAACCCGGTGGGGTACGGCAGAATGGCGAAGTCTCACTACCCTCCTTGCAATGTTAAGTTCACCTTTCAGTTCGGCTCAAAATTAATTACGGTGCAATTTGTCTATATGCGGTGTCCCCTCTTTTTTTTCTCACACTCCCTCTCCATTAAATTACCATTTTCATTTGACAAGTACGCATCAACAATTAGGCTCTAGACTGTCCCAAGTAGGTTGGGTAACGGTGTCCAAGTTGGCAGAACATTTTACTCATAGCTTTTGGTTGAATGAGTCAGGCTATCTGCCGGCTAAAATTCCGTCATGTACGCTAATCGCTCATGGTGCATGTAAAATCCGTCATGGGTGCAAAGTCCTCCAAGTTACCTGTGAATTATACCTCTGGAGGTGCCTTGCCAGGTGAAGGTCTCGTCATCTGATCAAGGCTCTAAATTACGAGATTAACTTGAGTAGCCATTTGCAGTACAAACAACAGGATGTAAAGCTAAGCAACCAACAAAACAAAGAATGCTCAAATGAGAAACAACGACTGCAGTTATGATAATATGAGAAGGGAAGTTATCGGGTTTATTGCAGCTACGCGACGATTGGGCGGTGTCACTCGCCCCAATACCAGGTATCTAACCCGTTAAGTTGAGGTAATTCGGCTGGTCATAGGTCAGAAAGAAAGAAAGAGTCTGTACGTGGCTAAAAATTGATGGGTGATCTACCTAAAGGATTAATGAAGGAAATTTCTCAAAACTTTATATTCTGATATGCCTTGATACAATATGAAGCTGTTTAGTTTTCGGTATCTATCGCTCAAGAGGAGGCGCTGTTATGCTGCTATATTCACAATTTCCACAATAGCTATTTCTAAAGAAATAATACACATATTTCATAAAGTGAATTCTCATTTCCATAATGATCTTTTCTCAATAAAATTTACCATTTAGATTAATTGTAAATTTGTATAAAAACATATAAATAAGCAAACTTTTATCATAAATTTAACTTTATAAAACTTAAAACGTAAATTCAGACTAATAAATGTATTTTTTTCTACAGCTAATGAGAAACATGTATAAAATAAGGATTAATATGTTTTACGAAATGCAAATTCTGAAAATAGAAGCATTAATCAATAGCTTTACAAATTTATTTCTTCGTACATCCAAACAAAAGAGCAACATGTGATAATCACACTTAATTACTTTATTTTCTTTTACTTCCAAAAAATCTTGATTCATTTTTATTTTCTTTTATAAAACTGATCTTTACTTCTCACTTTTCTAAGAATCTATAAAAAAAAATTATTTCTTCTTCAATTTTTTTCCAAATGACTTGATCACAAATACACCATATTATTTTTTCCTATGTGTCTGATAACAGCAATAGATAATTTATTTTAAAATAGAACGTATTCAGAATGAGATAGAATTATTGCTGATTAGTTTTTGGGCGATATTTTTAACGATAGAATTTTAACTAGCGTTTTCGATTATGCCAATTATATGCTCAAAAATAATCATTTGATATTTTCGAATTTAATGCATATTATTTTGTCTTTTAACAGTAAATGAAATGAGTTTATCTGGACCTTAGTAGCATTTATTGAGAAAAGCTTAATGATTTTGATTTTTACGTTATTTTTCCTTGCTTCTATAAGGAGAAGAAAGTATTGGATTCGTGAAAAATTGCAAATTCTGATTTTCGATGGATTTCTATGTATCAGAAATTCCGATTTGATAGTTTGTAGAAAATGTCTATCTGTGAGACGGTCTGTCACTCTCTGTGAGTCTGTATGTGACAAATTTATGGACGCTCTATCTAAAGGATTTATGAACGTAATTTCACAGAACTTTATATTCTGTTATACCTTTATTAAAGTCGAAGCTGTTTATTTTTAAGTATCTATTGTTCTTTAGGGGACGCTGTTATGCTGCATTATTCACATTTCCCTCAATAGCTATATCTCAAATACTGTTGTACGGATTTTTCTTTGACTGAATTTTTATTTCTATAATGAACTTTTTCCTTTAAATTTTTAGCATACAGACTAGATAGAGGTGTGTTTTAAATAAATCAATAAATAAACAATTTTTTTTTTTACAAATTTAACTTTCTAAGCCTTCAGAAGTAAATCCAGAATATTGAGTGTATTTTTGTCAACACACTGTTAAAAAAATCTGAAATTCACGGATATATTTTTCCTCAATTTTACAGAAAGAGTCACGTTTCACAACAAATGAGCATTTCCCGTTAAAAATCTGAAGACTCCACCATATTTCCTGAAAATAACGAAACGGGTGCAAATAAAAAGAAAAAACGGAGACACACTATCATCCTCGGATTTCCGTGGTCAAGTCGTGAAGGCACCACGCCGCTAAACGATTGATGGTTTTTAGATTGTTTTTGAAAAATTTGATGGTTTTTAGAAAATGTCTGTGTCTGAGACTGTTTGTACTCTGAATCTGTATGTGGCAAGAAAAGTTATGGGTACTCTATCTAAAGAACAAATGAACAGAATTCCATGAAATTTTATTTCCTATTATACCTCGGTAAAATCTGAAGCTGTTTAGTTTTAGGTTTCTATCGCTCAACATGGAGTGCTATTGTGCTGCATTATTCACAATTCTCTCAGTAGCTATATCTCAAGAATAGAATTACTGCGCATATTTTTATAAACTGAATTCTTATTTTTATAATAATGTTTTCTCTTTGAAATTCTAGCATACAGATTAGTTATTAGTTTTTGCTAAAAAATAAATACATAAACAAACTTTTATAATAAATTTAACTTTGTATATCTTAAGACGTAAATCCAGACTAACAAGTGTATTTTTGTCTACATCTAATCATAAACATGTATAAACTAATGATTATTTTGTTTTAGGAAATGCATATTCTTAAAATAGAAACATAAATCAAAGTTCTACATTTTTTTTCTTCATACATCCAAACAAAAAAGCAACATGTCATATTCACACTTAATTGCTTATTTTTCATTACTTCCAGATATGTCTTGAATCATTTTTATTTTCTTTTGTAAAACTAATCTTTAGTTCTCACTGTTCTACTAATATATAATAAAAAATGATTTTGTCTTGATTTATTTTCCAAATGTCTTAATCACAAATACATCTCATTTTTTATTTATTTTTTTTTTGTGTCTAATGTGGAAAAGAATAATCTAGTTTAAAATAGAACACATTCAGAATAAAATTATTGCTAATCAGTTTTTTTTTTTTTTTTTTTTTTTTTTTTTTTTTTTTTAAGAGAGATTTTTTAAGTGGCCTTTTTGAATATCCATGGTATATGCCTAAAAACAATCATTTGATATGCTGGAAATTAATGCATTTTACTTTGAATTTTGCTGTAAATAAACGAGTTTATCCAGACATTGGTAGAATTTATTGAGATAAGCTTAATGATCTTGGATTATTTATGTTATTTTTAATCTTCTATTTTTACACGAAAATGTTTTGAATTTATGAAAAATTTCAAATTCCGGTTTTCTATGGATTTATACGTTTTATAACGTCCTGACACGATTTGGTGTTTTTTAGAAAATGTCTGTCTGTGAGATTGTCTCTTACTCTATAAGTCTATAAGTGGCAAAAAATGTTACGGGCGCTCTACCTAAAGAATTAATGAACGGAAATTCACAAAACTCTATATTTTGTTGCGTCTTGATAAAAAATGAAGTTGCTTAGTTTTCGGTGTCTATCGCTCAACAGGGGGCGCTGTTATGCTGCATTATTCACAATTCTCTCAATATTTATATCTCAAGAACTAATGCACATATTTTCATAAACTGAATTATTATTTCTATAATGTACCTTAAAATTTTTAGCATACAAATTATTTATGTGTAAGTTTCTGTTAAAAAAATTAATAAACAAACTTTTATGAAATATTTTTGATAAAATTTTTAAACCTATTATACCTTAAGACATAAATCCAGACAAATAAGTCTATTTTTGTCTAGAGCTAAAGAGAAACATGCATAAAATAATGATTAATTTGTTTTACGTAAAGCAAACTCTCAAAATTGAAACATTATTCAAAATTCAGTATTTTTATTTCTTCATACAACTATACAAAAAAAGCAACATTTGATAATTACACTTAATTACTCAATTCTTCATTCCTTCCAGCAATGTCTTGATTCATCTTTCTTTCCTTTTATAAAACTGAGAGCTTTCGTTCTCACGATTCTAAGAATCTATAGCAAAAACTGATTTCGCCTTGATTTTTCTTCCAAAAGACTTAATCACAAATACATCTGATATTTTTTTTCATTTGTCTGTTTATAGCAATATTTAATGTAGTTTAAAATAAAGTACATTCAGAATTATAAAGAATTATTTCTGATCAGTTTTTGATGAATTTACTTTAACGAGATATTTTTAATTAGCCTTTTCGATTACGCTTGCTATATACCTAAAAGTAATCATTTGATGCTTCGGATATTAATGCATTTTACTTACTCATCACACGTACTATAAGGTAAGTCTTGCAATCATTTTGAAAGAAAAAATTGATAGATTTACACGTTTCAGATGCTGGCGATTCTAAAAAACGTATTTAAAAAAAAAAAAAAAATTGCGTCCGTCTGTTTGTCTGTCTCTGTGTCTATAAATGCTTTATCTTACGAATATATTGAGATAGAGAATTGAAATTTTGAATGTACTAAGTATGTAAAAATGGGACGAAGCCTATTTAATATCAGTAACTTCGATTATCTGGAAGGATTTTTTTCGGGCTCTCGTAAAATTCATTAAATGATAGGGATATAGAAATTTTCGAATTTTTTATTTTAAGGAGTGGGCGTAAAAAGCAATAAAATAACACAAATTTTGCATAAAGAACGAAGTCGATCGGATTATTAATTGCCGAGACATTTGTAATCCTGTTTTCCACACTCTTCGATTTTTCATGACCCTGTATTTCATTCAAATTTCAGTTAAGTGATATATTTTAATTGGAAATGAGACGCTTAATCCGACGCAGCAAACAGTTAGTTAATATGATTATTATTTTTGGAGTTATAAGGATATATATTTTACGCAGTTCGGTACTACATGAGTAGTTTAGCATTTTATATAATTTGCCGAAATTCATTTATGAGCAATGAGCATTACTATGCATATTAAAATATTTAAATATACGTTTAAATTTTATTTTAGAAATGCAATGCATTATATAAATAGTTTTCAAATGTTTTATTTTCATATATTATACTATGCATATCCATGGTGGGTAAGTATTACGGAGGCCCCCAACGTCTAGTTAGTTGGAATTTTATAGTAAACCCAACGAGTTCATCAAGACACTGGTAACATTTAATGAGAAAAGCATAATGATTTTGGATTGTACATGGTATTTTTAGTTTCTTCTATTTTTACAACAAGAGAGTATTGAATCGGAGAAAATTTTTGAATTTCCGGTTTTTAATGGATCTATATGTTTTAAAAGGTCCTGAACACGATTTGGTGTTTTTTAGAAAATGTCTGTGTGTGAGTCTGTCTGTCACTCTGTCAGTCTGTATGTGACGAAATTATTGTGGGCGCTTTATCTCAAGGATTAATGAACGGAATTTCGCAAAACTTTAGATTATACATTGACACAAATTGAAACGGTTTATTTTTCAAATTAAATTTTTTATTTATTGTTCGCTCAATAGATGGCGGTGCATTATTCACAATTTCCACAATAGCTATATCTCAAGAATTAACTCTCGGATTTCCATAAAAATTTAATTTCAGTTAATCCCTGATATAATATGATGTTGAGAACCTTTCGGTGCAAGAAGTGGTGCTGCTATGCTGCATTATTGCATTAACTATATCTCAAGAACTAATGCACGGATTCTCATCAAATTTCAGATTCAGCAAATCCCTAATATATATTAGTATTATTTAATTTTAGTGTAAATTGCCCTACAGGTGCCGTTGCTATGCTGCATTTTTCACGATTTTGCAATAGCTGTCTTTCAAGAAATAATGCTTGGACTTTTGTCAAACTTCATATTGATTTAGTATCTGATAAAAAATTGGTCCTGACTCGTTTGGTGCATATCTGTCAACACGAGGCATTGTTATGCAGAATTTCTTAAGATGTCTTGCACTGATTTTAATCTAACTTCAGATTCATTTCGAAGTTAAAATAAGTTGTGCTGGCTAGATTTTGGTGTAAATTAGCTAACCGATGGAGCTGCGCGATGCTACGTTTTTCAGGATCTATTAGTAAGTATGAGGTTTAAGAAAGTTTTGGAATTACCACAGTTGACTTGTTCTGATTAAATTTAGAGAACCTTAAACACTATCGCTATTTTAGCATCTAGATTAGAGGTCGACAATTTTTGTGAGCATACACTGTTAAAGATTTTGTGCTGGTTTGAACTAATCTTTAGTGCTTCAATCAATAGTTTCAGCCATAAGATGGTGAAATTTTATTCCAAGATTCGGAGCCACGATTCAATAGGAGCTCCAAATATTGGAATGAAGTTTTATCGTTGCATCTACTTTGCCACTACTACGGTTGCAGCAACTCAAACACTAAAAGTTAGTTCAAACCGTTACAAACACTTTAACAGTCTAGAAACAAAATCCAATCTCGACGCAAGAAAAAACGAATAACACGTTGAAATTTCTCTTTCAACAATTTATACAAACAAATGAAAACAGACTTGAATACATTTGTCCAGCCCTGTGATTTACCCAGCACGTTTATTATACGCCAGAATTTAGCTAATTTTAATTCATACTAAAACTCTCCTAAAATTTCTTAAATCACATTTTCAGAAATCACCATTCATAAAAGACTATGTATCCAATTCTTTGCATGATCCTGCATATAATTTTATCTATATTCTAGAAACATTTCTTAGTAAACGGAATGAAATTCAGCATAAAAATGCATAACATATTTTAAAACCACCTTTAAGTAAATTACATTCATATTCAGTAACCTTTAGGATCTCTTTTGTGTAGCCCTGTATATCAACCATAACATTTATATACAAAATATAATTTACATACATTTAGTGAAACTTAAAAATGCATATATGGTAATTAAAAAAATTCGCCATCAAAAAATTTCAGCCTTCATCGATAATATACAGTACTTCGAATAGAATAAACTATTTGAAACCTTTTGTGAGTACCTGTATATTAGGGTGGATCGAAATTTTTTTTTTCACTGTGTCAAAACCTACCTATGCAGAAAAGATGTTCTCTTGGATGGAGATTAAGGGAAAAATAATTAAAAAAATTAATTTTAAATTTTACTACTGCCATAATGAGGTTGAATTTCGAAAAAAAGTGAAAAAAGACCTAATTTTGGATAGATGATTTTTGATTCAAAAAAATAGTTTAAAAAATTATCCAAAACTTACCTATGCGTAAAAGATGTTATATTATATGCAAAGCATGAGAAAAATAATTAAAAAAATTAATTTCAAAATTTAAAGCTGTCACAAAACGGCTCAAATTTATGTATTTGAACGTTTTTATGGTAATTTTTTTTTTTTTTTTTTTTTTTTTTATTTTTTTTTTTTTTTTTTTTGTAAAATAAAATATGAATTTTAGAATTTTTAACATTTATTGCAATGAGGGGATATTTGATTGATTACAAGATAAAAACTTTAGTTTCTTATTTAACTGCTTCATTAGTATTAAATCAAGAAAAATCGTCAACATTGCAATTGGCGATAATGATGTTCGGTATTGAAAATCGACATGAGATCTTGTAATTCAATTTGATTTTTATAAAACCGTCTCTTATATACTATAATCCATACACAGCAGAAATACTTCCGTGACTATTTTGATTATTATTTTTGTAGAATGAGCGTTGCGTGAATAGATATTATTAATAGCAGATGTTTTTGCCACTGGAATTATTGCTGGTTTTACCTATTGCTTCAGAAATCATGTCATTACAAAATTCGTCAGTTAATAGAGGTTCGACACTTTTTCCTATTTAATTAAATCTATGTAATCTGTCGCAAAAGGTCAAAAAGCTGGTAAATGGAAAATATAGATATTTTTTAATGTAATGATTAGGATTACAGCAGACCGTTTGATTTCACTCACGTGCTTTTAGAATTCATATACTGACATAAATGAAAATACAAAAAGCTTCTAACATGTTGCGAATAATCTTTCTATTTCACCAGTGAAACTTTTGTGCCCAGCCGCGGTTCCATCCACGCTGCAAAAAGATGACATAGTGGAACCTCACTGGTGTATAACTAGCACAAAAACCATCGTAGTGGACGCTTGAAGATCAGTTCCATATTTCGAATAACACATCCTTTAACATCTATGTTAACAGATATTCCGTCACGTCCGATCGCAACCAACTTTGTTGCATGTATATTATTGTTAACACATGACAAAAAAATGTACGTCGTGTTTTCAAATTGTTTGGTACTCTCCCAGAATTTACATATATGTGGCTGATATATTCAGAACCAAGTTCTTTTTTCAAGCTCAAGTCTGCTTCTATTATGATTTTTCTTCTGTTGTTTTCTAGTGATGTAGTCTGTCTTTACATCCATCAAAGTTTAAAGAAAATGGCCATAATCATAATCTTTTACAAATGACTAAAGAGAATGACTAAAACGATGGAGTGGTCTTTGGTTTGTTTTGTCACGCCAATTTTTTTCTGTCAATAGCATTCGATTCATAGTTTTGTGAGATAATGCCCACATATAATGCCCACATCTTGAAGTGCACCAGATACGATGGCAGCACCTGCTTGGTCGGAAATGCCCAAACTGTCCAATATTCTGGCTGATGCCAATCTTCGTCACTAAAAAAAATAGGCAGTACTTTCGGAAATGGTCCAAAAGACTGTAGTAGCTTTCAATATCTTATTTTGTTTTACAAGAATTAAGAAGAGCGCAATATTTGTTGTGAAACAGTTTAATTTTTCTTAAAATGCTGGTGTGGTAAATTATTGAGATTGAATCTCATTTACAGGTCACTTGTAACTTATTAGCAACTCCTTCTCACTGCAGGAAATAAATAGATGTTGACCGATTCCTTTCTTCGGTTATTTTTTAAAAACCAATATATAAGTTTTATAACTTTTTGTAATAGGGAGCATATTTACTGGCAAATCAAAGCCAGACCCAAATAGGGTGTAATTCATATCTCTCTGTCTCTCTCTCTCTTTTTATTTTTATTTATTTATTTTTTTTAACAACGCCATGGTACAGTAATATTCAAGGTACACTAAGCTACACAATACAGAAGCAGATAAATCCTACACTGTTAAAAATAAATCTGTGAATTCCAGGTGAAACTACCGGCAGCAATGTAGCCGAACTTTTACCGTTCCGTTAGTAGATTTTCCGTTGTGGGAAATACAAGAAGGGGAAACTCCGGTGTAAGAGTCAGTAACTTTCCGTTACAAAGTTTGATTTATAATAGTAATAATTTAATATAATTTTTAAAAGTGATTTACCGATTAATCGTCAAAGAATTCGAAATCACCGAGGGATTTTAAGCTGCTATGTTATCTTACTTAATTGTTATTTTGGATAATTTAGTTCACGCCGTCCTCAGGATCGAACTCGGGACCTTCAGATTGCGGAACAAATTCTTACGAACTGAGCCAAAGTTGCTGATGCTAAACGGTACAAAATATGTCTTTTATGAGTTAGTGGGAAAATCTGTTGTGCTTTTTAAAGATTTCCTTTCAAATATATTCCTTAGAGTGTTTGTAAACGGATTATTTTAGACTGATGCATAATACTTATTATTTTTTAAAATCATTTTTAATTTTTTAAATAGTTTAAATTAAAAAAAATCACTGTTTGAAACCACTGTTTTTTTTAATAAAAATTTTTTATTAACAATTTTTTTACAATATATATATATATATATATATATAGACATTTTTTTTTTAAATTGTCGACCACTATTTATTTCTTTATTTATTTATTTTTCGGCTAATAAATTAAAAGATTTTTAATAAGAAAAAAAGAGAAAAATAAACAGAAAAATGTAATTTAAAAGGAATTTTTATGTTTCATTATTCCATGGCGCCAATGGGACTCGAACCCACAATCTGCGCTTTCAGGCGATTAGCGGTGTGGTGCCTTGACCACTCGGCCATGGAGCTCCCCACACAACGGAGTGTCTCCGTTTTTTGTTTTTATTTCCATCCGTTTCGTTTTTTTCAGGAAATATGATGGAACTTTGTGATTTGTAACGGAAAATACCCTTTAGTTGTCAAAAGGGAGCTTTTCTGTGAAATTCAGGAAAAAAATGTTCGTGAATTTCAGAATTTTTTTAACAGTGTAACTGAAAAAACTGGAACTGCCAGTTTTTCAAAACTTTAAATCACTTGCAGCATTATTAAATTTCGAAATTAGTTTATTTTTTTTTTTTATTTTTTTTTTTTTATTTAATATCCATGCAATATAATATTTCTTACGCAAAGGTAGGTTTTGATTGATATTAAAATGATTATTTTGTGTCAAAAATAAATCTAACCAAAATTAGATCTTTTTCCATTTTTTCAATATTTTATCGAATTTTCAACTTTTTTGTGGCAGTATTAAATTTCGAATTTATTACTTATTATTGTTTTTTACTTAACCTCCATACGATATAACATCTTTTCCGCATTGTTGGATTTTAAAAATTATTAAAATAATTAGTTTTTGACAAAAATTACCTAACCAAAATTCGGCCTTTTTTCAATTTTTTTCGAAAATTCAACCCTTTTGTAGCAGCATTAAATTTTTAAATTAATTTTTTTTATTATTTTTCCCTTAATCTCCATACAATAGAACATCTTTTCCGCATAGGTAGATTTTGATGAATGGTAATTTTTTTTTCGCCATAGACAATCGATCCACCCTACTGTATATGTTATGCATTTTACATTGCTTCGTATTATGTGTGTAATATTTTATATTAAGCCTCAGCGACGTATTTCAAATTTCTTATACATGAAATAGATTAATATAATTAAAATATGCTGCAAACAATTCCTACTTTACCTTAATGTAATTGAATTCTTTTGTTATAGCTCTGTAAATGAATAATAACTATTCTTTTCATCGCATATTTCACAGAAAGCATATTTTAGTGCATTTCGCAAATACACATAAATTTGAATATGTTTGACAGGGTGTAATACCTTTAAAATTCATTTGAAATGAATTTTTCCATAGGCCGTAATGTAACATAAGATTGTGACTGTCCCTATAAATAAACTAATCGTGCTTCATTTTAAACTTCATTTGAAATTGGGCTCGTTCTACAGTGAATGTCAATAGCTTTCAAAAATTTCATGACAATACGAGTATATTTACGAGAAATAGAGTGTGGCCATACGGATAATTGGACAAACGAACAGACAAACCGAAAGCATAAAAACTTTTCAACTTTGTTGGAAAATGATAAACAAACAAAGAAATTTTTAATATAATAATTTTTTTTACATAAAATTCGAAGATTTTTGTGATTTTTAATACTTATATATTAATTTTTCTAATTATATGTCACTGTTCAAACAAGTCTTCAAGGATAAAAAAGGTTTAACCTAATTATAAATACCAATATTCGTTAATATAACTGAAAGTTGGCGACGGTATTTTCTTTTAATTTACTTTTTATAAAATATTTTATCGATGATAACATAAAAAATACATTTTTAAAACAGGAAGTCATAAATTAAAAAAAAATCTGTTATCGCTGTGATTATACAACCGTACGGGAATTTAATCAAACATATTTCTATTCTGTGTAAATTAATAGAAAAAGTAAAGTATTGCTTTGTTCTAGATAATAAAAAATATATTCTTATATGCTTAAATTGTGACACATTCTTTAAAGAGATGAAAGAAAAATATTTAACTTTTTAAAAAGTTATTATTAAAGCGTAAAATGCAAGAGCTTTTTTTCAAAACTAAAAAAAAATGACTTTCGTTAGTTAAAAAAAAAATTTCAACAATCTAAAATATTTTTTAACAAGGAGGAAAATTCATGTGTAAAGCATAGATTGTAAAACGATTTCAGCAATTCAAAAATGCTTTTTCAAAATATGTATGTATGTTTAATAATATAAATAAGATACCCAAACAAATATCATAGACAACGCATAACACATTTAAAGCCATATCAGCAATTATCGTGTACAACCGAAAAAATACAATATATAATCTACAGATTTATGTTATTTTTCATAGTGTGCTGATAGTTAGTTTTGCAATAATAGAGGTGAAAACTCACATTAAGCAATTTCAACGAAAACATTGAAAACACTTGAATTCTGTTGTACAGCTATTAAACTGTTAAACTATATTGAGCATTATTAAGCTATTAAACTAAATTTTACTTTATGAAAAAGAACCAATTCAACTAAAGAAATCACACTTCCAGAAATTATCATCCAAAATTCAGCTATGTATCCAATTTCCTATATAGCCCTGTATATGATATTACAGTGCTCAGCAAAAGTTTAGGCACTGGTGATGTTTAACCTTTAAAGAAAAAATACGATATCTTGTGTTATACAAATGGCTATATTTATTTTTACATGTATTTTAAACATTTTAACACGAAAATAATGGTTTTAATATGAGATAATATTTAATATAACTAAAAGAAGTGAAATTCGCACATTGCAAAAGTTTAGACACTTTCTTGTTTTTTTAGCAACTGTTCACAGAAAAATGCAACTTTTAAACTTAACACGTCACAAGCATGAAGTATCTGAGTGTTTCTCTCAATAGCATGAGTTTGTGAAGATGCTGAGGGATAAAAATAATCAGTCAGATGAAGTGATTGAAGTATGGAAGCTGAAATCGAATGAGATGACTATTGCAGGAATTTCAGCTAATTTGAATCGTCCAAAAAAGTCTGTCTATCAAGTGTTATTTACGGGTCACTCTTTCAAAGCAAAAACATAGACCTGGAAGATCTCGTGTGACAGGAAAACGAGCTGGTATACGGATCCATAAACTGGCATCTACACAAGTGATGGTTGCTAGTCACATTGAAAGTGAGTTAGGACTTTCTGTATCAATGGAAAAGATTCGTAGATTAATTGAAGAAAGAATAAAATTAGTTTACAAATGATAATGATGAAAATGAAAAAATAATGAAAATGAAATTATAAAATAATGAAAGTGATAAAACAACCACCTTTGAAGTTTCGCTAGTAATTGATTAGTATACAGTGGGCTCGCAAACATATATCATATGGACCCAAGTGGTGTACTGTAATACTAAGTTTGGTAACAAAGCGCAATTTGGAAGGTTCAGATGGTTGCGCATGCTATTGGTACGACTTGAGTAAAGAGCCTTGGACTTTATTTAGTCATGAACAAGGAGCTGCCTCTTTAATGATTTGGATTACTTTAATGCTTTTACTTAATGCTTTAATGAACAAGCATCTATGGAGTTTCTCGATGGTTGCCAAAGAGCTCAAGGATACATACATACATTGAAAAACAGATGTACAGCCATTTGATGAACTTTTAGCTGGTCCAAAGCGAGCAAGAAAATTTGAACAAGAAAATATGTTTCTTCATGTCACATACGAAACAAAAACTTAGTTTCATTCTCAAAATATTACTGTTTTTGATTCGCCGGCGGGTATCCCTGATCTAGATCCAATCGAAAATAATTATGGCGTCATATCTCGCAAGGTTTATTCTAACTTTTGACAATGCTCTTCCGACTTTTCTGTTAATAAACTTCGAGCTGTTGTTGAAATGTTTGGTACAAAATAGCCCCTTAAATTATGATTTAATTTTTTCGATGAAAAATCACGTTTTTTTTACTAATTGCAGACAGTGTGGTTTCAGTTCGATTTTAATTCATGCTTATTTATCCTGAAAATAAACAGATTGTCTATGCTTTTGCAACAATGTTAAATTTGTTGTTTTGTCATTTTACATTATATAACGTCATAACGTTTTATATAACGTTATAAAATTTATTATCTATGATTAAAGGATAAGTCACAAGTAATATGTGACTGTTGAGTTAACACAATTTGTTCCTTTTTTCTCAGTACAGATGTATAATCGGTCATGGTCTAAACTTTTGCTGAGCACTGTATTTATGTTATACATTTATATCGCAATATACTAAATATAGTTCAAATTTGAAAATAAATAACAATCAAAAACTAGCTTTAAACAATTAAACCACATGCTTAGTAAGGCTTACAAATTTTTTGTGTAACAATGCATATATTTTAAAGCATTTTACACACATAGTAATAGTACATGTAAATTTATCTGAAACCTATGTCATAACTAAAAATATGCTTCAAAAGTTATCACCAATAATTAGTACTTCAGATACATTACTGTACTGGAAATATTTTTTGCATCCCTGTAAATTAATGATAAATGCAATGCACTTATTTAATTTCAAGTATCTTATAAAAACCCTTTAGTAGCGTCTATATTTTTTATTATGTTAGGAATAGTGTAACACAAGCTATGCAATCAGTACTTCTGTATGGACCATTATGTAATCAAGTACTTTTATGTGGCTTTGTAATATAGCGAAAATATTCCAAAGCCAAGATTGGAACCCAAATCCTTGACTTACATTGCCAATGCTCAACCGTTTAAGCTATCTGGGCTGACAACCGGTGAGCATATTTCACTCAGATAACCTTATTGGTAATAACACTTCGTCACCTGAGAATAATAAGGTTCTAACTGACATTTGAAAAAAATTGACTTTTTGGCATGGGAATGTTCTATTTGTATCAATGAATGCATTTCTGCATTAAAATTTCTATATATATAATTTACATCCACTTGCGAAAGAGAATAATATAGTTCCATCAGAAATTGTTGAAAGCAGTCAGAATAACAGAGTTCAATGTGCAAAGTAATCGGCGATCGACAGCATATAAGATAATATTTTATTATTTTATTTTACAATACATAATGAAAACGACAATCTTTTATTTCTTGTGTGAAAGAATATATTATTCCGATAACTAAATCGTTTTTCGATAAAATATAGAGGAATTTTTTATCAGTAAAAATTCTTTTAAATATGTCTTTTAATACGTCGATATGCAAAACGAATTGTGCTTAATCTTATTAATGGACCTGATCCAAGCAGGGATGAAGGACTTAGAGGTCTGCACGGGCCGAAATTTCCAGGCCCGGGCCCGGCCCGTACGAAAGAAATATTGGCCCGACCCGGCCCGACCCGGCCCGGCCCGAAAGTTAAAAATTCGGCCCGAGCCCGGCCCGAACAAAAAAAATAATGGCCCGACCCGGCCCGACCCGAAAGTTAAAATTTCGAACCGAGCTCGGCCCGGTCCGGAAAAATTTTTAAATTTCGGCCCGAACCCGGCCCGGCTCGAGTGAATTTCTACAGAACATTGATTTTTAATCTTATGGAAGAGTTCTGACCAAAAAAAAATTATATTAGTCTTTTTTTTTTTTTTTCCATGTTTATAATCTCCATTTATGCAGAAGTGCCGTAGGCTGCGATATTTATGCTTTTAAATGGATCTTTGTTTGTCGTATGTAAATGTTTCAGTTATCACTAGTATTATTAATCCATATTCCCTGTAATGGAGACAAAAAATCGAAAAAGCGGTACATGGTAAAATTTCCAAAGACGAAATCGCTTTGGAACAAAAAAAAATGCATTCCCTTCTTAACAGATGTAAATGTTTAATAAATTCCGTCATAATCATGTTTTTTTTTTTTTTTTTTTTTTTTTTTTTTTTTTTTTGTGTGTGTGTGTGTGTGCGTTGGTCTACCCTGTAAAATGAGTAACTTCGTCGGTTTAAACACCAACAGAGTGAGTAACCTCAGACGCTTCGAGTAACTTTTGGAGGTTACTCGGAGTGTCTGAGACCTGAATTACGCGTTTTCAATAACCAGGATGCTAAATCTGCAGTTTTTTGAGGTTACTCGGAGAAGCGATTTATTGCCGTCATGAATACACACTGTGTGTAACATTTTATTTGCCACTGGTTTCAGCGCCATCTTATGGAGTGTATTTTGATAGCCTCGAACCCCAAAACTTTTACAGATGCAATGGCTTTCTACCACGTAAGCTAAGGTTACTCGAAGATGCGGTATTTTGTCATATTCTACACAGCCACTTCAGTTACTCGATCATGCAATCTTCTACCATATATACACAACAATATAAGTTACTCGATCGTGTGAATTTTAGCCCGTATGTATACACAGCATTATTGGTTACTCGATCGTGCAATATTCTACCTGTATGTATAAGGAAATATAAGTTACTCGGTGATGCAGTATTTTGTCAATTCCTACGCACAAATATCTCCGTTACTCGATAAAGCTATGTTCAGCACACACAAGAAGTTTAATTACTCGATAATACAATAATTGACCTAGTTATAAAAATACAAAGGTATTACCGTAAAAAGATGTCGAGAAGACAATAATTGACCAAGTTATAAAAATACACAGGTATTACCGTAAAAAGATGTCGGGAACGTTGTCTTATTAAAAGAATTTCGACAAGCATTTTATCAAATTGTTAGATTGTCTGTTACTTTTTACGATGAATAATTTTATCAAAATTTAAAAGCTGGAGAAAATGTGAAATATATATTGATATTTGTTGGTAGTGTAATTAAGAAAATAAAAATAATAGCGATAAGATTAATATCTTTTCAGAGGACAGTGTATCTTTTCAATAATTTTGTTTATTTTGGAAAATATAGATTAAACGGTGAACTGACTACTTTGAATGTTCAGTTAACAGTGAATTAATAAAATAAACAAACAAACTACATTATTAATTAAAATTGTGAAAATGTTTTAAAAAATTGCATTTAAAAAAAATTTCTACTACATTTTTAAACACTATTATTTTGGCTTTTTTTCCCTTTGAGCTTTTAAAATATGTATTACACGAGACTGCTCGTCGGAAGAAAAAAGTCGGTTAAAAGAAGCCTTTATTTAATATATTAAAAAAATCGCCTTTTAGATCAATTTTGAAATAAACTCAAATTACCATTTCATAACACCTTTGCTGTGAAATGAAAGCATAACAAATAATGCATGACATACTTGACTCTAAAAAATATCACTTTGATCATCTACACTTAAATCTCAATTAAAAATGTTTTCTTTCTTTGATTACTGAGTAGAGTTACTCGAAGAGTCACTGTATTTTTTTAACTCTGTACACAGTTTTCTAAGTTACTCGATAATGTCTGAATGCACAGCAATATAAATTACTCAATGGCAATGTATTTCACCAGTTCCTACAACACAATTATATCAGTTACTCGATAATGCAATCTTCTGCCTGTATGCACAACAATATAGTTACTCAATGATAATGTATTTCACCAGTTCCTACACACAATTATCTCGGTTACTCGATAATGCCATTTTCTATCCATTCGTACACATTTACGTTACTCATTGGTATGGTATATTACCAATTTCTACACACAACTATCTCAGTTACTCGATAATGCGTTCTTCTGTCCATCTGTAGACACTACAAGCTAAGTTATAGATCATACAATATTTTATCTAATAATAAAAACACAGAGCTATTATGGTAAAAACTGAAGGGAAGGTGAGGGGGGGAATCACTTACAAGAATTGAGTATTGTGTAAAATCGCAGCGTGGTCTGCAGCTACTAACTTGAATATTTTTTTAAATCAAAATTAAAAGAATAAATGTGAATTAAAGGAACAATTGTAGATAAATTTGTAGCTGATATCGTATTATGGATTAATATTTTTTGTGGTACTTTAAGAAAATAATTGTATTAATATTAACATTAATTTCTCTTAAATATAAAATGAGAGCCTTAATGATAGATCATATGATATTTTCATATAAAAAATATCAGTAAGCACATGATATGAAATTATTAGATTTATTTATACAATGAACTTAATAATTAAATAAGTACTTATGTACTTTTCTTTAGGTACTAAGTATAAAAGTTAAATGGATATTCTATAGAAAAAGAAACACTATTTTTCAATAAATCTTTGAAAAATGTTACTGTTTTTTTAATATCAAACAGAACTATTTTTCACTGGTTTCGATAATTTACTAATAATATCACTTTTTTTTATGTATGTGTCTTCATCTGTATCGTAAAATTTAAAACTTTCACAATATGAGTTCAGAAATTTGGTTTGCTATCCCCAACATGTTTTTTATTTATTTTATTTTATTTTATTTTATTTTATTATGTGATTTTTAACGGCATTATATAATTTTCATAATTTGAAGAAAAAAAAAAGAAATTAATTAATTTCCGTATTAAGAGAAACTCATAAAAAGTATTTATAATTTTGGGAGTAACTGGATTTTAGATGGTTTAGATTCTCCTGATACATGTCGCAGCTACCCCATTCTTGAAAAAATTATGGAGTAAACGATAGATACTTGATGTACGGGTCTACAAAAAGTGCGCCTACGTTAGAAGGAGATCATAAACTGCGCTTACAGCTTCGACCATATCTCTATGATCTGTGCTCGAGGGGTAGTAATATATCATTACATTGAGGAATGCCTTAATTATTTTTTACCCACAAACACTTCTGTGTGCAAATAGAAGCATGGTAACTCTTGGCGACAATAGTCACATTACTTATAAATGTTACAGGCCAAACCCGATTTTAGGCCAAACTAGATTGGCCTAGGCCAAACTAGTCTATCCTAACGCCCATCGGATAAACTAGTTTTTCCTAGGCCAAACTAGTCTATCCTAACGCCAATCGGATGAACTAGTTTTTCCTAGGCCAAACTAGTCTATCCGAACGCCCATCGGATAAACTAGTTTTTCCTAGGCCAAACTAGTCTATCCGAACGCCCATCGGATAAACTAGATTTTCCTAGGCCAAACTAGTTTGGCCGAACGGTCATTAGGATGAACTAGTTTAGCCTGCTATTCATTGGTTTGAATTAGTTTCTCCTAGGCCGAACTAGATTGTCCTAGGCCAATTCAATTTGGCGTGATTTTTTTTAATCTAAAGACCGCCACGGCGCCAACTTTCTAGTTTTGATCTAATTTAGCCTAGGCCAATGCAGTTTGACGCGATTTAGCTCACAGACTATCAAAGTATGAGAGCTAATGTGCTCGCAGATTCTGTGTGTGTGTATGTAACCATGTACGTATGTATGTACGTATGTACGTACGTATGTACGTACGTATGTACGTAATGCGATAACTCCTGATAGAAATATCCAATTTGCTTCAAAATTTGGACATAGATTTATCCTGATAACGAACTTTCCTAATTAGTTTCAGGGGTTCATTGGATAAGAATAAGGGAAGGGTAACAAAAGGCTAAACCGCACCCCCCCCCCCACTCCTTAATTTCGTTAAGTCGGTTTTCACGCAAAAGTATCAGATTTTATTAAAATTTTAGGTACAATATTAGTTTGATAAGGTACATCCATGATTAGTTGTGGGTGTTCATTGTTTACATATAAAGAAAGGAGGAATGGGGGGTAACACTCTTAATTTATGTAAATAGATTTTTCAGGGATAATTTACCGATTTGTTTTAAATTTTGGATGTAGGTTTCTTCTGATAAGGCGTTTACCTGATTAATTTTGGGGGTTCTGAGTTTAAATATAAAGATAGAGCGGATTATTTTTTCAATAGGATAGAAACTTTTGGTTTTACGAAAAGATTTTTAATTCGTAACAGATATTGGTTTTCACAAACATCACTTCACGCGAAATTGTTCATATTAAAAAAGTAAATATCCGAATCCTTTTAAAAATAAGAAAAAGCTTAAATAAAGCATGACACTTGAAATTTAGGATACAGCGGAGAGGTAGAGTAAGAGGACGCTAGATTTTTTTTAAAAAGCTCAGCGTTTTTTTAAATTTTAGCTGCTAATTAAATATTACCAAGTTTGTGAAACTTTTTGAAACATAATATAACATGATGTTAAATATTTAAGAAAAAAGATGCCGCGTCAAATACCACTATTTTCTATTAGTAATTTTTGTAAAAATGTTAAATTCTTGTTGGAATTGTTGAAACTTTGTGATAGTTTATAACATGTGATAAAAAATTGTATAAAAAGTCCCATTACGAAAGGGAAAGAGGGGGGGGGGGCAAACAAAATCAGGAAATATAACGGAAATTCTAGGTTGATCTATTTGAAACTTTAAGATAGTTTATGACATATGATATAAATTTATAAAAATATATTTCGCATTTAATGCCACTATTGAAGAATAGTGATTTTTTCAAAAATCTCAAATTCTTGTTTTGAAGCACCGCGACATCGTGTAACATATCTACTAATAGATTCTTTAACGGAGTTTTCTTAAGATACAGTTTTGTTAGTTATAAGGTGCGCTCCCTGGTGATGGAATGTGGAACTAATCCGAGTACCCTGGTGTTGGAATTTGGAACTAATACAACGCGATTTAGGTATTTACGAATGTTGAATCGAAAAGAAAGTTACATGATGATAAATACTTAAGAAAAAGGATTCCGCATCGAAATACCACTATTTTCTAATAGCAATTTTTGTAAAAATGTTAAATTCTCGCCGGAACTTTTTGAAAAATCCGTAACAACGTCTTTCAAATTCTAATTCAAGCTGAAATTTGATGAAAATCTGCGTATTAGTACTATTTCAGATATTTGAATTATCGCAGAAGTCATAAAAAAAACTGGATAGAAGCGCTACCTATAGAGCCATTTACTCTAAAAACAAAAGAATATTAATTTATATCAGGGACTAACTGAATTTGAAGTTTGATGAAAATCCGTGCATTTCTTCTTGAGATATTGCGAAATCATGAATAGTGCCACATAGCAGCGTCACCGGTTGCACGATTTACTCCAAAAACTAAAAGGTACTTTTGTACTTTTTTATATCAATGACTAACAGAATCTGGAGTTTCTTGAAAATCCATGCATTAGATCCTGAGATAGAGCTATTGCAATAATCACGAATAATACCGTAAAGCGGCGCTACCTTTCAAGAGATTTACTCCAAAACTACAGAATACTAATTTATATCAGGAACTTACTGAATCAAAAGTTTGATGAAAATTCGTGCATTAATTTTTGCAACAAAACTATTTCAGGAATCGGGAAAATTGAGCACAACAGCGCCCCCTACTGAGCAATTAACACGAATACGTAAAAAGATTTAGTTCATATCACGGATTTACTGATTTGGAGTTTGATGAAAATCCTTAAATTAGTTATTGAAATAGTGTTAATGCAAATCAGTAAAAACGCACTTTAGGAGCGCCATCTGTTGAACTATTTACATGAAAAAGTAATCAGTATCGATTTATATCAGGGATTATCTGAATACAAATTTTTATTAAATTCCGTTTATTAGTTCTTGAGATAGAGCTATTGTGAAAATTGTGAAAAATGCAGCATATCATAGCCATGTTGAGTGATATACTTCAAAATAAAAACAATTGCTTTGTAATTTGTAATAATAAGTTGGCAAACAAACATTTGCCAACTCATGTCATGGACGAACTGTATCTAAAGTTCGATGGAAATTTGATTGTATTAGCTATTAAGATAAAGCTGATGCGTAAATGGTAAAAAATGCCAAACAGTATTCCACCTGATGAACGATTTACACCAAAAACTAATCAGCATCAATTTAGATCAGAGACTACCTGAATATAATTTTTTATTAAATTTCGTGCATTAGTTCTTCAACCGCGTCCCCACAGACTGCGGCAGCGTATAGCAGGTGTGCTGCACTCGTACTGCCGAATGCGCTCTTCCTTTTCGAATGAACTTCGAAGCGAACTAAATTTACATCGTAGCAAGCATGCTGAGCACGCACCACCGAATGTAACCCTCCTTTTCAAAAGAACCTCGAAGCGAACGAAATTCGAACCATATCCCCGCTGCCCACGCCAGTCCGATAGCGGGCGAAGCCAGCAAGTTTTAACTAAGCCGCGTTATATTAGTTCCTCATTCCAACACCAGGGAGCGTACTCTATTATTAACAAAACTGTATTTGAATGAAACTCCATTAAACAACCTATTAGTAGATGTGTTACTTGAGGTCGCGGTGCTTTAAAGCAAAGAATGTTCGTTATATTTCCTGATTTTGTTCGCAACCACATCCTCTTTCACGGCGGAACGTAACTCTTTTTTTTTAATAAAATTATATCATATGCGATAAACTATCACAAAGTTTCAAAAAGTTCCAGCAAGAATATAACATTTTTACAAAAATTATTATTAGAAAATAGTGGTATTTCGATGCAAAATCCTTTTTCTTAAATATTTATCATCATGTTTTTTTCACTTCGAAGTTCGTTCGCTTCAACATACGTCCGTTTCAAGATTTTATATAAAAGAAGGGGCCCGATAGCGGGTGAAGCCGGCTGACTTGAACTAAACTCGCTTGAACTCGCGTCCAAATTCCAACACCAGAGTGCTCGCATAAGTTACACATTAGTCCGTTATATTAGTCCTACATACGTACGTACATAAGTATCATACGTACGTAAGTACGTACGTAAGTACATACGTACATACATGGTTATATACACACACACAGAATCTGCGAGCACATTAGCTCTCAGGCTTTCTTCTGTGAGCTAAAATCGCGTCGAATTGCATCGGCCTAGGCTAAATTAGATCAAAACAAGAAAGTTGGCGCCGTGGCGGTCTTTAGATTTAAAAAAATCACGCCAAATTGAATTGGCCTAGGACAATCTAGTTCGGCCTAGGAGAAACTAATTCAAACCAATGAATAGCAGGCTAAACTAGTTCATCCTAATGACCGTTCGGCCAAACTAGTTTGGCCTAGGAAAATCTAGTTTATCCGATGGGCGGTCGGATAGACTAGTTTGGCCTAGGAAAAACTAGTTTATCCGATGGGCGTTCGGATAGACTAGTTTGGCCTAGGAAAAACTAGTTTATCCGATGGGCGTTAGGATAGACTAGTTTGGCCTAGGAAAAACTAGTTTATCCGATGGGCGTAAGGATAGACTAGTTTGGACTAGGCCAATCTAGTTTGGCCTAACATCGGGTTTGGCCTGTAACATAAACATCTGGTCTGCATTCGTACTACATCTTACAAGATACTCAGTATATACATATAAAATAAATAAATAAATAAAATGAATCGCAATATCTCAAGTAGTGGATTACAATTTTTGCAGAGGATTTCTATTTTAAATGGAACCGGTGCCCCAAATTTTGTTAACTCTTTCAAGGTATTCCATGGATTAATTAACACACACCATTGTTATTTATTTATTTTTTTATTATTATTATTTATTATTATTATTATTATTATTATTATTTTGTAACTCATAGATAAAAAGCGTTTTTCTGTTTTTATTGACAAAAAATGTTGAAAATTCTTAAAATTCAAATTATCATAACTCGGTAAGTTTTATTTGTACAAAAGTGAAACTTTTATTGTTTTACTTATTAGGACACGGAGAAAGTTTTACTAGTGCTTAAATGTCGTAAATAAATAAATAATTTCTATAAATTTATAAAAAATACATTTTTTTTATATGCGTTTACCATGAAATGAAACAACATTCGATTGAATTCTGAATTAAAACACCTTCTAATTTAATGTGTTTTCGAGCAAAATTGAATTCAGAAATGTGTTAGAAAAAAGCTTCTTTAAATTTGAGAGCAGATTTAAGATTGACTTTAAACCCAAACTGGTTACTCTCCAGAATTTATATTTGTTTGTACTTGCATGGCTGTTGCTTGAGAATGACATATAATGATATTTAGAGTGTGTGAAATCAAAGGATATTTCCAATTTTCATTAAAAGCAATTTTTCACAAAATGCTGTTTAAAAGCATTTAGAATTTGAACTAAATTTCTATAAAGTGCTCTAAACTGAATTTTCAGATGTTATAATGCTATAAATTTTCATAAAACAACAAGCGCTTATAATTCAGCATGTAATTCAATGTATAAAAATGATTGAAAAGTTACTAAAATTTAAGCCAATTAAATATCATATCTGTAAATAACATGCTTTGGCGTTTTGTGTTTGTAAGTTTATAAATTTCGAGGAAAACTCTTACAATCTATATTATAAAGGCCAAATGTTATGTGCGTAATTATGTGCGTGACGCATACATCATTTTATGAATGACAACACTTTGAAATTTGAAATGGAATTTCGGTTTTGCAGTTTTTGCTATTTAAAATTTTTAAGTTTCTAAACATCACACACTTTCAATTTTATACCAGATTATACCAGCCCTCCTGAAAATCTTTGCTGAATGACTGCAAATCGAAATTTGTGTATAACGAAAAAAATGCGCTTTTCTCAAAATCTATGTATTCTAGGGTAATCGCTATAGTTTTCCTGGAACACATAAATTAGAGTCTAGAACCTCTATTTTTTTCATTATTTTAAATTCAGCTGATTTAGAAAAAGAGGGGAGGGGACATATTTTCGTACTTAATTTTCTTCTATATCTCTGAAAATATAGTACCTAAAATTAAAAGAAAGCATAATAATCATGTTTATGCAGTCGTTCTAGTTACATATTTTATTTTTAACACTGAATCCAGAATTTCCACCACCACATTTGTCCGAAGAAAAAGCACTCTCATAGAAAACACAAATTTCATCATTTCACCTTTTTATAATCCATTTTCTGCTTTTTTTTTTTTTTTTTTTTTTTTTCTGTCTTTTTATTCGGTTTACTTCTAACTTTGTTATTTCTTTTTTTCATATTTATTACAGGCAATTTTGCCATGTCCAAATGCGCTTTTTGTGAAGTGATCCTGTAACCAATTTCATTCTAGAAGACGGCCACGTTTGCTTTTATTTTCATATTGCAAAATGAGACTGGAACTATTTCTGAACCATTTAAATTAATTTATTAAGCATGGAACTATTTAAATTAATGTTTTTCCTTTTCTTCAAGCAGAACACCCACAGATGTCTAAATACCTGCTGACCAGTGGACGGTATTCACATCATTGCTGTGTTTAAATTAACAAAATAATATTGCAATGCAAGTAAAAAAAAAAAAAAAAAATCTTAATTTAAAAAAAAGAAAGAAAAAAAGTTGTTAATAATAATAATAATAATAATAATAATAATAATAATAATAATAATAATAATAATAATAATAACGTTCAAAAGCTTTATCTAATCCTTAACAAATAATGTGTGTCTGTCATATTAACGATATTCAGGTTATTTTTTTTATATAAGCGTTTATATTTCACAATTTTCAATTAAAAAAAATATTAAATTAATGAATTCGCATTAATGGAAAATAAAGCTAACCACTGATAATTTTAATAATAATACAATTTAATAAATAGATTAAATAATAATACAATTTTGCGAAAATTAAGATAATTTTATTAAATAATAATAAGGCCATCCATTTTTATTATCTTTTAACTTAAACTCATTTCAATGGTTATGAGCTCCCGATTCGCGTTTCTTTCAGGCAAAAAGTAAATGTGTCGTCACATTATATAGCTCCCAAATTAGAATACTTGTCATTAGGATGTGTTTAAATTCAAAAATAAATTTTAAAATGAGTCATTATATAAGCGTAATTGATTTGAGATTTTTTCTTCAACTACTATTTTTGTTAAATTTATTTTAGCTATAAGGATTGGTCCTATAAAAAACTTGTCGTTGTAAAAGCTGTAGATATTATTAAGAAGATGTAAAATAAATATAATCTGATTTAATAGCTTAAAAATTGACGAAGTAATAGATATTTTTTTCCACCCCACTTTTTTCTTTCGTTTTTAATTTTATTTTTATGTTTATTTATTTATTTTAATTGTTGATTTTTTTTTCCTTATCAGTAAGAATTGGCATAAAAAAATAGCAGTACAAAAGTTTTAGATAATATTACGTACATTTATAAAGAAAATTATTTGGATTACATATCTTGAGAATTGACTTGAAGTTATGAATTTTTTCTTCCAAAAACACCCTTTATTTCGTCCATTTTTAAATTCATCATATGTCTGTCATGCATAAACTTCTTCGCTAATATAAACTTTATATCAGCAGAATTATAGAAGTTATCGAGCCCATAAAAGAGTGATGGTAATATATGAATTACTCTGGTTATATAATGTCCATTTATTCATATATTTCTTAGTAATTTGGTAATCTGCCTTCTATTTCTCTTCAAACTTCAACTGTTTTTAATAATATGATTGTAAAAATACTGGTTTCATCGGTTCTTTTATTGGTATTGTCTGAATAACTTTGGATGTATTTATAAAAGTATTTATATATATATATATATATATATATATATATATATTGGTTATGCAAATTCCAATTGTATTCATTTTTTTATTTTATTTAATTTTTATTTTTCTTTTAAATTCAAATGTTTTATTATATAGCCCTTATTAGTGATTGGAACTAATTTTTTTTCGTGGAATCTCTTTTTCCTTGTTCTTAATAATCCCCATATAAATTTTAAAGCAGTTCCGGTTATTAGAATTAGCTACAGAGAGCTCTAAATAACGTCAGTTACACTCTGTATCAAAACACTCTGTATATACCGGGTGTCCCAAAAATGACTGGTGGATTTTAAAATTCAATAACTTGCAAACGGTGACAGCTATTTAAAAAGTTTTTGCAGGAGGGTTATGTAAAATGTCAGGAGTTTTTTTACCGTAATTTTTTATTTTAGTTCGCATCTCAAACAACAGGCGGCGCTGACGGCGATTGAGGGCCAGGTGTTCAGTGCTGAATGAAGCGTCGACCTGGCCTTCCATCGCCGTCAGCGCCACCTATTGTTTGAGATGCAAACTAAAATAAAAAATTACGGTAAAAAAAAAACTCCTGACATTATACATAACTCTCCTGCAAAAAATTTTTAAATAGCTGCCACCGTTTCCAAGTTATTCAATTATAAAATCCATCAGTCATTTTTGGGACACCCGGTGTATATATATATATATATATATATATATATATATATATATATATATATTGGGATCTCAGGGTAATTACTGTTGTAGACCTGCAAAAATTTTCAGACATTCCAGCATGAGAGCGATCGCAAAACGCATTATTTCATTTAAAATCTACCTAAAAAGAGGAGGAAGAAGTTTTCAAAGTAAAGCCGTTCATAAATAAATTTGTTATACATTTATTTTTCACAAACTAGTAAAAAAAAAGGAAGGGGGCTCTGAAATTTGTTTTTGTTTAGATAAAATTTAAATAACACAATATTCAACATTATATCCGAGTTACTTTGGTTTTATTTGTAAAAATATTTACACACACACATATATATATATATATTGTAATGCTGAAATGACATCATGTCTGTTTTATTGTTCTAAATTTGATAAATAAAAATTGTCATAAATGCTAAAAACTGGAAAAAGTATTCCTTTTGTGTACTTCTAAACACAATTGATATAAAGTATTAAAAATTAATACCTAAAACTGACATAAAATTGTTCCTTTCTGTTGCAATTAATAAAAAACATTAGTTATGCCTATTTATTAATTATTCTTTGTTCATACATTAAACAATGAAAATAAAGCATTTAAATTCTTTATTATATACTGCCTTACTAATTATGAATACCTTGGAGTTCCGTTATGTTTAAACACGTTATGTTAATATGTGTATTACCTGATAAGCCCAGGGTTCTCCCAAGTGGGCCCCACTTGAAAAAACCCATTTTTGGGTTTTTTCAAATTTTTAGGTTTTTTACAATTGTATCATTATTTAATCTAAGGTGTGAGAATGCAAAGATAAATGCCAACTTAAATATATTTCAAAAGAATCAGATTTAAAGGAATTTCAAAGCATTTATAAAAAAAACAGAAATGAGGTTGTAAAGAAGAAAGATTTCCATTTCTGTACTTTAAAATGCATCCTAGTGCTTTAAATCTTAATGCATATACTTGAAGGTAGCCCTTGAAACTTGAACCCCATTCTATTTGCTTGCATTGTTATAGCTTTTAAGATTAATCGTTCCATTTGTTATCCTGCTTCAATGTATGTTTAATAAAAGTGCTATGCAGTAATTTTCAACACAATGACAGAGACAGATTATAACAAAAAAAAAAAAAAAAAAACGTAAAAGATAAGTTTTCTTGTGGATTTTGTCAGTTTTTTCCGTTTTTTACATTCAGCACAAACTATTTCTGCTTCAATTAAACAATACTTTTCTAAATTTGATCTGGTTTGGAGCAAATTACGTAATCATTTAGGGGCTTATTAAGTTACAAAGCTAGTAAAAGTGTATTTCCATTTGTGATCAAAATTTACAAATGCCACTGACACTGACTTCTATGACAATCTAATTTTACATTTAATAGTCTTGTAGTATATGTAGCATATTATTCAAAAATTTTCAAAAATATTATTATAAATTTCCTAAAAAAAAAAAAAAAAAAAACTGTGTCTGATTTTTGAATTGAAGTGTATAAAATTAGCATTTTTAACTTAAGGCAGAATTTTTGCGATTTTTCCCATCCCAAAAAACTCAAGTGGCCTTTTTCCTGAAAAAATCCAAATGGGTTTTTTAAAAATTTTAACTTTAAATTATGTAAGGCTATATATTTCTTAATATCAGTATACCATTTAAAGCTTAGCCCCCTCCCCTTCCAAGGAAAAAAAAAGTTAGGTCTCACAATGACAATTTTTTTAAACAAATAATTCTAACTAAATTTTCTTTAAGTATCTTTCTATATATATATAAAGTGAATTTCATTTTTTTTCTACGAGGTTGAAATAGGAATCTTCAAATTTGGTACGAGATTTCACCATGTTATGGCGGCATCTACTAAACACGAAAATTTGTTTCAAACTAGAGAAACTTTTTTTAGCAGCGTACAAAAAAAAAAAAAAAAAAAAAAAAAAAAAAAAAAAAACAATTTACATCGAAAAAGTAAAAAATAATCACATTGAATATTGACTTCAGGTGTCCTATGCAAAAGAAATTCTTTGAAACTATTCAAATTTAAACGAGAAATCTGAAAACAGCCTGCCCATTGGTTTAATGTTATGGATCTGGTGTTTTAAATTGAGTGAAGTGTCCTTTTTTAACTCTGTTATCAAGTAATTTTTACCATACACGTTTCTTTTAGTGTTGAAGTAGAGAAGAAAATAATATTTCTGAATTAAAGAGAAAATATTGTATTAAATAAGATGATAAACGATAAACTATAATAAAAATATCGAATCATTTTCGACATAATATACTTATATTATTACTTAGAAAGTTAAAGCGCCTAGTAAAATTGCGTATTTGCATCATTCCAGATAATTTTTTAATACCAATGTTGCCATTTCAAAGTCTGTTCGCTGATTAACTTTCGGCAACAATGTAGACAAAAACGGTAAACACTTTACTTGGAAAAAGTTGTTGCATTATTTCTTTGCTACAAGCATTTCTATACATTCCAGTAATTATAGTTTCACTTTTTTCCTACTCTTAGCAGTTTTTCACCATTCTTACGGAGGTCCTTTGCATGCTTATTGTTACTGATTTCCATAAAAATTTTCATTTTACCAGTATCTGTTCTCCTAACTTACTCTCATGTACTCAATTCATGCGAAAACACGCACTTGAAACAGTTAATCCTCATGAAGATCTTTTTTAATACATTGTTTGCGTTTCAATATTATTATTATTATTTTTTTTTTTTTTTTTGGCATTTATGGCTGGGGTTCTTCAATAGATAAGCAATTTTTTATTTTTCCTATTTTGCTTATAGATTTTTTTTTCTCTTTTGATACTAACACTTTCGGAGCCGGTTTTGAAAATTGTGGTATACTGACAGAAAAAAATTATGAAAAATAGTCGAATATTTAAAAAAAGACAGCTTCTTCGGAGATTAATCTTGGCCCGTTCATCTTGGCATCAAATACAAATAAATAAATAAATAAATCATTTAAAAATACGGAATTTCAAACGAGATATTAAGAAGAATTTTTTTCTAAGGATTTTCATAAAGGAATGTGCGTGAAGGGCTCTTAAGGGAACTGTCTAATGTTCACGTGACTTTTATTACTTTTTAATGACAAAAGAAAAGAGATATCACCTGCGTATTTTTATATATTTTTTTACTTATTTTCAATTACATGCTAAATTTTTTCTGCATTAAAAAATGAATAACACGTCTTGAACGACAGTGAGTACCTGTAGGTGTTTGTCGTGAAATTCCAGTCTGGAGGCGATTATTCTCCGGGTTCACCAAATTATGAAAGGGCTTAAAATTATTTATCGCTTAAAATAAATTTAGTTTAAAAAGTGATTTTTGACAAAATGTCCGTCATTTCAACAAATCATAATATGCTTTTGCTTCATTTTTAGGGTTTCGTTCATCTGATGAAACCCTATTCGTCTCTGTCCGTTGTCTGTTTGTCTGTCCGTCACAGAGTCGGTACACAAAAATTACATATGCTAGAGAGTTCAAATTTTGTGTATTTATAGCTGAATACCTGTTGTCACACAGCAAATCATAAAATTTTGAAAAAGATTATTATTTTAATTAACATATTAATTTTAATATCATCAGTTCATGATTTTGTTGTTTTCTAATTACTCCATTGCTTTTACTTTTAAAAGAAATGGAATACTATTGTTTCTACAATTACAAAATTGGTGCTATGAATATCTCAAATATAAATTGAGTTACAGCTTTCAAACAAATTGAATTTAAAAGTACATTTTTTCCCTATACGATCGTATAAAAATTGAAAATGTACGATAGTTACAAGTATTAAATTTTGAAGCAGCATAAATTTCAAATTAAAATTTCATTTCTTAATTGTTACAAGCAAGGTTAAATAAAATTATTTTTCATCTAATTGTTGAAAAAAGTTCAATTGATATAGAAATTATTATTTATCTAACATAAATTAATGGATTAAATAAATCACATGAAACATGTTTATTTGTTTTTAGTTTGGTAATTAACTCCACGGCAAACCGCGTTATATCATAGAGTAAAGAGAAAAAAATAATCCTATCTCAATTCTCCATGACATGATATGGGAAAAAAAAAAACGATAAATTTTCATACTGAAGTTTGATAATAGGGGTAGATTTTATTTTATTTTATTTTATTTTTTTTAAACTATTGATTTACAAATTTATTAGTTTCGCATCCGGGTGTTATTTGATGCGTTGATTACTAAAATCTAAATTTAAAAATCAGATCACTTCTTTCCAATTTATGAAAAAATAAATTTATAAACTTATAAAAAAGATGCTTTTTCGCACAGAAAAATGACGTGAATTTGTTAAAATTTGGAAAACTAAATGATCGCTTTTACACTTTGATATAGTTTAATACATATAATACGAATTTTATAAATTTAAGATAGTTTGAATTTTTGTTAGGGGGAAGGGCAATATTGTCTTTTTTCTTAAAATAAGCTGTTTATTGCATTTTGACTGTTTATTTTATTTTATTTTTTTTTTTTTTTTAACTTATTACTGATGTAAATACTATTTCTTGAATTTTTATTTTTTTTTTAACTTATCACTGATGTAAATACTATTTCTTGAATGTTTTATTTTTATTTATTTTTTTTTTTTAACTTATCACTGATGTAAATACTATTTCTTGAATGTTTTATTTTTATTTTTTTTTTTAAACTTAGCACTGATGTAAATACTATTTGTTAACATTAAATATTTGAAAGAGTGGAAAATTCAAGGGGAGGAGAGGGTCGTCTGAGGAGGGGCTATTTTCACAATTTTGTTCAGTTTGGGGAAAATAAAGAATCGATCCTTTAAACTTTGACACATGGTTCGTAACACATAATGAGAACAAGCGTAAAGATTTTTCAAAGAGATATTAAACGAAACCCTAAGAGCGATCTGTGATCAAAGTTGCCCACTTGTTTTTTCTTTTTACCAGTTTAAACAAATGATCATTCAAAATGATACTTTTCATTGGTATAAGCTCCAACAAAAATTATTACCTTTTTTTTTTTTTTTTTTTTCGAACCCATTACCGTCGAGTTTCGTTTACACTTTTTTAATGCATCTGCATCAGTTGATTCCAGTATTTACATAATTATAATTTTTACTTATTTAAACTCTCAAAACTTTAGATTAGATAATATGAATATTTCATTCCTAAAAAACTGATTTTCACATCGGAAATTTGTTAATTTTTATATCGCAAGTTTTCTTGCCAACTGGCTTTAATGAGTTAATGAAAAAAATCAATGGAAAATTTCTTCAAAAAAAAGAAAAAAAAAATTAAATAAGTAAGTTTCCAGAAAAACAGATATAAAATTTTATCTTAACGTAAAATAACGTTGAACTAGCATTTTTACAATTAATGAACAAAATAGTTGGTAAAGTACTGACGCGATGCCCAATGACCTATACACTTGAGGACTAGAAAAAAAATTAAAAATGACCCAAAGATTTATAATTTCCCCTTAAGAAGTTTCCTTTTAAATTACAAAATTAAAATCAGGAAGTAAATTTCTGATTTTGGTTGATACAACCCCAACCAAATATTTTGGTTGGAATGACAAAATTTTGGTTTGACTAACGAAATGATTTTGTTAATTCAACCAAAGTTTGTTTAAAATTTGGTCCTTTTAACCAAATTTTTGATTGGGGCTATATCAATTAAAATTTAGTAGTTTTAGCAAAACAGTTTTTTTTTCCTGTATGTGTGTGTGTGTGGGGGGGGGGGTCTGCAAATCTGAAATAACTATTTGAATCAAAATTTAAAGAGATAGATAAATTTTAAGCATTCAATTCATTTTAGAATGGACTTGGCCTTCCATACATTCTCCCTCAAAAAAGTTCGAAACAGTAAGAGAATTCCTTTCAATAAGAGTTGTTCTATTTATCTAATGTTCACTAAAAACATCAGGGCAGATATTTCTCACCCCCTTTTTGAGTGACGTGTAATCTTTACCCCTTTGTCCAGTAGTTTGGGCAGTGCAGTAGAAAGCTTTTGTGTCGCAAATCCTTTTTGATGTCAATACATGGGTGAGAAACTTGTATTTGTAAAGCTGATTTCGGCTCGTTTCTGTTTTCAAACATATGGGAAAGAAAGATTTCCACACACACACATATACAGACCTACCGCCAGGAGAAAAACTCCGAGAGGAATTGCTTCTTCGGAAGATACCAACTGACAGAGGTGGTTTGAAATCCGAAGACTGCGATAATCTCCTCCTTTTTTTTGCTCCTAGTACATACAAAAGAAGCCAACAGTACTGCGGTCACCCTAAAATAAAGTGGACAAGTCCGTTTCTATAGTGACCACGGGGAGAAAAATATTTTTCACGGTCTTTCTCGTTACGGGTGGACTTGTAATATATACCTATATAGATCAGAATAAGCAATCTAAGTAACTTTTTTTTAGTAGGATGATGAAATAGCGCCAGTAAAAATTCTATTAGTTTAAATACTTTTTAAATCAGAAGATTATGTTTCATTTTAAATGTAAATTTTAAATTTACATAATAATTGAAATTAATGATCCCTTATGCGTTGTTTATAAATTCTATCATATTTATTTTTAAAATATATATTTAAATTTTACGTACAATGAAACCTCCTTATTTTAGTCAGGAATTCTGCAAAATTTTCTTTAATTTGTTATATTAAAACATGTCAGCTATTTTAATATTACACAAGTAATTCAACTGAACTATAATTACACCAAACAATTTTTATATGATTTGAAATTTAAACTTTGTATTTCAAAACAAACAATATACTAGCATCCTTTAGTTATTTTGGTAAAATTTATTATAATTTTACCTTAAATTATGTATTTGCTTACAGAATAATAACTTTGTTAATGTTACTTTACTAATAAAAACTTTAAAACTACCTTTCGTTTAATTTCTTTTTAATTTAATTGGCATTCTATACTCTTTACAGAATTTTTTTTTCATACAAATAAAATTTTTTTAATTCAAACTTTATCTTGATATTAATAGTTTTTTCAATTATTATGGTAAAATAAATTTTATTAAAAAACATATATATAGTCTATTCTGATATAAACTTCAAACGTTTCTCTCTCTTTCTCTCTCTCTCTTTTTTTTTTTTTTTTTTTTTTTTTTTTTTTTAACTCATTAGAGTTGTCGTAAAATGTTTAAGATTTTGAATTATAAAACATACGAAAAGCATAAAAAATATTATAAAATATAATTAATTTTAATAAAGTTTAAGAATTAGAAATCGTAATGATAAATATTCGTGAGATTCAATTAAATCGTAAAATTTAATGAATTTTTTAATGATATTTTTGTCATAATAAACTTTTTAGTGTTGTTTTCAGCTATTTTATAAAGTAAATAATAAAAAACCGAATGTTTTTTTTTTTTTCGCTATTACAAATGTGTGCATTGTAAAAAAAAAAAAAAAAAAAAAAAAAAAAAAAAAAAAAAAAAAAATTGTAAAATTACTCATTTTTTTTAGATTATTAGAACTTTTCATGTAACCATGACAGCAAAAATTCATATAACCGAATCTGTAACATGAATTCTTACTGCTACAGTTATATAAAAAAATCTTGAAATCCAAGATTCCTAGAAAAAGTTTAATAACTTTACAGATTTTATTTTATATATACTGTATGAGTTTCTTCACAATTGTGTTATCTGTAGTGATCTTTTTTTTTTTTTTTTTTTTTTTTTTTTTCAATATTAAACTAACTATGTGTAGGGAATAACTTCATCCCAGTAGTTAGAAAAAAATTACTCAAGTATAAAAACTTCCAAAATATTTAATGACATGGAAAATAAATTACAAAGAATAATTGCGGAAACTGCAAGGGAAAAAAATGCGACTACACACTCTCAAAAAAACTTCCGTCAATTCACAGAAAAAGTACAGGCAGCAGTGCTGCCAGCAAATTTCTGTAAAAAGACGGATATCCGTCTTTTTTTTTCCCGTCGCAGGAAGAAAATGTTCTGTTTTTTGAAGGAACGTCCGTCATGTTTTTCTTCTTTAAAAAAGAGAAAGTTTCTGTCTTTTGATAGAAGTCCGTTATGTTTTTCTCCGTTTTAGAGAAGAAATTTTTCTGTTTTTGAAGGAACGTCCGTCATCTTTTTCTTCGTTTTAGGAAAGAATATTTTCTGTTTTTTGAAGGAAAGTCCGTTATATTTTTGTCTGTTTTGGGGGGGGGGGATTTTCCGTCTTTTAAAGGAATGTCCGTCATGTTTTTCTTCGTTGCAAGAGAAATTTTTTTTTTTTTTGAAGAAAGTCCGTTTTTTTTTGCTTCGTTTTAGGGGGGTATAGTGGAGATCTGTATTTTAAAGTATTGCGACCAGGTTCTTTTCAAAAAAATGCATTCGCTAGAGTTGTAGGCTGTGATCAATAAAATAAATGCCTTTTGAGAACTTTGTTTATTTAAGGTAGAGTTATAAAAATTAAATCATTTCTTACTGAAATAATTAGGGATGGTGCCTGTAACCATTTTTCAAGAGACCTTTGTTACATGACTGAGTGCATGAAGCGAGAGAGAAGCAATTGAATTTTCTCATTCAGAATTCACACATTGGCATCCAGAGTTGGCGAAAAGGAGCATATGAAAAGTGAATGATATCATAACCATGAAATTTTCTGTTACGCTTTAAACAATTAAGATGATTTTGAATTTAATACAGGGCAACCAGAAATGGGCAGTCCTAAAAAAATACGCCAAAAAGAATTCGCGCCAATTCGTACGTTAGGACTCTGTTTTGGGAGAATTTATGAAAGACACAATAATGTGGCATGCACAAGGAAAGATTATTACCTAACGAATAAGTTAGAATCACAATTAAGCAGAGAGAAAAGCGATTTTACTGACCGCAAGCAAAGCATATCTTTGTTCTTTTTTTATTTGTTTCCAGCAAGGGTGAAATACGCATCTTAATGAATTCTCTTTATCTGACAGCCGTTTATCAGTAATAAAGCAGATGCTAGATGTTTTTCTTTCTTTTCTTTTGAACGGAAAGTTATTGTGGGATTGAAATAAAACGTTAAGATGAAGTAGCTATTTAATTAGAGATTAGTTTTAACTGTAATTTAGAAAAATGTAAAATTTAAGAATACTATATGTGATTCTACATCACATATATCACCCCTTTCACAGGCAAAAAAAAATCTATAAAGGTACATGCAGGAAGAGAAATCAATTTTCATATGCTCTTACAAGTAACAATGTGTAAAATGTTCATGAAAACAAACTAAACATTTACTAAATAAAGTAAACAGTAATTGAACTTCTCTCTAAGTAGGCAACCATCCCAAATAAAAGTATATATATATCATAATATAAATATATTGGTACCATAAATTTTGTCATACAAATGACATCATATATTGTTTCTACTTAGAAACAGCTGCAGCTTCATTAATAAAATTTGTGATCACTTTTCAATTTGTCTTATTTAGACAAGGACCTGTATCAAAAATGTGCACATACCAATAAAACAAATATCAGGTCTAAGTCCACAGGTCACTTACCAATTGGCAGTAAATTCCAAAATGTTTGTAAAAAGAAACATTAAATATGTGTATTGATCAATACAATAATAATAGCAAAATACTGGAGTAATATAATGCAATTAAACGCAAAACATAATACACAAATAAACAAAAACATAATGTAGATAGAAGGATTAAAAATGTCCATAATAATGAATAATAGGAAATTTTTGAAATTTCCACCATTTTTTTTAGTTTACAACATAATTTTTACTACAAACATTGCCATATCTATTTTAGATGAGAGTTCAAGAAATGCTAGACAACCAACATGTGGAAATTTTTTTGAAACACTGTCGTTGACCATTTACTTCCATGTGATAACAACGTTCCTAAATGTATATCTTATAATTTTTTTTGTCCTTTTTTTTCAATATCCAAACTAATGATTTTTTTTATCAATTTAAATATTAAATTTTGAATCAATGTTGCATTATATTGACATCTAAAATGGTATTTTAGTGTAGCATGAGAAAAGAAATCCTCGTAAAGAATTCAGTATCTTCCCAAAAATACTTTTATTCAAAAATATTTACTGGTAAGTGGGAGACACTGAACTTTCATGCAAAAGTGTAAAAAGCCTAGAACTGTGGGAAAGATGTGTGGAAATGTAATGTGGAGACCTGTAAAGTAACTTCAATTTAAGAAACGACTGGTATAAAGACCAATAAAAGAGATGCATTAATCACTAATGCAAACATATGACAGCATCTTTGCTTATAAAAAAAATACAATGTATCTTCACTTCATATCCTTTGCACAGAAGTGTGGAAACATCGACAGGTATGCAATTTTAAATATCACCTTGATTGTCGTATACCACTCATCGTTATATACAAAATGACTAAAGTGTATTTTTTTTATGTGGAAATAGTGTGTACAAATTATAAAAGGATGAGTATTGTATAAAAGTGAATAAGTGTGTGAATTTTAGTCTATATATAAAATTTTGCACCTGGCTAGAATTTTAAATAAAGAAGGAGTAAGCTCCGCTACATGTGTAAGTATTCATTGGCTGCAAAGGAATTTTTAATGGTTGTAAATCTAGTGTGAAGTACTAATGTATATCATGCATATCTAAATGAAAATAAGGGAATGTTTAGAGGCGAATGTAAATGACATCCAATTACCAACAAATGTTATGCAAAAAAAATGTATATATCTATCTAAATTACGCCAAAAGAGTAATGAAATTCACATGTGTAAACGGGAAAACATTGAATAGTGCAAATGGGTGTAAAAATTACTGGATTAAATCATCCATAATCAAAACAAAAAAATGTAAAGAAATAACTTATGTATTAAAGATAATAATCAATATGTTCTAAAAAAAACTTGATAGAGGACCGATAATTAAACAATTGCATATGTAAATGTATATGTATGTGAATAACTTCCTCTGCAAAGCAAGCAGCAAAAAATATATACCTTTGTAAACTGCCATTGTAAAAAAACTTTGTATAAAAACATTGTAATTGCTGCATGCAAAGAGAAGTTGTATGAAAAGTGAGTCAGTTGCAAATATCCACAAGTATATCAAAAGAAAAAAGAACTTTGTAAAAAATTTCACCACTGTAATATTGATACACCAGTAAACATTCGCACTAACACTGTGTGTAAAGAAAAGTGCAATTGATAATTACACAGACCTACTAAAAATAGAGTAGCTACATCGAATTAAGACAAAATAGATGTGCAATTTTTTTATCTATCGCGAAAGATACAAATAAAGAAAAATAAATTGTGTAAACAAACATTTAAGATTCACCGCAGAAGTCTTACTGATAATTAGGGATGGTGCCTGTAACCATTTTTCAAGAGACCTTTGTTACATGACTGAGTGCATGAAGCGAGAGAGAAGCAATTGAATTTTCTCATTCAGAATTCACACATTGGCATCCAGAATTGGCGAAAAGGAGCATATGAAAAGTGAATGATATCATAACCATGAAATTTTCTGTTACGCTTTAAACAATTAAGATGATTTTGAATTTAATACAGGGCAACCAGAAATGGGCAGTCCTAAAAAAATACGCCAAAAAGAATTCGCGTCAATTCGTACGTTAGGACTCTGTTTTGGGAGAATTTATGAAAGACACAATAATGTGGCATGCACAAGGAAAGATTATTACCTAACGAATAAGTTAGAATCACAATTAAGCAGAGAGAAAAGCGATTTTACTGACCGCAAGCAAAGCATATCTTTGTTCTTTTTTTATTTGTTTCCAGCAAGGGTGAAATACGCATCTTAATGAATTCTCTTTATCTGACAGCCGTTTATCAGTAATAAAGCAGATGCTAGATGTTTTTCTTTCTTTTCTTTTGAACGGAAAGTTATTGTGGGATTGAAATAAAACGTTAAGATGAAGTAGCTATTTAATTAGAGATTAGTTTTAACTGTAATTTAGAAAAATGTAAAATTTAAGAATACTATATGTGATTCTACATCACAGGGGGGGGGGGGGGATTTTCTGTTTTTTGAGCAAATGCCAGCTATGTTTTTTTTTTTAGATGAGAAAGTTTTTTTTATTTTTTATTTATTTCATTAAAGATGTTTTTTATAGCCAAAAGGATCTACACTTTAACACACAAAATTGGCAGGTATCATTCAAAAAATGTTTACATTTTTGATAAAAATCAGATCATTCATAAAATGCTGTCATCTTTGGTGTTTCAAACTTAATACCAAATGAAGTCAAAATGGAAGACCTGTTTTATCTCAGTTTTCCATTTTATTGCAATTTAATTACCTATCAAATTATTAAATATTTGGATCATGTGATTATACCCCCCCCCCCCATTTGTTGGACTGGTTTTGCTTTTGTCGGGAAAGCGGTTCAAAATGACAATTTTGATGGCTTATTCCGAAAGATCTATTTTGTTTACAAAAAACAGAAAACTGAGTGCATTTCGGTTGTTTTTGATTAACACCTGTCAATTTCATGCGTTTCTGAACAAAAATAAATTAACGTATGTCACAAAGTTGCCCTTTTTGATTTAAAAACAATCTTTTGAAAAAAATATCTTTTAATGTGTCATCAAAGTAACTTCAAAAAACCATTACTATAAGTTTCTATTGCAAATATCATAAATATATTTCATAGATGAGTAGATATGGAGCAAAATATTGAATATAATTAACAATTTATTCCATGTAAGGAATGGGAATGATTTGTTTATTTCGAATCTGTTCACTTATACTACTATCCATTCACAAAATTGCCAGTCATTGAAGAAACATTCACTTACCTTCCAATACCTTAAACTTTATTAATGAAAATTGAAAAACAAATTTCTCCTGAGAAGTTATTCTATTTTAAATCATATGAAAGTTTAAGAAATTTTATTCTAAAAACAAAAAATATCCATAAATCTTTTTGGGGGGGAAGGGGAGGGGAGATATATTACAGGAAGCTCATTTCCTAAAAAATAAAACATTAATGTTTTCATAGGATTTTTTTCAGAAATTACCTTTCTCCGTGCCTCCATAATAACAAAAGGGCCCCACCAGTGGCCGAGAGGTACGGACCTCTCAACTGGTAGACGGCAGGTGCTGGGTTCGAACCCAATCGCGGCTGTCGGCCTAACCGTTTGGAGTTTTCGTGGTTTTCATCGAACCTTGCGTAGGTTCCCTTAGAAAGACCCCCACGAAGGGCACTCCTCCCTGGTCCTATATCCCTAGCGTAGATAATCGGACGACAAAAATAAACCAAACCAAACCAAACCATAATAACAAAAAGATTGAAATAATAAGAAACTACATGCAGATTTGCTTATTACATTACGATCACTTATTTAAAAAATTCTAGAATGTCTGGATCTGTTTTCTTCAATTACATCATAACATGTTACTTTGCATTTAATTTACAGTTTTTTATGATATAGAACTAGATTTTTAAAAGTATTTTTACTTCAAAATTATGACAAGTTGAATATAGATTCTGCCATTGCAGAATTCAATTTCGCCTCCGATTACAAAAAAAAAAAAAAAAAAAATAATAATAATAATAATAATAATAATAATAATCGATAGGGTCTTTTAGAAAAGCGACCCTGTTTAGAATGCAATGAACTAACTTCATTTTTCTTGTGTTTATTAATATAATAGCTAACAGAACGGCGTGAAATACCCCCAATTGATTAGCAATTTCTCTCTGAGTCATTGGAATTGCGGAATAATAAAGAGATGCAATTTGACGTGCTACTTCTTCATTGACTAGATTCATCAAAAACGGATTTTTTCTTTAATTTAAACGCTTTTTTATTGACGTTGAGAAAAAGGAAATGCATTTTAACAATAAAACGAATGAAATCCCGTCGAATTTGACGAATGAAATATTTAAAAGACCCGATCGATTTGGTTAAAAAAAATCAAAAGTAATTACATTATTGAATCAATGTATAATAAATATATAAATACTTTTATAAATACATCCAAAGTTATTCAGACAATACCATTAAATAAACGATTATTTCCAAACTTAATGTCAAGTTTGTCAGTTACAATTTTGCATGCAAATATTCGCACATTTTCAGATAAAATTGTAATCTGAGTGCCGGCGAAATCCAGAATTTTATTTTATATGCATTCACAGAAAAATTGTTTTATTAAAAAAAAACTAATTTCATTTTTACTGTGACATTATTTTCACTAACTGAAGTCATCTGAAAGTAAAATCTCAACTCAGTGTCCATAATGAAAAGAAATATTTAAACGTAATATCGTTATGAGTAAAAATGCGATTTTTTAAATAGTGATGTCATTTTCTCTTCAAATGTTTTTTAAAAGTTACTGTTATTAGTAATATGATAAAAGCATTCGTAATAATATTGTAATTCATATTTATCTGGTTGCTGAATGACATCATTTTCCTCATTTGAAATTTTTCTTTAGACATTAATTTTTATCATAAATTATTTTCTGTTATTTTATTTACATTATTATTATTATTTCTCAGTAAATATAATTTTTTTACCTCAATTAGTGCATAATTATACGCAATCATTTTATTGTGGTTAGATTTTACGAAAACAATTGACTTTTTTCTTTTAAATGCAAGGACATGTTCACTGATGAAATAAAGCTTCTGACTCGTGGAAAGTGATAATGGAAAATAAATTTTTATTATCGAGAGAAAGGGTAAATTGAGTTGCCACCATATTTAAGAAATATCGTAAAAAGTATTTAAAATTAAAAATGAAGTATAAAAATGGAAATAAATTAAAAAAATAGCTAAAATGGGCACAACTACAAATAAATAGCTTTCATTTAAAAAAATAATTATCAAAATCTGTTGAGTAGAAAATTTTGGGCTGACGACGCGACATTTTTTAGCTTGTCTGAAAGAAATAGCATCGGAAGCTAAAAAGAAAAATTAAATCGAAGCTGAAGTATATTGTAATAAATATTCTAAGTTTCACCCCCTCACACTCAAGTTGTGAATTCTTAAATTCTAGATCGATTTTAATACCAAATTTTAAATTATACAAAATATTGCACATTTCAGATATTTAACTTTACTTTCAAGATATGTATTACACTTCTTTCTAAATAATCAGCAATAATTTTAAGAGTAGTATTAATAATTTATATTTTGTGGTATATATATCCATCCAGCTGTATTCATACATTTTTTAACACATTTAGCTAAATATATCTTTCAACTTTTGTCTTATCTTATTATTGGTCTTATCACACATCAGAATTCATGATTTTTTTAAAACTCCCATGGTATTGTTTTATGACTTTTCTTTTGATTTATAAAATAAACATTATACACAAAAATATGCATGTCAAAGTATTACCAATATATTATTAATAATATTACACAATTTATGTAAATGATTAAAAGGCAACATTTAGGTTACGGTAAAAAATTTTATTGTACAAAATACATGGTAAACAACAAATCAAATGTAAAAAATTATAAGACAAGAAAAGGACAAGCAAATGCTTTAGTCAGAGTTTTTCCCAGAGGGTTTCAGGGGGGCGCTCCGCCCCTCTTGCCCTTTAGTTTAAAAAATAGCGCCCCTGTTGTCGCTGGTTGAAAAAAAATATCGCCCTTCTTGCCCCACATTTGAGAAAACACAGAATTTCAGCGATGATGCAGACATAACGCATAAATTACATAAAAAATCGGCGTCGGAACGCAAAAAAATAGTTCTTAAGCGTCCCACAGAACGTGTAATTTCGCCAAAAAATTGCGAAAAAAAAAGTCAAATTTCATTAAAAAATATCACGAAATAGACTCATTTCTAGCAAAATTCACGAGAAAATGGCTAATTTCGTCACAAAATCCCATAAAAACGGCAGATTTCCTTAAAAGATCGTAAAAAAAAAGCCAATCTTCATGCAAAAAGCGCGATAAAACGGAAAAATTTGTCAAACAATTCACAAAAAACGGCAATTTTCGTCAAAAAAATTGCGATTAAACGGCAGATGTCGTCAAAAGATTTGCAAAAAAAGGCAAATTTTCGTCAAAAAATCGCAATAAAGCGGAAAATTCTGTCAAAAAATTTCCGAAAAACAGCTACGTATTTTTGCCAAAAGTTCGCGAAAAAACGCAAAATATCTCGAAAAGACGGCAGATTTTGTCAAAAGATTGTAAAAAAATGCAAATTTCCTCATAGAGACATACACACACAAAAAGTTAATGCCAGAAGTGAATTTTTCTGTTCTACAAACTAATTTTCCTGCTTCAAAATTGTGTTTTTAATGCTCAAAAAGCGGATTTTCTTACTTCATGATCTAGGCGTGTGAAGGGAAAATTACTCCTGGAGCATAATTAGAATTTGAGGCCTGCCCCCCCTCCCAACTTTTTCTTGTGACAACCCAATAATGACGTTTGTAGCATAAATTTGGCACCCCCTAAATTTCCGAGCCCGAGGCGACCTTCTCCTCCCCCCCCCCCCCCTCTGTTCACAATCCTCTTTTGACTGTACAAAACTTTCTAAATGTGAATCCTGAAAGCACCCGTTTATGAAACAAAAAGAACCCTTTATTGAACAAAAGTATTCTTTTTTTCTCAAAAAAAAAATGTCTTTTTCAATAAATCAGGCCTGCCCCTTAACAATCTTTTAACAAAATCGGCCGTTTTTCCGCGATCTTTTAACAAAATTTGCCTTTTTTCGCGATCTTTAACAAAATTTGTCGTTTTTTCGTGATTTTTTAGCAAAATCTGCTGTTTTTCGCAATCTTTTATCAAACTTTATGGGGTTTTTTTCTTTTTGCTCAATTTTTTGGCGAAATTTTTGTTCTTTTTCGATTTTTTGACGGAATTTCTGTTTTTTTCACGATTTTTTGAACCGCTAAATTCTAGATTCGACTGTATAAAAAGTGCCCTTAAAAATCAAAAAAGTGCCCTGAAGAATGTAAAAAGTGCCCTTTTCAAAACAGTAGCGCCCTGCCCCTTTTTAAACCTGGGGGAAACTCTGCTTTATTTAAGATAAAAAAAAATAACTACAGTATATAAAAGACATTAACACATTTTAAACAAATTCGGAAGCAAATAAGATATAAGCATTTGTTTAGTTAAAGTACTCGTACAGAAAAACAAGTTTGGCAACTCGGTTGATTACTAATTTTTCGAATATACCAAGCCAAAGGCATATTCGTTCTACTAAAAGAGATTAAGCTATGGTGAGGTAATCAGCTTGCTTATCATGAAATCCAAGTTTTTTAGCATCAGCCTCTTCGGTGACAATTATAGGCTTCTTCCACCATTCAAAATAATTGAGATTCACTACATCAGCTATTAAGCTGTTTACAACAGAGATACCTGTTTTATAAAGAATAATTAAAGTTATTGTGTCTAGCATACTTTAAGATTTTTTAAATAAAAACACAAGTTACAGAATTTATAAACATATACATACACACATATAATTACAATCTAATTGTTACAGCTCAAAAAAAAGAAAAAAAAAAGAAAAAAGAAACATTAGGCAGTTCCATTCAGTTAATCCGACAGGTCATGCAAACTCTCATTGCATTGTGTACCACATATGGCACATACCTAAAAACATAATTCTCAATGCGTGCCATAAATTTGGCCAATATGATTACTGTAATTGATCAAGAATAGTCCAAAGAATGGAACAACACTAATTTTGCCCATATCAGATGACTGAATTTGACAAAAAAAAAAAAAAAAAAAAAAAAAAAAAAAAAAAAAAAAATGTGCAGTTAAGAAGTTGAACATCTAAGAAGTATTTTTTATTTGCTTTAGAAGTTGATTTTATTTATTGTTATTAAATAAGCATTTCATTAAATTATAAAATATTACTCCACTGAGATATAGCTTATATGATATAAGTTCACTCTCTCTAATCCACAGTGTAACTGGATTCAGACCATAATAAAAGTTGATTGCCCTTATGAATTAAAAAAATTTTAATGCATTTTTAGACCGAGATATTTTATGTACATTATGAATAATGTGATATATTCTAAACACATTCACTAGCTATATAAAAAGAAAAAAATTCTTAGAAGGGATAAGTATCCCATGAGTAAAAAACTCAGCTTTTAAGGAAAACAAAGTTTTGTTATTGATCAAGATAGACTGATCTCTGAAGGTTTCAGGATACAATAAACTAAAAACCTATAAAGTAAATAGAAATTTGTTCTAGTAGTTTTGTATTATATCATTTAAATAGTTTCATAATATTGAATATAACCTTTTTTTATATTAAAAATCATTTCTTTTATTTCTGTGTAATTTATTTGCAGTATGATTATTACATATGTTGATAAATTCCTAATATTAAGATGTAAAGAAAGAATTGACCTATAATCTGCACAATTCTATAATTCACAAAATCCTTGATCCCAACATGTGATTAGAAGAAGTGTACTGTAATTATTATAAATAATAATAAATTACCTGCCACAGAATAAATAAGCAATAAAAACATAAATAGTTTTATTTTTTACTAAAAACATACATTTCAACTATATGCAGACCTGCCGACTGCTTATGAAAATAAACCTTAGTTCTTACAAGCTTGAGTTATTATAAACTGCAATGCTATGAACTGTCTTAAATCACAAACACATTTTTTACATTTGCAATTTTTAGTCCATGAAAAATTTTTAAGGAGTGGTTTTGATCTGAAATTTCCAAAATTTTAAAGCATTTCGTCCCGGAAATTTTAAAATAACGACAGTTAGTTTAAAAATTTGTACAAAAAAACTGGATTACACAATAAAGTTGTTAACATAAAACCCTCAATGTTTCTTAACCACCAATAAATCGTGTTTTCGTAAATGTTTATATCAAGAATTTTCTTCTTTAAAAATTTTGTTGCCATCTCAGAAAACACACAAATCTTCACTTGGTAGCTGAGTAAAATCGCTAATTTCATTCGAGTTTAGGAAAAATAGTGCAAAAGTAAAACATAATGAATTTCGATAGATTATGAAGGGAAAATATAGTCAATTTTCGCATTATCGCTGCAGAGTTGTGTTTTTTCAAATATGGGGCATAAAGGGCGCTTTTTTTCTTTTTTTCTTTGAATGAGCGATAAGAGGGACGCTAGTTTTTGGATGAGGGGCAAGAGGGGCGCTATTTTTTAAACTAAAGGGTAAGAGGGGTGGAGCGCCACTCTGAAACCCTCTGGGGGAAACTTTGTAGATATTACATCTTAAATTTAATACAGACATAACTTAAAATAAATATTTTGGATCAATGAGGTTGCGAAACTTCCTTTTAATTGAGACATTTTATTAAAACATACATTTTAAACAACGAAATTTCCTATATTTGCATGCTTAAAAATATCTTTCTCATAGGTTAATAATGCGTCAAGTAAGCTAAAAAACATATAACTAATTTTTTATGAAAATATTTTTTGTTTGAGTTCGAGCAAACATCATGGTCACACGTTATAAAATATTTTTATAACAAAAATTATAATTACTTGTAACTATCACTATTAATTTCATTCGGAGTTTCTAGTTTTTTTTTAAAGAAAATAATAAACATAAGCTACATATGATATTACATTATCTCACAGTTATACAATTTAATGCATAGCATAAAAAATGCTTAATTATGCCAGCTTAAAAGTAAACAAAGCTGTATAAAAAAAAAGTTGATTACAACTGTTATACTAAAGACATACTTTTCGTTAAATTCGACCATGTCGACATTGTTCTTAAAATGACAGTGTACTAGTGCACTATTAAAAACATGATCTAATTAAAAAAAAAAAAAACACATGCAAGCATTATTTAGTCTTACGTCTAAAATCTAAAAAGAATAATAATAATATTGCTTACATTATGTTTACTTTTTCACCTGCTTTTAAAGTTTGGAACTTTGAAAGCGGATGTAAAATGGCGCATGTCATCAGATAACTTACGATTCGTAATCAAAACAGAAAATTAATTTCTTTGCATTGAATTTCGTGTTACATAACAATAATTTCGACTTTAGAATAGAATACCACCAATCTGAGTTTATTATTACACTGAATTTGGTGATTTATTGGAATGAATTGCGACTAAAGAATAAAATACCATCATTCCGTGATTATTCTTAAACTTTTTACGGAGCTACTACAGAAAATAGTATAGATTTAAAGTTTATTTGGCATTTCATAATTCCAGTTTAAATGTAATAATGCTCCTTTGTTTTTAAAGTGTAGATAATAAAAAAGATAAATGACATGTGCCAAAGACATCTCTAATAATTTAACGGTTATACAATAAAAACATAGAAATGATTAAAATCAAATTCTGAAATAAGTACTTACCCATTTTTGATATTATATTATCCGAATCTTGTAATAATTAGTCAAACGTGGCGCATGTGCACACGCAGTCAGCAACACAAGGCTTATATAATATAATATTTCTATAATCAGAGCCATAGATTAGGAACAAATAACAGAAGCAGGTAACATCAGACGCAGAGAAGAAAAAGACAAATGCGCATGCGTGCGGGGAATAAACGAAATTTATTCGTCTTTTTCCGACTTGCTGCAACGATTCACAGAAAAATAACCTCTTCAAGAGTACAGAAATTATTTGTTCGAGAATGAGGGAAAATGTAGTGTATAAAGACGAATATTTCTGACGGTGCACACACAAAGAAAAAAAATTGCATATTGATATTTTATTTAACTGTAAAAATTTAAATGTTTAAATTTTGCAATATTTAGGGCCTGACTTATGCAGGGACATGCGGTGCAATTGCCCCTGGTCCCCCGGCTTGAGGGGGGCCCACAAGAACAGATTAATTTTTCGTTAAAAGAGTGCCAATTGATAAAAAAACAGCCAAAAGTGACCAATTTTTTTTTTTTTTTTTCAGTTTTAAGGAGCTGTCTTCTCCTACCCCCTCTGTTTCTGTGCCCCATGCCCCCTTAAGGTCTCACATTTATCCTTATACCCCCCACTTTCTAAGTCGGGCCCTGGCAATATGGAGGTAATAAATTACTCCGATCAGTTAGAAATACTATTAAAATATTTGCAAAATTGCTTTATGTTAATGTTTAAACTTTGATGGAATTTCATATGTACGAAAACTATAAAACTTTTAGTTTTGTTACTTTAAAATTTGCAATTATATTTCATTTCTTTTCTTTTTTCTTTTAACAGATGTACAATCATTCATATTCATAAAATGTACATATATATGTATATATATGTTTATATAATCCTTAAATTGGCCGTTTACATACATATATATGTATGCTATCTATATATGTATGCATATGTGTATATATATATATATATATATATATACACACACACACACAATCCTTAAGTTGGCCGTTTACCTCAAAAACAAACAAAAAATCAATTTACGTTTTTCAATATTGAAAGAAAACCTCTTTGATTGCGAAATTTGGATAACTCACTCTTACAGTAATTAAATCGCGAGATATTGTAAATTTTGTTAATATACCCAGCATAGTTCCCCACTTAAATGAAAACTTTAAACGATTTTTTTCTCTTTGTTCATACTTTTTACTTACCCATCATACGTAGTATAGGGTAAATCTTGCAATCGTTTTGAAAATCGAAAAAAATTTTTTTGACGGATTTACACGTTTTAGATAGTGGAGATTCCGAAAAACATATTTTTAGAAAATTTTTTTTGCCGTCCGTCTGTCTGTCTGTCTGTCAGTCTGTCTGTCTCTAAACGCTCTATCTCCCGAACAAATTGAGATAGAGACTTGAAATTTTGTATGTACTTAGTATGTAAGAATGGTACGAAGCCTATTGAATATCAGCAACCTCGATTATCCGGAACTATTTTTTTCGGACTCTCGAAAAATTCGTTCTGATGAAAGGTACATAAAAATTTTCGAATTTTTTTGTTCTAAGGAATGGATGTAAAAGGCAATAAAATAACACACATTTTGCATATAGAACGAAGTCGATCGGCTTATTAGTTGCCGAGATATTTGTAATCCTGTTTTCCACATTCTTCGATTTTTCGTGACCCTGTATTTCATTCAAATTTCAATTCAGAAGTATATTTTAATTGGAAATGAGACTCTTAATCCGACGCATTTAATTGTTAGTTAATAGAATTATTATTTATGGAGTTATAAGGATGTTTCTTTTACACAGTTCGGTACTACTTGAGTAGTTTGGCGTTTTATATAATTTGTCGAAATTGGTACATCAGCAGTTCTTTAATATAGCATTACTATGTATATTAACAATATTTAAATTTTGTTTATGAATTGCAATGCATTGTATAAATAGTTTTACATGTTTTATTTTCATATACATATCCATGATGGGTAAGTATTACGGTGGCCCCCAACGACTAGTTTCTTATTTACTTATATTTATATTTATATTTATTTATTTATTTAATACACAGACTAATAAGATATACATGTGGATTTCGTGTACGTGTTCCTTATTATATATGTGATAAATCTACGCATGGAATTTTATGGAATATTTTAATGAAAACGTGTAGATTTCATCTCTTTATACTACAAATATCAATAAAAAAGTTATAATTAATGTCATATTAGATTTAAAAACACATGCGTAGTCTTGTGCAATAGACATTTATGTCTATTGCACAAAAATATATATATGGACAAAAATATTAATATTAAAAAATATAGCAAGTATTTAAAAAAAATCGTTTTTTTTTTTTTTTTTTTTTTTTTTTTTTTTTTTTTACTTAAAAAAATGTAATCAAATAAGCAGGAGCAGTATCAAGCATTGCGTAAGCATATCTTTAGTCATTTTTACCAGTCCTCCTTTTGTAAGGAAAAATATGCAAATACTAGACTTTCTCCTTCTTCCCGTTTGCTTACATCAAATTTAATGACAATCTAACCTCAATACTGTCCACAATAACAATTTACATTTAGCGATAAATTACATTATTAATCAAGCAAATTTACATAGTAGTTGCGATATCGACAGGGTACGACTAAAGCTATGGGAGGCTCCGCGGCATCATTCTGGGCCACCTCCCCCCCCCCCCCCCTCCTCACTCTTCTGTCTATAGGTAGAATTTTTTTTGTGAATAATGTAGAAGTGGCTAAATATATATCTAAATATATATATTATATAGTATGATAGTACTAAACTTAATGTATATATGTATTAATTTTGTACAGTACTGGATATCACAAAAAGATAGCCATAAATTTAAGAAAAAGTACTTGCAGGATAATTGTAGAAAAAAATGATAGATAGGTTGACAAAAGTATCTCTTTGTAAACTTTTTCTTTGCCTATTTACATATGTTATAAGATGGCTAAAAGAAAATATTACAAATTGGTTATATTTACTGGTTTTAACTTGCCATGCTATGCGGAAAACGTTACTAAAATATCTCTTTTGAAAACAATAGAATACGAAAAAATTGTTACAATAAAAATGTAATTATAAATTTTCTAATGTAGTTTGTTTTTCGCATAGATAAATCGGGAGGGGGGGGGGTGACAAAAAATGATCACTCTTATCTTCCTAGATGTTTGAAAATATATGAATTTTGATCGCTTTTGGCTAACTTAAATCATTTGGCACTTTTTAGTGAAAATTCTAACTACCCTCATGGGGGGGCCCCTAAAAAGGGGGAGCCCGGGGCAATTGTCTCGCATACTCCTGCATAGGTCGGGCCCTAGGTATCGAAGGAAAACAAAATCGGTTTAATACATTATTACTTATTGTAATAAATATTTCATTGATTACAAAATAATTTAATATAATATTATTTATCGCATAAAAAAAACTTTTAAGAAATACAATAGGAGTAACTTATTAAAGCACATAAGTAAAAATTTTAACAAGAGCCATAGGAATTTCAATGTAGTGATGGTCTGTAGCAATTTTCTACAATTTAAGTTTTTGTTTACTCTATATCATTTTTCTCCATTTATTCAACATCCGTAGAATGTTCATCCAAATCATGTTATTTTGCCTTTCTTTGTTAAACCTTTCCGGTACGGGCAAAATCTGTTAGTAAAATGAGAAATTATCAACTGACACTGGAATTTACAAACAAATTTCTTAGATATTTTGAAATCCTTAGTTTAAGCTTTTATTGTAAAAGCAAAATTTTATCAAAATATTATTGGTGTCGCTTGCAAGTTTGGAATTAAAATTAGGTATCCCAGACCGGGCACAAATTGCCGAAAAGGGTTAAACTACAGCTATTTCGTTATCTAATGCTTACGTAAAGTGCCGCACCAATGGCGGAGAGGTTCTGACTTCTCAACTGGTAGTAGGTGCTGGGTTCGAACCCAATCGCGGCCGTCGGCCTAACTGTTCGGAGTCTTCGTGGTTTTCTTCAATACGGGTTAGTTTCCCTTAAAAATATTCCCCAAGAGAGGGCACCCCCTCCATTTGGGCTCTCCCTCCAAGTATATTTTCCGCTTCCCCCCCCCCCCCCTCTCTCCACAGAGTACCAAAAATGCCGAAATAAATTAAAAATCATTCTCAGGTGATGTTATTTACTAAAAATCTGCTTTTTCTAAACTTTTGCCAGAAAGGCTATTATAAATTGTATATTCCCTCTCCTCGGTGAATGAAAGGGGGGCAAGTTAAAACAATCATTATATTTTTGAAAAGAAAACCCCATATAATTTTTTTTAATAATTGTAGATACGAGATCTAAATTTTAAACTAAATATGAAACATTAGACAGACTGTAATACATTTAAAAAGCAACTAAATTTTAAAAAAATATTAATAAATAAATAATAAAAATGATCAGTTAAAAAATATCAATTAAAAAATAATCAATTTTAAAACTTAAATGCTTTTTAAATGTATTCAAGTCTGCCTAATGTTTCTTATTTAGTATAAAAGACTATACTATTTTATTTCAGACTTTAAAATGTACATGTATCTTTAAAAAATATAAAATATTTATCACGTAACTTATAGCTTCCAATTTTCACTTTCATTTTTCAACTAAGTTTAATATTTTTTAAATGTTTGGAGGTCCTTTTTGTAAAAGAAACTTGCTCAAAATAGAGCCTTTATTCAGCAAAGAGAGTATTTTGACCAGAGGGGATTTTGTCCGAGGGGATTATGTCCATAACCCAGGAAAGACTGGGGGCACGTAAACAGTTCCCATAAATATATTTTTTTCTTAACTGATTTAATTTCTTTAAACAAAAACTACTCAATATAGTAAACAGAACTTTTTTTTACACATGATAGATTCTTCTTTTAAACACCTGCATAGTTCTTAAAATTTTTTATCATGTTATAAATTCAAAAATTGTTCACATGTGCCCGACCAGTGGGGTAGTTTATATATTTATCTAATTTCTGAGCGATATGTTTAAACCTTTAAAAACTAATCTGGCCCGTTTTGGCTCTGTCATTCAACTTCTGGGACGGCTTGTTGACGTAGAAATAAGAATGGAAGGTACAAAAGAGATACTTTTCGACCCGGCATGCGGGATTTTTCGTTATAGTCCGCGATCGCTTTGTTTGATGACAGTGATGGAATGGTTTGTAGTAGCCTCCAGGTTTGTCATCTGAAGTGATTCTATTCAGACAAGCTGCGTTTTTCTTTACTCAGTTCTTTTCTTCAAGAGAACTACATTGTTTGCGGATAATTTTTATTATATTAACTAATATTTAGATTTTCATATTTTTTTTCCATTTTTTGTGACGATTTCCCCTCTTTACGACTGAAGCATCGAAATGTTAAAATAAAAATTTTAAATTTAGTTTTGTAATCAGTATTAATAAGTTGCAACTCCCCCCTCCCCCCCCCCAAACACACACTATCCAGAATTCCATATTGCCCGCCCTCGGACCTGCAAAGTTACATCTGAGAGAAAAAAGTTTTTATTCAACAATGATCACAAATCATTTTAAATTTACGGTGAGTTTAAGATGGTTCTGAAAGAAGAAGAAGAAGAAGAAACGTTACTTAGCAATACGAATTCTAGCAAATTTACTGAATCATTTTAACGTAAAATTGTAATACAGGCAGACATTATTACCGAAGTCGTTTAAAATCAAAAATATTTTATCAATTATTGATCGATTGAATACACATCGAGTTATAAGCACTTGTTTTTCCATGAAGACATTTTTTTCTTTTCTCGGGTGGCCAAGTCAGGAACTTCTGTTCAAAACGGTGACTTTTGCGATATTTTCAGAAAGATATTTTATATTTTCAGCTCAAAAAGAAAAAGAAACAGTTCGATTTGAAAGTTTTCGAATAAAATGATCTGCCGTTTTTAACCGTATAGAACAAAAATGTTTAAAAAATACACGATTCTATGAGGAATCACGGAAAAAATCGCCCCTCTAAAAATCTCCCCACAAAGAAAGGTAACCGAAAAATAAGGCTTTTTTAAATTAAGATTGAAAAAGCCCACACATATGAATAACAAAGATTTGATGACTTTGATTATGGCAATTATAATTTCAAGTAAATCACGTACTAATCACGTGTATTTGTACTGGAAACAATTACGGCATTATATGCATATTGTTTAATAATAAAACCTTGATATGAAATAAAGTCCTACTTCCATGATTATCGCAAGGGCAAACGAGGAAGCTGCCCCAGCTACCCAAACTCAAATTTTGGATTATTATTATTATTATTATTATTATTAATGCAAATTGTAGCTACAAAGACAGTTTGGATGCCCTCATTTGAGTCTTCACTTCAGATATTGAATATTGTTATTCAGTCATTGATAACTCATTACTTATTAGGATACAAACCTACATTTCATTTCGTATCATTTTTAAATCCGATTTTTATTTGTGTAATAGAAACGAACAAGGAGAAAACTCTTAAACAGTGAATTTTTTTTTTTTTTTTTTTTTTTTTTTTTTAATCGGGTCGCACAAAATAAGAGAATAGGGAGGAAACAGAGATATGAATGTTAAGGCTGTTTTTAGATACGAAAGGACAAATCTATGACATAAGTTGTAACTTGTTTTTGTTCGGAAATTCATGAAACTAGCAGGTGTTAATGTTCAGAAACTATCTAATCCAATTACTAACTCGTATTTTTTTTTTCTTTTAACCCGATAGATTTTTTAGAAAATAATATCAAAAGGGGCGTTTTGAATTAAATTTCCTCGCGAAAGATGAATAACCACACAAACAGGGGTAAAAATGTGTTTGTCACTTGATCAAAATCTCTTATATCTCAACCTTTTTCATTATCTATCTTTTGAGGTGAGGGAGGGGTTGATTTTAGGGGAGGTAGCAAAAAAATATGAGATAAAATCTAGCGACGTTTGGGAAAGTCGGATTTTCTGTGTGTGAAAGGAGGGGGGGGGGGGGGGCGAAGGGCTAATTTAAAATAAAATGTAATTTATTGATTCTTTCACTTCTATTCATCTATAGCTTACATGTATAAGTAAAGTTGCTTCTGTCTTCATATATATTTTTTAAATTAATAATAATTAAATCAAATTCAGCTTAGAATTATTGTTAAATTCAGCTTAGAATGATTGGATTTTCTCCAAACAATTTTTCTGTTATTGCTAGTCAAAAAGAAATTATTGCAAACACTTTTGCACAATGTATTCCGAAATAATTATTATTTTTCCAATTTCCGTATCCTCTTTTTTTATTGTTATTTAAAAAAACTATAAAAGCTTTTAAAATATTTAATTGTCATTTTTATTTTTTATAACTAGAAAAGCATGCTATGTAGAGTAAACTTTTGAAATAATTATAACATTCTTATATTTTCATGGTAATTTATGTAACAAAATTTTTGCGCAAAACAACTTTCTGAATTTGCAGTTAGGAGAGATAACATGTTATCTTGGCATGTTATCTTATATACAGTTAAATATGAAGAAAAAAATGATATTATAAAAATATTATTATAAATATATTAAATAAATAAATAAAATAAAATAAAATAAATAAATACTACACTGCTGATAAAATAGAAACTTGCTTATTAACCTTTAACTTTCAAAAATTAATTTAGTACACATGAGAAGTAAAATTTAAATTTTATACTTATTATTAAAAAAAAAAAAGAAAGAAAAAAATGTGGAAAATGATATTGAAACATTTTTATTGAATTAAGATAAACAATTTTGAAACGTAACTAAATTATTAGATTTGCATTCAGTGTCAAATCTAGTAACTCTATTTAGACGACTATTATTTATCTTTTTTTCATACAGGGAAACAGGGGAATCTATATTTCTATGAAATTTATATCTTCTACATTATTTTTCAAATAAATTAAAATCGAATAAACTCCAAATCAGTTTAATAATGGGGTCTACAAATGGCCCAGTCGAAACACGTTATTGCTTATTTCGTGAAATGGTGCTTAGACTGTCACACGCGCTAAGATATAATGATTCAAAAAAATATGAAGCAACCATTTTCTACAAAGATTTAGATTTATTTTTCTCTCTGTGATATATATATATATTTTTTTCATTCATAGAAAAAAGCATAAAAATCTTCATAATAAAACTTACTAAGACCATGCAAAGTAACTTTTATTTATTCAGGATAGCTATTACTTTCAGGGCCATCGCTAAGACTTTTTGTTGGTGGGGGAGAGGACCTAAAATTGCCAAGTCAAATTTCAATACTTGCCAACTCATTTTACAATTTTGCCAACTTTCCACAATTAGAAAATGTAATATAGCCCTTATTTGTTAAAAGGTTAATAATATTCCCAATTAGTTTGTAATTTTTGCCAATTCTATCAAAAATTGAAAATATATTATAGTTTTTATTAAAATTTTAAAGAAAATTTGCCAACTAAGTTTGTGAATTTGCCAAGTGTAACAACATTCACGAATGTTTGGGGGGGGGGGAGGCTCCCCCCCATCCCCCCCCCCTTAGCGAGGCCCCTGATTACTTTCCTTTCTTGCAAAGAGAAAGAAATTTTTTTTAATATTAAGAAAATTTTTTATTTAATTTTTATTACAGTGTTTGAGTATTTATTTAAAACAGATAATAAGCCAAGGCTAATATATATATACATACATATAGTAGAATGTAATTTCATTTAAGGTATAGCAATTTTCTTGTTATTACGTCATAAATATTTCTTTTATGAATATTTTTTAAACTATAGATTTTGCAAATCATTGTAAAGACTGAAAAGAGCACTTGCTTTAAAAATAGGGACAGATATCACTGATACTATTATGAAAAGATAAAAAAAAAGTGAAGAATATCGTACACATTCAAAATCAGTTTCATCTACATATTTTACTGATACACCAAAATGTAAAACATATCTCCAGAGACAAAAAAAGAATGTATTTTTTAATCTTATCCTATTGCATACTTGCCAAGTTTTACACATTAGGTGTAAAATTTACACATTTGGGCTGTTTTTTACACTTAGGATATTTTCTTATATTTTTTGGATTTTTTTTCCAAGCTCCATTTCCCCCCGTAAATTATGAATTGTTTTCTAACTGCTTTTAATTATAAATACTTAAGTATAGTGAAAAAATAAGCTTGTTTCATTATTAAAAATCATAGAATTTTTAATTTGTATTGTGTGTAAAAGTTAATTTCGTTTTAAGTAAATTTTGCCTGTATTTTTCTATTAAAATTTGAGAACTGAAGATATGTTTAAAATTAGTGATGCAACGGATAATGGTTTGTCCAAATAACTGAAGAACTAAATATTCAGTATTCTTTTCGGTATTATGATTGACAATGTTTAAAGTAAAGCACACAAAGTTACTATTGTCGTACTAAATGTCCGTCATGGGCTATTTTATAAAAAATCATTAAAAATATCATTCACGTATTGTTTTACACATTTGAATTTTCTCAGGTTGGCAAGTACGCTATTGCTTTATGAAATAAAATATACGATTAATTTTTTTTTTTTTTTTTTTTTTTTTTTTTTTAGAAAATTTGATGTAACTGAAAATGAAATCAAGATTATCTATAAAAATACTGTTATAAAGAACTTATATTTAACATCAGAAACTATTTTTTGAGAAAAGTTTCTCTAAAATAAAGTATACTTATTTAAACAATGATAATAGTAATAATAAAATACACTTCTAAGTTAACTGGTGGGCATCTCGAATTTGTGTAATAAACTTTATCCAGAATATAAGAATCGCAAAAAATATATACATTTATATATTGAGAGCTAAATAAATACCTTATTTATAATAATAATGATGGTATTAATAATTATAAAATTCAATAAAAGTGCTAAGACAGAATCTCTGTTTCTCAAAGCTGGTAGATGGTTATTGCTGGATTTTAACCCAATCATGTCCATCGGTCTAATCTCTGGAAACTTTCTCGCATTTCTTTGTGAATCTTGGATAATCTTTCTTAAATATGGGTATGGTTGCCTTACCGATATCAACATGGAGGCTTCCCCCCCTCTTTCTGATCTTTATATTTTCAGTGATATTCTTCGAACCTTGGATTAGAGTCCTACATCTGAGACCCTCCCCCCTCCCCTGGCGCGTCCTAGCTGCGGCCCTGAGTTTAGCAAAGAAATACATATAAACTTTAGCTGAAAATTCGCTTTCAGCAATTTCCGCTATTAAGGTGAATGGTATGTGAACTCTTTTGTTCAGTTCTGTATATAAAGTATGGATTTTATCATGCACAAAAACAGTTAAATTTAAAAGAGCAAGAAATTGAGAGCGCACTTCCCGCAATTATTATTTTAAAACAGTACTATAATCGGTTTCTTCAGTGTGTCCCTGAATGACAAATGCTATGAATACCCTGTTCTATCATAATCATCTTCTAATGAAATTCAATGATTTAAAATTAGTTTCAATACACCTGAAATAAGTAATATTATTAAAATTTTCTGTAGTAATCGTCTGCAATATTTGCAATTTCCGACCATACTCCATATCATAATATAATGGAATTCTATTGGGTGCCCCTGTAAATGAACTATTAATCTCACATACTTCACATACAATATCAAACAAGAATTATAAAATGTACAAATATAATGTTCTTTCAATATAAATAAAGAAATATTTTCGAATTGAAAAATCCCCATCCCCCTCCCTCAGCGCCAAGAAATCTGAAAAGATACGAAAGCAACAGAAAAATTTTTGCAGATCTACACCGATCATGACCCCTAGACCCCAAAGCTACCATAAGTAAAAAACTTATATAGGCACGATAAGTTCTATAATTCTACTCAAATATCCTCCAAACTAATACATAAAATCTTGTTCAAGTTCGTTAATGGACAAAATCGGACCAAGGGGGTCGAAAGGGGGGGAATTTTGTAAAAACAGAAAAAGCCCCATAACTTTTTAATGAAAATAGATATTGAATCAGTTTAAAATTTATATTAGTTCTAAAAAAATGGGCCAAAAGTTTAACCATGGCAGATTTTTGATAAAATTAAAAATGGGCTCAAGCAGCGCAAAAAATAGGGTTTTTGGGAAGAAAAAACTCAGATCTTCGTCAATTCTTATGATAAAAATCAAATATCAAATCCAATTAATTTTTTTAGAAAAGTTCTTAATATTATATAAAACTTTTGTATTTACAAGTTTTTGATAAGAACAACTCTTATTGCAATAAATAAATAAATAAAAACGAAAACAAAATGGAGGGAGTGAACAAAAAAATCTGTAACTGCGTCAATTCTTAAGATATCAAAAATTCATTTTTGAATTTAAACGGACACATTTTTCATTTTAAATGTATCCAAATGACAAGTTTTCTTATTTGAAAATTATGTAATGTGATATATTGGTCAGTTTTTTGATAAAGGCAGAATATAGTTGTGATGAAAAAATGCTTTGAAAATGGGGCATTTTGAACAGAATTTCCCGAGACCATTGTAATTGAAAAATTGAGAATCTATTCAAAGAACAAAATAGCTTATTTTCTGTCTCATTTTTTAATCCATTTTTGATTTTAACGCATGCAAATGACAGGTTTTTTTTTTTTGGGGGGGGGGAGGGGGAACTATTTAATGTGTCGTATTGGAGAGTTTTTTGATATATGTAGAATATATTTTGAAAAGATGCTATCAAAGTGGGCATTATCAGCATAATTTTCCGAAGCGAAAGTGATTGAAGAATTGAGGATTTATTCAAATAACAAATTGCTTATTTTCTGACTCATTTTTAAGTATAATTTTGCTCTCAAACGCATTTGTTTGACAGTTTCTCTTATTTAGGAAATATATAATGTACGAGTAATGGTCGATTTTTTCATACTGTTAGAATATATTTGAAAAAATGCTGTCAAAGTGAGCATTTTGAACCGAATTTCTGTTAAGATGATTCTGATAAAAACAGTTCTTATAGAGAAATGAAGTTAAAAATTCTTCAAAAGCAGCCAAATAAAATTGTTAAACTGGATTTATGTCTAATCATATTTTATTTTTGTTGTTGAAATGCGCACTTAACTTCGAAACCTACCTCCGCCTATAGGCCAAACCGGTAAACGGAAAAAAAGTGACAGGAAAAAAGTTATCGGAAAAAAGTGACATAAACTACAAAAGCGGAAAAAAGTGACACGGAAAAAAAGTGACGCGGAAAAAAGTGACGCGGAAAAAAAGTTACCGGAAAAAAAGTGACAAGGAATTGATTTTGCGAATTTATTATTGATTTTGTGGATTCATAGGTTAAGTATGAAAGGGGGATCGGGGGGGGGCTCATAGTTTAGGTAAATGGATTTTTCATGTTGAATTAACTGTTTTGGTTCAATTTTTGGATATACGTTCATCCTGAAAAGACGCTTGCCTGGTTAGTTTTGGGAAGGGACGATTACCCTCCCCCCATCCGTCCTCAATTAGATGAATGGGTTTTTACGCAGAATTATCCAACGTGTGTCAGATTTGCATATAGGATCTTTTCGATAAGTCTTATGTATAGTATAAAATGCCTGAAGAGATTCTAGGAGTTTAAGGGTTAAGTATAGAGGGGGTACGAGGGATAACCTTTCTTAAATTAAATTAATGGCTTTTTACGCATAATTATCTGATTTGCTTAAAATTTTGGACATAAGTTCATTATGATAAGACGTACCTTAGATTAGTTATGGGTTCTTCTGCTTATTATAAAGGGGGGGAACGAGCAATTCTCCCCCTCAAACTAGATAAATATGTTTTTATGCAGAATTATCCCATGTATTTCAATTTTAAATATAGGTTCTTTCTGGTAATGTGAATTCCGGAATAGTTTTAAGGATTTAATGGCTAAGTATTAAGGGGAGATGCAGGAAACCCCCTCTTAAATTAAATAAATGGCTTTTTACGCAGAATCATCCGATTTGCTTCAAATTTTGGATGTATATTCATTATAAGAAGGGGAATCTCTGATTAATTATGGGGTTCTTTTGATAATTAAATACGGGAAACGGGCGATTAATCCTCCACTCTTTAAATAAAATGAATTGTTTTTTTTTTCTTTCACAACTGTTCAACGTATTTCAAAATTTGGATATAGGTTCTTCCTGATAAAGTGAATCCCTGAATAGTTTTAAGGGTTTAATGGCTAAGTATAGAGCGATGAACGGGGGATAACCCACAATTAATCAGGACTTCGCCTTATCATAATGACCGCCCAATCAAAATTTGAATCAAATAAGATAATTCTGCGTAAAAAGCCATTTATTAATTTAAAGGGGGGTATCATCCGTTCCCCCAGTGTTTACTTAGCCGTTAAACTTTTAAAATTATTCCGGGATTCACTTTATGAGAAAGAACATATATCCAAAATATGAAATATATCGGATAAGTGAACATAAAAAACAATTTATCTAATTTAGAGGGGGGGGGGGGATAATCACCCGCCCCAATTTTTAATTGGCAAAATAACCCCATATGTAATCAGGGATACGCCTTATCATAATGGTTCTATAATCCAAAATTTGAAGCAAATCTGATAATTCTGCGTAAAAAGTAATTTATTTTAAGGTGGGTTATATTCTATTCCCCTTCTATACACTTAGATATTAAATCTTTAAAACTATTCAGAGATCCACCTTAACAGAAAGAATCTATATTTAAAATTTGAAATACATAGGATAATTCTGCATAAAAACCTATTTTTCTAGTTTAAGGGGGATATAATTGCTCACAACCCTTTATAATAAGCAGAAGAACCCCATAACTAATCAGAGATACGTCATATCATAATGAACCTATGTCCAAAATTCTAAGCAAATCGGATAATTATGCGTAAAAAGTTATTAATTTAATTTTAGAAAGGTTATCCCTTGTTCCCTCTCTATACTTAACCATTAGAACTCCTAAATCTCTTCAGGCATGATATACTATATATAAGCCTTATCGAAAAGAACCTATATGCCAATTTGACACACGTTGGACAATTCTGCATAAAAACCCATTCATCTAATTGAGGACGGATGGGGGGGGGGGGGGAGTAATCTTACCTTCCCAAAACTAATCAGGCAAGCGTCTTTTCAGGATGAACGTATATCCAAAAATTGAACCAAAACTGTTAATTCAGCATGAACAACCCATTTACCTACAATATGAGCCCCTCTTCGATCCCCCTTTCATACTTAAGCAATGAATCCCCAAAATCAATAATAAATCCCCAAAATCAATTCTTTGTCACTTTTTTTCCGGTAACTTTTTTTCCTTGTCACTTTTTTCCTTGTCACTTTTTTCCGCGTCACTTTTTTCCGTGTCACTTTTATCCGCTTTTGTAGTTTATGTCACTTTTTTTCCCGATAACTTTTTTCCGGTCACTTTTTTTCCTAGATTCATTACGAATGACTTAAGCCAATATTATCTTTCATAAATTCTTAAATCGATGGCCAAATTCTTTATATATGTTAAAATAAAAAAAATGAAATACATAAAATTAGCAATTCTTTGATATATTTAAGACTTTTGTATCAAAATCTAAATGATTATTTCATACTATAACATATACAATAATTATCATATATTAGATTTATAAAATTGAATAAACAATCTGTAACGAAAAAAAATATAAATTCATAAACTTTTTTTTTTTTTTTTTTTTTTTTTTTTGCATATTTCACCTTTAATCATAAAATTATAATTAAAAAAAAAATCTTAGTTTCTGCGATTTATAAACATATAAAATGCTATAATTTGATTAAATAAATATTTTTTTCAAATAAAAAATAAATGAGCATTTGCAATTAAACAAATATTGAAATTTCTAACTTCTCGCGAAAAGACCTTTAAATTTTAATGAAAGAGTTATTTTAAAATGATCCTTTTGTTTACTTCTATCGATTCTAAATACTATATAATTTATTTCAATGAATTTTGTAAAGATTTCTTTATACACACAATTAATGAAAGATTAAATCATTAGTAAAAATGTTACATGCAATTTCATTTCTGCAAATAAAAAATGTGAAAACTTAAGATGAAATACTTGCTATATTTTTAATACACAAATAAAATTACGTAATTATTTTGTGACTGCAAAAACCACTTATGTATAATTCATTCATTCAAAGTACTTTTGAATCTGTAAGTCTAAATCAATATACAAACACAGCTTCAATAGAAAACATATTTCGTAAATTTTTGGTCTCAAGTCTCAAGAGTAATTTTGACACTCTCAGTGCAATACATTAATCCTTCTACTTACTGACAGTCATTGTATTTTCACCCGCCTTTCAAACAAAGCAAGCTAGCTATGCACGGAAGTTTGTCTGGGGGGAAAAATTGCTTTGAAAATGCTTGAGATACTTGGTCATCTGTGAGCAGGTTTCAATGAAAGGAACTGCGAATATTTACAAGAATGCTTATCGGGAAAAAAAATGAAATAATATAAAGAGAAAATAAGTAAGATTTGAGGAAGCTGGGGGGGGGGGGGGAGGGTAGACTTAGATAATTCGTTAAATACTATTGCTATAAAAAAACAAAGAAAGAAGTAATTAAAAAAAAAGACTTTAAACTTTTTTAATTTGTTTGAAGGGAATCGTAGAGAATGGGATGTTACTATTTATTAGAAATCAGCTGAAATACAAAAGATTCTTACACCAGAATTTAACATATTTATTTGCACATTATAAATTAAAAAAATCTTTTTTATGTAAAATCTCGACTATAAACCACCCCTTCCCTAAGTTTAATTTCTTTTGCTTTTTTGAAAGAAGAGTGGGAGAGGGGAGGGTTTACAATTGTATTTTTACAATAGTTATCAGCAATAAAAATTTATTTTTTAAATATTACTAATAGCTATCTCCATTCAAAGATCATAAATATAATTGTTTTAGATATGGAATGAAGAAATCATTGCAACTTTGGAAGACATTAAATAGAAACATTTGCAAAGGTAATATTGTTTTATCTGTTTTTCTCCGTGCGCATTTTTTTTTTTCTTTTTACATACCCGTTAAAGATGTGTTTGTGAAAGTTTTAATTTAAAATCAACTTGTAAAAAGGAAATATTTTTATTTCAGAAAAATTATAGATATTGGAATTCACATTATTTTTCACAAGGTTAATACAAAGATCAAAATCACAGAATGATTATTGCAACTTTTATAAATTGTTCAGATTTACCCCGACTACACCCAGAAAAAGGAATTCATTAAAACTACAAAACATGTTTTGTTGAGTATATTGTGGTTGTTTTAAGCGAATTTTTTAATTACAGTAAAAAATAATTTTCTTGCTGATAATATCTATCTATCTATCTATCTATCTATCTATATATATATATATATTGTTAACACTCTTACAAATTTTTAATAAAATTTCATCAATTTTATTTGAGTTTTACTAAAGTCTCGTATTTTTAAGCTGCCAACAAAATTTTGTTGTTTTTTCAAAATTTAAATTGGTGTGCATTATCACAGCTCTCTCACGTAATTTTTTTAATTAACTGAAATAGCTATAAAGGATTAACATAATTTTTAGATAATAAAAACTTTTCGACTTTATTACGTTATTATGTATTTCAGACGAAAATTGTAAACAGAAAACTGAAAAAAAAAAAAAAATCAACAATATTTTTTTTAGTTTATTCAAACAAAATTTTAAAAGATATTTAGATTATTTTCAAAAGATATATATCTTATTCTTCTTGAATATAATATAAATAGAAAATAAACATTCTAAAAACATTCAAACTCCCAAATATTACGTAACTTGGTCGTAAAAGCCAAATACTGCATAGATGCAAAATATTTAGTGCATTCTATATACATTTAAATATACTTATATGTACGCTTTTGTGAAAAATAATAACTATAATAATAATTCCGAGGATTTTTGATATAAAGTAGTAATGCAAATTACATTGACCAAGTATGAAAACTTCGGATAGATTGCGAAAGTTTTTGGCAACTTGTCTTTAATAAGGCGTTACTTCGAACCCCTATGCATTTACAAATCATTGATAGAGCATATAAGTGCTTGTAAAATACAAAAGATGCACTTAAAGTGTTTAAAGATTTTGAAAAATATTAATTATTCAGATTAGCGCACCATTTTCAGATTAAATATTATATAACTTCATTATTCACTATACTATTTCAAATCAAATTTGTGTTTCCATTGCAACATAAAATCATATTTATATAATTTTCTATAAAAGTGATTTCTTGAAGTAACTGTAATGTTTTGACACTATATATCAGTATTGAAGTAAATGTCTATTCTTAGTTAAAAATAATTTATTTTCTATACATAATTATGTTTGTTACGTTTTATTTTATTTGTTTTTCAACCGGTTTATAATTGTAATGTTGATTCCTTATGATTTGTATATTTCTCTAAATTAAACACAAAATCTCTGATTCGGAATTTATAACAAATGAGATCAAACCGATCTATTATATATGAATAGCATTGTTAAACAAAAGTCTAGAATAACAGAAAATGAATATTTCCTCAACACTCGCTGAATGCAAACAAAGACGGATATTGCAATTTTGTGCGAATATATATATATATATATATATATATATATATATATAAACGTTTTTTTTTTTTTTTTTTTTTTTTTTTTTTTGTCTTAAACTTTATAGTGACGGGGAAGAGAATTATCTTAGTCCATTATAGCAATCAGCACTAAACACAGCAGATAAAAATTACCGTTCTTCTGAGTAACAATTTTTATTATCTTAGTTCGAGGTTATGTTACTCACAACGCCATGTGTGTAAGCTGAACCAGTTACTCGATCTACATGCGAAACATCTCCTGCTGTTTTATTTAATAAAAAATAATGTTACAAGAAAAATATAATTTTTAATATAGTTATAGCTTTTATTAATGTGAATACGTATCAGTAAATTGCATTTTTACGGTTTTGACCACAATTTCTAAGGTTACTCGGAACGTATTGTGTAAACACGGTTCCTCACTTTACAGGGTAGACCAACCTGTGTGTGTGTGTGTGTGTGTGTGTTTAATTCTATTTTAAAACGCCTAGTAATCTACGATTCTTTAAAAGGAATGAATTCTAATGTTTAATTGTAGAGTAATGACGGCTTAAAAGTATATGATTTCTTTTGCAGAAATTTTTGGACAAAGCCAAATATTACTGATTTATAAAAAGTCGAGAAAAGGATTTTCATATAGGAAGATTCAATAGGAACTGATTATTTTGGTCCATGAAAACTAGGAAGAATGGAATCAGTCTCGGCTTCGCAAAGGAAAAAAAAAGTTAGGCCCGGCCCGATACTCCAGCAAAAAAATTAAGTCCTGAGCCCAGCCCGGCCCGAAATGATTTGTGACTAGGCCCGGCCCGGTCCGGACCGAAAGGATTAGTGACTAGGCCCGGCCCGGTCCGGCCCGAGTCTTCAGAAGTAAGGCCCAAGCCCGGCCCGGCCCGAATGCCATTATTGGAAATCGGCCCGAGCCCGGCCCGTGCAGACCTCTAGAAGGACTTATCCCAATTCATTTAGATTTAGAAAATCCTGTGGGAAGAATGAATGACAGTGTAGATGAAGCACCAGCTCTAGATATTCTTGATAATAAAACAATTTTCCCCTCCCCCGGGATTACACTTATACTCTAAAGCGAAAGCTGAGTTCCAGGGGTGGTCATTCCTTGTCATCCCTTGCTAAAACAATTTAAAAAAATCAGTAAAAGTAATTCCTACAACTCGAATTGATGGCAGGACTATGGGTTTTTCGCAAGTTAAAAGTGCCTTTATTAGTTATGTGTATCCTACTGGCAACGTATCCCATGTACATCCTACTCCTGTACCTTGTCTCCAGCTGCGAACAAAATACCCGAGGCAAATTTTCAAGCAGAATAGTCTCAAATGACATCAAGAATAAAATAAAAGCTCATATTGAAAGTTTTCCCACGATTAAGTCACACTGCAACAGAGCAAGCACTAAAAAAACATATTTAGAATCAGAGCTTAATTTGTAGAAAATGTATCACTTGTACTTTCAGAAATGCAGAGAAAGCAATGTAGAGCCAGTGAAACTTTCATGTTATAGGCACATATTTAATACGCAGTTCAACAGAGAATTCAATAAACCAAAGAAAGATAGGTGTGATCACTGTGAGGAGTATAAATATGTTAAAATCCAGGGAGAAATTAATAATGACATGCAATTTAAATATGATAAGCACAAAAAAGAAGTTGAATCCACCAGAATTCTCATAAATGATGACAGAAATCCCCCTGATAAGTCAGTCATTTGCTTTGTATTAGAATAGTTATATCATGTCGCAAAAGTGATGTTAGAAACTTTTTCTATAAATAAAATTAACTTGCATAACATGACAGCACAGGCAACAGGGAAGAAAGAAAAGAAAGCATATTGTTGCTTGTGGATAGAAGACATGCCAGGCAGAGATGGGAATGACATAAGCTGAGCTGTATCATTGTATCAACGACTGTTCAGAAAATACTGACAGACTTTCTACATGCTGATAATTTAATTTTATACTGCGACAGTTGTGTTCCTCAGAATAGAAACCAAATGATATCTTATGCAATTGCACTACCTATACAATCTCATCCACATATTATGGACATTACTCTAAAATACTGTACACCTGGACATTCATGTGTGCAAGAAGTGGATAATATTCAGAGCCAAATAGAAAGAGCAATGAATGTAGCCGAATATTTTTAGCCACTTTCATTTATACGTCTTTAAATGGTTGCAGAGAGTAAATCGCAGTAATCCATTTAAATGGAACCAGATCAATTTTTAGATTTCAACTCGTGAAGCAAAAAATTTGCCTATAATCTCGTTCCGTAGACCAAGGTGATACAGTTATGAGTCACACAACTTCTTTATAAAATTGAGTTTAAGACAAGCAAAAGCTGTGACCAAAATTGCACAGCGGTGAATTATCAAAGGAGCCCCTCCAAACGACGAGGAGTATCAACATCATTTACATAAAAGACTTAAACAAATCCTAAAGTAGCTCAGGGAAAGAAGGATTGCATTAACAAAGATGAAATAAAAGACCTGCAGAGCATGCTAAAGTAGTTTCCGAAAAATGAAAGGTTCTATTTTCAAAATATATTTAAGAGAAGTTAGCCTAACTGTAATGTAAAATAAAGCATGGTTTTCGGGAACATTCCAAAATTTCGACTAACAAAAGCGTATCAAACTTATTTTGTTGTTTTAAAAAGAACAAGAAAGTTTTTTCCTTAGAGATATAGTCTTTTCTTTTGATTAAGAGTATATTTGGCTTTAATACGAAAATTTTTATTTATAATTCATTTCAATTTCATTTATCAATATAATCACAGTTTTTGTATTAATTTTTGTACTCCCCCACTGAAATAGCACGCTGAAAAAGGAAAACTGTTGGGTTCCTATTTAATAAAATTAAATATTTAAGCTATTTTATATTCAATTAAATAATATATTTAACTTACGTATATTCAATAGTTTTGTGAAGATGGTTTAATTAGTATGAATAAGTGGAAGCGGTAATTTGCTGTTATTGTGCTACCATACAGAGAGTAATAAATATTTTACTATCCACTGAAGTTTAATCGAATTAATCAATGAAGTTTCACTTTGTTAAACTATAAAAAATTACACAAATTAAGAAAAATATGGTTTTTTAATGGTAGAACCATCTTATTCTAAGGATAACACGACGTTTCAGAATAATATGGTTCTATCAAATCTTTTAAACGTACAAAAATCCATGAAAATGTTATTAAAAAACTTTAATTTTCTAAAATTACTGTCTGTACCTACATATGAACCTATTAATGCTAAAAGTTTTTTGCAAACTTTAATAGCTGCACGCACACAGCATGCTGATTTTCAAAGTCTACTAACTCGAAATTGATTTTTGGCCACATAGAACCATCTTATTCTCAGGTGACGACTTGGTCTACCATGCAGATAGTTCAGCAAAACAACCGCAGGTAAAGCAACTCCATATAAACGATAGGTACGTAGATGTACCATAAATTTATATTTATATGTATTAACTCAGAAAGAAGAATTTAATTAATTTAATAATGTCATTATGATTATATTGTAAAGTGCTTAAAATGTAGTGCAAATGATTTTTTCACCACAGACTATAATATAATAGCACTATTTTCAGTACCCCTGTAAACGAGCTGAAAGCATTACGCATACCATATTCTATAGTAAGTAGCTTGGAGTGAACTTCAATGATGAATATCAATTTAAATATGTTCCAACTAGTATAACATCATTACAATACACTACAATGGATTCTTCCCCATAGACCACAATGTGTCAACATTCTTTTGGTTGTCCCCATAGATGACCAATAAATGCTACACACTTAATTTTCAGAACCGAATGATATAATAATCAAATTCATCTTATGATAGTTATCAAGATCATATACAAATTATATAGTAATATGGGATGGACGAGTCCTTACTGTAAATAAAAACTATTCTCTGACAGTCACATACATTTATTATCTGACGAACAAAACAAAAACAAACAAACAAAAAATAAAACACAGATTATTCTTCATTACTTTTCTCAACAATCTTTAAAAACTCTTAATACGTCGTAGATATTTTATAGTAAACGTCGCATCTTAAATCTTCGCTTTTAAATCGTCGGAATCATCACTTTAGTTTTTAATCAACTTCCTTAGCCGTCGTTCAAAATATTCTATTTACTTTCCTTCCTCTTTTCACACCTGGACACACAGCTTCTTTAATTCACCTTTTTTATTTAATCTCGATCCAGAGTTTCGGAGAGTCGCGGAGGGAAATACAGTCCGATTCAGGTGTAACACAGAGTGTAGCCCACATGCGAGAGTATATCCCACATGCGGCCGTCCTAACATCTGGAGCTGCCGCAGCGACATGTGATCTTATAGAATCTGAAAAGAAACAAAAACAAAAACAGTAACTGTTCTTAGAGGGAAAAAATATAGTTCGTTTGTACACGAGAAAGATCAGTCGTCTTTTTTCTGAAATGGTGTAACATCGTATGAAAATGTTCTTTAAAATCGCTGACTTTTAAAATGCTCACACATACACATTAAAGATAAGGAAAAAAATAAAGTTTCAGTTATCGTCATGCCAAGGCTTCATGTATTCAGCACACGAACTAGTACTGATCGGTCCTTCAGTTGATGAGATTTTCTCTACGTCGTAGGTGTCGTTAGACTTCACTTTGGTTACTTTATATGGACCTAGGAATTTAGATTTCAATTTTAACCCTGGTCCTTATTGGGTTCTTTTAATTGCTACGAGGTCTCCAAGGTTATATTCCCGGGGTTTCTTACGTCTTAAATTATAATGCTTGCGATTTTCTTGTTGAATTTCCAGAATATTCTTCTTAGCTTCTTTTCGGAGTTCTTCTCTATCGTTCATGAATTGTTATTCGACTGCACTGTTTAGGAGTTCAATAATTTGTAAATCTTCTTTCTGTTTCATTTTTGTACCAAACAGTATTTCAAATGGTGTTCTCTTAATGCTTCGTTGGTAAGTTGAATTAATGACTTGTTGAACGTTAGGAACATGTTTAAACCATTTGGTCGGTTCATCTTTGGACATTTTAGAGATTACTGAAATTATGATGGAATTAAGTCGCTTTACTTGACCATTAGCACGGGGAAGACCAGTTGTAATTGTCTCGTATTTTATATTTTCATTTTGGCAATAATCAGCAAATTCTTTACTTGTAAATGCAGGACCTTTATCGCTAATAATTTTGGAAGGGTTGCCAAAAGTATAACTTTGTTGTTGCAGTTTCGATATGACTTAGGCAGAAGAAGTAGTTTTACAGGGATATAGCCACGCAAATTTGGTAAATGCATCTATTAAAGACAAAATATGTTAGATTTTGTTAGTTGATTCGAGAGGGCCTAAATGATCAATGTGGTAGGTTTGGAGGGGAGTCTCCTCTTTGTGTAAGGGATGTAACTCACCTTCTTGTTTCCCACGTTTCCGATTATATAAAAGGCATGTTACACAATTTGCTATAACTTTATCAATCTTATTTGCCATATTAGGAATAAAAAATTCTTCATTAAGGAGTTCTTCGCAACGTTTGCGTCCGAAGTGTCCTTTGTCATGAACGTGTTTAATGACGTTTAGCTGCATTTCATCCGGCACAACTACCAGATCGTAACCTTTATGATTTTTATAAAGAAAGTTATTTTTGAGGAAATAATTGTCATATGGCTTTGTTTTCAAAATTTCTTTGATGGCCTGTATATGTTCGTCGGTGCTCTGTGATTGTATGATTTTGGAAGTAAAACTGTCTTGAATGGTCATACATACGGGATTTCTGCTTAAAGCGTCGACGTGGCGCATACGTGTACCTTGTCTGTGTTCGATTGTATAGTTATAATCAGCTAGCATTAAAGCCCATCGAGCTATCTTTGTGCAAAGTTCTTTTTTATTCATAGTTAGGGCAAATTCGTTACAATCTGTGACTATCTTGAAAGGAATACCTAAAATATAAACACGAAATTTTTTAAGAGCCTCGATAACAGCCAAAACTTCTAGTTCATAACTCGAAAATTTACGCTCGGCATCTGTGGTTTTTTTGCTCATGAAGTAGACAGGGTGAAATTGATTATCAATAGAAGACTTTTGAAGGAGGACTGCCCCGTAACCATCAATAGAAGCATCGCAATGAACTTCTGTTTCATTACTAGGGTTATAAATTCTTAAAACAGGACCTGAAGCAAGAATGTGTTTCAACTGATTAAATGCATTTTGCTCCTGGTCACCGAAGTGAAATTTAGTATCATTTCTAAGGAGATCTGTTAAGGGCTTAGCTATTAAAGAATAATCTTGAATAAATTTACGAAAATATGAGGTTAGTCCGACAAATGAATGTACATCTTTTAAACTTTTAGGTTCTGGGAAATTTAGGACAGCTTTAGTTTTGGAGGGAGATGGATGCAGTTGACCATTTTTAATGTGGTAACCCAAAAAATCAATTTCTCGTTGTAAAAAGTGGCATTTTTTAGATTCAGTTCTAAACCATATTCGAATGCAGTTGTAAGAACGCGTTGTAATTTCTGGAGTCCTTCGGCTTCGTCTTCAGACGGTATTATGAAATCATCCATGTAGACGATAAGTACTTTTTCATTAATGAGATCGCGAAAAACATTATAGATATATCTTTTTAAAACTAAGGGAGCATCGCTAAGGCCATAATTCATGTATAGAAATTCAAATTGACCAGAATGTGTTACAAAAGAAGTGTATTTTCAACTATTTTCTTCTACTTCGACATGAAAAAATGCATTTTTAAGATCAAGAGTAGTAAATACTTTTGCAGAGTGCAACTGATAAATAATGTCATCGATTACTGGGAGGGGAAAACGTTGTTTATGTGTTTTAGCATTTAGCTTCCTATAGTCAACACACAATCTATATGAACCATCTTTCTTTTTTACGAGGACAATGGGTGGTGAAAAATTATTGGTGCTTTTTCGAATAATTCCCTTTTCAAGCCATTCAGAAATTTGTTTTTCGACAAATTCTTTCTCTATAGGAGCTAGGCGTCTGGAAGAACAAGTAACAGGAATTTCATCTTTCAGATGAATTGATAATTTTACATCGGTAGTCTTTACTTTCCGGGAGGAATAATTTTGAATAAGTTCCGTAATTTTTGAACGTATAGTTATATCGGTAATATGAGATAAATCAAGATTACTATCGTCTAATGCTTGAGCAACATTAATCAGAAAATTATTTGACATATTTTCATTTTGCTTGATTTTTTGCATCGAAATATTATTTTGAGAAACTGTTAGAATACTCTGCTGTATAATATCTGTACCAATGATAAGATCAAAAGATATAGAATAATATGGTACTGCATAAACATTAGTGGTGTAATTAAAATCATCTATAGTAATATCCGTAGAGAAAAAACCCAGGGGTTTGATCATAGTGTTTCCTAATCCAGTTAATGTGACTGTTGAATGTTCGAGGTTCGAAACCGTTGGGAGTTTGCGATAAATACTTTCTTTTAACAGACTTCTTTCACTTCCCGTATCGATCAAAGAAAGAACATTTACTGACGAAATAATTACTTGTTTGGTGATAAAAGTATTCGACATAATGGTGGAAATATTAGATGGTTCAAGTTTATTTCTAGATTTCCTTGGTTGGTCACATTGAGCCGACTTATGGCCAAAATTCGAACAATTGAAGCAGCGAGGGCCTTTGTCTTTATGCCTACATTGGCTACTTTTATGGTTGGCTAAACCACAGTTAAAACAGTGAAGATCAGGTTTTGGACGAAAAGATTTCTCTTTCAACGGCATTTCTGGTTTAGATTTACGAAATTTAGTGTTCTCATAGTCATGCCGAATTTTATCATAAATTTTGAGTTTCTGTTTAAATTCTACTATAGATTGGCAGCCATATAATATTGATTTTCTAAAAACAGGGTCGGGTATACCGTTAATAATGTATTGCATGAGTGCTGAATCTTCGATGTTACCGCGCGAACACAATTGTTTCATTACGAGAAAATATTCCTCAAGGGATTCATTTTCTTGCAATTTTCGTTTATTTAACATGTCATGTAACTCAGCAGAATTATAAGTAATGCCAAATTCAGAAATTAAGAGTTCTTTAAGTTTTTCATACGAGTTAATGTGAAATTCTGTTTGTACTAACAGCTGGGCTAAGGATCGTTTAGCAAATATAAATTTATGAAATTCTGATAAATTGAGCATGCTAGCGACATCGTCAAAATTACTTAACCAAATATTTATGTCTTGAAAAGAACTACCATCAAAAGGCGGTATAAAGCTTTCAACATCATTAAAATTAATAGTAGATGGCAAAAAACTTTGAACTGGAAATTGCTTGCTTTTATCAAAATTTGATGATTCAGTATTACTTGCAGTGTCCTTATTCAATGTAGTATTATGTGAAAATATTTCAGGTTCCGAATCGGTATCGCTTTCATTTTGGATAATGTTAGCTTGCAGTGAATTCAAGTCTGAAAGATATGTAACTAATCTGGTTGCAAGTTCAGTTAAAGAACCTTCGTTGGATATACAGAGTAAATTACAAATTGTGATTAAATCGTTTAAAGAAAAATGTGCTTGAACTTTCGTAACTTTATTTTTGAATTCAGTGCTGGTCGTTTCGAAATCGAAACCAGTGAAGTCACGAATTCTTTTTCGATTTGATCGATCACCATCAGTGTCGAACAATAATTTATAAAGGAGTTTTATTTTATTAGTACGTTCATTTTTAAATGCAAGTTCCAGTTCTTTGATGTCGACTAGCTTCATAGTAAATATAAAATATGGAATAATTAACTCACCCGTAAAATGATATCCGACTTGAATCTGAAGAAAAAATATCTAGTTCATAACAATGAGCAAAATGCTGGGTGGACACTTCTGGCACCACTTTATAGGATGGACGAGTCCTTACTGTAAATAAAAACTATTCTCTGACAGTCACATACATTTATTATCTGACGAACAAAACAAAAACAAACAAACAAAAAATAAAACACAGATTATTCTTCGTTACTTTTCTCAACAATCTTTAAAAACTCTTAATACGTCGTAGATATTTTATAGTAAACGTCGCATTTTAAATCTTCGCTTTTAAATCGTCGGAATCATCACTTTAGTTTTTAATCAACTTCCTTAGCCGTCGTTCAAAATGTTCTATTTACTTTCCTTCCTCTTTTCACACCTGGACACACAGCTTCGTTAATTCGCCTTTTTTATTTAATCTCGATCCAGAGTTTCAGAGAGTGGCGGAGGGAAATACAGTCCGATTCAGGTGTAACACAGAGTGTAGCCCACATGCGAGAGTATATCCCACAGTAATAAAAGTAGATTACGCGAAATAGTGCATGTACAGAAAGTCAGACAGACAAACTAAATGCATAATCACTTTTTAACTATCTTGGAAAGTGTTGAAATCGGAATTCTATAAAAATAAATGTACGCCAAACAACGACGAAACTTTATTGTTCATTCGACGAAGTCATTTAAATGGGCTTCTTCTAAATTTTTAAATTAATAATAAAAATATAATTTTTGCTATACCCTGTACATGGGCCTATTTTAAAATAATTGAAACTCTCATTTCACAGGTTTCTCTTTATTAATTTATTCTTCTCTGATAAAGATATGTGAGTGCCCTGCAACACATGTCACAACTGTTTTCTGTCTTTGTTAATATTGACCAGGATATAAACATAAACGTAAAGAGTATGTGCCCCGTCATAAATCGGGATGCAATAGCACAGACAATCACCTCATCGAGTTTACCTTGGAATTTCATAATTAGTTAAAATTCGGTTCGGATATTGAAACACAATTGGTCTAAAAAAGGCATATCTTGGTTTAAAACTCTTAACAACACGATTTTATTTGTTGACTTCTAGGTTTACCACTTTAATTTCCTGCACCAAAAAGTATGAAAACTTGGAAGCAGAAAAGTACAATGGTAAACCTACGAGTCAACCGCTAAAATGGGCTTTTGATGTTTTTTCCACCAAGATATGGTTGGCAGATCGCTTGCGTTTTAATAAACGAATCGAGTTTTAACTAATTTTTGAATTTCAGTCGAGAATTGGGTGAAATGATTATCTGTGTGGCGCCTTCCAGTTTCTCAGTTTTCTGTTTTTCTTCTCCTCGTAGGCGCGATGAAAAATATCGATGGAATTGATATCTTTTAATTTTCAGGAACACCAATAGCAATAACAACTTTTCTTTCTATCTCAAAGCTTAGCTGTATTTATCTTAGAACAGAGACATTTAAATTATCAGAAATGTTTTGCATACAATATTTCTGTATTTGTGGAATTATATTTTATTTCTTTATTTTAATAAATAAATTCAATTAATAAAATGCTGCATAATTTACAGGGAATTTTAATCTTAAAAGACAGATTAGCAGTAACGTGAATAAACCGTTTTATTAAATACAATTAACTTATAGTACAAAGAATTCTCAGAACTTGCCTGAAGCAAGTTTTATAAAGAACTTTATTGAACGAATTTTCATTATACAGAATCTTCGTCATAGGATCAAGAAAGCTTTCTGCTTAAAATTTCATCTAATTAATTCTCGTTTCAACGTCTGTACAAATATGTGTAAAGTTTCGTAGAATATGCTTCCTATTTGAAAGAATTGTAGATTTAAGTTCATTTGTATGCATTACTTGAAATAATAAATTTTTATTATTAGAGATCATATTTTTCTCAGAAAATTCAAAAGACTAATATATTTACTACCAGAAATCAAGAAAGAACAACAGTCAAACTTTTCGATAATGTTTATTTAAATATTAGTTTTATTGATGAAGAAACTTCACAGCAATTTCAAAATTTCGAACAATAAGCAACACTTAAATTTTTGGGGAAAAAAGTGCAGCAGGATTTCTACAGCTAATGTGATTGAAAAAAAGTTTTCATGAATGTTATTTATCGAGCATTCTAAACTTTAAGTAAGTAATTGGTTATACAATAATTAATTTAAGAAAAATAAAGTTATTCATATTACAAAATTGGAAATAAAAATTATATTCATTAAATTAAATCTTTACTGACAAATTGTTTCGTCGCTAAAAATAAAATTTCAAAATATACAGGTATCCGTTAATTTTCAGTGCAAAAATAATTTTTTTTTAAATTAATGTTATATGTTTAATTTATCATAATTATAAACAATAATTCCTATAATGAGTATTTGACACTCTAAAATATCACTCTTGAAATCGATTTACCACTATAAAATAATTTCTTCTATCTTTAAAAGAAGAAAGATTAAATTCATGACGTTTTTCGGATTCCGGTTTTCGATTAATTTACACATTTAAGGGGTCAGAAATCTCAAAAAACATGTTTTTACAAAATATGTCTAAGAGGTTTGTCTGTCTGTAATCATGTGACATAAATTTTGTGGACGCTCTATCTCAAAAACTAATGGATGGCATTTTACAAAAGTTTAGATTCAGTCAGACCTTGATATAAATTGGACATGATTCGATTTTGGCGTACATCAGCAAACAGATGGCACTGCTATGCTATCTTTTACAGGATTTCCACAATAGCTATATATCAAGAACTATAGGACGGATTTTCTTTAAACTTCAGATTCAGCTAGTCCCTGGTATAAATTAGAATTATTTAGTTCTTGGAGTAAATCGCTCAACAAGTGGCGCTGTAATGTGGCATTATTCATGATTATCACAATAGCTATATCTCAGGATCCAATGCACGAATTTTCATCAAACTTCAGATTCAGTTATTCCCTGGTATAAATTAGTTTTCTTCAGTTTTTGTAGTAAATCGCTCAATAAAAGCGTGGCTAAGCGGCATTATGCATAATTATCACAATAGCTCTATCTCAGAAACTAATGCATGAATCTTCACTAAATTTCAGATTCAGTTAGTATATGGTATAAGTTAGAATTCTTCAGCTTTTGGAGTAAATCACTCGACAGGAGGCGCTGCTATGTGACATTATTTATAATCATCGCAATAGCTCTATCTCAGGAATTAATGCAAGGATTTTGGTCAAACTACAAATTCAGTTAGATCATGATATAATTTTTTTCTTTAGTTTTTAGATCAAATGATCGTTCAATAGGTGGCGCTTCTATCCAGCTTCATTACGATTTCTGCGATGATTTTATCGCAGATACTAATACACGGATTATCATCAAATTTCAGATTCAGTTAGAACTTGAAATAAGTTGTTTCAGATTAGATTTCGATGTAGATTACGTAACCGGTAACGCTGCTATGTGCTTCATATACCGCTGCTATGTACCGGTGCGTGCTTCATTTTTCTAGAAGTATTAACGTGTATGAAATAGAAGAAAGTTTTTAGATTACCACATCCGACTAATTTTTTTTTTCAATTATTTTGAGGTACATTTTTGTCATAATAAGACATGCGATTCAATGAAGAAAAATGGTTCCATCAAGAGCTTGTTTGATTTCCCTGGCAAATCTCGAAAAAATATTTATTTATTTATTTATTTTGGAAAAATGTGAGTAATTTATAAAATGCATCTGCTCTTAGAATATTGAACATTTTGAACTATTTTTTTAAATTATTCATTGAAGTGAGCTGTAAAATTTTAAGCGTCGGATTTTTTCTGCGTTAATTAGTTTGGGAGAAAAATAATAAAATGCGCAAATACTTATAAAATTACAGTATTGTTTGTATTTATGTCGGCCAATTATCTGCACTGTAGGATATAGGCCCTAAGCGGTTTGGTGCCCTCCGTGGGGGTCTTTCTAAGGGAACCTAACCCGTATTTACGTAAGGAAATCCAAGGTTCGGAGGAAACTACGGAAAGCTCCGAACGGTTAGGCCGATGGTCGCGATTGGGTTCTAACCCAGCACCTACCATCTACCAGTTTGGAGGTCAGAACCTCTCTGCCACTGGTGGGGCTAAAATTACAGTAAAAACTGAATTTATTTTGCATTTTTGTGTGGAAAAAATCCTTTTATTTCATCGTAAATCTGATACTTAGTTTTATCAAGCAGATCATAAAAAACAATAACACACACACTCACACAAAAAAAATTATAAACTAAGTTAATTAAAAAATATACATAAAAGCTTTATTAATTGTAACATGCCACATTAACTGTAAAAAATCACTTTTCTGTGAAAAGGGACTGTGGCATTTAAAAATACAGAGATGCAATAAAATTGCTTTAAACTGTACTTATAATACTCGGATCTTTTCGAAACTTCATCAGGATGTACTAGGGACAATTTAAGCAAAAAATTAGAAAATCGACATTTTCGTCATTTTTTGCGAAATGTCATTTTTTTACGTCCACCTAATTTTCAATACAAAAATAATTTGATTTTTTTATTCAGATTTTATATTATATTTTTAGTTTATCATAGTTATAATCAATAATACAAAGGAAGAATATTTGACATTTTACGATATCAGTCTTGAAATTGAAGCTCCAATATAAGATAATATTAGAATTTTCTCCTTCATTTGCTAAAGCAAGCCGAATAACTGAACCTAATGTTGTTACCACCAATTCACAGTGCCTTTTGCAATGTTTAAATTTTTCATATATTTCTTGATAAAAGCCAGAGTAACATAATTAGTGAATCTTTTAAAAATAATAAATTCTGGAATGTAAAGATTTTAAAATGAAACGATAAATACTGCAAAATACAAGAGCTATACAAATGCTCCAAATCACCTACAGTTACTAGACGGATACTTATTGTAGCTACACGTATTCATGAGTTTTCACAACCAAAGATTTGTATTTGAATAATTAATGCCAATAATTCGTGAATAATTTATTATTCCGTAGAAAGTAAAATTCTCATAAGATATATTGTTAAATTAGGAAGAAAATACATTTGTAATGCTTAAGTAGAAAATTTCATGAGAAAGACTATTTTATAGTTTAGGTTATATAGTGTGGATTAAAAAAGTCCAAAATTAATATCACAGAATACTTTTATTTTATACTAGCTGACATGCCCGGCGTTTCCCGGACCCGTGATGTTATTCGGTTTTCACATGTGTTATCTGTTTTCTAAAAGTTTTTTAAAGGTAAACTCAAGTTAGTATAATTTTATATCTGTATGTCCGCTTTGTCCGTATCATATATATTATAAAGCAGAAATTCTGAAACTTCCAAACGGGTGTTTTCAAAAACTACCCGATGGATCTTTTTGCAGATTATATCATTCGATAGGAAATATTTTTGCGGAGGTTTATGATACAAATATACAGGGATAACTCTGATTTTTCGTACTAAATTTCGTATTTTTCGGTTATTTTTGATGAAAGGGTTGCCAGTACTTATTTTTTGGCGAAAATTATCAATACTAAAGAAATTAAAAAGGATATATCTGTTAGAAATATTACAAACATCTTGCAAATAAAGGCAGAAAATATCTATTGATAATAAAATAACTATTGATAACAATAATAATAATAATAAAGAAAAACCATTTAATGAGACATGATATCATAAAAAAATATTTATCTTAAAAATAAAAGAAATATTTGTAACGCTTAAGAAATAACGTGAACTATTACATTTCATGCAACATTTGGCGACTTATCCTTGCGTTAGAATAAAAAAAAAATAGCTTGAAAATTTGATTAAATGAATTTTGAACGATATATATTTTCCTTTCTGTTATTTCCTTTCTCTTTTTTATCAAATTTCGATAGTATATAACTTACTCCAGAGAAAGGCAGATCTAATTATAAAAGTAATTGTGAGTTATTTGTTTGTTTCTTTGAGATTTTTTTTTTTACATTTGTCGGCAAAGAATTAAGCCAAAAATGCATATGTCTAACATTAGGTCGCAATAAAGTTGTTTTTTCCAAAAGGAGATTTTTTTTGGAGTATATTTTAGTATTCAATTGTAAGTTCAATAAACATAAGTTAATATTTTAAAAATTGTAATCAAATATTTAAATTTTAGCTTCAGTGTGAAATTCTGCCACACACATATATTGTAAAATAATGTCATTCTTTTTCAAAAGTTTTTCACCGTAATTTTGAAAATTGTAATCAACAAACATACTTTTTTTGCGCCATTTTGTCAAATTCTCTTCCAGGGAAAATTAGTTTTAAAATTTACAAACTGAACAAGGAAATCTATGCAAATTAAATGAAATTTATGCAATTTCGCGTTATTACTATCGATAAATTCAACATTTTGAAATAAAAATTGCCTGCTGAAAAAAATGGCACAGATATCATATATGCACCACATTGGCACGATTGCAACAAAACGTCGATTTTATGTTCATATGGTAGCTCGGCTATTGTATATTTATTAATAAACTATTTACTCTTATTTTTTTTTTAATGATGTAAATTGTTTTATTTTATAATTTTTAACAAAACATTATTTATTTATTTTTATTTCCTTTTTAAAATAATAGAAAACAATTAAAAAATATATGTGTAATTGATATTTAAAAACGAAGTTTTCGCCAAATTTGTGTAAAAAAAGAAAAAAATACACAAATGTGGTGCATATATGGCATATGTGCCAAAATATTTTACAAATATGTTTTAATTAGCCATTTCTTCTTCAATTTTCTTCATATTTTTTTCCTGCGTTAGATAATATTTAAAATGATATTGGACTAATCTTCGATAATTGAACACCGCCAAGTAGCATATGTACTATATTATTGAAAGTTTTACTGACACAGATATTATATATCACCGAGGTAAGTAATAGACTTTAAATTGGCATTATTTTGTCTGACATATTAACCCGACTATTAATATTTATTTATAAATAAAATGTTTATTTACTTTATAAATTATATAAATTGTTTTGTTATATACTTATTAATTAAACTTTTTTCATTAATTTTTATTACTATTTAAATAATATAAAATAATTTAAATATACACATGTAACTTTTATTCGAAAACAATGTTTCCGCCAAATTAGCATAAAAAATTATCGCGCCAAACTCGGCGCATATGACATCTTTGCCGTTTTGTTTATGTATTAAGGAGACTTCTAGATCATCAACGATGTTATAGAAAATTTGTCAGATTATTTTATTTGAGATTATTAAATTTATGGTTTTTCATTATGAAACAAACGAAGAAAAGAAATTTTACTATTGATGCAACTACAGAATTAACGACTGCTTGGTGTTTTTTTTTTTTTTTTTTTTTTTTTTTTTTTTTTTTTTTTTAATCGAAAAGGCAATTTTTTAATTATTTGTTTACTTTTTTTTGTTTACATTATTATAATCATTTTTTCCATTTTTATATACGCATCGCCTTAGCGCGTTTTTTTTTTTTTTTTTTTTTTTTTTTTTTTTTTTTTTTTTAATCTGACACCAGTTTGGCAAACACTAAGTTTTCAAATACCAGTTACATATTATATTATTTTCAATTATTTTCTATGATTTTACAAAGGAAACAATAATAAATAAGTGAAGTTTAATTAATAACTAAGAACAAAACAATAAAGAAAAGTAAAGAAACAGTTTATTAGTAAATAAACAACAATAACCAGATTACCACGCAATCCATAAAATCACAATTTTGTTGCAATCGCGCCAACGTGATACATACATGACACCTGGCCAAAATATTATTGGCTATATTATTATTTATATATTTTTATATTATCTGATACTACTTAATTATCCCATCGATCAAAAAACTGCTGCATTTAAAATATAAGATTAAATGTCATTAATGGATTATCGTAAATGTCACATTCATTTGACATTAAACATGTTACATGCGTTTGTCACGTTATCAACTATTTTTTTGATTCGACATTTTATTTGTATTTCCATAAATATTTTAGTAATTTATTGATTCTTTTGTTATTTAAAATAAAAGTTATATACGTTTGTATAATATGGTGAATCGTTTTGCAATATGTATAATTTGGCGAAATTGATGGAATAATAAAGTAGTACCTATTATTTGTTAAAATTCTGTATGGATATTTAAGTTGACAGAACTCGCGTACTTTTCAAGTCTCCGTCGAGGCATTCGCCAAGCTGTCGTTAATTCTGTATTTTAGCCTTATTATCTATTTTTCATCTGCAGTTATTTTACTATCACTAAAAAAGCAATATTTGCAATGCGCAAGAAAAATCTTCGGAAAAACAATGATATCGAATTAAAAAAAAATATTTGCAATTAATTTATCAATCATTCAGGTTAAAAAAAAATACATTAAAATTGGCTAAGAAAAAAATATACATGAAATACCGACTGTAGAAAATTTTGTTTTTAATGTTTATGTTGCAGTTTTAATTAACATTTAAGCCCTATCAACAGAATTTTATCAAAAATTAACTATTAAATACTACTTCATTACCCCGTCGAACCCCCGCCCCAAAAAAACTATCGCCAAGGTATAAGATTAAATGCCAATAATAGATTATTGTAAACTTCACTTTCATTTGACAATAAACACGAAATAAGTCTATCGTTATAAATGTTTGGCGCCAAAAATCATAATGGAATTGATTACAAGCTGAAGTTTTATTTTTCTACAAAATTTAGCATAAAGATTATGCCCTATTTAAAAGCTACATGTTTGCAACTGGTTTAAAAAAATGTAGAGGCAATGAAACTGATGTAATTTTAATTTTACTCAAATAATTCAGCTTTAAAACACACCTTTTATGCTTCATTGTTCTAATAAATATATAAGTTAAACACTCTTTTTTACATATTTTGCTATGTACTTTGCTGGAACAGACTAAGGTAAAGAGAAAATTGTAGTAGACCTGCCAGGAGAGGACGGTTATTTAAAAATGTAACGCAACATGTAATGGAGATTGTATTTAGGTTACCAGATCTACACATAGTGTAAGTTCAGATTCGGGAGTTTAAGAACAAACATATGATAATGTGCGATATGAAAATTAATAGAGTTTGATAATCATTGCAATTCTTTCTAACAAAATAATGTGATGAGTAGAGAACATTTTGATTCCTGCTGTCATAACGATCTCATTTTCATATCAAACTCTACTATAAATGATAAAACAAGAGAGATAGTACTTAATTACCCAAATTTTGTCCAATGCATACAATAGTGCAATATCGCAATGTCATTGGCACTGGAATCGTTTTCAGCATTGCGGAAGGACATTCCAGGTGATGGTATACACTGCTTTAAAAACGAAATTTCAAATCACCATTTTGTTTGAGTCAAGATTCGTTTAGAAAAATGGACCAGCGCAGCGGGCATAGCCTGCTAGTTTATATATAAAAACAAATCCCGAAAATATGTTGAATAGAAAGCATATGCTGTTTGGTATTTTATTTTCTACGTATTTGACTTTTGAAAACTATATGCATACCGAAAGCGAATGACATCGCGACGGAATACTCAGGTTTTCACTGATTTCGAAAAAAATTTCAAGCATTTTATTTTGTAAAAATTAAATCTATCCATCCGAAAGTTTTTGTAAGTGATGTAAATCTGGTTTATTGAAATGGTCTAAAAAGATTGAGTTTAAATACTGACATTTAGTTACTTTTAGCGTAGAAAAAAATATACTCTCCATGAGCCGCGATTAGATTCGTATTTGCCGATGTACTTAAAAGAGTTAAATCACATATTTTTTAAAACCGATTATATCATAGATTATAAGAATATATTAGCTTTAAGAATATATTTCTGGTTGGTCGATACCTATAGAATTGCGCTCTGCTGATCCAAAACGGCAAATTAAATGAACTGAATTTTACTGATTTTGTCAAATTTTTTTTATCATTTTATTTTGTAAAGCTTTTTCTATCCTTCCTAACATTTCGAAGTCTTTATAGGGGTGTAAATCTTGTCTACTGAGACGTTTTTCAAAGGTTGTGTTCAAATATATATGCGTGTAGATACTTTTAGCGTAGAAAAAATATTCTATCAGTGAGTTGTAAAGTTACCTCCTTTTGCCGGTGTATTTAAAAGGGTTAAATCTCATATTTTTTTAAACTGATTGCACCATACATTTTAAGAATGTTTAACTTTAAAAATATATTTTTGGTTTGTATATAGATACCTGCAGTATTGCGCCCTGCAGAGGCAAAACCGCAATGAAACGATCTGGTTTTTATTGATTTCATCAAATTTTTCGCATAATTTATTTTATAAAAAATACCTTTACCCATCCGAACGTTTCGAAATTTTTTGCAGGGATTGTAAATCTGCGGTATATTGAGAGGCTGTGAAAATATTGTGGAAATATGTGCGTTTGGATAATTTTAGCGTAGAAAAAACTCCTCTACGTGAGTCGCAAAATGACTTCTGTTTGCCTGTATACACTGGTGTCCAAAAGTTAAGCATAATTGGTAATTAAGTAAGTAATGAAAGAAATATAAATCGAAATGTGGTGAAACTCCAAGTGTGTAAACAAAACAGTACGCGTCATATATTTTCGCGAAAAGTTTTCCCGAAATCGAACAGGGGACCGTCAACAAATTGAAAAAGAACGAAGATCTTTTGGATAACCCTGTCAAAACTAATGTAGCAAAAGCGTTCAAACTGCACATTATGATTAAGTGGCTTATTGTAATGTACTGTGTTTATTTTTATAAGGATAGCATGTATACTCGTAGAGAAATTAAGGTTTTTATAAAAACAGTCCTAAGTTTTTTGCTTATAATTTGCAGAGTTTTTAGTATAAAATAATGTTCTTTTCAGAAAATATGACAAACATCATTGTACACAATATCTTGTCATCAGAATTTAAAAGTAATAAAAATTGTATGAAAAATGAGTAGGTTTAGTAAATAATTTTTCATTGCGCATGCGTCAACGATATCAAAATTTCATTTGCATATTGTGTTAGCTAAATGTATAGAGCAACTACTGTAAAAGTTTCAAAAACATAGCTTGAAAATTCTGAAAATGATCGTCTATAGAATCAACTCAAAATCCGTTATTCTTAAAAGGAAGCATAAAAATCAGGGGGGTTATCCAAGTATAGTTGTACGTGCAATATTGTGTAGGCACTAAACAATGGAATATGGATACAGCCCCTCATCTTTTTGCTTCATTTAGGGAATAAAGGATTTTGATCTCATTCTATCAACGATAATTTTCAGAATTTTTAAGCTATGTTTTTGAGACTTTCACAAACGTTGCTCTATACATTTAACTAACATAACATGCAAATGAAATTTTGATATCTTTGACGCATGCGCAATGAAAAATTATTTACTAAACCTACTCATTTTTCATACAATTTTTATTATTTTTAAATTCTGATGACAGGGTAGTGTGTACAGTGATGTTTGTTATATTTTCAGAAAAGAACATAATTTTATACTAAGAACTCTGCAAATTATAAGCAAAAAACTTAGGACTGTTTTTATAAAAACCTTAATTTCTCTACGAGTATGCATGCTACCCTTATAAATATAAACACAGTACATTACAATAAGCCACTTAATCATAATGTGCAGTTTGAACGCTTTTGCTACATTAGTTTTGACAGGGTTATCCAAAAGATCTTCGTTCTTTTTCAATTTGTTGACGGTCCCCTGTTCGATTTCGGGGAAAACTCTTCACGAAAATATATGACGCGTACTATTTTGTTTAGACACCTGGAGTTTCACCACATTTCGATTTATATTTCTTTCATTACTTACTTAATTACCAGTTATGCTTAACTTTTGGACACCAGTGTATTTGAATGGATTAAAATCCATATTTTTAGAAACCGATTGCAACATCGAAAGGAAAGTTTCAACTTCAAGATTATATTTTTGGTTTTTTATGTCTTAAAACTTGCACCTTAGCAGGTGCGTTGACAAAAAGGGAGGGATGTTTTTTGAAAAAAAATGACGCTTTATGAAATATTTTTTTTCAAAGGGTTAACTGCAATATTTTTTCAATGTGATCATAGCATTTGGAACCTAAAAGTACTGTCTTTAAAAACATGTCTTTTAAGTTTAACTGCGCCAAGCAATTTGGGAGATTTGGATTTTTAAAAAATGGTCCAGAAACAGAACTAAATTTGGAAAAATGCTTCTTCCTTCTTTTCCGGACGTAAATGTGTTTGCACGCATGTGCAAACATTTTCGTTCCCTGAGCATTAAAATAACAACTTTTTGATGAGAGTGAGTTACGCATACTATTAATATCACGGAAACTAATCAAAAAATTAAAATTCTGAGGTTCAGGTACATTAGGATAAACCTTGGACTAACTTCACGAAAAAAAAAAAAAAAAATGAGTTTTGTATGTACTGTAGTTTTTTTCCTGCCATCGCAGACACACACACACACACACAGAGAGCGATTTCTTCTTTTATTAGTATAGTTGTGCATTGTGATAAAACACTTCTAAAAGAACAATCAAAGGCAGTTTTAATGAGAAAATTCCCATGATGCACATTTTTTTTTTTTTAAATACAGTTCCACGAAATTCGATGTTTCATTTTAAAATTACTCAAACAAATAGACAAGGAGGAGGCAGTACAGACTATCATCTCATCGAGTTTATGGCTGAAATTCCAGAATATGTTAAAACTCGATTCGCATATAAAAACGGAAGCGATTTGCCAAGTCATATCTTGGCAGAAAACATCTGAAAACACAATTTTTGTGTTTTCGTGATGTCGAAAACACAGTCTACGAGTATTCTACATCTACGAGTCACATCTACGAGTTAATAGCAGATGACTCGTAGATTTACCATTGTATCTTCCTGCTCCCTGTCTTCATACACTTTTTTTTTTTTAATTGACAGTGCTTTGAGGTCTATAGGCTACTATGGCTGCCACCTCGATTGATCCATAATACACAGAAACAGAGACAATACAGAACACTTTTTTTAATTACAGAAAACCAATACATATATTTAATACGTTTTAAAGGAACAACTCACCATCCATGCCCGTACCCGGATTCGAACCGGGAACCCGCAGTGTGGCAGCAGTTGCCACTATTAACCACGCCACTGGGTCGGCTTCATACCCTTGGGTGCGAGAAAACACAGTGATAATAACAGAGGAGTGAATCGCTAAAATCTATTTTTTAGGTGTTTTCTTCCAAGATATGACTTGGCAGATAAATTGCGTTTTAATATGAGAATTGAGATTTAACTAAATCTGGAATTTCGACCTTGAAGTGATTGTCTATGCTGCAGCCTGCCAGTCTAAAAGCATACTATACCAACTCAAAAAATTCATCTGAGAACGTTTATAAATAATTATATTCTAATATATGATAAAGCTGAATTGCTAAGTCTCCGCCTTTTTGAATACTAGTATTAATTTACAGAAAATGTTTTTCTTTTAAATCGCAGAAATGTTCAAAAAAAAAAAAAAAAAAAATCTGCATTAAAATGTTGGTATCCAAAAACCGCAGACCTGGCACCTTTGCATACACACATGTGACAATTGCATCGGCTTGGTTTTATTCCTTGAATGTCGGTATCTGAAACAAATTCCGAAAAGTATTTTTAACTAAATAAAATGAAATTTGTCAATGAGAAATTTAATTTTAACGCATCTTTTCAAATATATTTATTAATATTTCAAAATATGTATTTTTCAAAGTATAAAATTGAAAACACCTACACTGTAAAAAAAAATCTGTAAAGGTACTAAACATTTTCTAGGAAACTGGGATTCCAAGAACTTTTCATGTAACGATAACAGGAAAAATCCATGTAACTGATTCTAAAACTTGAGTTTTTGTTGTTACCGTTTCAGGAAAAGTTCTTGGAATCCCAGTTTCCTAGATAAAGTGCAGTACCTTTACAGATTTTTTTTTACAGTGTAGAATTCGCATTTAATTCTACTGAGATATAAAAAAAAGACATTATTTCACTGATTGCCGTGCAGTGACTTTTGGAGTGTTTAACCCTCTATCTACCTATTTATAAGAACCAATAAAAATATTTGCTATAAAATGTTCTTTTAATACATCAATTAGCTATAATACTTCTTAGAAAGAGTTACAGAGACATTGCTTTATTTTGTTGCAAAAGCATTATTGGTTACACAAAACAAAAATATTTTTGAAGAGATGATTTTTTTTTTGCCTTTGTATCTTTTCACCTTTCTTGGCACTGAGGGAGGGGGATGGGGATTTTTCAATTCGGAAATATTTCTATATCTATATTGTAGGAGCATCATATTTTTATATTTTATAATTCTACAGAATACTAAGAAATTTTTTTAAAATAAAACATTTGAGTGGCATTATAAATATTGCACAAAATCCCTGTAAATTCAATTTTTATTAATCCTTTTAAATTCTTCAATCCTTCTAAATTCCTTTAAAAATTATTACATGATTACGTAAATCTTTTAATTTAGTTTAAAACTTTTACCTTTAGAATATAAAATTTTCATGAATTCATAATTCGGTAAATACAAGATTAAACTTATCTCGTGTTACTCTATAAAAGTCACACTGAAAAAAAAAATCTGTAAAGATACTATACTTTATCTAGGAAACTGGGATTCCAAGAACTTTTCCTGTAACGGTAACAACAAAAACTCAAGTTTTAGAATCGGTTACATGGATTTTTCCTGTTATCGTTACATGAAAAGTTCTTGGAATCCCAGTTTCCTAGAAAATCTTTAGTACCTGTTCTGTAAACAATCAAAACTTTATTTTGGTTCAAAAATCTTCTAAATATTCTTGAATTTTCTTTTTTAAAAATTTTATTACATACTTAGAATTATAGAATAAAGAAATATTGAATTCAAATTATTTACATACTATGTACAAAATGTATAATATGTACAAAATATAAATGCTTTTACCTTGATAATTTTTGATCATCATACTAAAAACTGGAAAGATGATCCTTTATGCATTTCTGCGTGCCTTTTCATAAAATTAACATAATTCTTCAATAAAACTCAAGACACGCACGACAAACAAAAAATATGAACATTCTCTCTCTCAAAAAATTCTTTTACATTCCATCAAAAATTGATGCCAACTTTTTTATCTAAACTTTTAACTCATCTCGTAAGATAAAAAATATAAAAAGCAAAGCAGACGAAAAAACAGCTTCGCTTCCATAGCAACGAGTCGCGTCTTATAAATAAATTAAATATCACAATTGCAAATATGCAAACGATTTTCTGTGAATAAACTGGGATAACTTAATTTATCAATTCCTAACATACTCCCACCTTTAATTTAGGCGGAAGCCAAATTAAACTTAAGATCACTTTTGATCAAATTAAGCCCTAATTCAAAATAAAAAATATGCAAATAAATAAAGATAATAACTAAACAATAATAAAATAATAATGAAACATTTAGAGTTCTAGAAAAGTCAATTCAGGGTTTTAGAAAAGTCATTTCAGAGTTCTAGAAAAAGTCATTTCAGAAGTCTCTGTACTACTCTACCACTTCTAGTTTTACTGTTACTCACAGTCTGGATTACAGGGTCATCAGGACTTGATATCTCTAATGAGTACAGCTTACGAAGTGGACGCACCAAGGTCCCTGAACTTGTTTTAACTTCAGCCACTCTAGCTGCTCCATCTCGACTTGGGAAAATCTTTACAATTTTTCCTATAGGCCAATAAAGTCTCTTTTGGTTTAGTTCTATCAAGACTACTTCACCTAGTCTGACAGCTTGTCCTTTCTGTTTTGATTTTTGGACCAATTCAGCTAAATATTCTTTTCTAAATCTATTTCTAAGTTGTTGCCGAATATTTTGACAGTGTTTATATCTAGATTGAAGTTTCTTTGAATCTATTGCATCTAAATCAGGAACACCTATTTCTTCAATGTCTTGCAAAAATGATGATGGAGTCAAAGGTATAAATTTATCTGTTTCTTCAAAAATATAGGTTAGAGGCCTTTTATTTACTGTTGCTTCGACATCACATAGAACAGTCATGAGTTCTTCAAAAGTTAAAGTTGAAGTGCCGAGTGTTCTGATCAAGGGAATTTTAACACATCTAATCAGACGCTCCCACCATCCACCCCACCAAGCTGCTGCTGGAGGGATGAACTTCCATTTAATAGGAGACAGTTCTTTTGAAGAAACTATTGCATTCCAATCCAATGATTTTAAAAGGTTATTGGTTCCTCTAAAATTTGAGCCATTATCAGAGTATATAGTAGTCGGTCTTCCTCTCCTGCATATAAATCTTCGAAGTGACTGAATGAATCCTTCCGCTGAGAGACTGGATACAAGTTCCAAATGTATTGCCCTATATACTGCACATGTAAAAAGTACAACCCAAACTTTGGATCTTTGCTTTACGAAAAGAGGGCCAAAAAGATCAGCTCCAACAACTTCAAAAACTTTGGAATCTCTGACTCGATCTAGAGGTAGGTGGATTGGAGGTGTAGTATATGGCTTTGTAGAGTATCTTTTGCATCTGTAACACTTAGACAATTGACTTCTAATGATGCGTCTAGAAGAAATTATCCAATATTTTTCTCTTAAAATGGATCCAACTGTTTGAAGTCCAGCATGACAATTCTTTAAATGACATTCTTGAATCAGACAATTCACTAAATGATGTTTCGATGGTAATAAAATTGGATATCTGAAAGAAAACTCGTCATCCCGCTCTAATATCTTTGTTTTTACTCTCAACAATCCTTCTTGATCTTTCATAACCTTTAATCCTTTTATTGCATCAGTAGTATTACCAAAACTTTCCGATTGTATTATTGACCAGAGCGACCTTTCCGCATCTTCTTTTTCTTCAATTGACAATTCTGATGGAAAACATATATTTCGATTTCTGCACTTCATTATGAATCTCTTCACCCAACATACGACATTAATAAATCTACAAAATTTTGAAATTCTACTATATATCATAAATTCATGTGAATTAGAACATAAAAGAGTAGGTACTGAAGTTTTCTTCTTTTCCATCATTACTAATTCTTCGTTGGGGCTTGTTTCTGAATGTGGCCAATTTTCTTCTGATAACTTCAACCATTCTGGTCCCTCCCACCATCTCATCTTCAGCAGCTGTTTAGGACTACATCCGCGAGAAGGTAGATCAGCAGGGTTGAGATGACCAGGTACGAAGTTCCATTGTTGAGATTCGGAAAATTTACAAATTTCTCTAACTCTATTGCCTACAAACGTTCCCCATTGATCATTTCTTCGAATCCAAGCGAGAACAGTCGAAGAGTCGGTCCAATACTTTACTGGTATGGAAATACAATTAAAGGCTTTCAAAACAAATTTAGTCAACCTTATTCCTAAAATACAAGCAAGAAGCTCTAAACGTGGTATGGTTACATTTTTCTTTGGTGCAAGACGAGACTTAGCTCCTAAAAGTTGTACAAAGACTGCGTCTTTATCTTCACAACGTAAGAAAACTGCTGTTGCATAAGCTCTGGTACTTGCATCACAAAATGTATGAATAGACCATTTTTCTTTACAACCATAGCCTACACGTCTATTTATCTTCACGTCATTTAAATACTTGAGTTCGCTATACCATTTTTGAAAATTATTCCGGATTTCTTCTGGAAGTGGAGCATCCCAATCTAATTTCGTCGACCAGGCGTCTTGAATTATCAGTTTGGCTGGCAACAATGCTGGGGCTAAAAATCCTATTGGATCGAAGATCCCTTGGGTTACAGCTAATATCTTTCTTTTCGACAGATTTTCTATCTCATCACTAAATTTATAAGCGATCTTCAAACTATCTTCCATTGTGTCCCACTTCAACCCTAAAACCGGAACTATCGTTGTTACACTTTTGCTGAGCACCTTCTTTTCGTTAAGGAAACTGCTGTCTTCACTTTTAATTGGTCCGAATTCCCACATTCTTAATTCCATTTTCGCATCAACCATGATTTCTGTAGATTTTGAAATAAAATTTTCTAGTTCAGGCACATTGTCGACTGAAGTAACGCAGTTATCTATATAGTATGATTTCATAAGCTTCTCAGCTATCTGTTTGTTTTCTTCATCAACATTACTCAAATGATATCTTATAACTGCACCTAGCAAAAATGGGCTACAAGTTGCTCCAAAAACTACTCTATTGTGTTGATAAACTTGAAATTCGTCAGGACTCTTCCACCATAAAAATCGCAAGAAATGCCGATCTGATTCTTTGACTTCAATTTGAAGAAATGCTCTTCTTATATCAGCTACTACCCCAACAGCTTTCTCACGAATTCTTATTAACACTGCAGGAATTTGTTCGATGAGGTTTGGTCCTTTGAAGAGGCAATCATTTAAAGAAGGAGACCTCCCCACCTTACACGATGCATCAAAAACTGGTCGAACACTTGTAGTAAAACTATCTGGTTTGATGACGGGATGATGAGGTAAAAAATGTCCTGGAATCTTGAGTGTTTCATCTAGTACTTTACTGATAACGCCTTCTTCTTCCCATTCACAAAAAACTTTAGCATATTCTTCAAACATTTTCATTGATTTTAATTTCTTTGTTGAATTTATCAATCTTCGTTCCGCTATGTGTCTATCTGAGGGAATCTCACGTTTGCAGTTAATCCAAGGAAGACCTACAATATAGCGACCTTCTATATTTCTATCAACTTCTTTTATAAAATTATCATGAGCGAGTTCTTCTTCTTCTGCTTTAGACAAAGTTTGACAGGGATCTGTTATACCAATTGTCTCTAACTTCCATAATTCTGGAATCTTCATATCTTTTAAAGCTAGGTTCGTGATAAACATATTTCCATAATTTAGGCAAGACTGTGATGTACTTTCTAAACGACCACAAAGTGTCCATCCAAACTTTGTCTCTATTGCTGTAAGACCGCTCTTTAACTGTTTTACTCGACCTGTAAGAAGTTGTCCGTAGTAATCGCTTCCAATCAAAATTTCAATTTTTGGACTTCCTGCTCCTAAATCTGTGATCCATAGTTTATTTTGTTTAAGCTCTTTAATTACTGATTCTTTTGGTATCCGAGGAATATAGTTACAAATTATATCTTGATCCAAAAGTTCTAAGACTTCTTTCGTTTGTTTCTGTCTATCAGAAGAACTTAACTCAACTTGGAATTTATTGTGAGATTTAGCTTCTGTTTGCGTACCACCAAACAAAGTGTGTACAATAGCTTCAGAAGAAATGGGATGTAAACCTAACTCTTCAGCTGTACCTTTTAAAATATAGCTCTTTTGCGACCCACAATCAAGTAACGCTCGTACTTTCTTTGTTATTCGACCTTTAATAACTATTTCTAAAGTCATAAGGGCTACTTCAGCAGAACACTGCTTACTTGCTATGGTGCTTTGAATAACTTCTGGGGTCTTAACTGTATTTCCTGGTTCTTTACACATTGAAATTTCAGGGCATAATAACTCGGTATGGGGTTTAGAACAAACGTGGCAACGAATAAAAACTTTGCAAACTTTAGCGTGGTGACCAAAACGAAGACATTTTAAACAGCAATTTTTATTCTTAATTTTGGCCTTCCGTTCATTAAAGGAAAGAGATCTAGCCCTAACACAGTCCTTGCTTTCATGAGATTTACTGCAAAATAAACAAAGGCGTTCTTTTGCGCTAAATAGCCCTGCCGCAGTAGGTATTTTACTTTCTGCTTTTCTTAACTTTTCTTTAGGTTTGTCTTTAAAGCCCAGCTCTATAAAACTCGATTTGGCTAATTTGAATCTTTCCTCGTTTGCAACTTCTTGTTTCAGAAATTCCATCAAACTTACTATATTTGCTTTTGTTGACAATGCATTATTATTACTAACAGTGTTTGATGTGATTGAAATATTATATCGCTGCCATGCTTTTAATACATCTTCCGATAAGCTAGATTCTATCATGGGATAGAGCCACGCCGAATTGCTTTCTAAACTTAAACCCATTGATTCTAACGATCTTAAATATGCCTCGACTTTCGTGAATAAATCTGATAAGGGAAGTTTATCTTTGCCGTGCGCCTGTACATTAGCTACAATCAATTTTAGGAATTCTCTAACGTACACTTCTATTAGTAAATCTTTATTTCCAAAACGCTCTTGAAATGCCTCGACAGCTTTGGGGTAATTAACTGCGGTCATTGGATAACTCTCTAACAAGCGCCTGGCACTGGTTCCAGGTTCTACCGATTGGATAAGATACTGAAATTTGTCACTATTATCCAAATCTATGTCTTCATGAATTTTCTGAAACTGGGACCAAAATGAAAGATAATTTATTAACTGCGAATCGAATGGCTTAATATTCAATTTAGGTAATTTATAATGCTTTGATTTGGAATAACCGTGATCTGTGCTTTTTTCACTATCATCTTGATTACGTTTATTTGTACCCAATGCTTCGCTAACTTTACTCTTAATGGTAATAAATTGATCTGAATAACTTTCATTTTCCACTACTTCATTTTCAATAGCCTCTTCATCGCATTTATCATCATCTAACATGAGTTCAATTATAGCTTCATCAATAGCTTTAATTTCATGAATCAAATTTTCTAATTTACTAAAACCGTCTAAAATTTTGTCCTTATCTAATGACTCGCTGTTAATTTCTTCATTCAAAACATTTAAAGTTCTGGTAAATGACGCTCGTAGAGGTGTACGCTTTTTCTTTAACTTATTCATCTTAGAAAAATTAAGTAGTAATGCACAGCTTATGAAAACACTATACGCTATAAAAACAATTCAAAATCTCAACAGTATTATTCAAATGTCCCTGTTCGGGCGCCAGATTTGTTCTGTAAACAATCAAAACTTTATTTGGGTTCAAAAATCTTCTAAATATTCTTGAATTTTCTTTTTTAAAAATTTTATTACATACTTAGAATTATAGAATAAAGAAATATTGAATTCAAATTATTTACATACTATGTACAAAATGTATAATATGTACAAAATATAAATGCTTTTACCTTGATAATTTTTGATCATCATACTAAAAACTGGAAAGATGATCCTTTATGCATTTCTGCGTGCCTTTTCATAAAATTAACATAATTCTTCAATAAAACTCAAGACACGCACGACAAACAAAAAATATGAACATTCTCTCTCTCAAAAAATTCTTTTACATTCCATCAAAAATTGATGCCAACTTTTTTATCTAAACTTTTAACTCATCTCGTAAGATAAAAAATATAAAAAGCAAAGCAGACGAAAAAACAGCTTCGCTTCCATAGCAACGAGTCGCGTCTTATAAATAAATTAAATATCACAATTGCAAATATGCAAACGATTTTCTGTGAATAAACTGGGATAACTTAATTTATCAATTCCTAACAGTACCTTTACAGATTTTTTTTTACAGTGCAGAATATTTAATTGTGCATTTTTAAAAACCAAATAAATTCTCAAATGTTTCAGCTTTAATTGAAACGATAAATACTAAAAATGTTGGGGGTATATGAAAACTCCTCATTACCTACAGCCCCCAGCGAAATATATTAATTAGATATTCATGAAATTGCACGACCAAAAGTTTCAATTTAAGTAATTAATGACAATAATTTTTGAAAAATCTATTATTCCGCAAAAAATAATATTGTTCATATAAATAGGAAATAAATTTGTCAATGCGTAAGTAGAAAATCTCATTGTAAATCTTCATAAGAAATGATGTTTTATCACTTGAGTTTATATATTGTATCCCAAATTAAATATCACAGAAAACTTTTATCTTATCTATGCATTGTGATGAAATAGTTAAAAAAGAACTATCTGCTTTAACCCTTTATCTAGTGCATTATTAATTTATGAAAATTTTACATTCTAAAGCATTTTACGTAAATGGCTTAAACTAAATTAAAAGATTTACATAATCACTCAATAAATTTTTGAAGGATTTTAGAAGGATTGAAGGATTTAGAAAAATTTTTAATTAAATTTGAATTTACAGGGATTTTGTGCAATATATGCAACCTCACTCAAATCTTTTACTTTAAATTGTTTTCTTAGTACTTTGAAGAATTATAAAATGTACAAATATGATATTCTTACAATGTAAATATTGAAATAATTCCAAATTGAAAAATCCTCTTCCCCCTCCCTCAGCACCAAGAAAGCTGAAAAGATACAAATGCAAAATAAATCATCCTTTTAAAAATATTTTTGTTTTCTGTAACCAATAATGCTTTTGGAACAAAATAAAGTAATGCATCTGTAACTCATTTTATACAGTATTACAACTAATTGACGTATTAAAAGAATTTTATAATAAGTAATTTTAATTATACTTATTAGTACCGTCGATAGATAAAGGGCTAATGGGAAAATTCACATAAGGTATAATCTTTTAATATATAATTCCACGATATCTAATGCTTCATTTATAAATGGTTCCAGTAAAGCAAATCATGTCTATCACAAATCCCATTTGAGAATATTTATACATAATTAAATCCTAATATATTATACAAAAGTGTGACATTAATAGACGTATGTTATTCCTGTTGCTTTTGTTTTATTGTATTAATGTAGGTTTGTGAAATGAATTCTGTGAAATAAATTTATTTAATTAAATGAAAAACAATTTGTGAATGACAAGTTTTCATTCAACGCCTCTACTCTGATATATTTGTTAATCTCCAAATAAAAATATGAAAATATGTAGAATCTGAATTTAATTCTATTGGGATTTCGAAAAGGTTTTATTTCACAGATTGCCATTCAGTGTCTTTTACATTGTTTAAATTTATCAGGAATGACTAGATAAAAGTCACAGTATTTAATTGTATGTTTTTAGGTGCATTCGCAATTATATAAATATGTAGCATCTATAGTCGTTGTTCAGTCCGTCCGTCTGTCCGCATATAACAAAGAAAAAACTAACCAACCGAACCGTTTATAATTTAAAATGTATAACTGTTGCATAAATCTGTTGAATCATTTCAAATTTTATAAAAATTGGATGTATAGTTTAATTACAGGGGCAATCAAAAGCATTTCGTTACATTACGATCAATGGGAAAAAATAGATTCAAATGTATTTTAATGTTGGTACACTCTTTCGAACATAATAGAGTAGATGTCCAACTATGAAGTATATACTAAAAAATATATTCTTCACAATCTGTTTTGCAAAAAATAATTGTTATTCATTTACAAGGCCACACACAAGTATTCCATCACACAATGATAGGGGAAATAATGTTTGGAGAGCCTTTTAATACTATTAATCTATTTCACATTTTATCAAATTTATATGCCTTGCTGAAGTTGACTACAAGTTATTTTTCATACAGTAGAAAGCGGATAGTATTTACAATGACGCACAAAATATTTCGTCCACTATACTCTATCTCATGTATTGTATACTATTACATCAAAATGTGAATATTTTTAAAACTTTGTTATAGTACGAACTTACCTTATTTCCCTCATTTGCGAAGTTTGACGTGCAATTTCCAAATTGTCCAAAAAACATTTTTAACTGCAGTGATTTTGAATGAAACGATAATTACTATAAAATTCGGGGGCTATCTGATAAATCCATACTATACCTACTGCCTCTTAGTAGGATAACATATTTAGATATTCATGAGTTTTCACGACCAAAAGTTTGGATTTAAATAATTAACGTCAATAATTATTGAACAATTTATTATATGGTGGAAAAAAATACTCTGACAAAGTATATTTTTAAAATAAGAAGGAAATACATTTGTTCATGCTTAAGAAGAAAATTTCATTGCATATCCTCATGAGAAATAATGGTTTATCATTCGAGGTTATATATTGCATGTTAAGACAGCTCAAATTGAATATCACAGAATACTTTTATCTTATATATGCATTGTGGTAAAACAGTTCTAAAGAACTGTCAGTTTTAATGGAAATATACGAATGTGATATGTTCGTTTAAAGTACAAATCCACAAAATTCAGTGCTTCATTTAAAAATTATTCAAATGAACCAAATTATTTCTATCATTAATTTAATTTGAGAAAGTTTAAAAATAATTAAATTCTAATGTGTGGCACACATTTATAACATTTTATTGATGTGTGACATTTGTGTTGGATTTGTTTAATTCCTTTAATGTATGTTTGTGAAAAAAATTACGAAATTTAAATTTTTTTAAATGAAAAAATATTTGTGAATGAGAAGATCTAAATTCAATGCCTTTATTCAGGTATATTTATTAAGTTCAAAATATATAATGAAAAATATTTAGAAATTATATTTAATTACACCTGGATATACAAAATATTTTATTTCATTGATTGCCATGCAATACCATTTGCAGTGATTAAATTTATCACGTGTTACTCGATAAAAGTTGTAGTATTTAATTATGCTTTTTTTTTTATTTTATAAATAAATTCTGAAATGCAGCTGTTTTAAATGAAATGATAAATACTATAAAATATAGTAGTTATATGAAAGCTCCACATTACTTGCAACACCCAACGGGATATCTTATTTAAATATTCATGAGTTTTTACGACCAAAGATTTGAATTTATATAATTAATGCCAATATTTTTTAACTATTTATTATTTTGTAAAAAATAATGGTCGCATAAAATATATTGTTAAAATAAGAAGGAAAAACATTTGTCAATGCATAGATAGAAAATTTAAATGCATATCCTCATGAGAAAGAATGTTTCATCACTTGAGGTTACATATTGCATCCCAAATTGAATAACACAAAATACTTTTATCCTAAATATACATTCTGATGAAACAGTTCTAAAACAACTATCAGTTTAAATGCAAAGCTTCATTAGATGAATGTTCTTAATGTAAATACAATTCTGCGAAATCCAGTCCTTGATTTTAAAATCATTCAAATGAAGCAAATTATGTCCATCAAAAATTTCATTTGAGAATGTTTATACATAATTAAATTATAATATAAGATACAGACATGTGACATTTTACAGACGTGTTATTTTGTGTTGGTTTTGTTTTATTAATTTAAATTAGGCTTGTGAAATAAATTCCGAAAGTTAATTTTAATTAAAGGAAAATCAATTTGTGAATGAGAAGCTTTAATTCCATCGCCTCTATTCAAATACATTCATCAAATTCAAAATATATGATTGAAAATATCTAGAAATTGCGTTTAATTCTACATGGATATAAAAAAGTTTTTATTTTACTAATTTTCATTTCGTACCTATAGCTAACGGCGGATCCAGCCCTCCTTTTAGATGGGGGTCATGGTTCCTTTTTTCGAGGAGGGGTGGGGGTCACGTCCCTTAATAAGCAATTTTTATAGTGAAGATTGTCCCCACATTCAAAATAGCTAAACTTCTGATACTTTTGGGAATTTAATTTCATTCATAACAAAAGAGTTGCATAATTTTCGTAAAATTATAAATATATACATATTTTATTCAGATGTCAAGAAATTGAAGATTTTCCCGTTTTCATATAAAATCAAACAATCATTTAATATATTGAGCATTTTATGACAAATTTAAGGACTTGAGAGCTTCAAAAAGCCGTCATGAGAGAGCAATTGGTTGTTATGGCCTGAAATTCAATGTAAATTTCTACAGTTTAGAGAGATTTGGTAAAAATTTTTTTGCATTTATTGAAAAATGGAAAACGTTAATCAACCAGATTTGCTCTGAATAAACGCATGTTGCATCTAAGGTAAAAAATACTTCATGGATATGTCAGAAATTACCTACTTTGGGTTTAATTATAGCTTTTAAAGAGGTAGAAAAATCTTGATTGTTAAAAAAGGAAAATATTTAAAAAAAAAATCAATATATTTTTCATTTTTAAAATTTCCTTTAAAAATATTCCTAGTTCAGATAGGGGAGGGGGGGGGGGTAATGACCTCCGTGATCTTTCGCTTGGATACGCCACTGCCTATAGCCAGTGTTTAAATTTATCACATGTTACTCGATAAAAAAACGGAGTATTTTGTAGTGCATTTTTTTAAAAGTAAATAATTTCTCAAATGTAGCATATTTAAACGAAACGATAGATATTATAAAAAATAGTGGTTATATCACAGTTCCACATTACTTACAGCTAACAGCGAGATAATTTTTTTAGCTATTCATTTAATGCCTCCATTCAAATATATTTATTAAGTTCAAAATGTAAAATAAAAAAATATCCTGAAACTGCATTAAATTCTAAGGAGATATTAAGAAGAGTTTATTTCACTGTTTGCTTTTCAGTGCATTTTGCAGTTTTTAAATTCATCACATATTACTCGATAAGAGTCTTAGTGTTTAAGCTTTTATCTACCGACGGTACTTATAAGTACCATTGTGGAAAATTTAATAAAAACGTATTTAATCAGTTCTTTTAATAAAAGTTCTTTTTCTTACCACACAATATAAGGTACCCTGGGGTAATAACGCCACGTTAAGGTTCTACCAATTTTCACGGCTTAGTTTTAGATTGTATTTTTCAAACAAATATAGGATCTGATACAGCAACTCATTGACTATCTATATAAAATAAAATAATTTAACAGATATGTATTCATAAAATGTAATGGCGTTTTTTCTTGACCCATGCTATTTGGCGTTATTACCCACCTATATGGGTAATAACGCCATGCAAACAAAACTATGAAATAAGATGGAATAATTGCATGTAGATAGCCCAATTCTAAAGCCCAATTCTAAAAGTACAATCTCTACAAACTTAGAAATTGAAAAATTGCATTCTAAGCTATTAAAAATGTTCAATTTTTTGTGAAAGTGTAAGAAAAATAAAGGTGTGGTGTGGAAGGGGGGGGGGGTTGAGGCAAAAGAATATCAGACTGTGAGCTTCTTTTTGCTTAAAAAGGACCGTTTAAATAGAAATAGGAGAAACATTGCACAGTTTTAACTGTGTTTATTTGAATCAGTATTTAGGATGTAGCTCGGCCACTGTAGGGAATCAACCCAGGCTCGGACTGGCCCGCCGGCCGATCGGCCCGAGGGTTGGTGCGCCCTCGTTCAGAAATACTTTTGCGCCCCCAAGTGCTAAGCCAATTTAATATTTTTTCCCGCATTGTACACATGCATTCTGATCCATTGAAGTAAATTAAAATTTAAACCCTGACTTTTCTTTGGTGCTATGCAAATGTATCGAACCTTTTCAAGTCTGATACAACACAAGCAAGTAAAATTGACTTGAGTTGGTTAAAAATTTTTGCGCCCTATGAAAATCCAAGGTCTGCGCCCTTTGCACAGACCCAGTCCGACGCTGAATCAACCGGGGTATTAATGCCAAGGATTGGCGTTATTACCCCCGTATAGTTATTGCGCAGTACATTTTAAATTACAAATGATCTCGAGAAGATATCCAAAATCTTCAACAACATTTTAAAAGTACATGAAATGCACTACAAATTTATGTAATTAACAAAGTATTTCAGGATAAAAACATAGTCTTCACATCACAAAACGTGTCTCGCAAATTTTAGATCAAGCGTTAATTTTAGTTGTTTGTAAAAACAATAAGACCTAAAAATGAAACAAATTAACTTGAAGCTGTTTTTTGCTATTTATATGACTCAAAACCCTTCTGCGCAGAGCACATGGGTGTCATTTACCTGATTATTTCATAATTATGCAAAATATAAGCACTTGGCGTTATTACCCCGCCTGGCGTTATTATCCCAGGGTACCTTACTTTATTTAATCTAATTTAGATTGAATATAAAAACAGTTGAAGTTAAATATTTTTAAAAAGAAGTAATTTTTTTAATCATTTTCATTGGTATATCTTTTTTTTTGAAAAAAAGTATATGAAATATTTCCGACGGTAACCTTTCCATTTACAGAGAGGATCATAATATATTTAAATACATTGCTTTCATAATAATTGTAATATATCCATAAGAGTATTTCTTGTTAATTAATTTGATTATTTTTGTAACTATTTTACAAAATAAATTATAAATACAGACTTATTTAATCAGTTTTCATGAAAACACACTTCTAAATTTCCCATTATTATTATTTAAAAATTCCAGTATATCTTCAGATATTAAAGAAGACAATTATTGATGTGAAGCCATTTCTTGATGAATTATTCAGTTGATAAAGGGTTAATTGTGCATTTAAAAAGTAAATAAATAAATTCTCAAATGTAGCGGATTTAAATAAAAGAATAAATACTATAAAATATAAGGATGATATGAAAACTCCACATTACCAACAACCACTAGAGTGATATATTATTTAGATGTTCAAGAGTTTTACGACCAAAGGTTTGGATTTAAATAATTAATGTCAATAGTTTTTTGAAAAAATTACTATTCCGTAGAAAAAATACTCCTATAAAGTATATTTTTAAAATAAAAGGGAAATACATTATTAGATGCGTAAGTAGAAATTTTATTGTATATGCTCATAAGAAATAATGTTTTATCACTTGAGGTTATCTATTGCATGTTAAGAAAGTTCAAATTGAATATCACAGAAAACTTTTATCTTATACATGCATTGTGATGAACTGACAGTTCTAAAGAACTGTCAGTTTTAATGGGAAAAATCTCCTGAGGTATGTTTTTTTTAAATTCAATTCCACCAAATAAAATCCTTTATTTAAATTACTTAAGTCAAACGAATTACATCAATCACAAATTTCATCTGAGACTATTTGTAGATTGTGTAATTCTAATATGTAATACAGACGTATGACATTTGCGTTGGCTTTGTTTTATTCCTCTAATGTAGTATATTGAAATAAAATCCGATAATTAATTTTAATTAAATGAAAATCAATTTTTAAATCAGAAGTTTTATTTTGAAAGCATCTAGTCAGATCTACTTAATAAGTTCAAAATATATAATGGAGAATACTTTGAAATGGTATATAATTCTACTGGGATATAAAAAAAAGTTTATTTCACTGGATTGCCATTCAGTTTAACCCTTTATCTACCGACGGTATTTATAAGTACCAATAAAATATTTCATTATAAATTTTTTTTAATGTGTCAATTTGTTGTAATACTGTATAGAATGTGTTACAGATACATTACTTTATCATATTCTAAAAGCATTATTGGTTACACAATATATATATATATATATATATATATATATATATATATATATACAGGGTGTATCTAAACTACTGGCAAAACTTTAAGGGGTGACAGTACACATTAAGACAAATAATATTACATGGAAAACTAAGGGTCCCAAACGTCTTCTGAAGGAAATAGGCGCCATTGAAGTTTAGGGTCCAAAATTTGAAATGATTATAAAAAAAGGAAAAATTGGTCGATTCGTTGGCGGTTTTCACGAAAACTACTCTTTATGTCAGTAATGTCTTGAAAATAAATTATAAAGATAAATTTCAAAAAATGCCGATAGAGGGCGCTTTAGACTTTGGAGTAACGAACAACAATTTTTTACCATTAATTTTTGCATATCATTAAATTTTTTAAAAGTTTAGTCATAAACTTAAATTTTGAGCTCAAAATCTGTGGTTAGGTAGCCCAAACTGAACTGTGTTCAATGGGAGTGGGTAGGTTCAAATTTCAATTGATTTTAAAAAACAGAAAAATTGGTCAATTGATTTGCGGTTTTCACTAAAATTATTTATTATGTCAGTATTGTCTTGAAAATAAATTATACAGATAAATTTCAAAAAGGGTCGATAGAGGGCGCTTTAGACATTGGAGTAACGAACAACTATTTTTTACCGTTATTTTTTGCATCTCATTAAATTTTTTTAGAAGCTTAGACATAAACTTAAAATTTGAGCAGAATAACTGAACTGTGTTCAATGGGGGTGGGGAGGTTCAAATTTCAAATGATTATAAAAACGGAAAAATTGACCGATTCATTTGCGGTTTTCTCTAAAATCATTCTTTATGTCAGTATTTCCTTGAAAATAAATTTTAAAGATAAATTCCAAAAAATTCCGTTAGAGGGCACCTTAAACTTTAGAGTAACCAACAACTATTTTTAACCGTTATTTTTTATCTAAATAAATGTTTTAAAAGCTTAAACTCAAATTTTCTGCTTAAAATCTGAATCATTGTGAGTAATTAAGTAGCGAAAAATTGAACCGTGTTCGAAGTGTGGGTAGGGTAACATTTCAACTCCTGAACACAGTTCAGTTTACGCTTCTTAACCCCTCCCAACGATTCAAAGTTTTAGCTCAAAATTTAGTATAAGCTTTTGCAAGCATTTAATTAGACGCAAAAAATAACAGTTAAAAATTGTTGTTGGTTACTCTAAAGTTTAAGGTGCCCTCTAGTGGAATTTTTTTTAATTTATCTTTAAAATTTATTTTCAAGAAATACTGACATAAAGAATGGTTTTAGAGAAAACCGCAAACGAATCGACCAATTTTCCCGCTTTTTTTAATCATTTGAAATTTGAACCTTCCCATACCCATTGAAAACAGTTCAGTAAACGCTACATCACCACTCTCAACGATTCAGATTTTCAGCAAAAAAATTTAAGTTTATGTGTAAGTTTCAAAACAATTTAATGAGATGAAAAAAATAACGGTAAAAAATAGTTGTACGTTACTCTAAAGTCTAAAGCGCCCTCTATCGACATTTCTTGAAATTTATGTTTATAATTTATATTCAAGACAATACTGACATAAAGAATAGTTTTAGTGAAAACCGCAACTCAAATGACCAATTATTCAATTTTTTATAATCATTTGAAATTTGAACCTACCCACTCTCATTGAACACAGTTCCGTTTGCGCTACTTAACCACAGATTTTGAGTTTAAAATTTAAGTTTATGTCTAAACTTCTAAAAAAATTTAAGGAGATGCAAAAAATAACGGTAAAAAATAATTGTTCGTTAGTACAAAGTCTAAATCGCCCTCTATCGGCATTTTTTGAAATTTATCTTTATAATTTATTTTCAATACAATACTGACATAAAGAATAGTTTTCGTGAAAACCGCAAACGAATCGACCAATTTTTCCGTTTTTTATAATCTTTTCAAATTTTGGACCCTAAACTTTGATGGCGTCTATCTCCTTCGGAAGACGCTTGGGAACCTTAGTTTCCCATTTAATATTATTTGTCTTGATGTGTACTATTTCCTCTTAAAGTTTTGCCCAGTAGTTTAGATACACCCTGTATATATATATATGTGTGTGTGTGTGTGTGTGTGTTTAAAAGGATGATTTCTTTTGCCTTTGCATCTTTTCAGCTTTCTTGGCAGTGAGGGAGGGGGGTAGGGATTTTTTAAGTCTGAAGTATTTCTATAATTTTTTTTAAGAACATTATATTTGTACATTTTATAATTCTACAGAATACTATGAAAACAATTTAAAATAATAAATTTTACTGGTATATTATAAATATAATAATGGTAATTATAAATATTGTACAAAATCTCTTTAAATTCAAATTTAATTAATCCTTCAATTCTTCTAAAATCTTTCAAAAATTTATTAAATAATTATGTAAATCTTTTAACTTAGTCTAAACAATTTATGTAAAATGCTTTAGAATGTAAAATTTTCATGAATTCATAGTTCGGTAGATAAAGGTAAATGTAAAATATTCAAATACGAAATTTTTGAAATTGCTTTCTCATTAATTATACATTTATTTTATATTTACGATAGAAACAATACTTGGATATATACTTAAATAAAGAGATATTCAAAGTTCATTATCAATAAACTGAGGTTTTCAGAATTATTAATGAATTAATCCTCGGTAGAAATTAACTTTACTTTCGGTTGGATTTATCTTTACGGCATGTTCCCAGAGGGAAATATTTAATTAATTCCGCAGTACCATTCAGATATCGCTCTTGCATATTATCTGTGAAACATTATTATTATTTTTATATACCTATGCGCAATGAAAGGTTAATTGTTATATTTCTAAAGTAGTGCAAATTTGTCCTGCAAATCTACAGTGACATGAGGTGATAGAAGGATAGATGTTATAAATTGGTTTTAAAAAAAAATATGAAAAATTGCTAAATAAGCAAGAAAAAATTTATGAAATATAAGATAGAAAGTTGATAAGAACTTATTTACTTTATTTTTAATAGATTAATAAAGTTAAGGATTAAATCAATTAATCTTCCCTAGAAATGAACTTTACTTTCGTTTGGATTTATTTTTACGGCATGTTCCCATTGGGCAATATTTAATTAAATCAGCAGTACTATTCATATATCGCTTTTCCACATTAATCTCTCAAGCATTCAAACTATGCTATAAAAATATTTGTTGATCAGTAGGGGAGAGTGGGGATACTTGAGCCACCCCTATTATCTCTACAGTTAATTAATTTTTCTTTCTAAAACTGCCAATATGGTAACATATTTATAGTTCTGAACATGTGAAAAAGAAATCACATACCTTGGTGCTATTTTGAAAGTATGGTGATTAATAGTTGTTTTTTCCTATCTGAAGTAAATATTTTAATGCATTTTTTTTTTTTTTTTTTTTTGTAATCAAAGGTTTGTTTAAAGTTGCAACACTATAGATAAATTTAATAAGTATAATTTCAATTGTATTTTGAATCTAAAATAATTCAAATAGCTGCATGCTTTACTTTGTAAAACGGTGATAAACAAAAATAGTGGTAACAGGGATACTTGAGCCAGTGAGAATGAGGATACTCGGGCCATAACTCAACCATCCCCACTAGGAAATTAAACATGGGTCAAACAAACAAAAAGTAAAATTACGTCTTTATATTCACTAATAATTTTTTTTCTGAATAAAAGGGAGAATAATTTTTATTTTTTTTTTCCTAAAAAATAATGACTTAAAAAAATGTTTAAAAATGTATATTTTTTTAATTAAAATATCCATTTTATTTTTCATTTTGACTAACAAAATAGACTGTTTAGATAAATTCAAACATAGTTTACAATTTAACTTTTATTATATTAAAAAAGTTTTAAAACTGTTTAACAGGTCATAATCCCTAATACTATAATTAGTTAGGTCCAACATATTAAAATTTTTATTTTTTAATACAATATATTAAGATTATTATTTTATATTGAAATTGTAATCTCTGTTACTGTAATTTTTTTAATGAAAGGAATGACTTCTATTGTCCCCAACAGAGGGTACTACTGAGTTACCATGTAGGTAAAAATAAAAAGATGTGTGGTGTTACAACCATTCTGAATTTGTTCTTCATACATGTTGCCAAAGAGTTGAAACTGTGGAATCAAAAAAGTGTTTGAAAGAGTGGAATGATACATCTGGTTCAGATTCTGACAGGTACTCAATGAGTGAGAGACTTAGAGCATGAGTTCGACAATATCATTGGATGAAAATTCTGTCAATGATGGTGATGATATGAACAGAAAACCTTCTATTGATGATTGGTTGCTAGTAAAATATGCCGGAAAGAAAACTGTAAAAAGATTTGTTGGACAAATGCTTAACATTTCAAAAGATGAATTGAAAATTAAATTTGCTCGAATATTTGCAGATTCCAAATTTAAATGGCCCCTAACTGAGGATATGTCTACCATCAATATAACTCAAGTTGATTGGATCCTTCGACTACCAGTTATAACGACAAAAAATGATCATATTACTAGCTTTGTTTTCTCAATTCATTTTGAATTATTTTATGCATCATAATTTATCATTCTGTAAAATATTTGTTTCAAAAATAAAGCGAAAAAAAATTACTTTTGTAGGTATTTTCCGTACTGGCTCAACTATCCCTTCACCATGGCTCAAGTATCCCCATCATATGATACGTGAGCCACGATGTGAAAGAAAAAGTAAAAATATACACAGTAAAAAATGAAACCCAAATTGGGTTGAAAGATTTCTGGGTACAGAATTGTTCCAATTTGGAAAGTTCAGTTTGTAGCACAAAATCGTTTTAAATAAGTCTGATTTTTAATTACATTAAAACAATTAAAATATCTTAGATAGTATATACATTTTACCTCAGAAATTTCGATTAATTTAATGTTAATAAATATCTGCTCTGTTTTGAACCATTTTGGGTTATCTCTTTTGGGAACAATACTCTACCATTTTGGAATCCTTACTGTACCATTTCAGGAAAATTACCTATACCCAGAAATCTTTCAACCCAATTTGGGTCTTCATTTTTTACTGTGTATTAGACATAGAAAAATAGTTCAAAATTAATTGAAAGTTGTTTTCATTTGAAGAAAAAATATCAAATTTTCGTTTTCAATATTTTATTTTGTTCTAAAAAGTTATAAAAAAATTAAATAAATAATAGAATTTAAAAAGTGGCTCAGGTATCCCCATCTTCCTCTATTCATCTATATATTATTCCTTTTGTCAATATTTCTTTTATCACCTAATATATAACATACAACAATGAATGAAATATTCATTGAATAGAATGTTTTGCCCACATCTGATATTGCATATGCAATTTATCTGATATACAGAGTACAATGATTAATGAGGTATCATTGGAATACACATTTTTCCTAACTTAAATTGCAAATGAATTATAGTAGATTCCCGTTATTACGATGATGACATAAGTTACTTCATTTGAATAATTTTAAAATGAAGCATTTGAAACAGTTTTTAAAGAAGTATAAGTTTAAATGGAAAATTTAACAACAAGTATGTTCTTTTAAAATACAATTCTTTACAATAATTAAAATCAACGTTTAACACACAATACATAAACACACACCACATACGTATACGATTCACGAGCACCAGGGCTCGCTTCCTCAGTGTATAATAGTTAAAATGCTTAAAAACTGAACCCCCCCCCCCCAACTGACAGCAAGTCAGAGACCCAAATGTGCTCGTGAATCGTGAATCGTATATACGTATGTGGTGTGTGTTTATGTATTGTGTGTTAAACGTTGATTTTAATTATTGTAATCTTCCACACAAGGTTTTAGCTACAATTCTTTAAAATCCAATGCTTCATTTTAAATTATTCAAATGTAAGAATTTATAAACATTTGAATAAACAATTTTATTTTACTTGAGAGAGTTGTAACGAAAAATTAAAAACAAATATTATTAAAGCATTATTAGCTTTAATAATATTTGTTTTTAATTTTCGTTACATCTATCTCAAGTAAAATAAAATTGTTTATTCAAATGTCTTTATCTAAAAGGTGAATTTCTAAAAATTTTGTGATTTAAAAATTTAAAAGATTTAATAATTTTTTATGGTAAGAAATTATGTCTATAACAAATTTCATGTAAGAATATTTAAGCATAATTTAATAATGATATGCGATAAAGACTTATGACAATTGTATCTTGTTTCATTCCTTTAATGTAGGCTTGCAAAATAAATTACGAAAATTAATTATAATTAAATGAAAGGCAATTTATGAATGAGAAGTTTTAATTTCAACATCTCTATTCAAGATACAGTTATTAAATTCAAAACATATAATGAAAAGTATTCAGAAATTGTATTTAGTTCGATAGAAAAACGAGTTTTTTTCGCTGATTGTCATTCAAACTAATGCCAACTAGATGTAAAATATTCATATACAAAATCTTTGAAATTATTTTCTTCTTAATTATACATTCAATTCGTATTTACGATAGAAACAATACCTGGATATATGCTTAAATAAAGAGGTATTCAAAGATTCTTAGCAATATACCAAGGTTTTTAGGAGTATTAATAAAATAATATTTTCTAGAAATGAACTTTCCGCTGCATTTATTATGGCATGTCCTCAGAGGGAAATATTTAATTAAATCAGCAGAACCAATCAGAGATCGTGCTTCAATATTTTTTTGTGAAACATTCAAAAAAGAAATAAGTTTTTTGTAGACCAGTATTCAGCGTATATATTAGTTTTGTTGCCAACATCCCTTTTTCTCAACTAATATGCAACATACAACTATGAAGAAAGTATCATTGAACAGAAAGTTTTGTCCGCATCTGATATTGCACACATAATTTAACTGATATACGGCGTACGACGGTTAATGAGGTGTTATTGGTAAAGGCTGTTGTACTGGCTGACTTTGCGAATGAACTACAGTAGAGTCCTGCTATTCCGACCTAATTGGCGTAATTTTTTTTTCCAACCACCTTCGTCGTTCCAAGCCCAAGCTCGCACTCTGATTGGTTGTTGCTCTCGGCACTGTTTTTATGTAACTTGGCGATAATCATACTTGGCGTAGCGATAGATGCTTCCGTCGAGGAGTTTGATTTCCTTCCCAACCGAGTACAAAGTAACTTTTCTCTTGCCGCATTGGATTGGATGGAACGTGTCTTACTGAAAGCTGTACTCTTTAAAAGTTTTTACACACAACTTTTTACTTTGTACTCGGTTTACTTCGTACTCGGTTCGGAAGGAAATCAAATCACCAATCAGAGTGCGAGCTTGGCCTTGGAACGACGAAGGGGGTTGGAAAAAAAAATTACGCACCTAATTGGGACCGAACAATGTTCGATTTATCGAGAGTTCGGAATAGGCGGATTTCATTGTAAATCTTCGTGAGAAATAATATTTTATCATTTGAGATTTATATTGCATCTTGAGAAAGCCCAAATTGAATATCACAGGATACTTTTATCTTATCTATACATTGTGATGAAAAATTTCTAAAATAACTATAAGTTTTAATGGAAAATTTACATGTGGTATGTTCTTTAAAAGTTTGGTTCTACGAAATACAATGTTTCATTTAAAAATTGTTCAAAAGAAGCAAATTACGTCTAGCACAAATTTCATTTGCGAATATTTTTACGTAATTAAATTCTAACATGATACAGGCGTGTGATATTTTACAGACGTATGAGATTTGTGTCGGCTTTGTTCTGTTTGTTAAGTAGGTTTATGAAATAACTTCCGAAAATTAATTTTAATTAAACTAAAATCAATTTGTGAGTGAAAAGTTTTAATTTCAACGCCTCTATTCAGATACATTTATTAAGTTCGAAATATATAATGGAAAATATTTAGAAATTGTATTTCATTCTACAGGGAATTCAAAAAGAGTTTATTTCACTTATGGAATTCAAACTAAAACAACTAGATGGAAAATATTCATATAAGAAATCTTTGAATCTGTTTTCTTATTAATTATACATTCATTTTATATTTACGATAGAAACTATGCATGGATATATGCATAAATAAAGAAGTATTCAAAGATTCTTATCAACATACCGAGGTTTTCAGTAGTATTAATAAATTAATATTCTCTAGAAATGAACTTTAAGCTGGATTTATCTTTATAGCATGCCCCCAGAGCGAAATATTTAATTAAATCACCAATACCATTCAGATATCACTCTTCCACAATATCTCTGAAAACCTTATACTACGTTAAAATAACTAAATAACTAAATAAAAATAACAAAAATAAGATATTTATTTTATCAGTATTCATCGTATATATTACTTTCCCTATATTCAAATGAAGCAAATTATGTCGATCACAAATTTCATTTGAGATTATTTATACATAATGAAATTCTAGTATGTGATACAAATGTTTGACATTTTACAGAACTATGACATTTGCGTTGCCTTTGTTTTATTCCTTTAATGTGGGTTTGTGAAATAAATTTCGAAAATTATATTTAATTAAATGAAATTCAATTAGTGAATGAGAAGTTTTAACCCCTCTATTCAGATATCTTTATCAAGTTTAAAGTATACAATGGAAAATATATGGAAATCGTATTTAATTCTACTGGGATGCAAAAAAGGATTTATTTCACCGGATTGTCATTCAAATTAAAAACAACTAGATGTAAAATATACCAATACGAAATCTTTGAAATTGTTTCTTATTAATTATTTAATCATTTTGTATTTATGATAGAAACAATACCTGGATACAGGTTTAGTTAAAGAGGTTTTTAAAGTTCATTATCAATAAATTCTAGTGTATCAAGATCAAGATTTTCAAGTGTATTAATAAATTAAGTTTTTCTAGAAATTAATTTTAGGCTGATTTATCTTCATGGCACGAGCCCAGAGGGGAATATTTAATTAAATCAGCAATACCATTCAGATATACCTCTTTCACACATTATTTCTGAAACATTCAAGCTACGCTAAAATAAGTAAACAAATAAATAATTAAATAAAAATAAAAAAATAAGATATTTTTTATCAGTATTCATTGTATGTATTGCTTCTAGTAAGGTACCCTGGGCTAATAACGCCACGTTAAGGTTCTACCAATTTTCACGGCTCAGTTTTAGTTGGTATTTTTCAAACAAATATAGAAACTGATACAGCAACTCATTGACTATCTATATAAAATAAAATAATTTAACAGATATGTATTCATAAAATGTAATGGCGTGATTTCTTGACCAATGCTATTTGGCGTTATTACCCACCTATATGGGTAATAACGCCATACAAACAAAACTATGAAATAAGATGGAATAATTGCGTGTAGATTGCCCAATTCTAAAAATACAAACTCTACAAACTTAGAAATTGACAAATCGCATTCTAAGCTATTGAAAATGTTCAATTTTTTGTGAAAGTGTAAGAAAAAGGTGTGGTGTGGTGTGGGGGGAGGGGGGGAGGATGAGGCAAAAGAATATCAGACCGTGAGCTTCTTTATGCTTAAAAAGGACGCTTAAATAGAATTATTAGAAACATTGCACAGTTTTAACTGTGTTTATTTGAATCAGTATTTAGGATATAGCTCGGCCACTGTAAGGAATCAACCGGGATATTAATGCCAAGGATTGGCTCTATTACCCCATTATAGTTATTGCGCTGTACATTTTAAATTACAAATTATCTCGAGAAGATATCCAAAATCTTCAACAACATTTTAATAGCCCATGAAATGTACTACAAATGTATGTAATTAACAAAGTATTTCCGGATAAAAAAATAGTCTTCACAAGCGCAAAACGTATCTCGCAAATTTTAGATCAAGCGATAATTTTAGTTGCTTGTAAAAACAATAAGACCTAAAAATGAAACAAATTAACTTGAAGCTGTTTTTTGCTATTTATATGACTCAAAACCCTTCTGCGCAGAGCACATGGGTGTCATTTACCAGATTATTTCATAATTATGCAAAATATTAGCACTTGGCGTAATTACCCCGCCTGGCGTTATTACACCAGACCACCTTATATTCAAATGAAGCAAATTATGTCTGATACAAATTTCATTTGAGAATATTTATACATAATTAAATTCTAATATATGACACAGATGTCTGATATTTTACTATGCTAAAACTATGCTATAAAAAATAGACATTCGTTTAAAACTATGCTATAAAAAATAGACATTCGTTGATTAGTAATTATCGCATACATTACTTCTATTACCAACATCCTTTTTTATTACTATAGTAAAACTTCCATTTAACAAAGTTTCATTGTTGCACTTAAACACTTCGTTATAAAAAAAAAATTCATTAAATAGAAGTCAATTCAAATTTACGAGATTGTATAACAAAATACGCATACATAAAATAAGAAATACACATAAAGTTAAAATATTGGAAAATTGTATTTTGTTCGGGTATTTATACATATATATTATTACATTATATACATATATATTATATACATTCGGGCATATGAGATAGATTTATTTGGTGTACAGTTCAAAAAAAAGCACATAATAAAGAGAGATAAAGAAATACTGAACTATAGCGTAAAATACCAAAATTCGCATTTTGGTAAGTTTGCAAACAATTCATGTCTGACATTTTCATGAACTGAAATCCCTTTTTCTTATTATATCGAAGGCTTTTAGCCTTTTAATCTTTTGAATGCAAATGATTCAAATTGCGGACGATATAATGCATATTTTTATAGCAATGGTGTAAATTTCGAACATATTTAGTGACGATAAAATTCAATGTTAACTGTTGTTAGCTTTCGTTTTTTCAAAACTAAAACAAAATCACTTCACCTTTTTCATTCACGTATAAAATAATTTCATATTTATTACTTAGAACAGGTGTCACAAATAAAAATTAAATTAAAAAGTTGACATGTTTCGGTTCATTCATAAGAACCGTATTCATAACACATAAAATTTGAATACGGTTCTTATGAATGAACCGAAACATGTCAACTTTTTAATTTAATTTTTATTTGTGACACCTGTTCTAAGTAATAAATATGAAATGTTTTTATATTTAGTGACATTTCTGCAAATCATCTACCACAGCAAATGTCTTAATTTTGACCAATGTATTATATCAGATGATCCCAGTCTTGTGTCTGTCATATTAATTTACCATCACGTTTCAAAATGTGGTTTACTATGTAAATCTGAATCCTTGTGATGTCCTCTATCTCCTCTTAAAGTTTATCTCAATATTTCTTTGACACCCTGTATATTTAATTCTGCTTGATACATTGTGAATCGGGAGCTGATCGTTACAGCAACTGAGAGTTACAAAGTTGCATGCGTTTTTCAGCTCTGGTTTGTCGTCTGCTCGAAAATCAAAACAGAACGAAAGATTGATTGATGTATTGTCAATCGATCTTATTTTTTGGAACAAAAATTTTCATCAATCATTTTCGAACCGCAATGGAAAAAATGCCTGATAATTGAAATTTACAAAAAAAAAAATAAATAAATAAATAAATAAATAAATAAATAAATATAATAATAATAAATAAATTAAATGTTGTCGTGTAATCATTTTGTCGTGTATAAGTAATATTTTAATTACGAAATTTTGAACGTTTAATTATGTGATGAAAAGTAAAAAGAAAAACAATAATAATTGTGATAACAATAATAATAATAATAAACAAATAAAATAAATGAAAAATACAAATAGTTATGTCTTTGTTGTTCTTGTTATTAAAATTTATTTATAGTTATCTGAATGACTACTCTACTATTTTTAACAAAGAAATGAATTTTAATAAGAAAAATAGGTGCGAGCGGGATTGGAACTAACACAAAAAAAAATCTCAAATCCCGTATACTACTGACCCTGCTACAGAGTCACTTGCAAACGAGGATAAATTATCCAATTATAAACTGCAGCGCTGTTTAGACTCGATTTTGATTTTCGAGAAGACGAAAAAAACAGAGCTAAAATACGCATGCGCCAACTTTGTAATTCTCTGTGGCTGTAACGACTGTTTCTTCTATCAAATATACACTGGAACTAAAATAATTTCTTGAAAATCATAGGACTGGAGTGACTATCATGTGCGAGAACAACACTGTTAATATTAATGGTGACACACTGCATCTTTTAGGGATGAAAGGATTGTCTCACTGGCGACACCCCTAAGGGAGCAGAATAGCACCTTTAATTACGGTGAAAAGATGGCACCCTTAATCCAGAGTGCCCAATAATAAAAAATTAAAAAATAATAAACCGAATTTAGCCCTCGAGGGATTCGAACCCGCAACGTCTGATTGCAAGCTCAACACTCTATTACCTGGGCCCTTGAGATCACTTCGAAAGGTTCCCTGAAATGTTCAAATGTCCTGAAATTCAAAGGTTGCTTTATATAAAAAAGCTCACCAAAAGTTAGCCCCCCCGAAGTTCTGAACGAAATTGGGATAGCGCATTGCAGTGATAGTCATCATAGGGAGGAATTGCTGTTTTGATCCACCAGTGACGCGTTAAAGGACAAGGATACACGTCACAGAGCATGCGCAAATGACTAAGGGGTGGAAATCTTACAACAGTATGCATTGCGCGACACCCTAATTAGCGTGAATCACCCAGTGAGAGATCAAACGGCACCCCAAACACATTTTCAAGCCCGCGGGTGTCAAATCACCTTTTCACCCCTGCGAACCAAATGCAACTTGTTTGTCACCTTTAATTTTAACAGTGAACAAGGAAAAAACTGTTTGTCATAAAATTTGCGTTTACGTTTTTTTTTGAGGTCAATTTTCGTTGCTTAAACTATTCCTTATTAGCATTAACCTGGTCCACATGCATGAACACTTTTAACAATTAATTAACGTTAAGAATTAGATAGCTGTATGAAAAATCAAATAATTTTTATGAGTTTTATAACAATGCAAAAAATCAATTAAATAATTTTAAGAATTTGACAACAATATGAAAAATTAAAACTCATTGAGAAAATCACGATTAAAACATTTAAAGTCGAATGACTATTTCATGGATTTATGCTTCATTTTAATTAATACATAAGTACAAGCGATTTCCATCGATTTTCGCTATTGTTCTATACAAAAGCTAAATTTGATTTCTAAAGATTTAACTATCATATTTTAAAAAAGTTTTGAACTTTAAATATTCAGCAATCAATTTCAAGTGAGTGGTGCATTAAATGTAAAATACAGTCGGCTGTCGTTAATTCGAATTCGTCGGGACCACAAGAAATATTCGAATTATGAAAAGTATGAAATGAGAACCTGTTTAATATGGTACTATTATAAAGGAATTAATGTTATAGTGTTTTTTTTATTTATTTATTATGTCTGTTATCATCAGAATATGACTTAATATTAAATTCGAATGTATAAATGCATAAACTAATTAAAAGATTAGAAACAAACACAATGGAAGAAAAATTCGATGCGTCACTGATGGACAGACGGGGCACTTAGAATTGGAAACCAAATGCATGGGATTATATGTGTACTCTTTCGGAACAATTTTCACAAAAATCAAAGAAAGAAAGTTATTCAAATGATCTGAAATCCATGAGAAAGAAAGGAAGAATGAAAAATCAGAATTCTCGTTAGTTCGAAATTTACGATGTCAAGAGAAAATGAGTTCGAATTAATGAAGAAGTTTAACGTTATTTAGCCATTGAAAATTTCGGGGCTTCATGTTTAGTTCGAATTAAACAAAGATTCGAATTATCCGATTTCGAATTAACGACAGTCAACTGCATATTAATTAAATGTAAACTATTTTGCAGCATACCTGTTAGTTTAATTAATTGATATTGAGTATTTTTAAATTCTTGCTTGCATTACATGATACTTAACCTCTTCGAGGCGAGAGTCTTTTGCATAGTTTATAATCTTTTATCACCGGTTTTTTAGCGAAGAAATTTTTGCCTTATTGAATCTAAAAAATGGTCGCATTAAATAAGCCTAAATTTGCAATCAAATTTACTGGTGAAAAAAATCAAAGCTTCTGATCAGCTTATGTGGGACATGTACCCGTGGCTCATCCTCAAGCGGTTAAGATTGTTTCTCAACTGTACTGCTCAACAAGCGTAAAACGTTTTGACACATTCAAAAAAGCATTTTTTAACAAAAAGACCTGAATATGGAAGCGATTTGGAATCGAACTGTGTTTTCAATATTTTAATCAATAAATTACTATATCATTAAATTATAAGCGTTTTTGATCATGTGACGAGACGATTTTCTCCCTTCGATGACTGGTTTTTCTGCTTTCTTCGATAAATTCGGATCAAAACGCCCAAAAAGACACTATTTTCTGACGAATGTATTGCGTTTCCCATAACACGGGGAAATTGTTGCGATAATTTCCGAACAACAATGCCTGTTAGTTTCATACACTTACGAACAAAACTGTCTAAATTAAACAGTAAAATGTCACATCCTTAAGGGTGTTCTTAAATCAAAAGGGCAACTTTGTGACACATGCTTTAATTTATTTTTATTTGGAAATGCATGAAAATAGTAGGTGTTATTATTCTGAAACTGTCTAATTGCACTCAATTTTCTGTTTTTTAAAAAATACGATAGATTTTTCATGACAAGCCTTCAAACTTGACACTTTTGAGCACATTTCCCGACGAAAGCAGAAAAGCCGGAGAAAAACGGGTGATCACGTGATCGAAAATGCTTATAAATGAATGGGTAATTTAATTATCATAAAATGGAAAAATAAGTTCGATTCGAAATCGCTTTCATAGTCAGGGATTCCAATTTCATATTTTTCTGATAAAAAATGAATTTGTAAATGTGTCAAAATGTTTTCCGTTTGTTGAGTGGAGCAGTTATGAACACCCTTAAAGGCTGTGTGAAATGAATTATTCTAATTAAGTCAACTTGAAGTCATTTTTATGCAAGTATGAAAGAGTAAAGAGTGAAAAATAAACAAATTTTACAAATGAATGAAATAAGCATAGCATTCTCTTTTTTAATCTGAAAAAATATGAATGGGTGACAATTGTTTCGGAATCACATGTAAAACAACTGACATTAACATTCATTTTTGAAAAACAAATTGGGTAAGTGTGAGCAAAGTTCGCCCAGAGACATTCGTTTAACATTTAAATTAAAATATTTTTTTTAAATTAATAAATCCAAATCATTATTTTATATTTATTAAATACTTATATTTTTTAAATAAGAACATAGATAGCAGCACCATTAAAATGTATTTTAAAATTATTGAAATTCGACAACAGTTTTTTAATCAAATTAAAACTATTCAGAAGCTGTTTTTCAGCTAATTATAACAACATATGTTTGTATTTCTGAAAGGCATATTTCATTTCATCATTTAATTTTAGCTAAAAATAATAGTAAGCAAACGAAATTTAATTAAAAGTTCTTTTAGTAAAATCCATAGGACAGTGAAATGTGATCAATTTAAAATTTCACAATTTCTCAAAAATAGAATTTTTCAATAAAAAAATTTATAAAATATTTTACAACAAATTTTGAAAAAAAAAAATCATTAAAATTGAATCTCTTATACAATGAAATGTATTCCGTTGATTAATTTCAAACTCTATACCCGAGTACACTGTAAAAAAAAATTCAAGAGGTTACTAAAAATTTTTTAGTAAATTTGTATTCCACAGAATTTTTTAGTAACCATTACAAACTTTTTTTTGCAAGTGAAACAAGCATTTCTTTTGTAAACTGAACAAAAGAATTTTTTGTATAACTAACTTACAAATTTTTAGTATGAGCCACCAAGCAAATTTTAGTAATAGCTTCAAAATTATTTTTAATAACCATTACGTGCTCAAGAAGGGCGGGAGGTTCCTTCGAACTGCATCCAGGCTTCTGAAGCGGAAGATTTTCGGCAAAACTGCAATAAATGGCAGCACCAAACATTGCTAACTACTCCGACAGGATTTTCATAATCCCTTTACTAACGAGTACTTACACTACATACATTCGGGGCGTATTTGGCGGTGGTCATTATCGAACCCGGGACCTTTTAGTCTAGAGTCTGTTACTATAACCACTATGCTATGAAGGCCACACCAAGTGAGTTTTAGTAATAGTTATTAAAAATATAAAACTATTAACTCTCTTCGTTGCTAACTTTTTTCTAGTAATTCTTACAGATTTTCTTGTAACCGACTAAGATTACTAAAATTTTTTTAGTAATTACAAGGATCACTAAAGTTTTTTTAGTAGATCGACCTTTTTTTTTATAGTGTATCGGGCCTGGAACTTTTAAAATAGAAGGCAAATGTTCTCCTACGGAGTTATCAAGCTATCGCGATAAGGACTGACATTATAGTTCTGTTTTGAAATCTACATGGTAATTGGTGGGATGCCATTAAATTAACATTATTTGATTTAAAAAATGAAACGTTTTCAAAAGTTTATTAATTTTTTTTTTCATTTGCTCTGTGATCGGAGGTATTCAGTTACAAGTGTGCGAAATTTCAAGTCTGTATCTTACACAGTTTCTGAGGACGATTTCGTAATGGACAGACACACAAAAGCGTGATACATATAGGGGTTCATCAGATGAATGAAATCTTATAAGAACTAATGGTTTTGTTCAACCTAAATCAATATTTCAGCATTGAGGGAAGAAGTACCTATATAAAAGAAATTTGAAATATTATTATATAAAAATAGTAATATGTCATTCTACTGGTTGTTTACAAATAACATTTTGCAAATTATTCCATTAAGAAATTCTCGAAATAATTTATGTCTATCCTGTATTTGAACAAAGTTACCATGAATTTCAGAATCAGTATGCTATTCAATCATTAGGTGCGTTCGTAATTATATAAATATGTAGCACCTATAGACGTCGTTCAATCCGTCCGTCTGTCCTCATATAACAGAGCAAAAACTACCGAACCGAATCGTTTGAGATTTAAAATATACTAGAAAAAGCCAAGCTTTGTTTGTATTCGCGAAGCATTATTTAAAAAGATAAATATTTAAAGGTAGCAATACTATCTTCTGTATCTTAATTAAGCAGAAGGGTTTTTATATATATTGACGCATTTTAATTTTAGAAATGTAAATCCAGTCAGATTCCACAAATTATTTTTTAACAGCAAACATATAAAAAAAAATACTAGCAGTAATTACTTCTTAATAGTAAATATGTTTCATTTGGTTCAATTTTCAACCTTCGTATTCAAATAACACTTTAGATAACGATTTTAACCATGAATTCAGTTTGTTTACAATTTTCTTGTTGCCACTTTGCCACTTCACACACACACACACACACACACACACGCACACACACAGGTTGGCAAGACGTGCAAATTCAGGACTTGGTGTATACACCGCCAATTGGGGACTTCGAAAATAACCGACTTAAAAGTTTATTTCCGGTGAATAATTATTACTTATACTCTATTATATATGAATCAACTTTGATTTTTGTCAAATTCACAAAATTTCACAAAATTTTACAATATGTATTTTCGCTATATAAATGGGGACATTGATACACACCTACACACACACAAAAAAAAAAAAAAAAAAAAAAAAAAAAAAAAAAAAAAAAAACGTAAGTATCGTCTGTGTAAATGATTTCACATAATAAGAATAAATTGTGTATTTTAATTCTTAACTCTGAAAAATACTTTTATAATTGAATGTAACTAATTGAATTTTTACAAATTTTAATTCATTAAAAATATACTCTATTTTTCATAGAAAGAGTTACTTTAAAAATTTCATAAAAGAAATCGTGAAACTATTATATGATTTAAAGGAATGAGACCAAAACATGCACCATTTCTAACCAATTTCAATAAACTTTTCTATTAAAATTTATTTTTTAAACAGATTAATGAAAACATATTTTATTTATTTAATGGACCTTATTCTTCCTTTTGGATCGAGACTACAAAAATCGCCAATTTACCTTATGCAACTTCATTGAAATATTACCGATCGTACTCATTGCACGCAGATGATTGCAAAAAATTTTGTTTACCCTTAAATACAAATATAGTTTTACATTTACTTACATTAAAAAATCCATAAAGAAGTGGAGTCTTTTCTTCCTTCCGGTTCGAGGCTATAAAAATCGCTATTTTACCTTATGTTACCTCACAGGAATACGTTCCATTAATCATGATTCTATCTATAATTGCTAAGTCCATGAAATCTGCCCAAATCTACAGATCATAATTTATTTTTATGTATAATTCCAAGTCAAAATACTGAATATTTTTTTTTTTTTTTTTTTTTTTTTTTTTTTTGTAAAGTGTACGACAATATGTAATTTGAGTAGCCTAAAAGAGGATTCGCTTCGCTCATTCTTATAATTGATGCATTATTTTACCGAGCCATTTCAAGTTTTATGAAATCGGAAGTATAGTTTATTTACAAGGACGATAAAAAGCATTTTGTTACATTACTTTCAATGGGAAAATGTAATTTCAAGTGAATTTTAATTATGTAATACTTTTCGAACATAATAGAACTGATATGCATCTAGGAAGTATATACTAAAAAATACATATTGTACAATCGGTGGTGCAACGAATATTTGTTATTAATTTACAGGGCCAAATAAAAGTATTCCATTACACAATGGAATAAGGTGAAACACTGCTCGGAGCCCGTTTTAATAATATTAAACTATTTCATATTTTATGAAATTGATTTACATTGCTGAGGTTTACTACGACATACTTTAGGTATAATAAAAGACAGAGGGTATTTGTAGGTACACACAAAATTATTTCGGCCACTATACTATATACAATGTGCTGTATACTATTACCCAAGATCTGAATATTTTTAATACTTATAGTACGACCGCAACTCATTTGTTACGTTTGACGTGCAACTTTCAACTTTTTTTTTTCAAAACATATTGGAAGTAATGTAAGCTAATGTTTTTTTCCAATTTTCGTTTTCTAGTTAAATAATTCAAAAATATATTTCAGGCGTTCAATCATAGAGAAAAAAATGTCACAAACATATGTCTTTATTGATTTATAAAAGCATAACTCATCGAAATTTATGATTTAGTTTATACACAAATATCTGCTAAAAGAATTTTACGAAAGAAATTTTTTAAAGGAGTGACATTTTTATGAAATATGTCAACAGTCAAGAAGGGAGGTGTGAAAAACAAATATGATTTATAAAATAACTACCGATTTTGACACACAAATTTCATTCAAAGGCGCAATAAATGTATAAATAAATAAGAAAAATAATTTAGTGCTATATTAGGTAGATTTTGAAAGGATATGCTATGTGGGGGTATATATAAGATGTAAAAATAAAAGTTTTTTGTCATCAATTATTTCCAAATTCCTATAATAATTAATCCCTGTCTTTTAATAATATCTTAACATTATAGGGGAAGACTGAAGATCGACTGTCGCCCCAAAGTGACTGAATTTTTTGTTTTGGCGACTAATTTTCGGTATCCAAGTCACAATTTTTTTCCGAATTTCGCATTTTTCTTCCGGATCTTTTGACGAAATCGTGTTTTTTCTCGCCACACCCTGACGAAAATCGTTTTTTTTTCTTGATCTTTTGACAAAATTTGTCGTTTTTTGGCGATCCTTTGATGAATTTCTCGTTTTCTTCTGCAATCCAGTGATGAAATTAGCATTTCTTTTCCATTCTGTTGACGAAATTAGCATTTTTGTGCAATCTGTTGACGAAAGTTACGTTTTTCATGCAATCTTTTGAAGAAATTTGATTTTTCTACATCATTTTGACGAAATTCGTGTTTTTCTGCATTTTTTTTGACAATATTCATGCATTTATTTCATAATCTGGCGACTGGATTATTTGAGTTTAGGAGCTACTGGCTCTTTCAAAATTTTGGGAATCTGTACCTATATTTAGCATATTTATAATAGTTTAATTCCATATATTAATCTACGTCTCTTTATTTTCTTATTCTAAAAATAATTTGTTAAAAAAATACTTTCTCGAAAACTACAGTACTTTAATTTATTTTTTCAATTCTCTCTAATATGTTTTAAAAATCATTTGATATCCAGAATTCCATGTGAATGACGCACTAAAAGCCTGATTGCGAAAGAAATTCATCCGATTGACTGTAAGAACTTATTTCTTTTTTTGACCATTTAATTTTCGTATTGGTTAGTTTCTCGCTTTCTAAAAAGTTAATTGGCAAAGTTAAACGTAGCTCTAAAATCTTCCATTCGTGAGAACTTTGATATGTAACGATATTATTGGATCTACGTTTTTGTGTTTCCTCAATAATCCACGTCACTTGGAAGTAGCTTTTTGTCAGGGAGTGTTCTTACCTGGTATGCTGAATTATTATGCTGTTGTCTATACGTAATAAGGCTAAGATATGAGTCCAATAGTAGTGTAATGGTTTCTCTACATTTGACAATAATAAAGTAATTGGAGTTCAACCTCGCCTCTTTATTTGAAGATGAAATTCTGTATGGAATTTTAAAACATTAATCCCACTCTGAAAATTATATTCTCAATTGCCAATCGGGTTAATAAAACTCATTCATTTTATTTCACGAGACATTATGCGGCGAGTGACCCATTAATTATATCTGATCTTCTTTATTGCGGAAGTGGGGTATACGAATGTTAGAAGTAATTTGCGTTGCTGTGGATGAATAGATTTGTGCGTCCAGCGTGATAGAGGCCTGTGATTCCAAATGTCATATTTATATAAAGAGATATAGATATAGCTATTAAGTAATACATTTGTAAAATTAGTATATCTGTAGTTAACTTCTGACTTAAAAAATGAAAATATATATATATAATTATAGTACTTTCATGTGACATTTTATTTACATTTTACCTTTTTTTTAATTCACAATTTTTATAAAAAATTAATCTTTTTTTTTTTTTTTTTTTTTTTTTTTTTTTTTTTTTTTTTACATTTATAACTTAACAATTGCCCACTCAGTTTGTATTTAGAATGTTTTCATTTTCTCTTAACATAATTGTATTCAGCATACTTATGGCCAGTAAAATGAAATTTTGAAATATTTCAAAAATATATATTGATTTTGGCCAAAAAGTCAGAATTCATATAGAAAAAGTTCGTTCTGTAATATAAATAATGTTAAACAACAAATTTAACTTTTGGTTCACTGTAAAAATAAACATGTATAAATAAATCTGGAAAACAACTATAAGAAAGTTAATAAAGCTATTTTGAACTATCAAAGTTATCGCAATACCTACTTATTAAATTGCAGATTATTCAAACTCTTAATTGGGAATTATGTAGCGTATTTTCTAATATTGCAATATAAATAAATAATTAAAAAACAAACAATATGTAATGGTTACATTTGTAATAAAATAAAATTATGTAAATGTTTAATTATGCATGGTTGAAATGTTTTTAGAAATTCATTCGACTAAATCTTATTCATCTCACTCGTCAGCCGGTCTAGCTATCAGCCACAAGACTTCGTTCTCAGATACAGTATAAGTTAGAAACTTGAAATTTTGCTTGCTTATAGCTGCGTATAATTGCGCGAAATTTATATTGGTCCACGGAGAGCGAGCCCACCCAAAATTTGTTTTCTCCAATAACCAAAAATTGATTAATTTAGTTATACATTTATATATTTATTTTATCGAAGAAGTATTCTTTTTTTTCTTTTGACGTTCTCAAAACAATATCGTTTATAAAGGATTAAGGATATCATTTAGACTTACTGGAGCAACAGAAGTCCCTCCAGCGGATGTATAGTTAAATTTCGATCAAAAATAAATTTCCTGCATATTTTGCAATTTGTTTCAATGTCATCAGTCGATAAAGCATTTAGGTGACTAAATTGTTTTTTTTTTTTAATTTTTTTTTTTTTTATATATTTAGTAATTTTTCAGATACCATATTTACTCGTGTATAAAACGCACTTTTTTTCAAAAAATTAGGGCAAAACTCAATGGTGCGCCTTATACATGGAATATTTTTTTATTGTTGGATGCAGTCGAACTATATACATACGAAATAAGAAATTAGTCAAAGAAGATATTAAAACTCGGAAAATGTTATTTAATTGAAGTATTACTGCATATTTATTTCACTCCTTGCAGTTTTTTATACAAAAGAGCTAGTGACATTATCTAAACGCTAATCAGCAATTCTCTTTACCGTCACTCATTCCTATTTCCCGTCATTTTCTTACAACCCGAAATCTAAAAATATATTTTCGTCTCATTTTCTGGTTTGGTGTAATGTTTGTTTCGACTTTTTTTTTTTTTTTTTTTTTTTTTTTTACTGAAACTCATTTGGTCATTCTTCATTAGCGTATCAAATTTATGGTGCGCATTATACACGAGATTTTTAATAAATCACCCTTTTACTTGCAAAGTAGATGTGCGCGTTTTACACGAATAAGTACGGTATTTATTATAAACATTAATGCTTTTATCAGGAAGAACTTATAAGAATATAATTTAATAAAATTGTTAAAAAATATATAATTGTACGTCTTACTTAAAAAGCAATATTTGAATTATTCTCTTTAATCATTTGTTCCTCCCCCGTCACTTTCTCTACACACATGAACTTAAAGGGAAACAAGTGGGTAAATGTGATCGGAAATCGCACAGAGGGTTTCGTTAAATATTTCTTTCAAAACAACTTATCCTTAAATCATTAAATCCAAATTGTTGATTTATAATTATTAAATTCTTACACAGTTGATAGCACCAAAAAATTTAATTTTTTAATAATTATAAAATAAATTTATTTATTTTAATCAGTTTATTTCAATAAAATCCAAAATTCTAAATTCTAAATTTAAAAAAAAAATCGAAAATAAAAGAATTTAGCTGAGATATGAATAAAATTTTAAATTTCTAAAAGCGAAAAAAATGTTTAAAGTTAAATTTAAATTACTGTGTCATTAATAAGTTGGAAAAGTTTTGAAAATAGACAGAAAATTCAATTGCAAAAATTATTATGAATCAGATGAATGAGACCCTAATAATAAAAATCCTTAAATCGGTCAAAAATACGAAATTTCTTTTTATTAAATCCATCTTAATATGAAAATTTCAAGTTCGAGCATCGGGATTTCAACTATGAACCGTGTGTTTACTGGAAGACGCTTTACTTCTAAGCTATGATGTCTACACGAAATGCGTTGAAATTAAGGTTCTCTTTTAAAATTTAAATAACAAAAATGAACGGATGACACTGGAAAAATTAGTTTATTAAAATATTAGACTTTTTCAAAATTTTGTGATTTGTCATATGACATGAGATATTCAGCTATGAATGCACAAAAATTGAAGTTGCTCACTTATATAGTTTTTGTGACGGTCTCTGTGACAGACAGACAGAGGGTAGAGACGAAGAGGCTTTCGCCAGATGAACTAAAACTTAAAAAAAAAAATGCCTGTTATTTTACTCAAAAAATTTTGAGCCTCCTCAATATATATTTTAGGTGGATTTCGTAAGAAATACTACCTATTGCAATCGCACCAGTTTATCTATCTATCTATCTATCTATCTATATATATATATATATATATATCACTTTTATATGGACACGATAACTTCTATAATTCTTCACCAATCTCCACCAAACTTGTACATAAAATCAAAGGGGGTAAAATCTTGGTTATGTTCGTTAATGGGCAAAATTGGACCAAGGGGGGTCGGAATAGGGGGCGTTTTTGTGAAAACTGAAAAAACGCCATAACTTCTTAATTAAAGTAGATATCGAATCGGTTTAAAGTTTATATTACTTCTTAAAAATGGGCCAAAAATATATGCATAACAGATTTTTGATAAATTTAGAAGTGGGATCAAAGGGCGAAAAAAACAGGGATTTTGAGAGAAAAAATTCATAACTTCGTCAATTTTCAAGATATGAAGTCCAACTAAATTTTTTGTAAATTTTCTTAAAATTATCTAAAACTTTTGTATTTACAAGTTTTTGATAGGACCAACTTTTACCGATGAAAAAAAATTAAAAACGAAAAGAAAAAGGGCGCTGAAAAAATAGAAAAATTCATAACTCCGTCAATTTTTAAGATATCAAATCCAATTAAACTTATTTTACATTTCCTCATCAATACCTACAATTTTTATATTGACAAGTTTTTCATAGGACCAATTCGTATAGCAAAAAGAAATTAAACAAAAATAGGAGTTGGAGAAAAACCTCAAATCCAAACTGCTTATATTCTGACTCATTTTTAAATTCATTTTTGATTTTAAACGCATCCAAATGGTAGATCCTCTTATTTAGAAACTGTATAAAGTGACGCATTGGTCAATTTTCTGATAAACACAGAATATATTTCAAAAAAGGCTACCAAAAAGAGTATTTTGAACAGAATTTCCGAAAGTCATTGGGACTGAAAATTGAAGGAAGTATTCAAATAAGAAATTGCGTTTTTTTCTGACTCGTTTTTAAATCCATTTTTGTTCTAAAACGCATCCAATTTACAGATCCTCTTATTTAGGAACTATATAATGTGATGCATTGGTCAGTTTTTTGATAAAGATGGAATATATTTTTAAAAAGGCTACCAAAAAGGATATTTTGAACTGAATTTTCCGAAATCATCGTGACTGAAAATTTAAGGAAGTGCTCAAATAAGAAATTGCGTTTTTTTTCTGACTCGTTTTTAAATCCCTTTTTGCTCTCAAATGCATCCAATTTACAGATCCTCTTATTTAGGAACTATATAATGTGATGCATTGATCGGTTTTTTGATAAAGACAGAATATATTTTGAAAAAGGCTACCAAAAAGGGTATTTTGAACAGAATTTCCCGAAGTCTTTGTGATTTGAAATTTAAGGAAGTTTTCACATAGCAAATTGCGTTTTTTATGACTCGTTTTAAAATCCATTTTCGCTCTCAAACGCATCCAATTTACAGATCCTTTTATTTAGGAACTATATACTGTGACGCATTGGCCAGTTTTTTGATAAAGATAGAATATATTTTTTAAAATGCTGTCAAAGTGAGTATTTCGCACAAAATTTTCCGAAGCAATCATGATTAAAGAATTAAGGATGTATTCAAACAACAAATCGGTTATTTTATGACTCATTTTTAAATTCAATTTTTTTCTCAAATGCATTCAACTGACAGTTTTTTGTTATTTAGGAGCTATATAATGTACTGTTTTGGTCGATTTTTTTAATAAATTCAGAATCTATTTCAAAATATGCTGTCAAGATGGGCATTTGAGCTGAATTTTTCTTAAGATGATTCTGATAAAACCAGTTTTTGCAGAAAAATGAAATTAAAAATTTTTCATAAACGGCCAAATGAAGTTATTAAACTGGGTTTATCTCTAATCATATATATATTTTTTGTTGTTGTTGAAATGAGCACTCTTCGAAATCTACCTCCGCTTATAGGTCCAGCCGACAGGGATTTTTTAAGTTTGCGCTACTGTCAACTATCTCTGATCACAGGAAAAAAATTTAAAAATTGAAAAAGTACTGCATTGTTTTAATTAAGTGAATTGATGAACTGATATCCGATAACTTTTCCGATTCAGTGCTTAAAAAAAAAACACTTCCCTAACTAGTTTTTTTCAAAAACAATTTAGAAAAAATTCATGATATTTTTATCCCATTATTAAATATAAGGAAACTCAAACAAAACATGATACATAGGCTTTAAATTATTATTAGGTAGATTTCGTATGAAATACTACCAAGTGCATTCGCACCAGTTTATATATATATATATATATATATATATATATATATATATATATCACTTTTTTATGGACACGATAACTTCTATAATTCTTCACCAATCTCCACCAAACTCGTACATAAAATCAAAAGGGATAAAATCTCGGCTAAGTTCGTTAATGGGCAAAATCGGATCAAGGGGGTCGAAATAGGGGGCGTTTTTGTGAAAACAGAAAAAAGTTCATAACTTCTTAATGAAAATAGATATCGAATCAGTTTAAAGTTTACATTACTTCTAAATAATGGGCCAAAAGTTTATGCATGACAGATTTTTGATAAATTTAAAAATGGGCTCAAGGGGCAAAAAAAATTGGGTTTTTGGGAGAAAAAAAAATCATAACTTTGTCAATTTTCAAGATACCAAATCCATCTAAAATTTTTATAAATATTCTCAAAATTACCTAAAACTTTTGTATTTGCAAGTTTTTGATAAGAATAACTCTTACCGGTAAAAAAATTAAAAACGAAAATAAAAAGGGGTTTCGAAAAAGAAAAAAATCCATAACTTTGTCAATTCTTAAACTATCAAATCCAATTAAATTTATTTTACATCTTCTCAGTAATATCTACAACTTTTATATTGACAAGTTTTTCCTAGGATCAATTCGTATAGCAAAAATAAACTAAACAAAAATTGGAGTTGGAGGAAAAACTTCTAATCCAAACTGCTTACATTATGAATCGTTGTTTAAATTCATTTTTTATTTTAAACGCATCCAAATGGCAGATCCTCTTATTTAGGAACTATATAATGTGAAACATTGGCCAGGTTTTTGATAAAGACAGAATATATTTCAAAAAAGGCTGCCAAAAAGGGTATTTTGAACAGAATTTCCTGATGTGACAGTGATAGGAAATTTGAGGAAGTATTCAAATAACAAATTGCGTTTTTCCTGACTCATTTTTAAATCCATTTTTACTCTCAAACGCATCCAGTTTACAAGTCCTCTTATTTAGGAACTGTATAATATGACGCATTGGTCAATTGTTTGATAAAGACAGAATATATTTCAAAAAAGGCTGCCAAAAAGGGTATTTTGAACAGAATTTCGAGAAGTTGTGATTGAAAATTTGAGGAAGCATTGAAATAACAAATTGCGTTTTTTCTGACTCATTTTTAAATTCAGTTTTGCTCTCAAACGCGTTTATTTGACAGGTTCTCTTAAATACGAGCTGTATAATGTCCCGCATTGTTCAGTTTTTTTTAATAAAAGCTGAATATATTTTTAAAAATGCTGTCAAAGTGGGCACTTCGCGCAAAATTTCCCGAAGCTGTCATGATTAAGAATTGAGGTTGTATTCAAAATTATTATTTTATAACTCATTTTTAATTCAATTTTGTTCTCAAACGCATTCAATTGACAGTCTTTTGTTATTTAGGAACTATATAATGTGCCGTATTAGTCGATTATTTTAATAAAGTCAGAATTATTTCAAAATATGTTGTCAAAATGGGCATTTGAGCCTAATTTAGCTTAAGATGATTCTGATAAAGCCAGTCCTTATAGAAAAATGAAATTAAAAATTTTTCAAAAGAAGACAAATAAAGCTGTTAAACTGGGTTTATCTGTAATCAAATTTATTTTTTGTTGTTGAAATGAGCCCTCTTTGAAATCTACCTCCGCCTATAGGCTAAGCCGACAGGGATTTTTTTACTTTCTTCTGTCTTCAATAGAAGTATTGTGATCGAAATTTTTTTCGACTTCCGGTTTTCGACGGATTTACACGTTTTAGGGGTCAGAGATTCCAAAAAACATGTTTTTACAAAATGTCTATCTGTTCGTTTGTCTGCGTGTGTGTCTGTATGTCGCCATTCTACCATAATAAAGTGTATGAAGTTATGCATATAATTGAACCAAATTTTTTGTGAATGTTTTTGGCTGTGGCAAGCAGGTCCTCCTTCAGTTTTGAAATATTCCGACGGAAAGAGGCGCTGCAATCGCGATTTTTGTGCCATTTTCAATATTGTACCGACCAAAAGTATATGAAGTTATGCATCGAATTGAACCAAATTTTTTGTGTATGTGTATGACTATAGTTAGTTGGTCCTCCGTGAATTTGAAAAAAATTCGCCGGAAGGGGGCGCTGCAATCGCGATTTTTGTGCCATTTTCAATATTGTACCGACCAAAAGTATATGAAGTTATGTATCGAATTGAACCAAATTTTTTTTGTATCTGTATGACTATGGCTAGTTGGTCCTCCCTGAATTTGAAAAAAATCCGTCGGTAGGGGGCGCTGCAATCGCGATTTTCGTGCCATTTTCAATATTGTACCGACCAAAAGTACATGAAGTTACTCATCGAATTGAACGAAATTTTTTGTGTATGTGTATGACTATGGCTAGTTAGCCCTCCGTGAATTTGAAAAAAATCCGCAGGAAGGAGGCGCTGCAATCGCGATTTATGTGCCATTTTCAATATTGTACCGATCAAAAGTTCATGAAGTTATTCATCGAATTGAACGAAAATTTTGTGTAAGTGTATGGCTATAGCTAGTTGGATCGCCCTGAATCTGAAAAAAATCCGCTGGAAGGGGGCGCTGTAATACCGAATTTTATACCATTTTCAATATTGCACCACATAAAAGTGTATGAATTTAGTTCTAGAACTGAACTAAACATTTTGTATATGATTATTTTTTGGTAAGGCAAGTAGGTCCTCCCTGGATTTGAAAAAAAAAATCTGATTATCATTCTATTGTCCATCGGCTCGTGCAGAGACGGAAATTTGTTTTTACTCCGATTAATTGATTGAAGCAGAAATTTAAGATGAAAATCAAAGTTGGTAAGATATTGAATTAAAATTATTAAAGCATTAAAATGAGTACCATCAGTTCACTATCCTGAGTTGTTTGGGGAGAATGAAAAGAGTTAAATATTAGTCTTTGTATATTAGGTTTTGAAACAAGGGCCAACACAAAGGGATACTTGACATTCAGTACGCTGATATCTGATCCATTTTCTTACTGGCCTACGTGTTTTTTTTCTTTAGGGAGCATAGAACGCATTTGTCTCGTTGAATTCAGTTTTTTCTCAATACACTGGTAAATAAATAAAAATAAATAAATAAATTGTAAAGTTACTAAACGTTTTCTAGGAAACTGGGATTTTAGAACTTTTTATGTAACGGTAACAGTAAAACTTTACATTAGTAGAATCGATTACATGATTTTATGCTTTTACAGTTACATAAAAAGTTCTAGAAATCCCAATTTCCTAGAAAAAATCTTGGAAATTTAATAGTTTTTTTACAGTGTAGAATAACACTTTTAAAATGCCTTGAATTTGCTTGAGTGATAAAAGACTAATGCTGGATCTTCCTGCTGAGGCGAAAAACTCATAATAACGATTTTCTGCGATTAGTTTCTCAAAAAATTCTATTCTAAATCACATTGGCATCCGAAAGTTATGGTACAACATGTTTTTCGAAGCTCACCAGAAAAAAAAAATGGCAGTCAGATTAAGCTTCATATTTTATATGGCTGACAATAATAAGCTTCAAAAAAGTTTACGCAAAAATTACAGCTACTACTTTTCTTGTATAGAAAATAATAGTTATTTTTGAATGAGAGGAAAATATGCAATTACGAAGCTTTCGTAATTTTGCGTGTAAGTTTTGTTGTATTTGAACTATTGTTGTCAGTTTTGTTCAGAACAATTAGTAGACTCTAGAAATGTCTAGGAGAAGTCGTTAGCGCGATTCATTAGGTGGCAGGCAATAGTATGTGTGGAAATAGGGTTGCCACAGGCCGATACTGCTAGACGACTCAATGTGTCTCGCAGTATAGTCCAATGACTCTGAGATCAGCATGAATCCGAATATTCTGTGTCCAGAGGATATGTTCTAGGCTTCCCACGTATTACAACACCTGCAGAAGACCGATTTATAGCTTTTTTGGCCCGAAGGAGAAGACGCACTATTGTGCCGCAACTCATCGCAGACCACTTTGCAACATCAGGGAGAAGATTCTACGCTATTACGGTACGAAGACGTCTTAACTATGAGGGTCTCTATGCAATGCGACCAATTGTGTTTGTCCCCCTCAACAGACGACAGAGAAGAGCCCGGTTATGTTGGGCAAGATAATATGTTTCCTTGACCAGATAGCAATGGGCTTCTGACTTCTTCAGATAAAAGTCCAGATTCACACTGGAGAGCGATTCAGAACATCTTCTGATCTGGAGAGCACAATATATTCGATACCATCAGTCAAACATTGTCGAAACACACAGGTACAGAAACGGTGGAATCATGGTTTGGGCAGGGATCTCACTCGGAAGCCACACTTACCTGCATGGGTTCCATAGAGGAATTCTGACTGGTATGAGATATCGGGATGAGATCCTTGATTCCTATGTGCACCCACATACCAGTGCTATTGGCAACGGTTTCATTCTAATGAATGACAATGCGAGATCACACTGAGCTGTGGTTGTTGAGGATTATTTTGAGGATCACGGTTTGAGAAAATGGAAAGGCCAACGCACTCTCCAGGCTTTAAATCTTCATCCAAGGTCATTAAATTATCTGGAACAAGGCTCTTACTTCATATCTGGTCAGCTCTGCCTATTTCGGTCTCCAACAATTTAATTGAGAGCATGGAAAGTCGTTGCCGCCAATGCCTACAAATCCGGGGTTGACGTATTCCATATTAGAACCAGTTTTTTAACTTTTCTGTCGTATTTTAATGCATAATACTACGATGCACTGATTTCTACAAGAATGGAATTTTCCACCATGAGTGCTTGTTTGTTGTAATTTTATGTATACATTAAGTAATTTCTATGTCGCATTGAATAAGTAACTGTTTAGCACATTTCCTCCAAATTTGCTGTTTCTATATTCATTTATTTGCAAATTAGACGCAAAAAACGGTTGCACCTTAACTTTTGGACGCTAGTGTATTTAGGTGATAGTGACGCTCCTGATTTACGATAGTGACTGTAGGAAATCCACAATGCCAAATCCAATTAATTTAAGAAAATCTTCTTAAAATATTTTCTTTTTTTTTCTTGGTCTAGAGTAAGCAGCTAAATGCTGGTCGACTATATATGCATCTTTCCATTTTGCTTGTACAGTCAATTACACATTCAGGCTTTGACAGCGTCTCTCAGCGTTTGTTGCACATCCTGCATTTCAGTTGTATGTATTGTGAAAAGTAGATTAACACTCTTCGTATCATTCCATTTCATTATTGTTACTTTCCCCATCTGATAGCTAATAACTTCTCCTAATTTTAAGTTTATTTATTTTTTATCATAAAATAAATGTTTTCTATTCAATTGTAGTGTTCTACATACATCAATCTTTCTTTTAATCAAAGAATTAAATCTGATGAGTTGCAAAACATTTCCACATAATCACCATTAGTTTGAGAGGATAGCACGGACAATAACATTATCGAGTTTACGGAAAAAACTGGATTTAATTAAAAATCTCAATTCGCATATTAAAACGCAACCGTTCTGGCAAGTCATATATTGGTGGAAAATACCTGAAAACCCGATTTTAGTGGTTGAATCATAGGTTTATTATTATGTATACCGGCTCCCAATCATCCATACTTTCATAATATTTGGTGCAGGGAAGCACAATGATAAATCTAATTGTCATCTTTTAGAATCAGGTTTTAGATGTTTTCCACATGATTTGGCAGACCGATTGCGATTTAATATGCGATTCGAGATTTGATAATGATAGATATTCACCCGTGAACTCAATGAGGTGGATGCCTGTGCTGCCACCTCCCAGTCTATGTCTGAAAAATCATCAGCATCGGATTCACTTTCGTACGCAGTAGGTCTTTTTCAACGTAAATATCCTTACGCAGATTTTTTTTTTTTTTACTTTTTAAGCTTGAAGCCGTCTAGAAATGTGATAAATAAATGCGTAATGACAAATTATACTATACCCGAGTTTTCTCGGGATAGTGATAACAGAATGAATGAAGCGGTAACAGAATCTTAATTTCATTCTTTTTCTCATGCTGGCTTGATATAGACAGATTCGCGATAGCGCTTTTAATCAAAATATTAAGGAATAGAAGCACGGCGTTGGAATTTGAAAAAAGAAGAATGGTATCTTTTCTCAGAAAAGATAGCATTATCTAACAGATTCAAATTTACAGAATTTTCGTTGTAACGTTAAACACACGTTGGGTGTCATTTGTAACGGTTGGTTGGTCGTGGTGGGGGTTAAATGCAGACATACTCAGTAATTAAGATAAAAAATCACAGTTTATTAAAATGATAAGGGCTCAAGGGAAGTGGAGCAAGTCTTAATTTTCCACAACTGAGAATACTACGAAAAAGCTAAACGCATACTCACAGGCTCCGGACTAGCTCAATCGTGGCACCTTCTATTACTTCTCAACTATCTTTTTGGCTGAGCTGCTAGATAAAGCTTAATTAGACAGCCCGTGGCTGTGTGTAATTCTTTATTCACTTTCAAATAATCAAAATGTAATTACTATGAAACTTCTTACCACGGCCAACTCTCAAGTCAAATATCGAAACTCCTTTACAACTCACTGGAGGCTCGCTGCTACTTTCAATCTGCTAGCACTTTGCTGAGTAATATCGCTAGACACGCTCACTCCTGGCTGGCTAATGCCAGAGACACTCACTCGCTGGCTAATGCCAGAGATACTTCGCTGAGTAATATCGCTAGACACGCTCACTCCTGGCTGGCTAATGCCAGAGACACTCACTCGCTGGCTAATGCCAGAGATACTCTCACTCGCTGGCTAATGCCAGAGATACTCACTCGCTGGCTAGTGCCAGAGATACTCACACGCTGGCTAACGCCAGAGATACTCTCCACACACTCAAACTCTAAGCTTTTATATGTTGCAAACTGAGATACTTCACATTAACATATTACTAATAACCGCGAGCTAACTGCAGAATCCGAAAGAGACACACATACTCTAGAAAGTTAAAGTATAAGAGAGAATAGATGTCGCTTTTACGCTTACACATGTTAAATTATTGACGTCACGATCTCAGAAATACTAGAGTGCCTTTATGACAAAGGTCACTCCCTCACATCGTAACTTTTTTTTTTGCTATTTTAAGGATAAAAGTTGTAAGATATTTTATCAAATATATTTTTAAAAATATTTATCAACTTTTTTTGTGAAACTGCGAAATTTTGAGTTCACTATATTTCGTTATCGAGTGGATTTCATTTTAAAAACTACGATTTTTCTTCTTCTTTTTTTTGGGGGGGGGAGGGGGACATCGCAATAAATTTCTCTTCTTCCTTCTTTTTAATAAAATCGTGTAATAAATATACTTTTGAGATATACACACATGCTGTTATATATGCTGAAAAATAGTTTTTGATTAATTTTAATTTGAATAAGTATCAAAAACGAAATTTTTCCTTTGAAAGAATACTGCTGTTCACAATAAACTTAATACGGATTGGTAATTTCTACATAGATAAAAAACATTGATACAGAAATTAATGATTGAATAAAGAAAACAAACTTTTTATGCGAATTTTCATTTGTAATATCAGTTTCGAAATCCGTCTCACCCAGAAAATCACATTTTGGGAAGTCACAAAAACCCTCTAACTTCTCCATTAATTTTCATTGTCAAACCAGATTTTACAATGACAGAAATGCAGTATAATAATAGACTTTTTGCATATAGCAGTGTCTTTCCGGTGCTGTTTTACTAGAGGACTAGATTGATAAAGCAATCACATTTTTTTTTCTTTGGATTAGACGACTCTACGTATGAAGATGTCATTCCCAGAGACAGTAAATAGGATTCTGTAATGTTGAATTTCGTAACATTAGTTTCGAAAAAACTAAAGCAAAATTCAAAAAAGAAAGAAATTTGGTAGTATTTCTCTCCCATCAAATTTATAAAAATTAAATATTATTCGAAGTTTTTGCTACAAATCTTGATTAAAACTTAGTGGTACACTGTAAAAAAAAAATCTCTGAAGGTACTAAACCTTTTCTAGGAAACTGGGATTCCAAGAACTTTTCATGTAACGATAGCAGGAAAAATTCATGTAATCGATTCTGAAACTTGAATTTTTGCTGTTACCGTTACAGGAAAAGTTTTTGGAATCCCAGTTTCCTAGAAAAGGTTTAGTACCTTTGCAGATTTTTTTTTTTTTTTTTTTTTTTTTTTTTTTTTTTTACAGTGTACGTAAAATGATCCGCCATCCAGCAAAAGAATCCGATGCTAGTCTAATTATTGTGAAATATGAAATTATTGCGATGTCGTTAATTCGAACGTAGAATCCTATATTGGGTTCGGTAACACACAGTAAAAAAAAAAAAAAAAAAAAAACTGTGATGTTACTAAGATATTTCTAGTAGAATCTTATTTCAAGAACATTTCATATAACGATAACAGCAAAATTTCATGTAACCGAGAAAGGTTACATGAGTTTTTTCTGTCACAGTTTTTTACAGTGCAGTAACAGTATGCTAAAAATCTAATTCCTTTATGAAATAAATTCCGCCGATTTATGATGCTTTGAATCTTACAAAATTTTGGATTTTTATGGAAATAAATATGAAACGACAATGTTTTCATTCCCGAAACCCACCGACGTAAAATTTGGTCGGAGAAGAATGACATTTTTACTGCTTTTCTTTTCAGAGCGTTTAACTTACAACCCATGGATCATATGAAAATTTAAAAAGTGTTATAGTTTTTCTTCATTAACCGCTTCTCCGATTGGCCCGTTCGTTATAGGGACTAAGTGTTTTTGCCAATCATGATTTAATCTTACGTGGTTTACCAAATCATGATTACAAAAAAACGTTATTCTTATAAGTGAATTTTTATTGCAATTTTTTTGCATTATTTAATCCGAGTGTTTTCCTGATTCAATTAGGCACAAATTTCTGTTTTAAAAACCCGGTGATAAAAGATAAAAAGTCTGTAGAAGAGATTCAAAAAGAAAGCATTATTTGAAAGTTTTTTTCTTCAAAAATATTGAATAGTTAAGAAGTTAATGGCAGAACCAATGCGCCGAAATAATCTTAACTCCTACCATATTTTAAAATTATTTTCAATTTATATCGCCTACGAATATTCAACAAGTAAAATATCAAAACGTATTTTAATCTTTTTACAAAACTTTCCTTAAAGACTATCATTTATAACACATAACAGATCATGCATTCAAAACGCCCAGAGTATCTCAGAAGACATTCTATAAAAGCGGATTTGGATTTATTTTGTTTTATAATGTTTCAATATCCATGTTACAGTGAAAATAATATAGCATAAGAGTATGGTGGAAAAGATTTGTGTAATCGTATTTACTCGAATTTGTAAGATTTAGATACAAAATATTTGGTAAAAAATGGATTTTACTCTAAGTAAAAGCTAAGCTTTTTATTTACATAATATACAAACTGTTAAACTTTATATTAAGAAATGATTCATGAAAGACCTTCTATGAATTTGGAAAAAAGGTTTTGACTAAAATATACTTATTTTATTAAAATTATTTCAGTGATATGCTTCAAAGATGATTAAATACAAATGTTACTCAGTTTTTTATAAAAATTACTTCAAAGATTATTCATATTGTATTCATATATTTATTGTATGCTAAAAGAAAGTTTGTTTTGTAGGTTTTATCTGTAGATTTATTTTTTACTATTTTCTATACTTAGTGTATTCAAAAATTTCCGGGGCCACTTTTAACCACTTAATCTTCGCGCCCGAGACATTCACCGGCTGCAAGCTTCATGGTTTTTAATCAAAATTGTTTGATTCCCACCAGTTTTATAAAATAGTATAATTGGCCTTATTTTGGTATCATTTTACTTGTCATTTAAACTGATTAATATTTCTTTTTTAAAAAAGTCGTGGCAATAATGAAAAAAGGGGTTTTAACATGACGGTTAACACCATGGTTAAATCCGGATAAAACCGTCACACTGTCAAAAACTTGCCAACCCTGGTTGTTAGGAATTTAAATATTTTTATTTCCCAATTTTTCGATCTACTTTCAAAATTTTGTGAGCTATGTGGCCTCCTCTTTCGAGTTCTTAGGATTAGAGTAGAACTTTTTCTGGGCCTGTCGGTACCTCCAATGAAGTTCTTCTCGCCTCAACCATTTTTTGAGTCAGTCAACGTATGTGATGATTTCCTAAAAATTTTAGAAAGTCATTACGCCACTGGGGGTATATTTACTCCGGTGCTCCAACTAGAGAATGCTAAGCTTCACTCGAGTCTCCAAATTCGTAAAATTTTAGAATGCATTGTATTTAATCGGTATCTTTATGTTTTTATTTCACTTTCGTTGGAGGTTTTACAGGGGTTGCGTCTCACTATAAATGCTTTTTAAGCACTAGCGTTGACTGACTTGACTTTTTTCGACTGTCCCATTGAAGGCTTGTATTTTCTATTAAAAAAATATATATAAACTTCAACAGATTTTGTCTATTTTGTATGTATTGTTATGACATACATTGGAAATTCTAAAAATATGTAATAATTTGATCACTGACATCGTACAACTATCAGAAATATTGAAAAATATGGCGAAAATGTATTAGTGTTTCTTATATCCAATTCGAATAGAAATGTGATGACATCCCATTTATAAAACAATCAAGTATGTTTGTTGAAATAGTCCTTAAAATATTTTCCTTATTATTAAAATTATAAATGAATATACAGATCTCGGTTTTAGACACTTCATATTTTAAAGTTATATATGTAAATTTACTACCTTTCTTTCTTTCTTTCTAACCGATGACCAGGCCCCTACCTGCCAAGTTATCTCAGCTTAACGGGTTGGATACCTGGTATCGGGGCGGATGACCACCTAATTGCCACGTAGCGGAAAAAAACCTTATTAGATTTACGACCTTATGCTCCTTGATGATTTTTCTGGAGTCTTTCTTTAGTCTTTTTCGCCGATATTTTAGAATTTATCTGTAATTAATATAGATAATCAAAATCAGAAAACATGAGTTATTAACAAAATAAACTACACTAAAACCTTGTTTTTTTATCTTAGTTATCGAACTATTGTTTTCGAGGGGGAAAAATCCAAAGAGATTTAATTCGATGCCCGAACAACTATCATCAAACCGACTAAATAAATAAATAAATAAATAATAATAATAATAAGTGATTTTTTTACGTGAAGTGCATATGCAGGAAGCGTTTCAACCAAGTAATTGTATTAAACATTCTAGTACATTGTGCAAAGGTCTTTATAGAATTTTTTCTTTTTTTTCTGTTTCGTTTTAATCTTCTTCTTCTTTTTTTATTTTTTTTTCATGAGAGCAAACCACATGTACAAGCAATATAGCAATCTCCTTCTAATGAATTTCATGCATTTTGATTTGCAACGATATCGAAATATCTTAGTTGACCTAATGATCCAACCTCCTATCCTACCTTTTCCTTCAAGTCATTCAAATTTTCAGCATCAGTAAACTTAAAAATATGTTTTTGTTAAAATTTTATTAAATTATTATTATTATAGATTATAAAATTTTGATTATCTCAAGTAAATTGTTGTACCGTAATGCGCTTTTATATTTTATTCAATTGTCCTTAGTAGTATGTTGTTTGTTATGTAAAAATATAGCAGGTAACTTTGTCATTTGAAGCCATTTAAATGTTTTTTTTAGACTAAATTTAACCGAAATTTGCGAAGTAATTGTATTTGAGTATGAAAGCAACTCTGTGAATCATTTATCTAAAAAGAATTTAAAACCAAAATTCTATTACTAATTTATCTCTTGAAACGTTATAAATTTGATACAAATATTAAATTTTGAAAATAAATTCATCTAACCCCATTGTTCAGTTAATTAAGAAACGAGATTATAATCTATTATTAAAAAATGATGAAAAGAAATAAACGTTAATTGTATTTCAAATACCATTGAAATAAAACTAAATGATAAAAAGTGAAATTGAAAGATATCTGGTTTTCAAAAAGTTTCGGGAATGGAATATTTCAAATGAATAAAGCCTTAAAAGTTTTCGGTAAAGATTTACGTATAGCATTTCCTTTTATATGTTCGGGATTTGCAATGCTTCACTAAAATTATATTCATTGAAATGTATTGCCAAAATTTCAATTTATATGGACTACATTTCTCTGAAAATATATATCGGAACATTTGAAAGGTATTCTGCTAAAAAGGACAAATAGTATGTATGGGTAATTCTCAAAATAGGGGACAATTTCAAAAGTGAAATCTTAAAAAAATTACTGTTAGCAAAATTTCTGAAAAAAAATAGGTGTTGTTAATATAGTATTAGGTTACTTTACATGTAGTCAGCAGAGCTAAATATTTAAAAATTAACTTAAAAAAATAATTAGTATTTTTTGAGCCATGCTAATGACAAAACAAATTGCATGGAATAAATATATTAAGAAACTTTTATTTTCTTCCTGTTTAAATATTTTTTTCTATTTTTATTAGCCTTCCTTTTCAGCAAATAGTTTTTATTTTTACAGATATACATATAAGGAGAATAAAAACATTACCAAAGAGCAAACTTTGTTTACATGAGCAACATTTTCTGACACTAACAATGTAAGAATCTGTCTTAGTGATTTTCTGACAGATTTAATGCATATTTTAGGGATAATACATGTAATACCTAAATTTATATGTAAAATTAAACTTTGTAAAAGATACAATATAAACAATGGTTACATTTATGCACATAGGAGTCTTTAGCATTAACAGAAAAACCATGCTAATGACACTGATATTTGTCCATGCTAATGACAAATTTTAATTTAAATAAGATTATGAGCCATAATATAATCACAATGCAATAGTCCTTTCTGGGGCTTTTTAAAACACAAAAGTCCTATGCAAATAAGTAAAATAAAAATTTAAATATAAAATAAACGTGAAAATTATTATCCATTCTAATGACATACAATTGATGTAAGCCCCTAATATTCAACTTCTATTCTTAAAATACAATACATGCTTCTATTTTCAGGCTGGGATAAAATGGCTACTTGTTGCCATGGAAAAACTTTATATTTTCAAACTATTGTCATATGTGAAAATGAAATATTGATTATTAACCAGCTGTTATAGTTGTTTTGAAAATAGAATATGGAGGACAAACTTTAATTCTTTTTTTATATAGTATAATTTTATTTTTAAAAAGAAACTTATTGGATAAATCCTCTCCTTGATTAATTTAAAGAAAGAATAACATTTGTTTTATTTTATAAACATGATAGTAACTCTTTAAAAAGCTAGTATATACAAGGCACAGCTGCTGTGGACATCCATGCTAATGACATTTTGAACATTTATTCTGTTATTTTAAGGTGTTTTTAACTAAAAAGGGAGTAATTCTTGAGTGCAAATAATGAATAATATTAAGACAAACATATCTAAATATAAAAACATGACAGAAAACCTCTCAATTTTTTTTGTATGCCGAAAGACATAAATTGTCCCCTATTTTGAGAATCACCCGTATATGTTTTTCTGATTTATTACAAATCAATTTTTACTTCAGTTTATTTGTTTATTGTTATTTAATCATAAATTTTCATGAAGAACATAATTCTAGATGTCATTATATTTATCCTAAAAAAAAGAAGGTCAAATCAATAACTTCGGTGAAAAACACAAGGCACGTGATCGGAAGCCGATTTCGGATGGATAATTTACTAATATGTTATAGAGACATATATTTCTTCTATAATGTGTGTAGATGTTACGAGAAATGCTAAACTAACTACTATTCGTGTTGAAACAGCATTAAACTGAACACTACATGTGTCTAAATGTAACTATTAGGGCACAGCACGCTACTGTCCGAAAGATTTTGTAACGGAAGGATTCACATACTGGGTGCCATTTGTGACGGTCGTGGGGTTGTGCTGATTGAATGCAGACATAACTCGAGATATATAAGTTAAAACCACAGTTTATTTAAACTGTTAGGGCTCAGGGGAAGTGGAGCTTTCAGTTCGTTAATTTCAACAACTAGCCACAATACTAAAAGATTAAACTCATAAATATACTCACAGCTCCGGAACTAGACTCACTCGGGGCACTTCCAACCAACTTCTCACTTAGACTTCAGCTAAACTGCTAGATAAAAGCTTTATTAGACAGTCCGTAGCTGTAAAACACTCTTTATTGTTTGAAATACTCAACTTAACGAAACTATCTCTTACCAACGGCAAACTCCTTGAATAGCTCAAACTCTACAAACTTAGAAATTGACAAATTCCATTCTACGCTATTGAAAATGTTCAATATTTCGTGAAAGTGTAAGAAAAATAAAGGTGTGGTGTGGGGGAGAGGATGAGGCAAAAGAATATCAGACTGTGAGCTTCTTTTTGCTTAAAAAGGACCGCTTAAATAGAATTATTAGAAACATTGCACAGTTTTAACTGTGTTTATTTGAATCAGTATTTAGGATGTAGCTCGGCCACTGTAGAGAACCAACCGGGGTATTAATGCCAAGGATTGTCGTTACTACCCCATTATAGTTATTGCGCTGTACATTTTAAATTACAAATTATCTCGAGAAGATATCCAAAATCTTCAACAACATTTTAATAGTCCATGAAGTGTTCTACAAATTTATGTACTTAAGAAAGTATTTCCAGATAAAAAATATAGTCTTTACATCACAAAACGTATCTCGCAAATTTTAGATCAAGCGTTAAATTTAGTTGCTTGTAAAAACAATAACACCTAAAAATGAAACAAATTATTTTGAAGCTGATTTTTGCGATTTATATGACTCAAAACCCTTTTGCGCAGAGTACATAGGTGTCATTTACCAGATTATTTCATAATTATGCAAAATATTAGCACTTGGCGTTATTACCTCGCCTGGCGTTATTACACCAGACCACCTTATTGCCGTTACACAGAAAATTAATAAAATACCAGTTTTTTTTTCAAAAAACAAAACTAGTTAATTTGTTTGATTTTTTATTTCATTTCTTAATAACTGAATTTTTTTTTCTTTAAAAGCAAACTAATAAACGGCATATCGCAACATATATGCTGATTTCCTCAAAAATTATCAAATGTTATTTTCGTCCAATTTTGTGAATTGTCTTCATGATAGTGCAGTGAAAAAACTGAGAAATTTTCATACTTATTTAACTTAAATCATTTCGAATAAAATGTTATCAAAATTTGTAAATTCTCCACTTGTTTAACGTCCTCAATTTTGTGATTGTGGGAAATTAGGTTAGGGATAGTTAAATAGATTTTTTAAAGAGATTTACAATTTTAGATCAATATTTGTGAACCTAAACTACTCGTATGGATTTCCGAAAATTTCATTTTTATCTGTCAACCTTAAAAGCACCAGTTGTATTAGGTTAAAAGCAAACACCAGTTTCGATATCATATAGTTCACTGTATTCAGCACTGAGGAAGGTAAGCTGTATGATACCGAAACAGATCTGCTTTTAATCTAAAACAATTGGTGCTTTTAATATTGTTACTTTTGAATTTCTATTATATTGCACCAACCTCCATCTTAATATTTGTCAATGAATGAGTATTTGTAGTATTATTTTATCTTTGGAAACAATTTAAAATTTTCATGTATTTATCAAGATACAAGTTGAAATGCCAGAAAAAAGAGTCTATGGTGGGAATCGAACCCAGGACTTTTGCCTTAACATGTCAATACTCTTTCAATTGAGCTACCTGGAGAGACACTTCGTGACAGGGTTGGTTTCTGGCCTGGACACTGTGTACGTTCATTTTCAATATTTTAGAAACATGCACCTTTTCCAAAGAAATTTTTCATCTTTTTAATTTACCCAATTACGTTTCGGGACTTTTTTTTACTTTTGTCACATTTTTTTGGTATTTTTTAGTGTAATCTAACACAGAATAAATAAAATTATAAAAACATATATAAAATCTATGCAACTTTTAAAAATTTTGAACAATTTTTGTCATTTTTTAGCATTTTTTAATGAAAACGGCTCCGGCTCTAACAAAAAAAAAAAAAAAAAAAAAAATGTATATAACATAAGTCTTTTTTCAACATAAGCATATTAGACACTTATGACTCTAATGAACTAAAACTGGTCAATATGAGGAAAGCTAAAAGGAATACAGCTGATTATAAACAATTACATAGAAAATTTCAGTAATTTTAAATGTAATGCTTCATAAAAAAAGAGTTATATTTCAACAAATAAATCATTTAAAGGTAATTTATTAGTGCAGTACACTCTAGACATCACCGAAAACCTGCAAAATAAATTTCATGTTTATAGGATAATAAACTTTTAAGTTCGAGCAATATTTATTTATCTTTTCCGATTAAAATCTAATCTTTATAAAAACGCATTACGTTTTCAACTTCGGCTTAAATTAACGTCGTCTGCTTTTTTTAAGAGCTCTAATTCCATTTCCTAGTAGTATATAAGAAAAATAAAAATATATTTACAAATAGAAATGTACATTCTATAAGAAAAAGAAAGAAAAGAAAAGAAAAATGAAAGTAAAGAAAAAAAAGAAAAAAAAGTAAATTTTCATCGAAATTGACATTTTAAACGTAGGCTAATACCTTAAGTTTCAAGCACAGACAAAGAATGATTTTGATAACTGTTGTTTTAGTTTATCTGGTATATTTCATAAGCTGCAATGTATACAAGCAACAATTTTAATTTTTAGAAAAAAAAAATCATTACTCCAATAGCAACATATATCGGCTGAATTTCAGTTTAATAACAGAATTGTCGGTAAATGGACAGTAATCGAGTTTAGGGCTTTACACAATATAGTCTGAAAAAAATCTTTGGATGTAGCTCGGTAATGTCGTTGTCAAACGTTGGTAGGAAATTGGATTATATATATATATATATATATATGTATATATAATATATATATATATATATATATATCACGTGTTGGTCACGTAAAGTGGTGGCCGTTGCAGCTTGAGATGACACTGTGGTCTCCTTTTCTTTACTTCTGGTTTGAAATGAGTGCTTAAAAAAAAATTCAATAACTATCAAGATTTTTATTTGCTGGAAATGTATGTTATCGACCCGTTATCAGAAAGTGATGAAAACAGAATCCTTTTACTGGTGTGTTAGTACTTAATCAGTTGTATAAGCAATTTTTTTGATAGGATAAAAAATAATAATAATAGTATTAATTATAATTCCTTTATCTTTCTATTGATTTGTTTTCATGGTCCTTAAAGCTATTTCTATACGTGGCATTCACAGTATAAGATTTACTTCCATTAATGTTATTGACAACTTTCGAAATGAAGGGGAAAAAAATCAAAATCAAACATAAAATGACTATACTTCAAACGGGTTTTAAAAGAAAAAAGAAAAATGTTTTTGAAAGTTAACATTATTTTACGCTATTTTTAGTTTAGTTAAACTGACTTCTTAAGTTGATTGGTCAGAGTATTTTTAAACTAGCTTGTTCATAATCTCTCAAAATTATGAAACGGAACATGTTCTTTTTTTAGAAAAAATAAAATGTAAAGTAAATATTTGAATCAAAATGTTTAATTGTTACTTGCTTGTTATTAATCTCTCAAAATCATAAAAACGAAAATGTTTTTTATTTTTATTTTTATTTTTTTGTAATTAATTAATTAATTAATTTTTATTTTTTTGAAAAAAGAAATGCAAAGTATATACTTGAATTAAAAGTTTATTTTTCTTTTTTATGTAATGTCTAAATTACAAATAACTTACAAAACTAAACTAAATTACAAATAGCTAATATTTATCGAGAACAAATACAAAAAATTTTCATATTTACTACGTAATAAATATTAAAATTAAAACTTTTATTTCTACAAATTTATTAAAATCTGCCTTATTCGCCTATATGAAACAAACATACAAACAATAAACATCACTCTTAATTCGCCATTTTTCTATTTATCCCAAACAATTACGCAGTAACTGTGAAGATATAAAAATACAAAAGAAGTTTCACATATAAAGAATAATATGTAAATATTCAGATGGAACATAGTGCAATTTAATAGAAATATAAAAGCAACAACGTTAAAAGCTTCTATAGCTTGCCGCATTTGTCTAGTTTAATACACATGGTCCTTTTAACGTTGTTACTTTTACATATCTGATAAAGAAAAATAGTAAACGACGCGGCAAATTATGTTTGTACGGGACTCCAGGGTCATAAGTCATCTATTTAGTCAAATAAAAAAAATCATTGTATAGGACACGGAAAACTATTTTTGTACGGGTCTCCAGGGTCATAAGTCATCTATTTAGTCAAATAAAAAGAATCATTGTATAGGACACGGAAAACTATTTTTGTACGGGTCTCCAGGGTCATAAGTCATCTATTCAGACAAAAATACAGGGAGTATCAATGCAGCAAAACCCACATTTTAAATGATAACTTTTAAATAATGAAAATATTATAAAAGTATTCTCGATATGCTTGCTTTTGATAAGAACATATAATTTTCATGCAATTACAGCTCTATGTGAAATTAATGTATTCCATTCCTTACTTACCCCAAAATGCCTAATGCATTAAAAAGTCGTAAACTGCATATAAATCGCAGCAAATGAGGCGGGTTCGTATTATGACGAAGTTTTTAAAATATTCAGATTTTCTGTAATAGTATATAGAACTTCAGATACAGTACAGTAGCCGATATCTTTTGTGTCTCCTATAAATACTATCTGTTTTTTATTATATAGGAAGTAACTTGTAGTAAAACTCAGCAACGTATAGTTTTTGTCTGCATTTAACAGTGAGGAACAAAAGTTGTACATTTGGCGGCCTTTTGGGCGTAAAAAAGGCACGGAAACTAAAAAAAGTTATTTTAATGCGATTGCGTAACATTATCTGCAAATTTTTTTATTGTACATCTTTTATTGACATAAGACCTAAAAAATGATTCATTTGATTATGGACTTCATTTAACATATTATGGCCTTCGTGACAAATATGTTAAGTAACTTTTACTATTGTTAAATCCATTAACCCAAAGTATAGTTGCCATAACTATGTATTTATGAATAATAGAATTTTATTATTAAAATACTGACTGTATAAAATTGCAGTATTCGATATGAATAATGCGTAATTATATGCAAAGAATTTCTATTTGTAATTAGTGATATTAAAAATATTGGAAGATCTGGCAACTAAATCATGGTACGAGTAACATTTGAATCTGTTTTATTTTATTAAGCTATTTATGCATTTAAATTGCATTTATAGGAAAAGGACTTTTATAACAAAATCATGATATTTTACTTTAGTTTTGTCAACCTTGTAGATAAAATGAATTTAAAAAACTTTTTTTCAGAGAAAATTATAAAGGAATCATTTGAGCATTATCATCTAATTATCTTTAAAACCATATCCAGTAAAATCTGGATTCTTTTAAAAATAACTTTCGATTGTAAGTCACAAATAATTATGTATTTAATAACATAATTACACGGAGTTAATTAACTTGTTTACGTAAGGGTGTTGCTGAAGCTGCTTATTTCCTTGCGGTGTAAAATATTATCTTAGCGTCTAGCAATTAATGAATTTCAATTTTTACCACTTTAAGAGGAGTCCGGTATACATTTTAAGATAATTATTAAGTAAAAATTTTGAAATTTTTTTTTTGTGATGGTTAACCATATTATTTCTAAGCAAAATCCGACGATAAAATTTCTCATATTAATTTTTTACTTAAAATTTAAAATTTATTTAAAAAGAATATTTATTAAATTATAATTTAAAAGTGTTGTAATATGAAACATTATTTATAGAACGTATTTTTTTTATTTAAACAGAAAAATATAAAATTTAAGTTAGATTCAGAATTTTTAGGCACATTAATTTGAAAAAAAATTACAAAATTTGAAAATAAAAATTTGAAAAAAAAATTAACCTTAAAAAAATCATTCTTTTAAAAAGTAATATTTTTTTTACATTTGTTGAATCAAAATTAAATTAAAATAATTAAAAAAGACATGTTTAAAATTTTAACCATTTATCTTTAATGGTTCTTTATTTGTAACAATTCAAAAAGAGAAATAGGGGAAAAAAGTATCATGAAAAAAAAATGCATTTATATACGAAATAATTTCCATAATAACCATTGCTCTAAAACTAGATTTTGAAAACAAACCAAAAGGTTCCAATTAAGGTAAAAATATGATTTAAACGTCATTTAAGCAGAAATTTCTAATGCAATAAACTGTTTTTAGACAATTGTAAGATTTTTGTGTCTTGGGCCGCCTTAAGGGACACTTATGATGGATTAGTTGAATGCTGTCATTGAGAAGTATAATTCCAAAATAATTCAATTAACTAAATTTGTGTAAAAAATGTCGCGAGAATGAAAATGAAAAAAAAAAAATCCCATACCTTAAGCTGAATAGAAAAATTATACAATTACTTAACATTAAAATTTGTAAAAAAAATTATAGGACTAAAGTAAATTAATTTTTTTCGAAGCTGACAAACAAATAAATACTGAAGATACAATTTAAACTTGGAAACAAATCCGCAAAGGTACCTGGATATTACATTCTTTTTTGAAAAGAGTTTTTAGTGTAAAAAAGTAAAGCCATTTTAATTAAGAAAGATTGAAAACAAATGAAGGACCATTTACCTGCAAAAATTCTTCGAATCGGAAGAGGGATTAAATTGAATATATCATAATGGTGAGAGAAAGACAAAATGGTATCGATAAAAGATTAAAGAAAACAGAAACTACACTGTACTCCCGATTATCCGTGCTAATTAATGCACGGGTGCACACGGATAATCGAAAAACACGGATAATCCGAAAATGATCAAACACGCAGAAGAGTGTGTATATTTGGAGGATATAAGTAAAGTACACAGTGGTATATAAAATACTTCGGGTTTAATTACGATACTCTGCTAATACAAAAAAGTAATACATTAAGTATTAGTAATGAAATATGTAATAAAATTTGCCATAACTTAATACACTTGTACTTACATATACCATTACATGTACTTAACACTTGTACTTACATAACTTGTACTTACATATTTACTGTCAGTTGCTTTTCTGGAAGAAGTCTGTTATATTTGTTTGTCTGCGAGCCAACGTGGCATTTTTCCTTATAATTTGGCGAACATTGCGCACAGATATGACATCATTGAATTCGAAATTAGTATTATGATGACCCATGTAGTCTAACAGTTGATCTACGCACTTCAGTGCTGTTTCGTGACTCACACTTGTTGCATCATGTTCATCTTCACTCTCTTCCTGTTCTTTGACTTCGCTTTGCTCGCCTGAAACTGCATCCACTATTCCTTGATCTGAAAGAATTTTATAGCCTTTTTCGTTTTCATCTTCGTTCATCCAATCTTCTACATTTTCTTCATCAACATTTTGAAATCCATCAAAATCAGAAATAATTTCAACAATTTCAGAAGCTTGTATTTTAGTATTTCTGTTTGCAGAATTATCTGCATGTATGACCCCAGGCATCAATTTTTTCCAAGCATGATGCAACGTCGAGTTTTGTATTTCATCCCAAGCTTCAGCAATAAGCTGCACTGCATCAAAAATCGTGAGCTTCTTCCAAAATTTAACGAGATTTTCATCTTCTTCCAATAGCAGTCTCAAAAGATTTCTTCTGTAGATGCGCTTCATTGTTGAGATAACTCCTTGGTCCATTGGCTGGATGAGTGAAGTTACGTTTGGAGGCAAGAACTTTACAAAAATATCTCCATCACATGACGAAATATCATCCGGATGGCATGGCGCATTGTCAATTAAAAGAACTGCTTTTTTGGGTAGACCTTTTTTTCGTAGCCACTCGCTCACTTGTGGTACAAATTTGTCATGAAACCACCTTCTAAACAAGTCGGTATCCATCCAAGATGATGATTGAGAATAATAATGAACAGGTATTTTGTTTTCAAAATTCTTCCCGAAAGATCTAGGATTTTTAGACTTTCCTATAACAAGGGGTTTCAACCTGAATGTTCCGGAGGCGTTTGCACAGCACATCACAGTTACTCTCTGCTTTGAAGTTTTAAAACCTGGAGTTTCTTTCTCTTCTTGGGATGCTAATGTTTTAGTTGGGAGGCATTTCCAGTACATACCGGTCTCATCAGCATTAAAAATTTGATCGAGAGACAATTCTTCTTTTTTCCTGTACTCATCAAATTCTTTAATAAATGAATCGGCAGCTGAATAATCTGCACTTAACTGTTCTCCTTTTAATTGTACTTCTCTAATACCATAACGTTTTTTAAACCGAGTCAGCCAACCTGAAGATGCATTAAATGGGGCTTCAATGCCTAAAGCCTTGTGAAAAAACAATGCTTTCTCTAAGCATATAGGACCAGAGATGGGAATGCCTTCTGATCGTTTTTGCTTCACCCACTGAATCATGCAAGCATCAAGGGTTTCAAAAGATGATTTTTTAACTGCTTTTCTTGTCGTTGAAGCTGCTCCACTATCACAATCACGAGTAAATTCCATCAATTTCTGCTTTTGTTTTCTGAAGTCTCGTACAGTCTGTATGCCAACATCTAACTCCAAAGCTAATTTTTGGACAGATTCTCCTTTTTCAAGCCTAGAAATTGCATCCAGTTTTTGTTTAATTGTTAAAACTCTTTTGCGCCGTTTCGGAGGCTGTGTAAATTCACTCATTCTGAAAAAGTTATTAAACACACGGAAAAAATAAACAGCTCTGACAACAGTCAATACAAAACACACTCTTAGTAACTGGCGATAAGAACACGAAATGGTTCATCCGGGGTTCGAAGAAACGAAAGAATGTATGGGGAGTGAAAAAAAAGGAGGGGGGAAAAAGGATTAAAACAAATCTCTTTTTCTTTATCAGCTTAGCAACTGTCACCTGTTACACGCTTGCACCTGCTACTGAAAGAGACCATTGCATTTGTTTGTCGCAAAAGAAACCCGTTTTGCTTTGTCCTTTTTCCCTTCCTAGATGCTAGTCTTACAAGGTAATCCAAAAACAGCGTTTAGAACAGAGGCGCCATTTCACATTTTTCTTGGGGGGGGGGGGGGCAGACACCCTAAAATTCATGGTTTCTATGCATTTTTAGGCCACTTTGAGGGCTCACTATTGGTAAATTCTAAGAAATGAAATTTCTTGAGGGGGGGGGGGGCATTTCCCCCCCAGCCACCCCCAAATGGCGCCCCTGATTTACAAAATTATTAAATCTCATTCCATCACGATCTGTCACGTTAAACGCAGTTTTTCTTTCTTTCTTTTTCTTTTCTTTTTTTTCGCTCCTGAATGAGAACAGGAAAAAACGAGAAAATTTAAATTTTTGGGCTGCACGGATAATCCGCAAAACGGATAATCCGCACACGGATAATCGGGAGTACAGTGTATGAAAAAGGGCTGTGAATATATAACGCTATCATTTTAGGGGGGAAGGGGGGTCTCGCACATGATATCGTAAGATATCTCTAGGGGGGTGAGGGTTTGTGTTTTTCTATCGATATAATTTTTGATACAGTCGACTCTCGTTAATTCGAACTTTTCTTGACCAAAAGAAAAGTTCGAATTATGAAAAGTGTGAAATGAAAATACGCTTAAATTTTGTACTTTTATTAAGGCATTAATGTTATAGAGTTTTTTAAGTTTTTTTCGTCTGTTATCATTAGAATATGACTTAATAATAAATTAAAATATATAAATACATAGATTAATTATAAAATTAGAAACAAGCACAATTGAAGAAAAATTTGAAGTTTCACTGATGGACATATGGGGCACTAAGAAAGTCGATATTAAATGCAAGGGATTATATGTATATTCGTTCGAAATAATTTTCACAAAAGCCAAAGAAAGAAAATTATTTAAATGACCTGAAGTTCGTGAGAAAGAAAGGAAAAATGAAAAATCTAAATTGTCTTTAGTTCGAATTAAAAGAAGTCATGAAAAAATGAGTTCGAATTAATGAAAATTTTTAAAGTTATTCTGCCATTGAAAATTTCGGGATTTCGTGCTTAGTTCAAATTAAGCGAAGATTCGATTTATCCGATTTCGAATTAACGAGAATTGACTGTACAATCAAATTTTTTTATTTTTGTTAATTGTAAGTTTTTGGTACAAAATAACATGTTATCTTTCTTTAGTCTATTATCTATTTTGATGAAAATAATTGTTATTAAATCATTAAATTATTATGAAATTATTTAATTTTGAAATATGGGATACCCCGATGTTTGACATCCTTTTATTGTTCAAAAGTGTATGCATGTATAATTACGATTCGATAAACCATACGTGAAGTATATTTGTAATGAAGCTTCTGTTTACTAATAAATAAAAAAAGAGAATGTTGTTTACTTATTTTGTTGATAAAAAGTTAATAAATACACCCCCCTCCCCTCCGTTCCGATCAAGGACAGCAAGACTTTATTACTATTGAATGCATTATGTAACAGAAAGCTAGTATAATATATTTTTAAATCGTAATTAATTATATTATGTGTTATTTGAATGAAGCAATATTTTATTAACTTCTCTTCACTTGAATCACTTGAATGAAGTATACGGAAAAAAATATAGCCAGTTGTGTATACGCTGCAAACAAACAAACAAGCAAAAAAAAAAAAAAAAAAAAAACTGATAAACATATTATTACCGAGGAGAAAGAGGGGGGTTCGAGGGATGATAACATATGATATCGAAAAGGGGTGAAAGGGCCCAAAAATTCCAAAAAGTTGATAATTTTATATTTGCACAGCCCTGAAATGAAACGGAAAATACAGAAAAACAAAATTCAGAAATGAAAGCAACGATAAACTGACTTTTATGACAATCCTTTATATTATAATATAAAAAAATTCATTAATGAATTATGAAATATATGAGTCTTCTTCAAACGGGTGATTGGTAAGACTTGTAAAATTTCTTGTTCATAAAGCTCTGTAATATAAACTTAGTCACAGGAACATATCACCGCTATGAGATAACGGTTCGTGTTTTAACGCATATAAAATATGAGAGCAGTGATCTTTTTTTACATATTAGATATATTTTTTAAGAAGATATAATTTGATAGTTAGATGTAAAATATGAATATTGTATTTCTAGTTAAGAAATACAGAAAACAAGTAAATGAGGAAATATTTTCCTGTCAGTATTTTATTTCTTGAAAGATGGGTTATTCTGTGACGGTTAGAGAAAGACAAAATGATGTCGATAAAAGATTAAAGAAAGCAGAAAATGTGAAAAATGAAACCAAAAATACAGGAATGAAAACTCAGATAAGAAAACCGAGATAGACTAACTTTGGTGACAAAAATATGTTCTAATATGTATAAAAAGCATATTTAATTTGAGTAGTGATTTATTATATTTACTATAATTATATCATAGCTGAAAAAAATAAAAAAAAATAAAAACTGCATTTATATGCACATTTTAAGCAGCATATCTGTATATATAATAAGTGGTTTATCACACTGCTAACTAACTTATAACGAACAGAATGAAAAGTTTCCAGCTGGAAAACTACCTCCGGAATCTTGGAAATAACACCCCGAATACCCTGCCATTTAAGCTACGAGTTCGATACACAGCTTAGCACCTCTCGATCACATATGTTGGTAAGGTTGCAACTGCAGCACAAGATGGAATAGTCGTCATGAACACACAATCCTGAGGCGAAACATGAGACATAAACAAACACAAATTCGGCAAACACACATATTATTTTAATTAATTTTTCAATTGATTTTCAGCAGAAAAATTATGCTCTAAATTATTGAATATTTAGTGATGGATTAGTAGAAATCTGCCATTAAGAAAAATAATTAGAAAAGAATTCACAATACTAAGATCGTTTAAATTATGTCCCGAGACTGAAATTCAAAATAAAAGCTTTTCGCTTATCTTAAAATGAACAGGGAAATTATACAGTCATCTATCATTTAAAAAAATACAACTAAAATAACTTAAATTTTTCTAAACCGACGAACAATAGATACAATGTAAACTTAAAGAAAAATCCTCAAAGCTCTTTGCATATTACATTCTTTTTTGGAAAGAACTCTTTCTATAAAAACATAGAGATTTTTTAATTAAGAAAGATTAAAAAAAAAAAAAAAAAAAAAAGAAAAAAAAAGAAAAAAAAAAAAAGTAAGTCAAGGACTTTTTATCAATTAGAGTTTTTCTAATTGGAACAGAAATTACTCTGAATATATGATGATGGTGAGAGAAAGACAAAACAGTATCAATAAAAGATTAAAGAACAACATGAGGAATGAAACGGAAAATGCCGAAAAAGAAAAGTTAGGAACAAAAGCAACGCTAAACTGACTTTTATGGGAAAAAAAATGTGCTCTAATTTACAAAAAAAGCAAAATTAATTTATGAAAGAAATCGGCCCTATTGAAATGGAGGATTGGTAAGGCTTATCAAAATTCTTCTTCACAAAGCTTGGAAATTTTAAACTGAATTGCAGGAATATTTTATCGTTATGAAATATTGTTCGGTGTTTTTACATTTATAAAATAACAGAGGGTTAGATTTTTTGCATATTAGGCATATTTTTAAAAAGACGTAATTTGATGATTATATATAAAATATGAATATTATATTTTAAACTAAGAAACATATAAAAGCAAGTAAGTGAATAGTACATTTTTAACTAAGAAATATAGAAAACACGTAAGTGAGGGATTATTTTCATGTCACTATTTTACTTTTTGAAAGATGGATTAAACAGTACATGCTGTGATAATGACAGAAAGAAAAAATGGTGTCAGTAAAAAAGTAAAAAAAGGAGAATATGTGAGAAAATAAACAAAAAATACTGGGAGAGAAAAATAAGAAATGAAAGTAAGGATAAACTGACATTTGTGATAAAAAATATGTTCTTATATACAAAAAAAGCATATCTAAATTATGAAAGATATAGATCTTTTTCAAATGGGGGATTGACAATGCTTGTTAAATTTGCTGTTCACAAAGCTCGGAAATTTAAACTTAATTCCAGGAATATTTTGTCTTTGCGAAATAACGTTTCGTCTTTTACCATTTATAAGATAATGGAGGATTAAATGTTTTACATATTAAAAATATTTTTAAAAATACATAATTTATTGATGGTTAAATGTAAAATATATAATATATTTTTGATTCAGAAATACAGGAAACAAGTAAGTGAGGAACTATTTCGCTGTCAGTATTTAACTTCTTGAAAGATGGATTAAACTGCAAATATTGTGACGGTGACATAAAGACAAATTGGCGTCAGTAAAAGATTAATGAAAGCAGAAACTGCGAAAAATGTAACTAAAAATTCAGGAAAAAAACAGAAATAAAAACACTCACAAACTAACATTTATGACAAAAATATGCTCTAATATACTTAAAAAGCAAATTTAAATAGAATAGCGATTGAATGTACTTATTATAATTGTACCATAGGAAAAAGAAAACAAAATGGCTGAAATGTTCAAAACTGCATTTGTGTGCATAATATTAGCATACTTGTATATTTAATAAAGATTTATCACACTTCTAACTTAGCGTATAACCAATAGAATGAAAAGTGTCCAAGTTGGGAAACTACCATCGGAATCCTTGGAATAACACCTCAAGTGCTATGCCATTTAAGCTATAAGGCGATACCCAACTTATCATTTTTCGCTCAGATATGTTGGGTAGGCTGCAACTGCAGCATAAGATGTAATATTCGATACGAGCGCACAATCCTTCGGCGAAACATGAGACACACACACACACAAAAAAAGAAAAAATATTGGCCAACCCACAGATAATTTTAATTTATTTTTCGATTAATTTTTATCAGTCAAATTATGCTCGAAAATATTAAATATTTAATAGTGGATTAGTAGAAAACTATCATTAAGACAAATAATTAGAAAACAGTTCAAATTACTAAGCTTGTTTAAATTATGTCACGAGACTAAAATTGAAAAGAATATTTTGTTGCACATCCTAAACTGAATAAAAAAATTATACAATCATGTAACATTTAAAAAAAAGAAAAAAAAACATTGTAATTTAAAATAAAAATTAAGAAAATTCTAAGCCGTAGTCCAAATAATGCATAAAGAGAATGATAATTCTCTTTATGCATAAATGATAATTAATGAAAATCATTTGATCTTAATGATAATTAAAGAAAAATCCTCAAAGCTATCTGTATATAACATTCTTTCTTGAAAAGAATTCTTTGTGTAAAAACGTAAAACTTTTTTAATAAAAAAAAATCGAAAACAAGTAACAGAGGGACTATTTATCTATTAGAATCTTTCGAATTGGAATAAGGCTTACATTGAATATATGATGATGGTGAGAGAAAGACAAAATGGTGTCAATAAAAGATTATAGAAAACACAGAAAATGTGAGAAATTAAACAGAAAATACAGGAAGAGAAAACTCAGGAGTGAAAGCAAGGTTAAACTAATTTTTATATGCTCTAATATACAAAAACAACATATGTAAATCATGAAAGATATAGGTCTTAAAGATATAGGTTGAATTTATCTTCTATAATTAAACCATATCTGAAAGACAAGGGAAAAAATGCCAAAAAAGTTAAAATCTGCATTTATATGCACACTAGTAGTATATTTGTATATTTAATAAGTGATTTATCACATTGATAACTAGGCACATAACCAGCAGAATAAAAAGTATCCAAGCTCGGAAACTATCTCCGGAATTCTTGGAATAATGTCCCAAGTGCATTGCGATTTAAGCTACAAGGACGATACTCAGCTTGGCACCTATCACACACATAGGCTGTTAAGGCTGAAACAACAGCACAAAATGAAATAGTCGCCATGAGCACACAATCCCCTGGCGAAACATCAGACACACCAAACGCAATATCGGCAAACACACATGAAATTTTAATGAATTTTCAGCAAACAAATTATGCTCAAAATTATTGAACGTTTAATATTGGATAACTAGAACCCTGTCATTAAAAAAAATATTAGCAAACAATTAAAAGTGACTAAGCTTGTCACGGGACTGAAATTGAAAAAAAAAATATTTTTTCGCATAACTTAAACTGGGTAAAAAAATATACAGTCACCTAATATTAAAAAAATATATAGGACTAAAATTAATTACATTTTTCTAAACCGACGAACAAAAGATACAATTTAAACTTAAAGGAAAAACTTCAAAGATTTCTGATTAGTACTTTTTTTTGGGAAAAATCTTTTGGATAAAAACGTAAAGCTTTTTTTTAATTAAGAAAGATTGAAAAAAACAAAGCAAAGGACTATTTACCCATTAGAATTTTTCGAATTGGAAGGGGGATTACATTAAATAAACGATGACTGCTAGTGAAAAACTAAATGGTGTATATAAAAGGTTAAAGAAAACAGAAAATGTGACAAAAAATGGAAAATACAGAAAGAGAAAATTCAGGAATCAAAGAAAGGATAAACTAATTTTTTGACAAAAAATATGCTCATTATACAAAAAAAAAAAAAAAAAAAAAAAAAATGTATATATATATATATTTAAATTACAGAATATGTGAGTCTTCTTGAAATGGGGGATTGGTAAGGTTTGTTAAATTTCTTGTTTACAAAGCTTGGAAATTTAAACTTACTAGCACGAATATATCGTGTTTATGAAATAATGTATCGAGTTTTAACATTTATAAAATAATAGTGGATCAAATTTTTTAATGATTAGTCATATTTTTAGGAATACATAACTTTGATGGTTAGATGTAAAATATGAATAGTGTATACTTTAATTAAAAAATAAAGAAAACAAGTAAGTGGGGAAGTATTTCCCTGTCAGTCTTTAACTCCTTGAAAAAGATTGGTTAAATGGCATATATTGGGACGATGAGAGAACGACAAAATAACCTCAATAAAAGATTAAAGAAAGGAGAAAATGCAGATAAATGAAACAAAAAATACCGGAATAAAAATTCAGAAAAAAAACAGGGATAAATTAACTTTCATGAAAAAAAAAATCTGCTCTAATGTATATATAAAAAGCATACTTAAATTGATTAGCGATTGAATATATTTACAATAGTTAGACCATACCTTGAAAAACAAAAATAGAAATGCTGAAAAAGTTAATATCTGAATATATGAAAACATTAAGTAGCATAACATTAGTAGTAAACATCAGTAGCAAAATATTAGTAATAAAAAATTCTAATAGAAAATTACTGTATTTACTCGTGTATAACGCGCACTTTTTCATCAAAAAAGTTGGATAAAAATCATAGGCGCGTATTTTCAAGAATAATTTTAAACTGCTGGATGTAGTCACACGATATACACATGAATTAAATAATGTATTAAAAGAAGAAATTAAAACTGGAAAAATGTAATTTAATAGAAGTAATGCTGCATCGTTATTTCATCCTTTGCACTTTTTTATACAACCTCATCCACCATTTTTCTGTCAGCGCGCAGGTCTAATATTTGTATATTTTATGTGTGACTTATTACATAGATGACTGAGCGTTTAACAAACAAAATGAAAAAGTGTCCAAGCTGGGAAACTACTTGCGGAATCCTTGGAATAACGCTCCAAGTGCTCGGCCATTTAAGCTATGAGGATAATATGAAGCTTACCATCTCTGGATCATATACAGGGTGGTTAGTTATTGACGTCAGGTGTTTAGAGCCCTCTAGCGAGTAAAGTTTCGGTCAAAACATAACCAAATTTGACCAGCATACATAGTACACCATGGAATTTTAAATTGAATTCTTAAAAAAAAAAAAAAAAAAAAAAAAAAAAATTCTAAAATAAGAAGTTTTAAAAATCGCCACTAGGGGCAATTTTAGCGTTGTTTACCTACTAAAATGCATTAGTTTGCATAAAATCAGTTGTGTATAGCAATCATGAGTATAAAAGGAAAGTCTGGGAGAGTTCTCATCATTATCAACTCTCACCATACTTTGCTAGTCAACCTGTGTTATCAGCAGAACAAGAATGCAATGATGCTCGTCCTGAATTTCACCGATTACGGAATTTGCCAAAAGAACAAATTTACAAAAGATGATTCATCGATTTGAAACTATGCGACAAAAAGACCTAGGACGAAAAGTGACTAGTCAATAACAAGTTGACGAAGTTGTAACTGCTATTGTCGAACAAGAGATGAGAAATGTGCAGGTACCATCAGCGCTCGGGCAGTATTCCAGCAGTATAAAATTGATCAGTACTGTATTTTTTGCCATTTAATCATTCAACATTTACACTAATACACATTTGGTGCGCCCAAATTGCTGATTTATGCAAATTAAATGCATTTTAGTCGCAATTTAGCTAAAATTGCTCCTAGTGGCTATTTTTTAAACTTTTTATTTTCTTTTTTTTTTTTTTTTTTTTTTTTTTTTTTTTAAGAATTCAAAATCCCATGGTCTACTATGTATGCTGATCAAATTTGGTTATGTTTCGTCCAAAACTTTACTTGCTAGAGGGCTCTGAACACCTGGCGTTAATAACTAACCACCCTGTATATTAGTATGGCTACAACTGCAGCATTAGATGGAATAGTCATCATACGAGTACAATCCTGCGGCGAAGCATGAGCCAAAATAACACGTAATATCGATGAACACACCTGTAATTTTAATTAATTTTTCAATTAATTTTAAGCTGTCAAATTATGTTCAAAATGATTTAATATTTAATGATGGATTAGTAGAACGCTGGCATTAAGAAAAATAATTAGAAAACAATTCAAATTATTAAGCTTGTTAAAAATATTCACGAGACTGTAATTGAAATGAATATTTTTTCGCATATTTTAAACTGGGTAGAAAAATTATATAATCACCTAACATTAGAAAAATGTAAGACTAAAATAAATTAAATTTTTCTAAACCGACGAACTAATAGATACAATTAAAACTTAAAGAAAAATCCGCAAAGCTCTCTGAATATTACATTATTTTTTGAAAAGAGCTCTTTGTGGAAAAACGTAAAGCTGTTTTAATTAAGAAAGATTGAAAACAAGAACGCGAAGGACTATTTACCTATTAGAATCTTTCGAATTGGAAGAAGGATTTCATTGAATATATGATGATGGTCAGAGAAAGACAAAATGGTGTCATTAAAAGAAAACAGGAAATTTGAGAAATGAAACGGATAATATCGGAAAAGAAAATTAAGGAGTCAAAGCCAGAATAATCTAATTTTTACGACAAGAAATCTGCTCTATAATACATAAAAGAGCATAGTTAAATTATGAAAGATGTGGGACTTCTTGAAATGGGGGATTGGTAAGGCTTGTTGAATTCTTTGTTCACAAAGTTCGGAAATTTAAACATTGTTTAGGCGCAATGCCTTAAATAAAGAAATCAAATTTATTAATATTAATGGATTTGGCCTTGACAAAATTAATTACTGTCAAATAAAAGTTCTTGATTAATATTTATGAGTAAAATAATAATTTAAAACTACTTAATATTGATTTATTTTTAAATTAATGTTTATTTCTTGACAAGTTGACAGTTTAATTGAATTTAAAATCATTTAAAGATATTTATTGGTCTTACAATTATTTTATGTCAAAATTAATGTTTTTTTATTGATAAGTTGTCAACTTGAGTAGTTTAAAAATCTTTAACAGAGATTTATTGGCTTTTTAATTATTTTATGTCAAGTTAATGAAAATTTTTTAATTTATGATCATGTAATTTTATCTCTATGTTTTTTCTTATATTTTCCTCAAAAGGGGACTCACTCTTGACTCTGCAATAAGGCAGAGAACATGTAAAATTTTGACTGTTTTCTATCGTGATTTCATGACTGTTTTCCAAGGAATATGTTTGTTGGCTCTGTATATCAGAGAATAGTGTAACCTGTATATCTATTTTAATAATTCAAGTTATATTATATTTAATAAATTGTTAATCATAATGCTCTCCCAGTGATTATTGAAACATTTTGTGACTGATACACCCAAACATAATTGCAATTATATTTCGTAGTTATGAAATAATGGTTCGCATTGTAACATCTATAAAATAATAGAGGATTAGGTTTTTCATATATCAGCAGGCCCTTATTACCACCTTTGGAAATCCGGACTTTGCCCATGGGCCTCGGGACCTTAAGAGGGCCTAAAAATCCACACATGAAATCATAAAATATTTCCTTTCTTTTTCCAATTACAATTCTTACATGTGTTGAAGGTATTAAATTCATCTTAAAGTAATATAAAAAATTGCTAAAGTTATATAAAACAGTTTTGTTCTGTACTAAGGGAAAAAATAGGGTGTACTTTTACTAATTAAGGTATTTAATTTAAAACTGACAGAGCTAAGAAATTTATTTCTTTCTATATCCAAGATGCGAAAGTATGTTTATGCATTACACATACACATATGAGTGGCCATTAGTTCTATTTGAATAAAGTTGCAATGAATCGAAAGAGACCCCCCTAATTTATCTTTGCCCAGGGCCTCAATTAGTCATAATCCGTGCTTGCCTATTAGACATATATTTAAGAAGATATAAATTGAACATTACACATAAAAATGAATAACATATTTTTAATTAAGAAATGTAGGAAAGAAGTAAGTGAGAGACCATTTCCCTCATAGTACTTAACTTCTTGAAAGTTGGATTATATAGCACATATTGTTATGGTGAGAGATACACAAAAATGCGTCACAAAAAGATTAAAGAAAATTGAAAATGTAAAAAATGAAAAAAAGAAATATATGTATGAAAATTCAGAAATGAAAACAGCGATAAAATAACATTTATGACAAAAAAATTTATAATATACACAAAAAGCATCTTTAAATCGAGTAGCGGTTTAATATATTTACCATAATTATACCACATCTAAAAAAAAATGCGGAAAAAGTTAAAAATTGCAAGTACAGTAAAACCCCGATAATTCGGATTAATTGGGACCAGACCCAATCCGGGTTATTGAAAATCCAGATTATCCGGAGAATTGGAAAAAAATGAAATAAAATAAAACATACTTACAGAAAATCACCATTATGTTAAATATATTGAATATTTACAGACACTAAAAATGTTTACTTTGTAATAAAAAAAAATTGTAAATTTTCTGCTGTGTTAGTTTTTTACGCCTTTTGCGAGCTGTACGGTCGCGCATTCGCTTGAGGATAAGTAGTTCGTTGGATATAGTCTCCGTCTGATGTTCAAAATAAACCATTAATTGTTCTAGATTTCAGAAAAAGTTTTTTTTTATTTAGAATACGACGATGAAACAAGTTAATGTTACAGAAATTAGCCAATCGCTTTTTAAACTTGAAAAAAAAAAAATGACCAAACCGATCCGGATTAACGGGGTCCGAATTAGCGAGGTTCTGCTGTAGTATGCTTGTGTATTTAATAAGTGATTTATAACATTGCTAACTAAATGTATAACTAACAAAATGAAAAGTGACCAAATTGGGAAACGATCTCCGAAATATTTGGAACAATGCCCAAAGTGCTGTGTCATTTAAGCTACGAGAATGATAGTAAGCTTAGCATTTCTCTCATATATGTTAGAAATTCTGCAAAGACAGTACAGGATGGAATAGTCCTCATGAACACACAGTCCTGTGACAAGGGAAAACAAACTCAAAATCGAAGAACACACATATTATTTTAAATAATTCTTAAATTAGTTTTTAGCAGTAAAAGTAGCGTTGCAAAGGTTAGAAAAAACCCGGTTTAAACCCGGGAATAAACCGGGTTTTTAGGAATAAACCTGGAAAAACCCCGGGATTTTTTGGAATAATTCGGTTTTTTGGGAATAAACCTGGGAATAAACCTGGTCTATTGGAAATAAACCCGGGATTAAACCGACTTTTTGCAACTCTAAGTAAAAGTATGCTCGAAATTACTGAATATTTAATAGTCGATTACTAGAACGCTGCGTCATTAAACTAAAAACAAGTGAAATTACTAAGCTTCTTTGAAATATGTCACCAGACGAAATTGAAAAGGACATTTTTTGCCATATATTAAACTGAATAAAAAAATCATACAATTACCTAACATTAAAAAAAAGTAGGACTAAAATTGATTAAATTTTGCTAAATCAACGAACAAAAGATACAATTTAAACTTAAAGAAAAGCTCTTAAAACTCTCTGAATATTACATTCTTTTTTGAAAAGGACTCTTGTGTAAAATCAAAACACCTTTTTAAGAAATATCGAAAGCAAGTAAAAGTGAAAGAATACCGTAACTCGTATATACTCGTGCATAACGCGCATGCGTGTATAACGCTCACTATAAAATTGTCATGCAAATGAATGAATGACCAAAAGAATTCAGAATAGAAACTCAAAACAAATATTACGCCATACCAGGAAAGAAGGCAAAAATCTATTTTTAAATATCGGGTAGGGAAGCAGTGTCGAAGGGCATCAGCCCCTGAATATTAGACCTGCGCGCTGACAGAAAAATGGTGGATGCTGTTGTTTAAAAAAGTGCAAAAGATGAAATAACGATGCAGCATTACTTCGATTAAATTACATTTTTCCAGTTTTAATTTCTTCTTTTAATACATTATTTAATTCGTGGGTATATCGTGTGATTACATCCAGCAGTTCAAAATTATTCCTGTAAAACACGCGCCTACGGTTTTTATCCAAAATTTTTGAAGAAAAAGTGTGCGTTATACACGAGTAAATACGGTAATTTTCTATTAGAATTTTTTGATTTGGAAGAGGAATTACACTGAATATATGATTATGGTGGAAGAAAAACAAATGGTGTCAGTAAAGGATTAAAGAAAACGGAAAATATGAGAAATGAAACTGAAATTCAAGAAGAGAAAATTCATGATGAAGGGTAAACTAGCTTTTATGACAAAAATAGTCTCTAACATAAAAAAAGCACATTTAAATCATGAAAGATGTAGGTCTTCTTTAAATGGAGAGGTTAGTAAAACTTGCGAAATTTAGAAAGCTCGGAAATTTAAACTTACTTGCAAGAATATTTTATCGTTGTGAAATAACGGTTCGTATTTTAACTCGTATAAGGTTATTTTTTTTACATATTAGAGATATTTTTAAGAATGCATAATTTGATCGTTAGATGTAAAATATGAATATTATATTTTGAACTAAGAATTAAAGAAAACAAGTAAGTCAGGAGCTATTTCCTTGTCAGTATTTTACTTTTTGAAAGATGGATTAAACAGCACATATTGTGTCGGTGAGAAAAAGACACGATAACATCAGTAAAAGATTGAAGACATATTAGAGATATTTTTAAGAATGCATAATTTGATCGTTAGATGTAAAATATGAATATTATATTTTGAACTAAGAATTAAAGAAAACAAGTAAGTCAGGAGCTATTTCCCTGTCAGTATTTTACTTTTTGAAAGATGGATTAAACAGCACATATTGTGCCGGTGAGAAAAAGACACGATAACATCAGTAAAAGATTGAAGAATGCTTAACATGTGAAAAATGAAACAAAAAATACAAAAATAAAAATTTACAAATTAATAAGTTATCATTTAACTTTTATGGTAAAAATGTACGCTAATATACTTGAAAAACATACTTAAATTGAGAAGTGATTGAAAAAATTTACTATAATTATACCATAGCTGAAAAAAAGGAAATGCTGAAATGTTAAAAGCTGCATCGATGTGTACACTTTAAGTAGACTATTTTAGATTTTATATGTGCTTTATCACATTGCTAACCAAGATTATAGCAAACAGTGTGAAAAATGACGAAACAGAAAGGAGCACGAAAATTTTGAAATAATGTTCCACGTGCTTTACCATTTAAGCTACGTGAATGATATTCAGCTTATCATATCTTATTCACACGTGTTGGTAAGGTTGTAACAGCAGCACACGATGGAATAGAAGTCATTAGCACACAATCCTGCAGTGAAAGGTGCTTCAGATACAAACCCAATATCGGCCAACAAAATATAATTTTAACTAGTTTATTGATTAATTTTCAGCAATCAAACCACACTCGAAATTATTAAATATATAATAAGTGATTTATCACATAGCGAAGTAAGCATATAACTAACAGAGAGAAGAATGTCTAAGCTGGGAATCGAACCTGCAACTCTTGAAATGACGCTCCAAGTGCTCTATCATTTAAACTACGAGGACGATACCCAGTTTAGCATCTTTCAGTCACATATGTTGATAAAGCTGCAACTGCATCACAGGATGGAATAGTCGCCATGAACACAAATCCTGCTTCGAAACATGAGACATAAATAAGCCCAGCATCGACAAACACACATATTATTTTAATTAATTTTTCAATTAATTTCAGCATTGAAATTCACCAGTATCGTCCTCTAAGCTTAAATGGTAGAGCACTTGGAGTGCTATTCCAAATCAAAATCCCCTTTAATTCCATCACCATATCAATCAAAACCACTTCAAGATATTTCTTAGTGAAAAGCCGTAATGTATCGGAATTCTTTTGAATTTGCCTTTAAAAGAACTATAAAGATAGATACCTCACTTTCATTACTGAACAGCCATAGTAAATTTCAATAACATATTTGCATGACATTCCAACTAAATTTATTCGAACTAGACAACGAACAAACAAATGGCAGACAGACAGACGGACAGACAGATAGACAGACAATCGAATTCATAAGCACTTTTCATCTACATTGAAAAATGTTAATAAAAAAAGTTGCAATGAATCTCTTGCTAGTCTCATGCCTTATTTTACGGAATGTCTGGTGCAGTTCATAGGATCGTGGATTAATGGTGAATTTATATTTCAAAATTGTGATTCCACATCAGAAGCTTTGCGGATAGACTACGAGATGGCAGTATAAAGAATCACCTCATCGTGTTCACTGATGAAACTTTAAGAATAGTTAAATTTCGATTCGCATATAAAAATGCACTCCGTCTGACAAGACATATCTTGTTGCAAAACACTTATAAACACGATTTTAGTGATTGATTCATAGATTTACCATTATGCTTTCCTGCTTCCAATCCCTTATGTTTTCATACTTTTGGGTGCAGGAAAGCACAATGGTAAGTCTATGAGTCAACCATTAAAATCGCGATTTTAGGTATTTTCCACGAAGATATAATTTTGGCAAGCCAATGACGTTTTAATATGCAAATCGAGATTTAACTAAACCTAGATTTTCATCCGTGAACATGATGAAATGATTTTCTGTGCTGCACCCCACTGTCTAGGACGTTTCGGGCTTTAAAAAACATTCACAAAGCCGCAATAACTGCAAGCAGAATAATATTAGAATTAAAGGACAATGTTCCCCTCCCTCGACCACAACACTTAAAAGAACAAACCGTAAAAACTAAACTGTAAATGACATCATACCTATTCGAGGCACACTAATTGTAATTTTGTTTGCTTCATGAGCTTAACACGGATTTTTAAAAATATATACTGCCAGTTTATTATCTTTTTACAGCATCGAAAAACTATTAAGTTATTTATTAATAGCATGTTTATTTAAATATTTATAATGGTAAGATAATTTCTTTAACACATAAAAACACATTTTCTTTCAAACAACGCTGTCAGTTATACTTACCTTAAATCAATAAAGAAGAACGTGTTTTTTCGTTAAAGATTTCAATAAAAAATCCCCAAAATATAACGTATACCTTATTTTATCAGTATTCCTCGCGAATTTAATTAAATATTCTAGTTACAAGGAATTCTTTGACAGAAATAATGTTTCTGCGTATCATATTAACAGCAAAATTTGTATAAAAGCAGGAAATACTGTACTCTTTATCTTCTGTTAAAATATTATGAATTCCTAATTAGTAGCAAGAAAAAAAATAGAAATACCAGAAAAAGTTTTTTTAGCTTCTTAGAAAACTTTTGTAGAAATTTTTATAGAAAAATAATCAGCGTTATTTAATCTCAACTATTTATTAAAATTCTAAAACAATATTTTGAAGAATATTTTTTACGTTATTTTTAAACGTAAGTTATGTAACCAAAACTTTTAATCTTTGCTAAAATTCCTAAAGTTGCTAAAGTTAAAAAATGTTCTAAAGTTACGTTCTTTTTTCCTTTCCTCAATATGTTGAATTTCTTTTTAATTTGAAGATTCCTGCATACTTTTGAATTTACATTAGATTTATTTAGAAAATCTCGCATTTTGTAACTTTACACGTTTTATATAAATGAATATCTCGCAGAGGACCATGAGAATGTTCCATGAAAAGCAAAAACTAATTATTATTATTATTATTATTATTATTATTATTATTATTATTATTATTATTATTATTATTATTATTATTATTATTATCATTATTATTATTATTATTATCATCATCATCATCATTAATATTATTATTACCATTATTATTGTTAGTATTATTATTATTATTATTATTATTATTATTATTATTATTATTATTATTTTACAACATTCAAAAACGTGGTAAGAAACTTCTTTGTTCATCACCAATGAAGCAGCAAAGAAGTGCACCAATTTTCACAGTTGTCCTTAGTAAAATAAATGTTTTATATAAACCAAGAATTTTTAAACATTAAGCCTTTGTGATTCAATAACTTTGATTTGAAAATTTTTTACTCAGATGTTAAAATACATTATTTTAAGCATGTAAAATATAATTAAAACTTTATAATGTAAAACTAAAATTATTATTGACTAAAAGTTACTTTTTTCACATCTACAGTAAACAGAAATCAACATACTTCTCACAAATATAGTCCATTTTATAATACAAAATTACTTTGGAATATCTCCAGATTTTTTTAATTTGACAAAATTTTCTAAGTTATATTTTCCAATATCGACTTGAAGCTTCTGTAATGATAAGCAAAATTTTGGTATGAGAAATTAGCCTAATATCATCATCTGTTGAGAATTCCAATGATACATTTATGTTAACTGGTATGTTGGAAAACAGTAACAACAAATAAAATCGTGTTTTAAATCTTACTAAGCAAGTACTATTGCCTTTTGGATATGTTGCAGTTTGAAACATGGTGATACAATGGTTTAACCTCTTCGCTACTGAGTATTAATGCAGTATTATTAATTATTACTGAATTATTTCTTATTTCGTTTCATTTCAGAGCGAGATTTTTGTTTTATTTTCATTAGCTCGAATCTTAGCGATCGAAACATATTATTTTTATATCGAAATTTCAATTATATTCGAGTAACATTAATAAAATGGGATGTAACGGAAGTACCCATTAGGGTACCCAGGGACCGAAGAGGTTAACCTAGTATGGGCTCAAAGACGTATCGGGATCGACGGTCTAACAGTTCATTTTCCGTGATTTTTCTTTGAACATTGTGTAAATACCTTCGTAAAAGCCAAAAAGCTAGTCGCCTTAAGCATTGCAAAAAGAAAAAAATAATATTGCCCAGTTAAACTGATGGTATTGAGCTCACAGGCTACGCATACTAATTGTACATTACAGCCTTGTATTTTCGTTAATTCCGTTCGAAAAAAAAATTAAGAAGGGGAAACAGCTCTCCCCTTTCTCCTTTTTTATACTTAATCATTGAACCTCCTAAACTATCAAGTACATGCTTTATCATATTAAAAAATCTATATCCAAAATTCAGAGCAAATCGGATAATTCTTAATAAAAACCCATTTAGCATTTTTAAAATTTAAGAGGAATTATCCCCTTCTTTTATACTTAACCATTAAACTTCCAAAACTATTCAGCGATTTGAACGAAATCTGACAATTCTGCTTAAAAACCCCATTTATATAAATTAAGGGGAGGTGCATTAGAATCCCCGTTCCCCCTGTTTATACTTATTGAATAAACACCTAATAACAGTCACGGAATCGCCTCATCAGAATGATCCTAATCTAAATTTTGAACGAAAATTTAATTCTGAATGAAAATCCCATTAATATCAACTAAGGGGAGGGGCATGAGCCCCCCGTTCCCCCTCTTATACATATCGAATGAACTCCAAAAACTAATCAGGGAAGCATTGTCAGGATATACCTATATACAAAATTTCAAGTCGATTGGATATTTTTATCATGAGTTATCGCGTTACGCACGAACGAACATACAGAACAGACGGGCACATAAGCTCTCAGGCTATGATAGCCTGTGAGCTAAAAAAGTCATTGAACGCCGGTGAGATATATTAAAGGCCGGTGAGATATATTTAATCGTGCATCGAAGCGCTACATAGTAAAAAATTCTAGGAAAGTTTCACATTTGAAGCGAAAGATTTCCAATCGTTTTTGATCTGAAATCTTAAAAGCGATTGGAAATTTTTTTGCTTATATTAACTGTAATAAATTAAAACTTTTCATTCTCAAAATGAATCGATTCGTTTCAGAAAAGCCACAAGAAGCACCACAAGAAGATGCTCTTTAACTGCGAAACGAGAACTTCTTAATTGCCGAAATTAAATATTCAGAATGTATATATGCTAATAAATGCTCTAATAGAGGGGAAAAAAGAACGATTTAAATTTTTTCTTTCTTTGTCTTTGACATGCGAGGCAATATTAATAGACATGATAATTGTTTTTCGACACATTATTTCCAATACAATATATACAATACATTTCAGTACTTTTCCTCCTGTGCATATTAATGCAAATATATAATTAACAAAACTAAAAAAAAGCCTTTCAGCTCTCACTGCTTTTAGTCATAAGCATGCAGTGTATAGTGATTTGTGCTTGTTCCAAAATATTCAATCTCTCCTTAATACCTTTTGCAAACCTATCAAACACGCTATATGCTTTCATTAACTTGTCTTTATTATTGGCTCTTTTCTTCTCCTTTTAAAAAGTAAATAACTACTGGCTGATTCACCCCATGTTGCCCGAGCATTTAAGAAATCGCATAGGACAAAATTGACTATTTTAGACTAAAAGTTTAAAATAGAAATTTGTTTACAAAAGTAAAAATTAGCTTCGAAAATTGCATTAAAAATACCTTTAAAAGCAAAAGGCGCCAAAGAACAAAATTTACTATAGTGTGTAAAATGTTTGAAACGGGATCCTTTTTTATAAATTAAAAAAAAATTGTCATTGAAGCTAATAAATAAATAAATAAATAAATAGTCCTATAAATCAAATAAAAAATAAAAAATCGTGAATAGCAAAATTTACTGTACTAGGTTGAAACTTTGAAAACAAATTGCTTTTTCCAAAGTCATAATATCGAAGCGGAATGCGAATAAAGTTTTGAAACTGCATAAAAAATAATAGAAAAATTCAAAAATCGTCGCAAAGCATGAAAAGAAACTAAAAATCATATTAAAAGTCAAAAACGTGAATAGAACTATTACTATATTAGACAGATACTTTAAAACTGAATTAGCTTTACCCAAATCAAAAAATCGAAGCGAAACGGAAAATATTTTTAACAATTGCATTAAAAATTATCGAAAAATTTAAAAATTGACGCATAATATTGTAAAATTCTAAAAATTGCATAAAATCTAAATAAAAAAAATCCAATATAAAAAATCCAGAATAGGATTTCAAGGTAATGAAAAAGACTATACATGGCGATGCTAACAAAAAGGTACCTTCCTACCTTATGTAGCTTTGTTGTGTTTTTAGGACACAGAAACAGCGACATGACCCTACACACACAAATAATTTTCCTTATTTTTCCTCATTATTTATTAATTTATTACATTGATTGTAAAAATTTCATGAATAGTTTAGTGTATTTTATGGAATTTTTTATTTTAAAGTTACAAGTGTTTAAAATTAATTTAACAAATTTCGATTGAAAACGTAATACGTGCTTTTGTATATTTTAAACTATATGTTGGAACATATATAGTTAAAAAATTTAACAACGCCTTTTAATATTTTTAAAGAGGAGTTTGAAATAAAAATTTCGATGAGTTATGTCTGAACGTGACATTTTAATGCTTATCTAGGATTAATTAAACATATATGTACATATATGAAAACGTTTTTCCAAATGTAAAAATTATATCTTACATTTACAAGCTTCTTCATTACATTTAAAAGTCCTAAAATAATAATTAAAAAACAAACATATGTAAACTATTCAAGAAACAAAAAAATAAAATAAACTGAAAACGCTTACGTGAAAGTGTCGCTTCAATATATTAATTTTTTTTGTATCATATTTTCATATTCCATAGTTATTTCCAAACAGTTTAAGTACATTTAATGCTTGCAGATATAATATCCTATGAAGGTGCACTTTAATAATAGTGTGTACTTCAAAAAATATTTGTATATATATCTTTGTTCTCATTTAATGATTTAACGATTTAATGATTTAAGTGTTTACGACAAAATATTGGATATGGTATTTAATGTTGGTGGCTTTATTGCATCATAAAGAAAAAAAATCATAGTGAATTTTCTAGAAATGAATATTTTTTGTCTTTCCCTAAATTTATTTTTAAGGTCACACAACACATAAATCATGATTGAAAATTTTACCATTTCCAAAGTATATTATTCATGTAACTATTTTATTTTTATTGAGATTTAAATTACACTTTACGTTATTAGAAACGATTTCTTTTCTGTAATATTGATATAATTCATGTTGAATTATCTTTTTTGTGTATAAAAATGTTTAATTTCATCACTAAATTTCTTTTATATGTGCGTTTCTGTTTATACAGAGCAACATCCTCTGTCACTCTTGTGACCATTCGTTCAAATTTAAAAAAAAAAAAAGAAAAAAAAAAAAAAAAGAAAGAAAAGAAAAGAAAAGAAAAAAAGAAAAAAGAAAAAGAAATATAATCACTAAAAAAAATTGATAGAACCAGTTAAATACCATTGTAGTCTACTCTCATAATGTATATATATAACTTGTAAAAAAGTATTTTGCTTGCCTTTATAATAAATCAAAATTTGTTTTTCTTGTGACACTCTGATCGCAAGAGTAACAAAATTTTGATATCATATATCGACAAGTAAACTGTATTTTGTTACAAATAAGATATTTTTTACGTCAGTGTAACACAGTGGTATTAATTGGTTCTATAAATTTTCATCTGAATTATATTTTTAATAAAATAATTGGGATTATTTATGAATATTTGCTCATATTGTCACAAAATTTCTGAATGGACGTTTCTGTAACTTTTAATAAATGTTTTGTCTCCCAAAGAGTTTTGTATACGAATTTCATAAACATGGATGCAATATTCAAAACCGTGTACCTGAATATTTTATGCGGATTTCAGTTAGCACAATTGTAACAATCATATGCATTACGAGTGGTATTAAAGTAGAATTTGTGATGTACATCTTATGTGAGTTTCCATTTTCAACCAATAAAAATATTTTTAAAACAAGCATTTATACCTTCATTTGTCTGATACCCAGAACTCAATTGTGAGCATGGGAGTCTAAAATACACATTGAATATGTGGCTTCTAAATGTATGTGTGTATACTTGACAGTATAGTTAAATAATTCGTCTGCGTACATTTTATATATAACTGTTGACGTATCTGACTGCGTTTTAATCCTTCGCCATCGTTCCGCATCTGGCACATTCATAACAACACTACAATTCTCATTATGTTCCATAAATTTGGCCAATATTATCACTATAACTGATGAATAACAGTCTACAGAATGGAATGACACTTATTTTGTCCTTGTCTGGTGTCTGCATTTGACAAAATAATAGGATTAGGCGAAAAATTCGAATAAAAACTTTTAACCAGGCTGTTAAGACAAAATTTACTTTTGTTATTTGTACTGAATATTTAAAAACATTAATATAAAGAAAGTTTCAGACAGTTAAGTAGGTAAAATTATTTAATTTAAGCCCATTTAACTGCAAAATATAACAATACAGTAAAAACCAAAATTGTGTATATAGAAAAATAGCCATAAAATATCAAATTTTAGCTGAAATTTTGAAATTTAATTTATTTATTACTATTTTTTCCATTACCAGGCCATCACACAGATTTTAATTACTTTTCTTCATAAAAATAAAAAAAGAAATCGTACAGAGAATGATTAAATGCGATTTTCTATCAAAATTTGAACTTCATTTTTATTACATTTTATTAAAGCTCAATTTTTTACCTTTCCAAATATGTAATTATTTTTGTTTACTATCAATGAAATCTCAGTTATAAATCTCATTTAAAAATTACTTTAGTGCTAACCGTCCTTTTTTTTCTTTTTCTTCATGTAAAAGCTGCGTTCTTGAAATAAAAAAATCTCAGAATCAAAAAAAATAACCTGATTTATAAATGCATTAAATTTGAAATGCACATATCTGTAAATAATCATAGTAAAATGGAAATGTAAACATTAAATGTTCTTTACAGAAAATTCCCTTTTATACATACATTTGTTTTTCATAACCAACCACTTTCAGAAAGATATAAGTCTCGATTCTCATTCTTTTAATACAATCATACATGACAGAGAGACATGAGTTAAGGAAAAGTATTTCAAACAGAAACCGAAAATTATTCTGCGTTTATAAATGAAATTTGCCATCTTTCTATACTTTTTCAGGAAATATTTTATTGTGTACATTTTTGCTGTTTCTTCACTGAAAGATGCGGAGAATCAAGAAAGGGTCAAGAGATATGGAGCTTAGCTGTACTCTCTTAGAGTATTTTTTATTAATTTTGATTTTGCCTGTAATAATATATATGTAAGGTCATTGTGCCTAAATGCGATAATGTTCTTTTACTTATTATCTTAATACTAGAATCTTAAATAAATGTTGCATAAGGAGGCATCCGATCTTACACAACAAAACCCGAAACATTTTTCTACATTTAAAACGTTTCTTTAAAAAAAAATTCCAATTAACAACACATGGTTCATTTTACAGCCCTCTCATCTTTCCCAAATGGGACAAAAGATCTCGGAAGTAACTCATACATTTTTTTATTGTAACTTTGAACACCAAATAACCACATTGATGTCATGGACTATAACGTATGTATCATTTATCTGTTATATAAGCTAAAGAATAAGCCACCATTTTTCAAATTACAGTTATAAAATGTACTACGCATTAAGGATGACTTGGTAACTTCGAAATCCTATATGCGACACAGCAATGGCTCTAAATGCGTAGAAACTTATAGGAAATTTACGAACTATAAATATATGGTATTTTTCATACATAGTATTAAAATTATATTTAGGCGTAACTAATTATATTTAGTTACGCCTAAATATTATTATTATATTATATTACGCCCTAATATTAACTAATTATATTTAAAATTATATTTAGGTAACTTGTTTAACTAAGCTGTGCTGAATTAATAAAACACGAACTCTCAGCTTAATCTTCAAATAATACATTTTAAAAAACTAATAAGTTAAATTTGTGTTTAAATTAATCAAAATAGAAAAATATATGTCTTTAAAAATTTTGTGAACGAAAAGCTGTGTATTTTCGATAATTACGGGATTAAGTTGCGCAATACTTTTATAAAGTGAATATTTTGAAAAACTTTATTCAGATTCATATCACTTAAATAATGTTTCACAAACATTATAACTTTTAGTAGCTTAAACGCTAAATTCTCTTGTATGGTGCAGCTAAGGATCCCAAATTTTGTTTTCATGTTTCTTATATCTGGTATTTTCAGTTAATCGTTATAACAGCTTTTAATTATTTAAAATGAACATTTTTTACTTTTAGATTAAAATAAGATCAAAATAGAAAACTGTGTTTATATAAATGAGGATTTATGATTCTATATATGTAATATAAGTGATAGAAAATGTTCAATTTTTGTGAAAGTGTAAGAAACAGTAGGAGGGGAGACGAAACAGAATATCAGTACCTCGGTTTCTCGTTACTTAATAAACCATCTTAAACAGAATTTTTGGGCACATTGAATAATTTAAACTGTTTTAATGGCTAAAATTTTCATAGTGCGACTTTTTACAAAAACTAGACTTATATGTAATAAATATTCTTGTTAACACTATTATAAATATTTTGTAAATACATTTTAATCCAAGAAATGAACACTAATGCGGATTCGCAAAAATCAAAATTTAAATGTTGAGTTTATTTAAATCATGCTTTAATTAATTTTTTATTTTAAATAAAAAAATAAATTTTTAATAAAAATCAATATCTCTGTTAGATCGCTTATTAAGTTTTATATATGATTCATGAGGTTATATTTCATTATTGCTATATTGCCCCAAAAATTAACCTCCAATTATTGGTATATTTCATTATCTGACTCACTGCTTTGAATCAGATGTGTAGAACTCATTGATCACTGCTGTTTTTACAGTTTTCATAGTTTAATTTCTAATTTCCAGTTTAACCACAGTTACTATTAAAATTTGGAATCCTCATACTATCGTTAAAAATATTTGAATGGACCAAGGATGCCCCCCTTGGTCCGATTTTGTCCATTAACGGACATAGGGAGAGGTTTGTGAAAACAGAAAAAAATCATAACTTCTTCATTAAAATAGATATCGAATCAGTTTTAAAGTTTATATTACTTCTAAATAATTAGCCAAAAGTTTATGCATGACATATTTTTGATAAAACAAAAAAATGGGCTTTATAACTTCGCTAATTCTCAAAATAACAAATCCAATTAAATTTATTATAAATTTTCTTAATATTATTTAAAATTTTTGTACTTACAAGTATTTGATAGCAACAACTCTTATTTCAAAATAAATAAATAAATGAATGAATAAATAAATACAAATAAATAAAAAAAAACGAAAACAAAATGAGGGATGAGGGTGAAGAAGTAAAAAAATCCATATTTTCATCAATTCTTATGATATCAAATCCGATTAAATTTATTATACATCTGCTTAAGAATATCTACTACTTTTATACTGATAAGTTTTTGATAGGGCCAATTCTTATAACAAAAATAAATTAAACAAAAATGGGAGTTGAAGAAAAAATTTCTAATCCAAACTGCATGCATTCTTGCTTATTTTTAAATTAATTTTCCTTTCAAACACGTCTAATTGGTAGGTTCTCTTGTTTAGGAACTATGTAATGTGACATGTTGGCCAGTTTTGTGATAAAGCAGAGTATATTTCAAAAAATGCTGTCAAATTGGGAATATTGAATAGAATTTCCCAAAACGATCGTGACTGAAAAATTGAGGAAGTATTCAAATAACAAATTACTTATTTTCTGATTCACTTTTAAGTTCATTTTTGCTCTGAAACGCTTTCAAATAACATATTCCCTCATTTAGGAACTGTATAATATGCCGTATTGGTCAGGTTATATATATATATGTATATATATATATATATATATATATATATATATATATATATATATATATATATATATACACTATCTACCAAAAAGTATTTGTACACTTTCAGTTTTTGACATTTTGTCAAATATTTAAAAACATACTGGTCGGATTCTTCTGGAACTTCAGAAATATAAAGATTATGTTTCACTTTATATTTATTTACATTCATTTGTTAAGCGGGTAATTAGGGGGCCGGCAAAAAAACAAAGAATAATAGAAATATTTGGGATCGCCCTGTACATGAAAATGCACGAAACGACTTATCGCTTTAGAATACAAATATATGAATACAGTAGAATATGTACACAAATTTTTGTGAGAATAGCATGTATATTTATGGCGATAGAGCGATTTTTTTTGAAAAATTCAAAAAATTCTGGTATGTTTTTTGTTTATATCATAGAGGGTTTTTGACCAAATTTAACGCAAATTTCAGAAAAATTGGCAAAATCTATTAAAAAAAATATAGCGCAATTGGAATATAAATATATTTAATACTTTATGAAATATGAGTAGTTTTATGAAATAATTTTTATCTGTGCATGCGCGAACGATAAAAACAATTCTTTTACATCATTTAATAGTCAATTCTATGGAGTAACTTATAAAAAAAATCCAATCAAATATCGTGAAAATTCAAAAAGATATCATTATTATAAGTAAGCTGTTTTTACATTGCTCTCTAAAAACGGCTGAATGATAAGGGATTTTCCACAAATTGACATTTTTTATTTACTGACTTTTAGGAAAAAATTAGTACTATTTAATGAATACAATATTGCTGCTAATAAGTATCTTGACACCTGTGATAGAAAATGAAAATGGCTGTTGTTCTTTTCCATCACAGATGTCAAGATACTTATTAACAGAAATATTGTATTAGATATTGTATACATTAAATACTAATTTTTTCCTAAAAGTCAGTCAATATAAAATGTCAATTTGTGGAGAATCCCTTATCATTCAGCCGTTTTTAGAGAGCAATGTAAAAACAGCTTACTTATAATAATGATATCTTTTTGAATTTTCATGATATTTCATTGGATATTTTTTATAAGTTACTCCATAGAATTGACTATTAAATGATGTAAAAGAATTGTTTTTATCGTTCGCGCATGCGCAGATAAAAATTATTTCATAAAACTACTCATATTTCATAAAATATTTAATATATTTATATTCCAATTGCGCTACATTTTTTCTACTGCATTTTGCCAATTTTTCTGAAATTTGCGTTAAATTTGGTCAAAAACCCAGCATGATATAAACAAAAAACATACCAGAATTTTTTGAATTTTTCAAAAAAATCGCTCTATCGCCATAAATATACATGCTATTCTCACAAAAATTAGTGTACATATTCTACTGTATTCATATATTTGTATTCTAAAGCGATAAGTCGTTTCGTGCATTTTCATGTACAGGGCGATCCCAAATATTTCTATTATTCTTTGTTTTTTTGCCGGCCCCCTAATTACCCGCTTAACAAATGAATGTAAATAAATATAAAGTGAAACATAATCTTTATATGTCTGAAGTTCCAGAAGAATCCGACCAGTATACTTTTAAATATTTGACAAAATGTCAAAAACTGAAAGTGTACAAATACTTTTTGGTAGATAGTGTATATGAGCAGAATATATTTTTTTAAAAAGCTGTCAAAGTGGGCATTTTGAACAAAATTTCCTGAAGTGATCTTGACTGAAGAATATAGGGTGTATTCAAATAACAAATTGACAAATAACAAATGACTCATTTTTAAATTTAAATTTGTTTGCAAACGCATTCAATTTTCAGTTTCTCTTATTTAGGATTTATATAATGTACCTCATTGGTCATTTTTTCATAAAATCGGAATAAATCTTTAAAAACGCATTGGACATTTGAGTCGAATTTCGCTTTAGATGATTCTTACAAAACCAGCTCTTATAGAAAAATAAAATTAAAAAAACCCTCAAAAGCGGCTTTATCTCTAAACTTTTATTTTTTGTTGTTGAAATTAGCACTTAACTTAGAAATCTACCTCCGCCTATAAGCCAAGCGGACAGGGATTTTTACTTTTTAAGTGTGAAACCTTAAAAAAAATTGAAAAAAGCGTTTTAAGTACTCAAAAATACTAAAAATTCTCAACATTCAAAGAATCATATCTTGGTACATTTTGATCACATAAGAAAGATATTTTTTAGATCTTTGAAAATGTTTTTCCAACTATAACTTCTAGGAACTAAGAATTATGTAAAGCAAATGACAGAACATGCACATAATTTTTACAAATTAACAATTCATTATTTACATTAACTAACGTCAATATTCTTTTAATTGATTACAAACCGTACAACTCTACTGTGAAAAAATAAGCTTTTCTGTGGAAAGTTTTTTATAGTGTCATTTTAAACTTTTTTTTTTTCAGTAAATTTTTATAACCGTGAGCTTACAGTTATTCTATATCTAATTTCAAAAATTCCATTTCACTAATGAACATGCAGTTGCTTCTAGCTTTTAACATAGAATTTCAGTATATTCTGAAAGATTTTAATTCTTCGATTTTTGTATATTTAAGAATTTTATCCGATATTCAAGTAATATGTAAAAGAATAAATGTATAAAAGCATAAATATCATAAATTTGAATATTATATGAAAAACTTTATTATATGAAAAATATATAACTAACCTTCTTTGTTATATTTATATATTATAATTAAATGTAATATAATAACTCTGCAGCGTTTCATTGATTCCATACATTGATATAGTAAAAAAAGATATTACATGAACAACATCTAATGGAATATAATAAATAATTGTTTTTATTGCAATGCTTTTTCATATAAAAGAGGTAATTTACTGCAAAAAAGATATTTGATAAATCATACATGTGATATGATATAAAATTCTTTTAAATATAAGATAAAAATCAGCTGCAAATTTTTATCGGTCTTATTAATAAATGAAAAATTCTTTAATTTATTTTGTCTATTTAAGTTTGGCATTTTGATGATTATATATTCATTTTAGCGAAACGATAGTTTTAATAATATAACTCTGCATATATTGAATATATAATATTTATGTATTAGCTATCATCACTATATAGCGTTCATAAAATTAAATATTAAATATTATTTATATTTATATTTTATAAGTAATGCAAAGATCAAACAAAAATAATGCAATATCTAAAGAAATCTCTTTTTCCGATAAGATAAATAAGATTATTTATTCAAAAGCATATGCATTTATTTTATGATAACTCTTTAATCTTAAAATGTATTGCTAATGGATTTAATGATGGAAGTTCAAAGTACATAACAAACAAAATGACTAAAGAAAATATTTATCTTCTTTCTCTACACATTGTAAAAGTGCATAAACAGGAAAATTGATGAATAATATATTTTTTAAGTGCTTATTCGTGAATAATGTCTAAATGTCCATCGGAATGCAATAGTGATATTCCATTAAATATTTGTCTCGCAGTCAAACTGCTGGTACCAAAATAGCGATTAATACAGGAATAAGCAAGAAGGAAAGGTAATGTATCCAGTGTATATTAAAAATCATTTTCCAATACTTTCAGGATACTTTAATAATATTCCTCCGTTTAATATTGCATAAGAGTAAAATAACTTTTAAAGAGTAAATAAACATTTTAGATTTCATGAACAGATTTCAACAATTATCGACCATAACGGAAAGGCACTCTAATTATTTTGTAGAACTCTATATATGATATATTGATGTGTATAGTTGAAAATTTGCAGTTGAAAATTCTCCTTGGTGGAAAATACAGAAAGACCCGATTTTAGGGGTTAACTCGTAGGTTTACCATTCTGCTTTAATGTACCTAGTATGAAAGCATGGGGAACAGGTAGCAGGAAAACATAATGGTAAACCTACGAGTCAAAAATTCAAATTGGTCGTTTAGGTGTTTTCCACCAAGATATAACTTAGACCACCAATTTTGTTTTAATATGCAGATCGAAATTTAATCAATCCTAGATTTTCATTCAAGAAATCAATGAAATGATGGTCTGTGCTGCCGTCTCCCGGTCTGTTTATTCCGATATCTTATATATATATATTCCATCTTATATATATTAAATTCAGAATACATAAATACTATAAATCCATCTTAAATATGACATAGTCACCATACCTATTATGGAAAATCGCTGAATTAATTACGTGGGATAGGATTTAATAGAATAATTAATATGACATCTAAAATTAATCACGTATGATAAGATTTAATACAAAAAAATCTTTTATTACTATGTCTTTTAGTTTTCATTCGATTTTCATAAAATATTAAATGACTCAATAAAATTCTACAACGATTATATATATTAAATTTCAAACGATTTCCTTGGATAGATTTATGCGGACTGGCGGACGAATTAGGCTGACCACTATAGGGGTGAATTTTACAAAATGCCAGACTTTGATCATCTCAGATATTGAACGTATCCATTGCAAACAAACAAAACTTCAAAAGATAAATTTATTTGTATTAGAGAATTTAAGATTTTTCCTGTAAAATTGCTAATTTTTAAAGAATTTAAATAATAAGTTGATTTTATGTAATTATATGTTATTTCTTGCCATATGTATGGCAGGATAATGACAATTTCATTCTAAAACATTTTTTATTTATTTTTATTTTTTAGGTGTTAACATTTTAATTTTGTTTAAAGAATGGTAGTTCAATATGGCAGTTCAAATTCCATGTAATGTTCAATTTTATTTGTTAAATTATGGAAGCCAGGAAAATGACCTAATGAAACTCTACTCAATTTTTAGAAAGACTTTAATCACATTATTTTGAAAGAAATATCTAAACAATCTTGCTGGTAACAATGATTTTACTACTCCTGACTTGAATTATGCCAAAAATTAGAAGAATTACTCTGCAGTATTATATTTATGCATGATAAAAAACTAAAATGCAGGTCAGAAAAACGATTTTCATTTTCAGTGACAATCCCATTTTAATTATTAAAAAATATTTGTAAAATTCATATCTTTTTACCCTCTTCATACATTTGTTTTATAAGGTAGAAATATTAATTTAAAAAAAAACTGGAAAAATATATTTATACAGTATAGCAGCCCTTTACTTTACACATATCACAATGTAATATGTCAGAAAAATGACAATCTGAAATTATATGTCTTATGTTATAAGAAAAGTAATTTATCTTGAAAATACCTCTAAGAATATTTTTTATTGCAACGTATCAAAAGAAATTGCATTATGTAACACTTAACAAGAATTTTAATGCGCACACTGCAATTTCCATATATTTTTTTTTTTAATTCACCCATAGGTGTTTAATGTTTATATGATTCCGAATGTTGCTTTTTCTGTAATTTTTTAAAGGTAAAAAAAGATTATTCTTTCAAAATTATAAATTAAAAAAATATATTACGAATATGAATGTAATCCGTCGGAGTTTTAATCAACTTTCAGTATACTAAAAATGCATTATATCAGCAGGATTATACTATTTTGAATAATGCTTATGCTACAGTGTAACATGAGCTTAGCGAAGGTATTAAGACGGATTTTTCTCAGACGGTTAATACCACACTATTATGAAATATACAGTTTTGTTTCTGTACCTATCCGAAGCTAAATGAATTATGTAAGAAGTTTGCGCCATTTCGTTTCTTAAAATTATTATTTTTATTATTTGTTCAGAATATTTTTAATGCAGCATATGAAATAAAAAAATCAGCACTGACTCCATTATTTTGAAATGAGAGTTAAAAGTAATTACGAAACAGCCAAACCACAAAGGAAATTTTCTATACAGAGATTAAAATACATACATATTTCTTTTTTCTTTCTTTTCTTTTCTTTTTTGTGCATGTCAAACCATGAAATAATGTTCTAGAATTATTTTAAGATGAGAGATTTAAGAGACACTTTTCTAATTAACATTTTATCAATTTTTAAACGGATTAATTTGACAGTATAAAAAATTAAAGCACAAACTCATTTCAAGCTTTCAATCGCGGACAGAAATTTCTTTGGCTTCTCTAAGCATGAAATGAAATTCTGAGCGTTAAATTTAATGTGATTTTTTTCAGTCTGTCACAAATGTTTTGACGCTACAAGTCATAATCGAATCTGCAATCTAATTAGAAATATATAAAACAGAAAGGTTTTCAAGAAATACAAATTTTATAAATAATAGTAAAATTTTTGATAGCTTTTTACTGATTTCTATCTTTGAAGAAGAAAAAATTAGATTCATGAAAATTCTCAAAACTTAGTTTTCGACGGATTTACAAATTTTAGGGGCTAGAGTGCCCGAAAAACATATTTTTACAAAATGGCTGTCTGCCTGTATATCTGTTTTTTTTTTTTTTTTTTTTTTTTTTTTTTTTTTTTTTTTGTCGTCCGATTATCTACGTTAGAGATATAGGACCAGAGGGGGAGTGCCCTTCGTGGGGGTCTTTCTTAGGGAACCTAACCCGTATTTACGCAAGGTTCGAAGAAAACCACGAAAAATCCGAACGGTTAGGCCGACAGCCGCGATTGGTTTCGAACCCAGCACCTGCCTTCTACCAGTTGAGAGGTCTGTACCTCTCGGCCACTGGTGGGGCCATCTGTATGTCTGTATGTCTGTACGTGAGACAAATTTTGCAGGCAATCTAACTAGAGAACTAATGATCGGAATTCAATAAAACTTTAGACAAGTTTAATCATTGATATTAACTGTTACTGATTCCTTTTTGGTGTAAAACGGCCAGCAGGTGGTGCAGCTATGCTGCCATTTTCTCGATTTCCACAATAGCTATATCTTGAGAACTAATAGACATATTTTCATGAAACTTCAAATTCCGTTGTCCATTATATAGTATGAAGATTATTGATTTTTGGTGCAAATTTTTCAACAGATGACGCCGCTATGCGGCATTATTAATATAATGCTGTTTCGTTTTTAGAGTAAATAGCTCAACAAGTAAAAGGTTCTTACCACATATATGTATATATATATATATATATATATATATATATATATATATATATATATATATATATTACGATTTTAATAATGGTTCTAATTCAAAAACTAACACACGGATTTTTATTATTCAATTTCAGATTCAATTAAAACTTAACAGATAACTCCATATATTTTATTAATATAAAAACAAAATGATGAAAAGATTGTTATTAATAATAGTATGCTATCAATAATACTATATTCAAATTTGTATTATTTTTTGTATCGTTACTTGAAGTAAGGAGAGTTCACAATTGTTCACTTTCAAGAATACAATTTATAAAGAATATTTCCAAGCATCAAAATTTATGCATCAATATATTTTTAAAGCTAATAATAATTGCATAAAACTTAAACCTCTAAAAAAAATCAATCTAAGGTAAGAAGAATTTAAATTTTGTACTATCTTCATAATCTTTGTTTTTTTAGAATGCCACGTGTAATTAATCGATGTTGCCTAACTGTTTAACGTATGGGAATTAAGTAATATAATTTCATTGGTAACATTTTTATAAAAATCCACGCGGGTTAATTAATAAATTTCGTTAAATAAATAATAATAATAAAAACCCGTGATTGGATCAATGTTCTTGCAGGGAACTCGCCAGAATTCTTGATCAGGAAGTGGAATTCTCTAAGTTAAAATGAAATCCAAATTCTTTTTTTCTGTGCTATCATGTAATTAAAAATCGCATCTGTTTAGCTATAAATATATAACAATTCATTATTTTAAAAAATTTAAACACAAATAGATTATAAATAGTGATATATTTTTGTATAAAAAGTTTTGAAAACTAATTTTTAAAATAATCATTTTGTTAAATCTACAGGAACCTAAGGGACCTCGAGTTTAAAGGTAAAGAAAGACAGGTGGGCACTGTAGGCGCTGATTTTAATGAATTGTAAAGCCACATATTAAATATTAGATTATTGACCTATATTAACCTCTTAATTTTCTGAGTCCACATATATGGACTTCCATTCTTTCCCTTTTTATAACAATACTTAAACATAATTGCAATTGTGATCATCGAATGATATTCTTCGATATCTAAGATTCGAAATAATCGCAAAAGATTAAAACTCTTTCTCTGAAGGCAAAGTTGGGAAGAACTAATTCTGTAGTAAGAAATAATATTGAATACTCAACAAATAACATTGATATTATCAAAATACTAAGTAATAAAGTAAAAAATTGTCTACAATAAAAAAAGTTAACCTAACTTTGATTTAAAGCAGCAAAAAATCTACCAATTCATTTGTTGTTTGTACACAAGTAGCTGTAATGAGAAAATTTCGCTTTCACTAATTACAGAAACTCGGACATAAAATAAGAAAAAAAAATATTCTGAAAATGTGATATGAAATTAAAAAATAACACGAAACTTATTAGGATTAACATGGGTATAGCGAGGCATCAAGAGGAACAAAAGTCTCAATGGAATACAGTCTTGCTATTTAATAAAAAATACAGTATGTTGCACCATACCTCAACTGTGCTTGCCGGAAATAACTTACAGAAAAATGACCGACTATGACTGCGAGCACAACCCTAGTAACAAACCAATATTAGTCAAACGTTGCGCCAATATTTCGTTTATTGGAAATATTGCTAATAAAACGCCAATATTGATTATATATTGGCATTTCATTGGAAACATTTCCAATGAATTCCAAATATTGTACAAATGTTGGCGTTACATTGGAAATACTTCCAATGAATTCCCAATGTTGTACAAATGTTGGCGTTACATTGGAAGCATTTCCAATGACAACCCAATATTTAACCAATATTGGCGTTTTATTGGCAATATTTCCAATGAAACCCCAATATTGGCATAATATTAGCTGCACATTTTGGCTAAATAAGGGCAAAATGTAAACACCCCAATATTGGAGCAATATTTCATGCCAGTATCACGCCAATGTGCCAATATTGCTCCAAGATGTAGCCATTATTGTTCCAATATTGTTTGGATATTGGGGAACACTGCAAATTCGTGAAACATTCTTACAGAACTAAATAAACATAATAATTAACATTTCTAACTAAAATCGTTTTTGATTGACTTGTGAAAGTGATGAGAATGTGTTGCGCCAGGAAAAAGATTGTACAAAAGTGCTGTTAAAAAAATTACATATTTTTTTTCAGAAATGCAGTTCTCAATATTTATTGGCAAAATTAGTCCACGCACATAGTAATCTCCAGTATTTTTTCCTATAAAGCAAACTGTCTTTTATTTCATTCTTTAAATTATGTAATTTTAAAGGCACCATATAGAAAATATTTTGAAAGTGTTTTAGATGTGTTGCTCTAAACTGTGTGGTGTTTATAATATGTTGTTTATTTGGTGACAAAAGGGTGTGCAAAAACAACATTATTATAAGAAAATATTTTAATCAACATTATTTTCAACACTATTTCAACACAATTAACAACGCTACTTTCTAAAACACATTTCTAGGTAGCATCACTTTTGCAAAATATTGAAAACAAATTTTTTATAACAATACTTAATCAACATATTAAAAAAACACTCACAATACAAAAAAGTTTTGTACATCAAGTTTTCTAATTCACAAAACAGTAATTAGTCCAGGCATTTGGTAAGAAATAAATGCAAGTTTTGGTGTAGTTTTGATTTTTGGTTCCCTTTATGTTTTTGGGTCACTGAACACGCATCTGGCATTATCCAACAAAATTTCTCCCCGGGAACACGTATTTTTGGGGAAAAAAAAACGTGGCTTTTTTTCGTTTTTTCTAAATAACTTCAAAATTATGCATTTTACATAAAAGTCATCAATATATAAATTAAAGAGCACAACATTTCTTACATTTTATGTATTTAAAGTTTTTTTCTCTAATCAATGGTTTAGCCGTGAGAGAGCCGCAAAAAATGGGCGTGAAAAGCAAATAATTCTGAAAAACGTGAATTATAGCACCGTACGTCGATGAAACTTGAAAAACAATCATTTTACGGAAATTTTCCCTACTCAATAATACTAAATATATTATTATTCACTATATTTTATTAATCTAATGTTCATTGTTTCTTTCATAACTAAAAAATAAATAAAAATGAGCATATTTGTGATCAAAATCTTCATTTGCTATTACAAAATAATAATAGTAACAATTTCTTGACTTTAAAAAAATGTAAACAAAAAAATAAATAAATAAATAAAACAGGCTTTAACATATGAAAGCTGACACGATTTCCAGTTCTTAAAGTTCTCGAAGTTCAAAATGTGGGTGTGATAATAAAAAAAAAAACCTGAAAAATAAGAATTATGGAACTGTACATAGATTTAACATGAAAACTGACCATTTTTCGCAAAGATTGACTTTAAATGATACTGAAGATATTATGATCGACTATATTTTACAATGAAGTTGATAACAATAAAAACGACGACTCATTATGAATTATTATTTAATTATAAATAATTATGTACATTAGTTAAAAAAAAAATTACTTAAAAAAATTACTATTTCCGCTTTTTTTTTTTTAAGGGTCATTGCTTTTCACCGACATCTACAAAATAGAAAATAGACAAATGGAATTAGTGGGTGTTTTTATAACTATCAATATTATAAATAATTTTTTTTTATTAGTAAATATTTGATACCTTGCGGCATGACTATTTCCCTTTCCATCGGGTCCTCTGATTCATTGGGTGGGCAATTCATTTCCAGATCGGCTTCAAAGTCTAGCTCATCCTCTTCGTCTTGACACTCAACTGCGATGTTGTTGCAGTTTCCCTCGCAATTGAGACACATGTTGGGGCAAGAAAGCCCTGCCTTCTTGCACACACAATTTCGTTGGCAGCTCTTTCTACACTTGCAGGATACAAGCTTCAACAGAGAACACAGGTTCAAGGCCAATATTTGTTCTTTTCCATCCCCACTCTTCAACATTTTTTTCTACACCCAGTCATTATTGGACCTGGTGATATACCCTTAAAGAGTGTTGTTGTGTTGCAGCTGCAGATGGTGGTAGTGCAGCAATGTTCGAATTGTATTTAAAGGCTGACTTCTAGTATGAAATATATCTTAGGTGGCTTAGTGAAGGCATTTTTGTCTCATTACAACCATACAGTGAGACAAGGGAACATTCCCCAGCAGCTGTAATAATTTCCTGAGTAGCCTTATGAGACTTTGAGTACTTTAACAACGTCTAGAAGGTTTGAATTCTTCAAAAGAGTTTTGAGGAACTTCATTTTCCCTTGCATAAACAATGTTGACGTTTATCGCAGCCGCTCATAGCATGTAGAAAGAGGATGCTTTCCGCAACTGTTGACTCACAGAATTAGTTGAATAATATGTCATTGGAGAAATGGTGTCTTTCCCTGGTTTTAAAAAGAAAACGTTTTCATATGTGAAGATACCTATAAAAATGACCAAAAGATCTACATCTTCACCAACTACAACTACCATCTCATTTAATGGAGCCAAAGATAAAGCAGTTTTCATAATCAAGGTATCTGCTTTTTCTTTTGCCTGCTTGCATGAAATATTTGCTGATAAGAATTTATCTATCATCATAGATATTAATCGACCTTTTATTTTCGTCAAACAATATGTCGATTGAAGAATGTTTTCTTGATCTTCTCATACGCTCAGTAGTTTTTGTGCCACCTAGCATAACATCAGGGTAGAACATCAAAGACAAGTATTGCCTGTGGTTAAAGGGACATTGTGCTGGACCAACGTTATTTCACACTTGCATCCTTTCAATGAAGGGGAAAAGTGCAGATGGGATTAGTATAGCTGTGTTTCAAGGACGAAGATCGCCGTAAATTTCGTGTCAACTGATGAGATGTCTCCTCCTCTCAAATAGTCTGTTTAGGATAAAACTAAAACTTTAAGAAATGGAGTGCATGTCAGTTGTTATTAGTTAAAGCCTGTTTTAGTTATTTTATTTACATTATTTAAAAGTCAAATTAAGAAATTATTACTATTATTATTTTGTAACAGTAAATGCAGATTTTGATCACATATTCTCATTTTTATTTATTTTTTAGTTATGAAAGAAACAACGAACTTTAGATTTTTAAAATATAGTCAATAATAATATATTTAGTATTATTAAGTGGGGAAAATTTGGGTAAAATGATTGTTTTTCACGTTTCATCGACGTACGGTGCAGTAATTCACGTTTTTCAGAATTTTTTGCTTTTCACACGCATTTTTGCGGCTCTCTCGAGGCTAAACCATTGATCAGAGAAAAAAACTTTAAATACATAAAATGTAGGAAATTTTGTGCTCTTTAATTTATATATGGATGACTTTTATGTAAAATGCATAATTTTGAAGTTATTTAGAAAAAACAAAAAAAAGCCACGTTTTTTGCCAGAAAAACGTGTTTCCGGGGAGAAATTTTGTTGGATAATGCCAGATTCGTATTCAGCGACCCAAAAAACATAAAGGGAACCAAAAATCAAAACTACACCAAAACTTGCATTTATTTGTCCTTTTTGAGCCCTTAATGCCTCGACTAAATGTGTTGTGAATTTTCATGACAAAAAGTATTCTAAAGTGTGTTTATTTTTGTGTGGTGAGACTCTGCAGAGTAGTTTAGACAATATCAACGATTACGTAAGCACTCTGTTTTTTCCAGAACTTTTTGTGATAATATCCCATTTATACTAAACCAAAATACATATCGCTAGATTTTAATTGCAGTGTTTTTATTTTTCTTAAAATTATTACCATCAACCAGAGTTCAATTAGGATGAAATACCCTGTATTTGTGAGTAAATGAAAGGTTTGCGATTTCACGTTGCGTGATAATTTTTTATTCTCTTATTGCCTGCTATAACCCTTTCAAAATTGTCTATAGATCTGTACAACACCCTTTATATATGTCTTTTATAGTGTCTAAATAAATGAAAATCATTGGAGAAATAGAAATTACTCCGGTGCCGCCTAAGCAGAATGTGAAGTATTAAGAAGCGAAATACACGTTTAAGAGACCGGCATTGAGATTATGAATCAAATCAATGAAATTCTACAAGATTGTTCAGCAGGAAATGAAATCCCCAGAGTTGAAATGGAATTCGAATTATTTCCTCTATGCCACGAGTATTACATAGTATAGATACATTGTATTGTATTTTATGTTCTAGATTTAACTGTATAAATCAGAATCGTTCTCTTAAAAATACAAAATTATAAGTAGTAATACACTCAGTTTATAATTTCTATCATTATTTTAAATGCATTAAATTCCTTCCAGCTAGATTTTATAATAATATATTGGGCATTTTAAATGATACAACTCTCTATATAGTCCATAAGTATCTTTTCTGGTTTTAATCAATAAAAAAATCATTTGGATATTCATAAATGTTATTAAAGTTTTCATTTGGTGATATATACAGTGTGATTCACAAAGATCAGTTCAAACAATAGGCTTTTATGATAATTATTGCCCCTAGATACATACTTATATTGATAAGTTTCATTAAAAAAAAGGTGCAAAACATAATGACATAAGGGTGTATTTCAATTCAAACTGCTTATTTTTCGATTTATTTTAAAATTAATTTTTGCTCTAAAATGCATGAAACCGGCAAAATTTCTTACTTAGAAAGTACAAAAAGTGCCATGATTGTCAATTCTTTGATAAAGGCAGAAAATATTGCAAAAAGAGCAATAAAAAATGGTATTTTGAACCAATTTTTCTGAAGCGGGAGTTCTGGGAACGAAAAAAGTGTCATACTAAGAAGGTAATTGTTTATTAATAAAATTCTAATGAACTGAGCGTAAAAAGACATCACACGGCACCTTCTACATCTCTTTGAAAAACCCCTCAGCAAATTTCATGTTTATACTTTTGAAAATGTGTCTGAAATTGTATCAGAAAATTTCGAGCTGTTGAAGGTGGAAAAGACATTTTTTCGAATACACCCATAAGTTGCAACTCCATGGGGGATCTACTCGAAAAAATATAAATTTAAATTTTATACGGTCCCGGCAGAGTATAATTTCCAACTAGGAAATTTTACTTTCCTACTTTTTTGCATATCTATTCCTGACTTAAGCACATTCATCTCGATATCTGCAAAATTTGCAGAGTTATTAAAAGGAGACTTACTTAATATGCGATAGCGTGACTTACACCATTTACCCAAGCCTCTGAAAAATGCGTTATTAAGTCATTTTGAAAAAAAATATAAGGATCATCCACAAAATACGTTATTAAAAACCGATTTAAGGCAGTGACTCTTCTTAGGACATATAAAATATGCTGGAGGTATTCATAAGAGGCGTGTATTCATCGGAATATCCAATGCCGGTCCCGAGCCGACCCATAGAGAAAAAGTTCGGCCAGGATTGAAAAAAAACGTTAAAATCTTAGCACGAGCCATGCTCCGCCTGATTGATTTTCTACCAAAACATAGTTGCTTACTTCCATATGGTTAAAAATTGATTGAATAAATGAGAACAAATGCGTTACAGATGATTTCCCTTCTTAGGAAGTGTAAATGTAGTCTATCGTTTTCGCAGGTACTCTTAAAAAATAATTTGTAAAGTTAGTAAAAATTTTTCTGGGAAACCGGGATTTCTAGATTTTTTTATGTAACGGTAACAGCAAAATTTCATGTAACAGAATCGGTTACATGAATTATCAATTATATGAATTATTGGTTATATTGCTATTACCGCCACATATTGTCATAGTTTTCTTAGGGCTTAACGGCATCATATGTGCAATCTAGATCTTTCAAATATCTCCTAAATATTGGCTATATAACTCATGTAAAGGAACAGGAGAAACCTGAAGAAAGATGAAGAATATCGCTGAAATTAAAAAACCTAATTGAAAAATTCATATTTAAAGAAAAAAAAAGATCATTAAAAGCTTTAAAACAAGGACAAGATGATAGTAATTTATAGTAAAACGAAAAAAAAAAAAGATTTTTTAAGAATTCTTGTTGTGACCGCTATCTTAACAGGTTTTGATAAGCTCTTACTGAATGATTTTATATAATTTTACATGACATGTGGATACGAAAGAAATATATCTATTTTTAAGCATTACTAACCATAACACTAAAATCTCGATAAGAGTACTTAGCAGCAGAAACTCACCCTTAAGTTTTAATATTTATAGAGTCACTGATTATACAAATAATAAAAGAAGCAAGCAATAAAAAATGACAGTGATTCACTGTATAAAATCATTGGTACCTATGGCAATATGTAATATTTTATTTATCATGTTTGTTGTCTTCTTAAAGAATGTCACTTTTTTCTTAGTTCTGAAAATATTTCTGAAATCAAAGCTTAATTAAATATTTTATGTTTCAAAATCTGCTATTTTAAAAATTATATAAAATTAAGAGTAAATTTTGAAAATATTTTCAAAACTAAAAAAAAAAAAAAATTGTAACATCTTTTAAGAAGAGAGCACTGAAAGAAGTTCAAAATATTGATTTCCTGAAGAGATATTTTAAATATAAGAATATATCAGACGCTGCTATACTTAACATTACGGAAGTGTAATTCAGAAGGTGAATGAAAAGCACCCTTAAACTCTTTGGGACAGCAGCCTTTTTTAATGTTTTGAAACCGGAGTTAAAAACAGAAATTTGTACCCTTTTGAATAAAGAAAATGCTCGGACAAAATAAAACAAAATTTTACAATAAAGTTTTACTGGTGGGGATAAACAAGTATGCTGAGCACTTTTTATGGCATGTGTACGGGTCGCTTCTTTCCAAGGGGTTAAAGTACAATTTTTCATAATACAGAACCTTTTATTCTCAAATAAGACTAGTTTCATTACATTAATATCGATAATTTTCATAAATTTAATTTACACCTACTAGATTCGCAGAATCTTACATTGTGCGTACCATTTTGGAAAAAATAAATCCGTTTTTTCTTAAGTAAAGGCTATAACTACATTTTACTAATTAAGAATATACATTTTTTTTTACTTTGTTTCAATTAACCAGAAGTATTACAATGTGACAACCAGTTAGAATCTTCGTTTACGCCCCTCCCTCTTCCCCTCAAACTTACCAGTTAATAACTTATTTAATCTTCCTTTTTAACCGACTTCAAAAAGGAGAGGAGGTTATCAATTCGACGCGTATGTATTTTTTTTTATGTATGTACACCGATTACACCGAAACTATGCAGCCGATTAATTTGGTTTTGGTGTTACATTAAAGAGCTTACTCTCGGATTGGTACCACTTCCATTTCATAGAAATTGGTTCGGTAGTTTTTTAGTAATTAAGCAAAAACTATTAAAATTAGTGTTTTTCCGTTAATTGAAACTGTTGAATTAGTTCCTACGATTGAGTGAAGTCAGGATAACCGAGCGGTATAAAGCGCCTGATTTAAGCTCTGGTTCTCGAAAGTGACAATGGGTTCGAACCCCATACGTGTGTACAATAATTTTCCGTATTAAAATTTTTACATATGTATTTTACAAATTAAATACTAATTATGCTATTAAGAATATTTTGTATTTAACCGCTAGCACAGAGTATCAGAGATCTTTTATCAACTCAATACTTTATCAGTGAAAGCGTGCTAAAATAATTGACTTGCAAAAAGTAACGTGACATTGAATAAGTTTCCGAACCTATTCCGTATTATAATTTTTACATATACATTTTACAAATTAAATACTAATTATGCTATTAAGAATATTTTGTATTTAACAGTTAGCACAGAGTATCAGAGATCTTTTATCAACTCAATATTTTATCAGTGAAAGAGTGCTAAAATAATTGACTTGCAAAAAGTAACATGACATTGAATAAGTTTCCGAACCTATTCCGTATTTTAATGGGCCCCACCAGTGGCCGAGAGGTCGGAACCTCTCAACTGGTAGACAGCAGGTGCTGGGTTCAATCCCAATCGCGGCTGTCGGCCTAACCGTTCGGAGCTTTCGTGGTTTTCTTCGAACCTTGCGTAAATACGGGTTAGGCTCCCTTAGAAAGACCTCCACGAAGGGCACCTTCCTCCTGGTACTATATCCCTAGTGTAGATAATCGGACGACAAAAATAAACCAAACCGTATTATAATTTTTACATATATATTTTACAAATTAAATACTAATTATGCTATTAAGAATATTTTAACCGACTTCAAGAAGGAGAGGAGGTTATCAATTCATCGCGTACGTATTTTTTTAATGTATGTTCACCGATTACGCCGAAACTAGCCAACTGATTAATTTGGTTTTGGTGTTAAATTAAAGAACTTACTCTCGGATTGGTACCACTTCCATTTCATAGAAATTGGTTCAGTAATTTTTTAGTAAACGGGCAAAAACTATTAAAATTAGTGATTTTTCGCTAATTAAAACTGCTGAATGAATTCCTACCTTGGAGTGCAGTCAGGATGGCCGAGCGGTCTAAGGCGCCTGATTTAAGTTTTTGTTCTCGAAAGAGGGCGTGGGTTCGAACCCCACTTCCGACATACATGTATACAACAACCTATTCCGTATTATAATTTTTTACACATATATTTTGCAAATTAAATACTAATTATGCTATTAACCCTTTAACCGTTTGTCCCGGCTTATTCCGTATTTCACCTTCTTACGCTGAATCATTTGCTACGGCTTTTCTCGTAAGGGATTTCATGTCAACGAAATGTTTGTTCCGGCTTTTTCCGTACACTGGTTTTTGTTCGTGAAACGTTTTGCCCGGCTTTTGCTTCCTCTTCTTTCCCCTCTTGTAAACTCGTTGATTGACGTGTGGGCGCGTCCAAGTATGAGTGATTCTGACTATAATCCTTTTGTGCTCCCTTAAAGAAGTTATTTCACTGTGAAGATGCATTAATCTTCACTAAAATACCACCTACTTTCAGTGATTTTTTTTTCTTTTCTTTTTTTTTTATTAATCATACAGTGAGTGATCCTGTTTGAAATAATCCTAAAATATTGGTATAATAATTGTAGCTTTTTTCATATGGCGGGAATACAAGAGAAAATTATAAGCAAGAAATTATCATATAAGTGTATAAAAAATATTATGTAATTGCGAAATTAATTTTACATGTTAATATTCACTTTCATACTATATATAAGTATAATTTAATAATGGGATTTTTTATTATACTTAATTTCAAACTATGTATGATTATGATATTGCTATTTTAATATCATTTATAATTTTTATATTGCATAAAGCATGTTGGAAAAAAAAAATCAATATATGCACATCCAAAGAATAGAATTTTTCCAGCATGTAATTATTTGTTACTATATTTCATCTTAATATGAATTTTTATGAGGTGTTAGCAGGATATATCTTTCTTTCTCTTTTGTAATAATGCTGAGATTATTCTAAATGCATAGATTTGTTTAATTTTGCAATTTTACTCACGGCATTCCCTTAGTTTTAAGAAAAACATCGTCGGAGGCTAACATCCAAATATTTAAAGCATTTGTATATCCCCTCCCCCCTGCAATAAAATAAGACTGATGTAATAAAACTTTATAAATTTTATTTGTATGCTCTGAAATTGTTTAAAAATAACAATAATAATAAAAATCGGGTGTTTCTAGTTCCATTGCACATACATTCTATTATTTGACTTATTGCAAACTGAAACATCCGTGCAAAGAAAATTAAAAAAATAATAATAATTAAGCAATTTGTATTATTTTATATGTTTACTATAAAATAGGATATTTCTTTTCAGAGTTATTTTAGAATGATAAGAAATCTCTATAAATTATAAAAATTTGAGAAATAATTGAAAAATCGTGTTATTATTCCGTTTGAAAGTTAGTATAATTCTAAAAAAATTAAAAGTAATAATAATTAGATTAAGTTTAGTGTTTGTTCAGATAAATTTCATAAGCTAATTCTAATGAGGATGTATTTTTTATTCAGTTTAAATTCTGGTAAAAAACAAAGAAAATGAAATGTAAAATATAAAACTTGTATTACAAAAAAAAGAAAGAAAAAGAAAAAAAAAGAAAAGAAAAAAAAGAAGAAAAAAAGAAAGAAAGGAAAGAAAAAGGTCCCTTGATAGTTTAGTATTCTAAACATAATTATTCATTATTCATTATTCTTTTCATTATTTTATGCACGAATTTGAGTATAGCAGGTGGAAAAGTGCATTTTAAACAGAGTTAATTTGCATTTTTTGTTATTACTATTCGATATTTTCAAAGCATGTTGTACTTAATATGTTTCAATTAGTATCTTTAATTTCATGGATTCCTTAATTTCTCCGTTATTTATTTATTTATTTATTCGTTTTTTTCTGAGATTGGAAAAGAGTATTAATAAATTAAAGAGACTATTACGAAATAAAAATCAAACAGTTACTGTATAACAAGTAACAAACTTTTTAATAACATTTATATGTGTATGTTTAACATTACCATTAAGGGTACATGGGAATCTCGTAAAGTAAAATGAAGCAGTTCTTGTGAAATACTTAACATCAACATCATGCATTTGCTTAAAAATTTTAAACTTTATTAATAATTAAACTTTTTTTAAAGTAAATATACACATTATAGCTCATATACAAATCAAACGAAATTAATTTCATGCATAAATTTATTTTTCAGAATTATTTAACTTATTGCGTATTTTTTGAACAATATATCTGTTCGGTACATTTAAAAAGAAAAAAAATAAAAAAACATTTGAATCTATCACTTTAAAATTTCTTGTGGTGTCAGAAACATGCTTTTTGAGAATTATAAGAAGCAATTTTCATTTTGGCTTAAAATAAATAAAAATAAAAATATTTCATTAAAAAAAAAAAAAAAAAAGAGAGAGAGAGAATGCAATATTGTACTTAAAAAACACTTAGACGTATAATGCTAGATATTTTCAAAGTAACAAGATAGTTACATAATTTTTAAAGAGCTTTAATTGTTTACCTAAAACAGATTTTTTTTTTTTAAATGTACCAAAGCATTAAAAAAGAAAAATATAGATGTATATGTATAAATACTTTTATAAATACACACACATCTGTCAGTGCTTAAAATATATAATTTTAAAACGATTCTATCACCATGATCTTTTAAGTCATAATTATTTGGCACAATAAACTTTTATCTCAGATTTTAGGCCGACAATTCAAAAATAACCATTTTATATTTCATGTGCCCTTAACTAAATGGTATAACAAACGATCAGATCATTTTTTTTCTTTTTCGATATGTTGAATTCATGAACTCATATGATAAATATCGAGCATATATATGTTAATATACACTTGCGCATTTCAAAAATCCTTATATTGCATGAAAAGTTATATTTTGGATTGTATCTTTGAAATTACATTTACATCGAGTGAAAAAAAATGTTAATATAACTCACAATATTTCGTATAAAATTAAACTTACGTAAATTACTTTTTTTTTTTTTTTTTTTTTTTTTTTTTTTTTTTGTATCGCAAAGGATCTGTTTCAAAAATTTTCTAAAGTTCTTAACCCCCTGACCGCAGGGCCATCGCTAAGACTTTTTATTGGTGGAGGAAAAGACCTTAAATTGCCAAGTCAAATTTTCATATTTGCCAACTCGTTTATATTTTTGCCAAGTTACCACATTTAGAAAATGTAATACAGTTCTTATGTGTAAAAAGTTAAATAATATTCCCAATTAGAGTTGTAACTTTTGCAAATTCTATCAAAAATAGGAAATGTATTGCAATTTTTATTAAAATTTTAATTAAATTTGACAAAAAAGTTTTAAAATTTGCCAAGTGTAACAACATTTGTGAATGTTTGGGGGGGGAGGCTCCCCCCTGCCCTCCCCCCTTAGCGAGGCCCCTGCCTGACCGCCGAGCAAAAGGGCAAAAATGTAATGTTGTTTTATTTTTAATTTATTTTAAATGTTAATAAAAGTGGGATTTTTTAACATGGTATGATCTTATCTGCTTATAAGCCTTGAAAGTATCAATCATAACTTAATTTCTTAAAAGTGGATTATATAAAAGTCACTGTCCTAACCTCAAGCTATCCATATAACTTGTTAACCCTTTCCGGCATGGTCAAATCCTGTTACTAAAATGAGAAATTATCGACTATCACCGGAATTTACAAACGACTTTTTTAGAAATTAAGAATCTCTTAATTTAGGATTTCATTGCAAAAGCAAAGTTTTATTAAAACATTATTGGCGCCATTCGCAAATTTGGAATTAAAAATAGGTATCCCAGACTGGGGCATAGTGTGCCGGAAAGGGTTAAAAGAATCGTACAAATATCTTAGTAGTGCTTTTGCTTTACTTGAAACATAAAATAGATTTTCTATATAAATATAAATACAGTAGAACCCCGCAAATTCGGATCCCGTAAATCCGGATCTCCGGATAATCCGGATCGGTTTGGTCAAGCGATTGAGAAACGATTTGGTTAATTTCCATAGCATAAACTTGTTTCATCGTCGTATTCTGAATAAAAAAAACTTTTTTCTGAAATCTTTTTGGAAGAATACCTTAAGCTTTCTTATTTAAATTCTTATTTAAACTACACCCAACGAACTGCTTATGCTCAAGCAGGTGCGTGACCGTACGGCTCACAAAAGGTATAGAAAACTGCCACAGCAAAAAATAACAAACTTTTTTATTACAAAGTAAACATTTTTACTATCTGTAAATAATCAATGTTAAACATAAAGGTGATTTTCTGTACGTATGTATTATTTTATTTAATTTTTTTCTTATTCTCCGGATAATCCGGATTTTCGATAATCCGGATTGGGTCTAGTACCAATTAATCCGAATTATCGGGGTTTTACTGTATTTCAAAATAAGTACTTTGATAACTATATCAATTTTTTGTTGAATGAAATATTTATACATAAAGTTTTATTTTCACATACTTAAAAAAATATTTTTTATAAATGTTGCCATTTTTTCGGTTTACTTAACAATACACCAGTTTATAAACTTTTTTGTGTGAAGGGACGAGGGAAAATATCTAATTTTTAGGTATATTTCGCATGAAATGCTACGTATTGCGGTCGCTCCTATGTTGGAATTTCTGAAAATTTTTTACAGATCTACACCGATCATGACCCCTAGACCCCAAAGCTACCATAAGTAAAAAACTTATATAGACACGATAAGTTCTATAATTCTACTGAAATATCCTCCAAACTAATACATAAAATCTCGTTCAAGTTCGTTAATGGGCAAAATCGGGCCAAAGGGTTCGAAAAGTAAAATTTTTGTAAAAAAAAAAAACATAAATTCTTAATGAAAATAGATATCAAATCAGTTTAAAATGTATATTAATTCTAAAAAAAATGGTCTAAAAGTTTATACATGACAGATTTTTGATAAAATTAAAAATGGGCTCAAGCGGCGCAAAAAATAGGGTTTTTGGGAGAAAAAAACTCAGAATTTCGTCAATTCTTCAGATAAAAATCAAATATCAAATCCAATTAAATTTTTTATATAAGTTCTTAATATTATATAAAACTTTTGTATTTACAATTTCTTGATAAGAACAACTCTCATTGAAATAAATAAATAAATAAAATCGAAAATGGGGGGGGGGGGGGTGAACAAAAAAAAATCTGTAACTGCGTCAATTCTTAAGATATCAAAACCAATTAAATTTATTTTACATCTTCTCAATAACGTCTACAACTTTCACACAGAAGGGTTTTTAAAACCAATCATTATAGCAAAATAAAATTTTTTAAAAAAATGGGAGTGGGAAAAAAAAATCTCAAATCCAAACAGCCTTTATTCTGACTCATTTTTAAATTCATTTTTGAATTTAAACGGACACATTTTTCATTTTAAATGCATCCAAATGACAAGTTTTCTTATTTGGAAATTATGTAATGTGATATATTGGCCAGTTTTTCGATAAAGGCAGAATATAGTTGTGATGAAAAAATGCTTTGAAAATGGGGCATTTTGAACAGAATTTCCCAAAACGATTGTAATTGAAAAATTGAGAAACTATTCAAAGAACAAAATTGCTTATTTTCCGACTCATTTTAAAATCCACTTTTGATTTTAAACGCGTCCAAATGACAGGTTTTTTTTTTTTTTTTTTTTTTTTTTTTTTTTTTCTTCTTTGGGAACTATTTAATGTGACTTATTGGGCAGTTTTTGATATATGCAGAATATATTTTTAAAAAATGCTATCAAAGTGGGCATTTTTAGCATAATTTTCCAAAGCGAAAGTGATTGAATAATTGAAGATTTATACAAATAACAAATTGCTTACTTTCTGACTCATTTTTAAATATAATTTTGCTCTCAAACGCCTTTATTTGACAGTTTCTCTTAATTAGGAAATATATAATGTGCCGTAATGGTCGATTTTTTCATGCTGTTAGAATATATTTGAAAAAATGCTGTCAAAGTGGGCATTTTGAACCGAATTTCTGTTAAGATGATTCAGATAAAAACAGTTCTTATAGAAAAATCAAGTTAAAAATTCTTCAAAAGCGACCAAATAAAATTGTTAAACTGGATTTATGTCTAATTATATATTATTTTTAGTTGTTGAAATGCGCACTTAACTTCCAAATCTACCTCCGCCTATAGGCCAAACCAACAGGGATTTTCTTTTAAATTTAAATACTTTGTGACAAATTCCATCTACTTCTTAGATCTGGTGGAACCACTTTTTCTGACTAACATTTTTTGCTTTATTTAATCACTGATATTCTGATGGCAAATAAGGTAAAAAATGTTTTGAATGTTCAAAATGTTTTGAAAAAGCGAAGATTTTGGCTGGATTACGAATGACTTAAGCCAATATTATCTTTCATAAATTCTTAAATCGAGGGCCAAATTTTTATAAAGATGCTAAAATTAAAAAATAAAATACATAAAATTAGCAATTCTTTGATATATTTAAGACTTTTGTATCGAAATCTAAATGATTATTTCATACTATAACATATACAATACTTATCATATATTAGATTTATGAAATTGAAAAAACAATCTGTAGCGAAAAAAATATATATATATATAAATTCATAAATCTTTTTTTTTTTTTTTTCATATTTCACCCTTAATCATAAAAATATATTTTAAAACTAAAAAAAAACTTAGTTTATGCGATTTATAAACATATAAAATGCTATAATTTGAGTAAATAAATATTTTTTTCAAATAAAAAATAAATGAGCATTTACAATTAAACAAATATTGAAATTTCTAACTTCTCGCGAAAAGATATTTAAATTTTAATGAAAGAGTTATTTTAAAATGATCCATTTGTTTACTTCTATTGATTCCAAATACTATATAATTTATTTCAATGGATTTTGTAAAGATTTCTTTATACACACAATTAATGAAAGATAAAATCATTAGCAAAAATGTTATATGCAATTTCATTTCTGCAAATAAAAAATGTGAAAACTTAAGATAAAATACTTGCTATATTTTTAATACACAAATAAAATTACGTAATTATTTTGTGAACGCAAAAACCACTCATGTATAATTCAAAGTACTTTCTGAATCTGTAAGTCTAAATCAATATACAAACACAGCTGCAATAGAAAACATATTTCCTAGTTTTTTAGTCTCAAGTCTCAAGAGTAATTTTGACACTCTCAGTGCAATACACTAATCCTTCTACTTACTGACAGCCATTGTATTTTCACCCTCCTTCCAAACAAAGCAAGCTAGCTATGCACGGAAGTTTGTCTGGGGGGAAAAAATTGCTTTGAAAATGCGCGAGATACTTGGTCATCTGGGAGCAGGTTTCAGTGAAAGAAACTGCGAATATTTACAAGAATGTTTATCGGGAAGAAAAATGAAAAATCTTATGGCGGTGAAAGGGTTAAGAATATTTTGTATTTAACCGTTAGCACAGAGTATCAGAGATATTTTATCAACTCAATACTTTATCAGTGAGAGAGTGCTAAAATAATAGACTTGCGAAAAGTAATATGACGTTGAATAAGTTCACCAAAAAGATTGTAGTCAAGATAGCCGAGCGGTCTAAGGCGCCTGATTTAAGCTTTGGTTCTCAAAAGAGAGCGGGGTTCGAATCCCACTCATGACATGCATGTATACAATAACCTTTTCCGCATTATAATTTTACACATATATTTTGCGAATTAAATACTAATTATGTTATTAAGAATATTTTTTATTTAACCGTTAGCACAGAGAATCAGAGATCTTTTATCTCCTCAATACTTTATCAGTGAAAGAGTACTAAATTAATAGACGTGCGAAAAATAACATGACCTTGAATAAGTTCCCTGAGTTGATTGCAATCAGGATAGCCGAGCGGTCTAATGCGCTTAATTTAAGCTCTGGTTCTCGAAAGAGAACGTGGGTTCGAACCCCACTACTGACATACATATATACAAAAGCCTTTTCTGTATTTTTCTTTTTACAAATTAAAAACTAATTATGCTATTAAGAATATTTTGTTTTTAACCGTTAGCACAGAGTATCAGAGATCTTTTACCAACTCAGTACTTTATCAGTGAAAGTGTGCTAAAATAATAGACTTGCGAAAAGTAATATGGCGTTGTTCACCATTTAGATTGCAGTCAGGATATCCGAGTGGTCTAAGGCGCCCGATTTAATCTCTGGTTCTCGAAAGAGATCGTGGGTTCGAAACCCACTCCTGACATGCATGTATACAATAACCTTTTTCCGCATTATAATTTTTGCACACGTATTTTAGAAATTAAATATTAATTATGTTATTAAGAATATTTTGTATTTAACCGTCAGCACAGAGAATCAGAGATCTTTTATCTCCTCAATACTTTATCAGTGAAAGAGTGCTAAATTAATAGACTTGCGAAAAATAACATGACCTTGAATAAGTTCCCTAAGTTGATTGCAATCAGGATAGCCGAGAGGTCTAAGGCGCCCGATTTAATCTCTGGTTCTCTAAAGAGATCGTGGGTTCGAACTCCATTCCTGACATCCATATATAACATACAGTATTTTTCCGTATTATAATACGGATAATAGTACTGACTTAAAAAAGGAGAGAAGGTTATCATCAATTCGACCGCGTATGTACTTTTTTTTTATATATATGTTCACCTATTACACCGCAACTATCCAACCGATTAAACTAAGTATTACGGTATAAATAACTAAAAAGTAAGAAATAAAATAAACTTTTTCAAAAAAAAATATAACCGACTTCAATCAACGCTCTAAAAAGAGTTAAATAATTCTTTAAAATACCCTAATGATGCATTGTTATCTAATAACCACACATCAGATATCATGTACCGACAAAAAAATGGTTATAAGTTTAATACATAGAACTTAATATCCAGCAAACATGGTTTTTCGACAGAACATTTTTTACAAGAAATTAATTTACATATTTTTGATTTAATTTATGAATATATACATATAAAAAGTAATGAATTACTTTTTGAAGTTGGTGCCAAACTATTGTAAGTATAGTAAGAATTGTGGTTATATTATGCCTAATACCATAAATAAAATGGTAAAAACCATTATTGATTGTGATCGTTTGGCACTAACTTCAAAAAGTAATTCATTACTTTTTATATGTATATATTCATAAATTAAATCAAAAATATGTAAATTAATTTCTTGTAAAAAATGTTCTGTCGAAAAACCATGTTTGCTGGATATTAAGTTCTATGTATTAAACTTATAACCATTTTTTTTGTCGGTACATGATATCTGATGTGTGGTTATTATATAACAATGCATCATTAGGGTATTTTAAAGAATTATTTAACTCTTTTTAGAGCGTTGATTGAAGTCGGTTATATTTTTTTTGAAAAAGTTTATTTTATTTTTTATAATTATAAACAACAATAAATATGTTTTAATTAAATAAATCGTAAATATATACACATATCTTTTATCGAACTCAATAAAAACACCCTCGATTTATGCCTCTGGACCAAAATATCATCTTAAAATAAATCATTCAAAATTGAAGATTTATTTCAACTTGAAGGGATTACAGAAATCAGTTTCATTATCATCCTTTTTATGAAATCGGGAAAGCTAACTTGGATAAATTAAAAATTTATTGACAAATGAAGTACACGATAAAAAGAGAACTTAGAAAAATTCCGCTAAAAATTTGGATAGAAATGAAATTCTCGATGCTGAAATGGAATCTGAATTATTTTCTCTGGGTCACGAATAGTGCATTAAGCATCGCATCTTCCCCATTTGGGAGCTTTTGAATTATATCCCTTCGATGCACGATTTTTTTATATTTTTAAGAAAAAAAAAACATTCTTGAAATCTATGTATCGGCCTAAAAATTGGAAAAATAGCAAAAATAATAATAAATAAATAAACAAATTTCAAAGATTCAGCTAAAATTTAATATTTTATGGCATATAACAAAGGATGCAAGTGGTGAACCATAAATGACCGATTGATACCGATGATTTTAAAAAGTATTTCTCGCCTTTTTGAATGTCAAGATATCTGGGATTTAATAAAGCAAAATAATACTGTTAAACTTTTGTGGTTAAAATCAGCCATTTTGGGGTCAGCTCTTCATCTCTGCGTATACCGTATGTACACGATTTGGGTTTTTAGGTATTGCATTTCTATATTTTGTAATTAAATGGGTTTAGATTTATTAATTTTATCTGCTTAACGCTCTGCAACCTATGTTATATAAATATTTTATATTACAATATTCAGTAAAAATAATAAAAATAAATTTTGCCTAAATAACTTGATTATTATTTTATTTATTTATTTATTTTCAAAAAGAAAGTTTTAATTTTTTTCGAATTTCGGCATCCATCTGTCTTGGAAAAAGTAAGTGTTAATCCATTATTTGGACAGTTCTTAATCAATACAGAGATCCTATTGGCCAAATTCTTGGCTCATGATGAGAATTATAGTGTTTTTAGGTATATACCAGATGTGGCACACGGTTCAGTAAAAAGATAAAATTGCATAAAAAAAGACATAATATTTTTTAATCTATACAAAAATCTTTCTAAATCTAGAAAAATATAATATAACCACAAATTAAAATAAACATTAATTTCTTCGACGTTGCATAAGATTATAAAAAAATTTCTTTATCGTTAGAAATCACAAAAAGCAATACATTTTCGAGATTTTAAGGTGTATTTATAAAAAAAACTTTTCTTTTACTGTCACTGATATTCAAAAAAAGTTTCCGAGTTGTTTTTATCATGCATTTTTCAATTTTCTCAAAACGGAGTATTGTTTGTAGGTGTGTGTTCATAATCCATTTCTATTATACACTAAGGTAACGGTTCTGGGTCGTCCCAACCTCCAGGAAAACGAACTTATCACGGCAATGTTAGGCGCGAATAAGTATTCCGATTAAGAATATGAAGAAAATATGGAAAAATACGCATAATCTGATTTGTATCACATCTATTCTCCTTTATTTTATTTAAAAATTTTAAAAACTGTTCAATCGATATTGATGTATTGGTTAACTGTTCCAATGAATATTTTAAATTCTAAATTAAAAATAACAAATAATCAATTATCAAGAGCTTCCGTGCATTGATTTACTTCGTTGATAAATATCCCATGCCGCCATCTAACAACAATGAATTAAAACAAAGAAATTTTCTGTTGAAATTATACTCTTTCAGGCTTTATATCAGCTTTGAAGATTTTGCTAATAATATAAATATTTTTTAAAATTGTTATTGTAATAAAAATATAATAAATGCATAATACTGTCGTATAGCATATTTTAATTATTTTAATAACGATAAAATTTTGAATCTCAATATAGTAAGTTTAAAGCAAAAAAAAGTATTTATAAATGTATAATACTGTCGTATAGGATATTTTAATTATTTTAATAATGATAAAATTTTGAATTTCAATATAGTAAGCTTAAAGCGAAAAAAAGTATTTATATAAATGAAATTAATAGTTTCTATTTACTTTGTGAATTGATGCAGATTAAAATCATTAAAAATCTGTTGTTTAGTTTATTACAGATTAGTTCAAAATTATTTTCTGAGTAGAAAAATAATTTGTAATTCAGAAATCTACTATCGGGTAAAGTATAATATGTACAACTAGCCTTCTACTCAGAAGCATGCATATGTAAAAATACTTTATAACAAATTTTGTAAAATTATACATAATTTTTCAAATAATACATATGTATTACTTAATACATTGCAATTTTTGCATTTTCTTATTCCATGATGTAATGTTTTGAATGTAATTTTAAATTACAGTTGGCATAATATTTTTGCTATAGTCATCAAAAATCTAAAAACAACACTTTTTGATAAATAAAATGCAAAATCGTGTATTGATACATTTTTTTAAAAGTCATAAAAATATTTTTTTTAGTGTAAAACTATTATAACTAAATGTATCAAGAAAGTGCACGTCTTTTGATAAACGTTTATGTGTTTTTGCTCTGAACTTAAATTAAAAACGAGACCTATATCTCTGTACCCGTATACAAAAAGGAATTATGATTAGCGAGAAATAATAAATTTCAACCTTAAAAACTAAAAAATTAATTTAATTGCCACAAAATAAAATTTTGTGGCGTGTTAATACTTAAAATTATTAACTTCAGCAACTATGAATAAAAGTTACTTTGCTTTTTAATTGAAGCCGATATTTTCATTCATAAATCCTAAAGAGGTTAATATGTTTGCTTATACGAATTAATATCGCTTTCCTTTTTCTGATATTGAAGTACAGACTCTGGGAAAAGAAGTATATTGGAGATACTTTTCTAAATAGTGATTTTAGCAACCACATGTTACTTCCACATTTATTTTAAGTTTGGAAGAATAGAAATATTCATTCATTTTTAAACACAGCCTATTTAATGTATTTTTATTAGAATGTATAAGATTTTTTAAATGTCTCATAGTATGAAATGCACACATATACTAATTTCGTATCAAATACCATCTGTAACACATTTTTGTAGTAGAATTCTACTAGTGTTGATTCTTCGTTGTGCAAAGTAAGAATCCTTAATTTTGCGAATTTACTTCACCATTCTTTTTAGGTGCATTCATACTTATGTAAATACGTAGCATCTACAATCGTCGTTTATTTAGCTCGTCTGTCCGCACATAACAACACCAAAACTACCCGACCGAATCATTTGAAATTTAAAATACATAATTATTACATAATTATGTCGCGTCATTTCAATTTTTATGGAAATCGGATGTACAGTTCAATTACAGGGACAAACAAAAGTAGTCCGCTACATTACGGCCAGTGGGAAAAATAGTTTCAAGTGCATTTTAATGATGTTACACTCTTTCGAACATAATAAAATTGATATGCGTCCATACCAAAATAATATAAGTCTGCGGTGCAAAGAATACTTCTTATTAATTTACAGGGTCACACAAAAGTATTCTATTAATAATAGTATAGACAGAAACATTATTTGGGAGTGCGTTTTAATTATATTAAACTATCTCACATTTTATGAAATTGATATACGTTGCCGAGATTTAAGTTAAAGTTACAAGTTAATTCCTGTATAATGTAAATCATATAGCATTTACAGGAATACATAAAAAATTTCGTTTACTGTACTGTATCTGAAGTACTGTACATATAAAAACTTTGTTATAGTACGAACACACCTCATGTGCTGCGCTTGACGTGCAATTTCCGACTTGTTTCATTAGTTGCAGTTTCGTTTGCGCGATTGTTTATAATATTTGGCACATAATTTAAAATTTTTATGATTGATTCATGTCAAGGTTCCTTTAAATAAGAAATACGGTATTGTCTCCTATACATTGTGACAAAATGTTGGTTAATTACGTATAATTTCAATTATCGGGAACAAAATATTTTGCTTAATATATTTGTCTTTTAATGCTAAGTAAACAAAAAAACGAATCACAGCTTGTACAATATAAGACATAATACTATATAAATAACATAGCATATTTTTTACATATTTTATTTTAAAAGCCTACATAATTCATATTTTAAAGTAACATAGATATAGCAAAGTTTAAACCCATTAAATATATACGTATATTAATTTTCATCTTTTTACTAATGTATTTTTACTCGTTTATTTTTTGTTATCACTTCCTCTTTAAAAATTCTGATTTAATTTCGATGAATAAATAATGAAATTATTCAGTAGTTTCAATTACATTAATGACTTTTTTAAGCTAGTCAAAGCATAGCTGATTCATAAATGCATTAAACAGATATTTGAATATTAAAAATGTAAACATAAAAATATTTTATATATTCTGAGAAACACATCCGATCCGTTTAATGTTCCTTAATAAACGTACTGTATTTTCCATTTCAATTAATTGGGAGATTTTTTTTTTTGTATTAGATTCTTCTTTTTACAAAAAAAAAAAAAAAAAAAAAAAAAACTATAATATATATATATATAATTAAAGTACAAGATAGTTTGTTTTGAGAAAAGAAGCGATTTTGAAGCGATTGATGTACATTAATATTAATGTAATATTTTTTGCTATTAAGTTTTAATTCATAATTTAAATTTTAACTGCTTTTATGTTTTAGACTTTGTATATTTTCACTGAATTTAAAAAACTTTTAGAATATATTTATCCATCCTTTATAACAGAAATAATATTTACTAGTAAATCTGCAATCATGATCCTCAACATCAGCTCTGCAAATTATTGGCTATTGATCTCCTTTATGTTCAATATCCTACAATCCGTATTTTATTACTATTTTTAATTACATATTATTTATAAGCATATAAAACTCTTGGAGAGTTTTGGAAATTAGATGCGATACATTATACATTGTTTGACACTGTTACTCTGTTGAACGGCTATTAATTGAATTTTTAGATGAAAAACTGCATTTCTTCAAGAGGGAGGGGGAGTGGTAGAACCTCTATGAACCACATGTAGTCTCATTTAATTTACAATAGTAAATTCGTAATGACTGTGAAAAGGATGACAACGTACCTTGATTTTCATTTTACAATGCTCGAGGACAAGGCTTTCATGTTATTCTAACATCCCAATTACAATAATTGAATCAATCATTTCAAAAACAATATATAGGTTAAGATTTTCCGAACATACTTTTTTTGTTGCAAATGCTTCCTTAAAGGTAAGTCTATAACATGGGTAATAACTACGTAGTTAGTGTATTCCTTTATCTTAAAAAAATATTTATAATTTTCATTCATTGCTTAAAAGACAAAAGCCAGCGACTTAAGTAATTTTTGCATGCAATACCAGATGACGTTGCAGCCATAAAATTTGATTTTATACAAAATCTACCACGACTATTTATACCAATGCAAAACATATTCAATTTACGATAACAATGTATTCATCGTTTTGGTATAAATGATCTTTAAATATGTAAATATATATTTTACATGTATTAAGAAGGTATTGCTAACATGGAAGGAAATAAACTTTGTTCTATGTTGTTGCATTATTTTAAAAATAATATTGGACAGCGTATTAAGCACTTATATTTAATTAAGCATTTATATAAAAGATTTCATTATGATTCTGATAAAAAAGGCATTATCATAATCTAGAAATTTATTGATGGATATCTGTTAAAGATTGATTTATCTTGATGAAAAACTTTTAACCCCTGTGCCACTTCCATCATCCAAAGCCTATGCATCAAAAGTGTCAATTAATAGTTCAAGATAACATTCTGGAAGAGCATGTGATCTTTTATCAAAATGTATTTAGCTGGCGAACACTGTCAGTGTTGAAGATAATCCTGTTGAGAATAATGAGGAACATGATTACGCACCAAAATTATAGTATGTAAACATAAAAATATTTTGGTATAAATATTATCTTCATTAGTTTTGATTAAAAATTTGTTTAATATTACTTATATTAATACTATTTTCTTCAAATTAAATATCACCTAACATCGTTTCTTGCCAAAACAACATAAGTCACGAATAGTTTTCTGTTATTATAATTTTTATTATTCATAAATTAAAAAAATATATATTTTATATTTACAAACATTAAAGTCCAAAATCAGCCCAAAACTATCCATAAAAGTTTTTTTTACTTGTGAATAATAGCGTTTTTTTCATTTATTAAAATTTATGATTCTGTGACTTATGCGGTTTCTGAAATGACTGATTCAATTAATTAAACGTAACTTATTATATCTTAATTTAAAATATTAATTAAAAAATTGTTTCAGAAAAACAGTCTTATATGAATACATTCTATAAACTTACGTAAGAAAATTACTTATCATTAAACCGAGTTAAAGACATGCTAAAAGTGAAAAAGAAAAAAAAACTACATTAAATAGCATAAAGCTTTTCAATCCTTAATCATTGCACTTGAAACAACCACGGACAAATCTCATTAAGTTGTCTTCTCATTCTACAATAATAATATTAATATTAAATTAAATTAAATTAAATTAAAGATAAATATAATAATTTTTTACCTTGAAAATTTTAATATATACAGGGTGATTCAGCTCGTCGGTGACAAACTTTAAGGATCGATAGAGCACACCTAGACGAACATTTTTGAATAGGGAATGTAGGGTCCCTGACGCGATGGTAAGGCGCTAGGCGCTTTCGAAAATTTGGGTGCCGAAATTCGAAACGTCATAAAAACTAGGGAAATGGTTAGATTTTCTTGCTTGTTGCGTCGAAATGATTCTGTTTGTTTAGACTTTCTTCAGTACCAATTTGATAAGCGTATCTCTTAAAACATGGATAGGGGGCGCTGCAGACTTTGGAGAGCTAGACAACAACTTTAAGCCCGTTATTTTGATAATTTAACACATGCTCGCCAAAGTTTATACTCTAACTTAAAGTTTGAACCCAAAAGTAGAGCCCTGCAAAAAGCGTAAGAGCCGGAATAAAATGTCAAAGTACAGGGTGGTCGAAACTCGAAGGCTCCTAAGATATAAACAAACAGATTTCTTGACTTATGACATGCATTTTCATGATTCTGTTTGCTGGGGCTCTCTGAAACTCAGTTGAACGGTACAAAAAGAAACATCGATAGGGGGCGCTTTGGGCAAAAAACATAATTCGTTGACATTTCGGACGCTAACTGGAAACGGGGCGCTACGATCAGTTAGTAATAATGAAAACACATTTTCTACCTCTGCTCAACACTTCTGAATAAATTTAGACTAAAAACATCAATGATACTGGAAATTTATTTACAAAAAATAACACTACAGAAGATGCTCGAAATTTCGACCTTGGGCCATGATGCAGGCTTCGCACCTCCGTCGCATTGAGGAGTGTGTGTTTCCAACAATGCCAGGAGTATCTCTGATCTGCCCTGCAGCTGCCACAATGCGCGCCACAAGTTCTTCAGCACTGCTGACAGGTGTATGGTATACCTCGGCCTTCAGGTAACCCCAAAGGAAGAAATCCAAGCAGGAGAGGTCTGGTGATCGGGCAGGCCAGTGAACTGGACCCCCACGCCCGATCCACCGCTGGCCATACCTTGCGTTTAGATGGAGACGCACGTCGTTCGTGTAATGGGCCGGAGCTCCATCGTGCTGGAACCACATCTGGCGACGCGAACCTTCGGGTACGTGCGCCTCCTCCAGAAGCTGCGGCAGCACTTGATCCAGGAAAATCAGGTAATTTCCACCTGTCAGCCGTTCAGGTAACAAATAAGGGCCAATGAGGCAATCCCCCAGAATGCCGGCCCACACATTTACTGAGAAACGCTCCTGGGCTGCTCGGCTTCTGGTTTCATGTGGATTTTCATCACACCACACATGACTGTTGTGGGCGTTCCACATTCCCTCCCGGCTGAAGGTGGACTCGTCCGTAAACAAAATGCTGCTTACAAAACGGGGATCCCTGGATCTCATCGCCAAGTACCATCTTGAGAATTCCACTCGAGGGCCAAAATCCTGCTCTCTGAGCAACTGCACCCGCTGGATGTGGTAGGGGTGCAGATTCCGGGAACGTAAGATGCGCCACGCAGTTGCTTGCGAAATGCCAACATGTCTGGCGATATAGACCTGGGTTGTCCTCAACCAGGTTAAGCACAGCCTCTTCGTTGTCCGGGGTGCTCAATGATCGCTCCCGTTCAGGCCTGCCTCCGTCGAAAGATCCCGTTGTGGACAACCTCTGGTGTACTCGAGCGAAGAAGGCATGGCAGGGGATTTGCCTGTTGGGGTAACGCTCGGCGTACAACCGCTGAGCGGCTCGTCCATTACAACCAGCAGCGCCATACGCCAAATGCATGTCAGCCAATTCAGAGTTTGTGTACCGTTCCATCCTACTACCAATCTGCAGACAAGTAACCCGAAGCTTAAGTAGGTACCGCACGTTCAAAAGACGTGTCTGCGCATACAACTACGTCATCTCGCGTTGTCGTCTACGCATTACGTATCTTTTGCATATCGATATGGTACGATATCTTTTGCATAAATCAGCAAAAAGCACCTTATGTAAATTTTATTGCGCGCATTGTGCATGATTGAAACCAGCTATGTTTGTTAAAAAAAACAAACAAACTGCAGTTTTAATAGCTTCTTATGATAAGTAAATTACTCTCTTGTTTTGTTTCTAACTGATCGTAGCGCCCCGTTTCCAGTTAGCGTCCGAAATGTCAACGAATTATGTTTTTTGCCCAAAGCGCCCCCTATCGATGTTTCTTTTTGTACCGTTCAACTGAGTTTCAGAGAGCCCCAGCAAACAGAATCATGAAAATGCATGCCATAAGTCAAGAAATCTGTTTGTTTATCTCTTAAGAGCCTTCGAGTTTCGACCACCCTGTACTTTGACATTTTATTCCGGCTCTTACGCTTTTTGCAGGGCTCTACTTTTGGGTTCAAACTTTAAGTTAGAGTATAAACTTTGGCGAGCATGTGTTAAATTATCAAAATAACGGGCTTAAAGTTGTTGTCTAGCTCTCCAAAGTCTGCAGCGCCCCCTATCCATGTTTTAAGAGATACGCTTATCAAATTAGTACTGAAGAAAGTCTAAACAAACAGAATCATTTCGACGCAACAAGCAAGAAAATCTAACCATTTCCCTAGTTTTTATGACGTTTCGAATTTCGGCACCCAAATTTTCGAAAGCGCCTAGCGCCTTACCATCGCGTCAGGGACCCTACATTCCCTATTCAAAAATGTTCGTCTAGGTGTGCTCTATCGATCCTTAAAGTTTGTCACCGATGAGCTGAATCACCCTGTATACAGGATGGTCATAAAAAAAAAACTTTGCCAATATATGGAGCTCTAGCGGCCAGTCCGTTCTACCGATCGAGGTGAAATTTCAGATATAGCTATTTAGAGGTATGAGCTTGAGATTCTGTGAACGGCAACAAAATGGAGTTCACGGCTACGGTTATAGTTACAGAAACTCGAAATTTTCCAAATGCAACACCCATTTTTTTTTATCGCAAAATGCTCAGGGCATGCGAAAAACCTAAAGAGCGTTGGAACCGTACGTGTATACCAAGAAGCGGACACGTTATGCACGCACAAAGAAATGCTCTGCGAATACTCCCCCCCCCCCATAAAATAACACGATTGGGGCGCAAGGAGTAAATTTGCATATGACACAGAGTTAGTACACTAATCTCTGATTGCAACAACGATCGGAGAAAACTTTTATTTTGATTACACATTTTCCACATGGGTGCCATCACAGGCAATTACACATTGCATGATGGCGACTGTGGACAATACAGCCAAACGTCACATCGCATGAGGGATATTCGCAATCTCATGGTTGATAGAATTTTTAAAATCCGGCAAAATTTGCGGATTGCACATGTACACTCTAGATTTTAGATATCTCCAGAGCCTGAAACCATAGGAGTGAGGTCGCGGGGGTCACGGAGGCCATTGACGTTACCAGTTAAGGTGAAATGTACCTCGTCCGTTCATAATATGTGAAGGGGTCAGTCGTTATATCCACCTTCTTGGATAAGAAATTCATTGCGAAAGTCTATATGTTGTTGATGGTCTCTCACTTTCAGCATCTGTGTGGTACCGGTAAAGAAACATGCAGATTACAGAGCGCAGTAATTTTAAGACCGTTGATTTTGGTATATCAAATACACGAGATGCACCTTTTGTAGTTTTTCTTGCGTCTTCTGGTCACTAAGTGATGCACTTCCATAACATTCTCCTCAGGAACTGTTGGTCGTCCGAATCGCAGACTATCACATGTGCAGCCAATTTCTTCGAATTTCATTACTAAATAACGAAGAGTTTGTGAAATGCATAGGCCACGTATTTGGCGATGGTTTCGACGGTGCCAGGTTTTCGCAGCTTTCATTTCATTTTGATAATAGTTTTACCAACTCACCACGCACGAAGTCATTTTGTTGGCATCTGCGAGCTCCGACTGAAGAACTAACATTCCCACCCTACTTTTTATCCGTTTTCTACGCTGACTATCTGGCAAACGATATTCCGTGATTGGTATTTTATCTCTGTGATATTCAAATTTTCTTCGTACACCTTGGTCATGTTTTTTCGGGAGGCCGTTCGTAGAGCTGATTTTGTGCGATCATAATATGTCCGTTGAACAGTTACGTAAAATTAACATGAAAACATGTCTTAGGTCTTAGAACTTTTGACCTTCAATTAGTCAGAAATAAGCATAAAGTTTTAATGAATCATAAAAATAATATTTTTAAAAAATGTGCAAAAATTACGGAGGGAAGAGCTTAAAAAAAAAACCCCTAGAGTCCCAGTAAAAATGTGATGGTGCTAGTCTGAAGGGAAACGTTCAAGACTCAACTTTAAAGGTATGCATTCAGAATGAGAGAAAATTAGGGCATGGGAAAATGCACGGCGTAAAAAAGTTCAAAGGACCCCAAACCGGACCGTAGGGCGACGGACCTAAGGAGGGGGGGGGTCTAATGTAGAATTGGGAGAGTAACTAAATGGAAAACAAGTTCAAAAAATGAAGATTGAATTGCTAGAGTGCTTTTTATTAACAATGTATAGTACAAAAACTTCAAAGGACAGTGTACCGGAAAAGTCTAGGGCCTTGACAGGAATGACTTAAACGTAATGGCTAAATGTATTTCTTGCGACTGAAGATGATAAAAATATCTGTACTTTCATAGAAATATTTAAGGAGTTGTGAGATTTAACATATTTTCATTCTTTAAATCTCTCTTTTTTTGTACAGTTTTGAATGTGTATGTGTCTTAATCCCTGATTTCGTAGACGTATGCGCGTGTGCATTGCATGCGTGTGCATTGCATTGCATGCAATCTTGAAAGTAAATATATACATATAAATTTTTTTAAATAATATAAATATTATAAGAATTTTTTTTGTAAAAAATTAATTAATTATTTAATTATAAAATCTATGATAATGAATTATGCTACTGACTTTAAGAATAAAAATAAAAAACAAGATTTTCTCATATATATTTTTTTCATAACAATTTCAGTAAAAAAATCCTTGCATCTTCAATTTTAAAATTAAGAGTAATAGACTCATAGAGCAAATACTTAACGCTTTGCATCGTTTATTTATTTTAGCCTGAGGAAAAAATATGTGAAATTTTAAGCACTAAATAATAATTTTGCTTGTTTTATTTATTTTTGTTTGATTTGTTTTTAAGTGTTTTTAATTAATAGACATTTTTATTAAAATTTTTCAATGCTCCTTAGTTTTAAAAATATTAATCCTAAGCCTGAAATTTTATTAAAGTACTATTTTTTCCTGCTTTCTTTTCTCTGGTATTCCAAAAATTTGAATATTATGGCAGTATCAAGTTTTTTTTTTAATATTTGAATAAACTAATCCTTGGATCATACATGAGCATTTTATAGCATTTTTATTCAACCAAATGCCTTTACAAGATATTTTCCTCTTCTTTTTATAGAAAAGTATCTATTTCTAAGAATTAGTATAGTGCTCAAATATTTTACCTGATCTTTTTCTCCCGAAAATTAGTTATCTGATAAAATGTATATATATAGCTAATAGTAGATAAAATAGTTTGATAAAAGCTGTTTTTAAAATGTTTTACTGGAATTTATATGCTTAAAAGAACGAAAAAGAAATTCCTGAAAGTTTCTTTGAATATTGAAATAAAAGTTTCAAGAAGAGGTTTTGTAACAATTTGATAGAAAAATATTTATAAAGACGAATTATTATTTTGAGCAAAAAGATGAAATGTTTACATAAAGATAATCTACTAGAACGTCAAAATGTGTGACCAACACACAAAAAAAGACCTAAAAATATTTTGCTGCAATCGTTTCTTATTTTTTACGCCGAATGTTATAAAGAAAAGAAAGTTTGTACTAGATTTCAAACTATCGAAAAGAAAGTAAAGCCTACTATGTTTTAAACAATTTAAAAGCTCCGATTAAAGATGTTTTTAACGATACGTTTTAATTAAAAAGTAAAATTTCATTAGTCCGTAAAACTTCCTAACCCTAGACTATCAAGATAGTTTTACCACCGAAACTTTTGAAATCGTCTTAGCAATTGAAAAAGGATTTTCGCACATTTTCACCCCTTTTAAATATTATTTTTTAGAAACTGTTAATAGAGATCATTATTATCATCTAAATAAATACTATGCTAACTTTTCAACTACTAGGCCCTTCGATAACACAAAAATCGCATATTTAGAATGTTTTTTCTTCGTGCATCTACTTTGAGGTAGTGGAAACGACACAAAACATAATCTATGTTGGGATAGGGACTATCAAGATAGTTTTACCACCATCACTTTTGAAATCGGCTTAGTATATCCTGAAATTGCGTAGAAATCGCAATTTAAAAGGGTTTTCGCACATTTTCACCTCTTTAAAGTATTTTATTTTTCAGAAACTATAACAGAGATCATTTATCTTCTAAATAAATAATATGCCAACTTTCTAACTACTCGGCCCTTCAGTAAAACGGAAATCCCCTTTTTAGAAAGTTTGAGGAAGCGGTGATGACATAAAATAGAGCCTGTGTTGGAACAGGACTATCACCATTATTTTACCATCATCACTTTTGAAAAAGTTCGATAGTTCTAGAGACTACACCTTACACATAAAAAAATTACTTTGTTATAATCTATACTAATAAAATAACAAATCGCTCTGTCTGTCTCTGTGTGTGTGTGTGTGTCTGCGATGGCTAGCGAAATCTATGGGACGTACGAGGTTCAAAATTTTTATGAGAGTAGCCCAATATCTCTCCTGATGCACCTGAAGTTCAGAATTTTAATTTTTTTATTAGTTTCATAGATATTAATTATGAAGCGGAACTCACTCTCTTCAAATGTCTTTTTTTAATGTTCGGGGAAAGAAATCGTTTGCACATGCGCACAAACTCTTTTGCGCACTTAAACGAAAGAAGAACCATTTATCGGCGTTTATTTCTGATTTTGGATCATTTTGTTTAAATCCAAATCTACCAAACTGCCCGACTCAGTTAAACTTACGAGACATATTTGGAGAGATCATATTTCTAGGGCTCAAATGCAATAATCAATTTGAAAAAATGTTGCACTTAACCTTTTGAAAACAAATATTCAAAAAATGGTCGTTTTCTCCAAAACTATTTTTTTCCCTTTTGTCAATGCCCCTCCAGGGCGTAAATTTTAAGATATAAACAAACTAAAAAAATATATTAAAGTTGAAACTTTTTCCTAACCGATGGTGCAATTGTTTTTAAAATATTTGGATTTTAACCCTTTCAAATACACTGGCAAAAGAAGGTCATTTTGCGACTCGCAGAGAGGATATTTTTTCTATGCTAAAATTAGCTTAACATGCATAGTTCAACTCATTCTTTTGAAATCTTCTCAATAGAACAAATTTATACTCCCTACAGAAAATTCGAAACGTTCGGACCGATAGAAATATATTTTACAAAATAAAATGTGCGAAAAATTATCAAATCAATAAAAACAGAACGTTTTCATTGCGGTTTTGCCTTAGAAGAGCACAATCCTACAGGACCGGCAAACAAAAAACATATTCTTAAAGCTTAAAAACATTCTTATAATCTATGATGCAATCGGTTTTTAAAATATAAGATTTAACTCTTTCAAATACACCGGCAAAGGGAGGTCACTTTGCAACTCACAGATAGAATGTTTTTCCTACGCTAAAAGTATCTAAGCGTACATATTTCAGCACAATCTTTTAAAAGCATCTCAATAGACCAAATTTATACCCTTTAAAAAAATTTAAAACATAAGGACGAGTAGAAATATTTTTTACAAAATAAAAAGTGAGAAAAAATTGACGAAATCAATAAAAACCAGATCGTTTCATTGCGGTTTTGCTTTTGCATGGCGCAATTGTATACGTCCTGAAAAACCGAAAATATTTTCTTAAAACTAAAACACTTTTATAATCTATGGTTCAATTTGTTTAAATAAAATACGAGATTTAACCTGTTTAAAGACATCGCAAACTCGAATCATATCCTGGCTCATGGAGAATACATTTTTCCTACGCTAAAAGTACACTGTAAAAAAAAAATCACAGTAATTAAACAGCAAAAAATGCTGGCAATATGGGTGCCAGTAAATTTTGCAGTATAATTACAGCAATTGCGTTTTTTAGATTTTACAGCAGTCTTGTATAATTTCAGCATTTTTTGCTGTTAATTTACTAAAACTCGTTTTCCAGATTTTACAGCACTCTTGTAGATTTTCAGCATTTTTTGCTGTTTTTTTTACTAAAATTTGTTTTTTAGATTTTACAGCACTCTTGTAGATTTTCAGCATTGTTTGCTGTTAATTTATAAAAAATTGTTTTTCAGGTTTTACTGTACTTTTGTAGATCTTCAGCATTTTTTGCTGTTTTTTTACTAAAATTTGTTTTTTAGATTTCACAGCACTCTTGTAGATTTTCAGCATTTTTTGCTGTTAATTTACTAAAATTTGTTTTTCAGATTTTACTGTGCTTTTGTAGATTTTCAGCATTTTTTGCTGTTAATTTACTAAAATGTTTTTTTGAGATTTTATTGTACTTTTGTAGATTTTCAGCATTTTTTGCTGTTAATTTACTAAAATTTGTTTTTCAGATTTTACTGTACTTTTGTAGATTTTCAGAATTTTTTGTTGTTAATTTACTAAAATTTGTTTTTCAGATTTTACTGTACTTTTGTAGATTTTCAGCATTTTTTGTTATTATTTTACTGAAATTTGTTTTTCAGATTTAACTGCTCATTTGTAGTTATTCAGTATTTTTTTGCAGTTAATGTACTAAAATTTATTTTTACTGCTTTTTCGTTGATTTTCAGAAATTTTTGAGGTCAATTGAGCAAATTTTGTTTTGACTTTATGGCACCTTTTTTTCAGTACTTTTTGCTGTTTATTTAAGAAATTTTGTTTTTTAAATTTTACTCACCTATCTTTGGACCATTTTGCAGCTTATTCAACATAAAATTAGTTTTTTTAGTTACACAGTTTTGCATTTTCTCAGTATTTTTGGCTTTTTAAATTTATAATCAGTTGAGAACTTTTGTAAATTCCTTTTTTTTTATTAATTTAATTCCATCATAATGTACATGCTTTTAAATAGATCATTTGTAATTTTTTCAGTATCTGTAAATTATACCTTAATTTTCATCTACACTGTAAAAAATTTTTGTAAAATTACTGACAAAACCAAGCAAGTCTTGCTGTGAAAAAATACAGCACATGCGTAGTAAAATATTTTCAAGCAAACCGTGTAGTATTTTGCACTTTTAACCTTATACTTAGGCATCACATGACATCAATGAGCCAATGAGATAAAAAGAGAATTAAAATTCACAACGTTCATTTACAGCATACTTGAAGTTTACAACACAAGTTGATGGCGATTTTTTTACCCGCACGTTGTGTTGTAATCTGGCCTATTGATTTTTTACAGTGTAGTAAATTATTGACATAGGTTGAAAAGTGTATGAAATATTTAAACGTAATTACTTTTAATTATAATTTTGTATTATTTGACATCAGAATTTCAGAAATAAAGAAAAATACCTCCATACAATAGTGATCAAACATGTGACAATAATATGCTATACAAAATTTTAATTACTTATGATTATAGCCCTATTAAAGCATCAGTTAACTGGGATGTAACATTGGGTTATTTTAACAAAATCTTTTTTAAAAATAGTATACACACTTTAAAGTGCTCTCAGGTTTTTATTTTTTTTCACTACAATCATTTTCACAACACTAAGTAAAAGGAAGTTGTAAGAAATACTATACAATGCCTTGTGTCTTTTTGGACTGATGGGCCATTATACTTTTTAAAATTTATTTTTAGATTTAAAAAAAAATCTTTAAACCAGGTGTATCTTCTAAAAAACTGGTGAATTCTTTTCAAATCCATTAACAAGCTTTTAATACCAAGTTTACCAATAGAGTAAAACACTCAAAAATAGAACATTTTGATAATGATAAAAATAGTTTACTACAAAAGTAGTACAAATACACCTCTCTCTGAAGCAGTATTTCTGTCAAGTACATCAACATTACATTTTTACAAGTTTTGCTAATATGTACATTTTTTTCTTTAACTGCAATACTTAAATATAGACTTAAGTTCATTGTTAAGTTTCTATATGAAGATTAAAAAATTTCTGAAATGCAAAAGTGTAAAGTAGATCTGTTTTTATATGCAAGTTTTGAAATTAAATAGTTACATAACTTTTGGTCTTATGTAAATAAAATTAATTTGAAAGAATAACAAAGATCTTTTACAGAATAGAGTGTTAAATTAAAAAATATATATGTCGCATCGAAATCGAGGAAATATATTCCATCATTCATAATTTATCCAAAAGATACAAGTAATCCAGGGATTTATGAAGCTTTTGCCAGTGAGTTTTAATAACGAAATTGTATCAGAGGCTGTCAATAAATTATGTCATGCCTGGAAGGGAGTTTGAGAAACTGTGACAAAGGGGTGGTAGGGGGGGGATAAAAAGAAATGCAACATCACACATTTTGGTCAAAATAAAAGCATGTAATACCAATAGATTAAATTTTCAAGTTATTTTAAAAGTATTTTGTGTTTATAAAGTAAAGATAAGATTTAAAGCCAAATATATTAAATTATATTTTGAACTGCAAATTACTAATCTTTCCTATTGCTCTTTCATATTAATATTTCATTGCTGTTTTTGGTTATAAACTTTAACCTTATTGCATATAAAATAAGTATACAAATTTTTACTGTTATGCTCACAAATGTCATTATAACAGATAGTTAAAGATTAAAAATATAGTGTGAAATACATTCTATAAGGTAGTGCTTTGATTCTGAACGGCAAGTATATGTTTATGTAACATAGCATGACATGTAACAAGAGGGAGGAGGAGGGAGAGTACGGTGAAGTTTGACATTTTGTCGCAAAAGAGGAGGGGGGAGATAAAAAATATTGAAGAAATGTGTGGCATCTTTTATGGATAGATCAAAATATTTAAAATTAAACTCCACCTAATCTGAAATTTTAAGCAGTGAATGTGTGTGATGGAGGGAGGATAAAGAAATTGTACGTCTGTTTTTACAAACATACCTTTATACAATGTGAGACCTCGATAGTAAAACAGTTATGGATTTAATTATAAGCTCTGTTTTCATTAAAGCCCCATCATTGAATACTTTTTTCTAGAAAAGCTTGATTTTCTTGATCAAATTTTAAGAAAAGTAGCATTTTTCCTTTCTTAACGCATTTTTAAATTGTCTTTGCTGATAAAAAATGAAAATTTATTAATTCTTTCCAAAGCACTTCCTATTTGAGTTCCATTAGTACTTCAAGATATGTAATATTGGTTGTTTACAGGACTCGAAATATAATGGAGGATATCAGAACAATGTTCCAGTTCATGAAATCATGAAATCTTATTGTGGTTTCAACTTAGCATTATTTACAATCAGGAATGCATTTTTAAAATTGCTTTTGTATGGTTAGATATAATTTTCCCCATACATATACTAATCTTTCAAGTAATCTAAAATAAATTTCGAAGCATTGATTCTAAATTCTACCTTGACCATCAGTATTTGTTTGCTGATTGGAAAACGTCAGAAATTTCTGTTTCTATTTTAAGCAAATTTACCATATCTACTGTAATTGTACCTAAACAGGGATCATGGAAGCACAATTATATATAAAATTCTTTTCTTGCAATTGAACAAGTTTCATTAGAAATAAGTCTGAAAGATAATTTAGATTTAAAGAGGAAAAAACAAAACATGAAAATTGCAATTAAAAAAGTTTAATTTTAACAAAAAATACAAGCCACAAGTTATGATCTACAACCATTCATAATCCGATAATTTATTTAACAATGATGATACTCGTGGCATTATGCCATATTTTAGGCTGTTCTTTCGCTGTTTATTTCCCCTGTTTGGATTTATGTTCAACAAGCACCTGGAAAAAAAATAAATAAAAACGTAAGACTTTTAAAAACACTTATTGCATATACATATTCCCAACAGTATACCATTTTGGTGAATTGCATTCAGAAGGAATTAAGGGGTAGTATAATTATATAGGGTAGATGTGCCAGTAATGGACTGCCTTCCATAATAGTTAAACTTTTATTATTTATTATTTTATATAATAATAGTTAAACTTTTATTATTTTTTTCTTAACCTCCCCTTGCATGCTTTATAATCTGGATTATTATTTTTTTTTTACATTTTTCGTCAAAGGAATTAGGAAGCAGAATAAAATTTCAGGGACAAGAGAAGAAAAAATTGCACCCGGGTCAAAGACCGAATTTGGTGCCCCCCTCACCCAACTTTTTCTTATGACAGGCCAAAAGTTATGATGGTAGTATAAATTTGGCATCCCCTAAATTTTCATGCACAGAGCAAACGTCCCCTTCCTCCCCCCATTCGCAAGCCACTGTAAAGTTTCACTGTTTTTCATTGAAAACCTATATGAAAAAGCTAAGAGCTGACTTTACTTATTTAATATTGTTTGTTTTCCTGTAAAAATGTAACGTTTTTCATTGAATAGTAATATAAAACTTTGGATTCCAACTATTGTTTTTTTTTACTTACATGAAACAGTAAAAGTAAAAAAAAAAAAAAGGAGGGGCTTAAGATCAGTATAAACCAGAAAAATATATTTGTATGGATTTGTTAAGTTTAGCTGAAAAATTTGCAATCCATAATTATTCCAATATTAACTTCTTCATTATTAAGAAACCAGGTCATATTGAAGTCTACCTCAACTAAATATCTTTAAAATTAATTTAAAAACAAACACATAAAAAGGTGCAGTGTAACAATTTAAATTCTTTGTAGAAAATCAACTTCGGCCAATAAAGGTTAATTTTGGTTAAAAAAAAAAAAAAAAAAAAAAGCCGATTAAGACTAACAAAAGCCAGCAGCATAGCATTGCTTTTTTAAATTTTACCAGGCTTTTTTATAACCCTTAAAATAAGTTACTTTCATACTTAGAATTTTTAACACAATTGTTGTGAATTGTAGGTGAACTGTGATTACACCTTTCCTTTTTAAAAAAATAACTCTTTATTAAACATATAAAAAACTCAATTGTATAAATAACAGAACATATTGTAAATAAAACATATTAAATATTATATTAGATGACCGATCCACGGCCTTTAACAACGCGACGCTTCATCGACGAAGTCTTACAGCAAGTTTTTGAAAAGCTCCACTGAGTTCTCCAGCCAATCTGAATTCTCGCCAAAACATGCCACACAGGACCGGAGGACGCCAATGTCCCATTCCACTTACTATCCGCTAAAACTTTGAAATGTTTTTGTCCCGTTCAATTCACTCTTCGCTACAACCATGAACTTAATTATGAATCAGTTTCCATTTTTCAGATCAGAAAAGTAAACGTCGCTACACAATCATACATTGTCCAAAAAGGGGGGGAAATCCAATAACCTCTTTTTTTTTTCTTTTTTTTTTTTTGCGCCTTATTGACAAAATTTGCATTTTTTTGCGATCTTTGCAAAAAATCCGCATATCTTTGCAGATGTAAACAATGAAACTTTCAATTCATATGTAGAGCCAAAATCAGATTTTTTTTTTTTTTTTTTCCTTAATATCGTTCTACATGTATTTCATTAAATAATTCAAGGAATGTGTATATTTTTTATTATGCTTATTTTATTTTACATTATTATTTATTTGACCTTTATATTATAAATAATTTAATCAGTTTTAAAATTATCTCAGTTTTGATCATTTTAGTTTGTTATTTTACTATATTGAAAGCATTTCTTATAATGAATTTACAAAAAAATTACCAGAAATCAACAAAATTCTAAACTCCATATAACCTCTGGTTCCAAGATGTGCGAATTTGGAGGAGTCTATACTGTATTATAATAAATTTCATAAGCCAAAATGTACTAGAACAAACCAAAACAATATTATGGCTTGTGAAATGATGACAAAAATTGTTCCGTTTCATGAAGTTAAACTAAATGTTGGTCTTGTATGTGCGGTTATTATAATTATTAGTTTTATACCTGCAGCTTATTGTAATCTGAAACTTTTTTATTAGAATCTTGAATGCATTTTAAATTTTTGTGCAGTAAGATAAATTTGTGTACAGTTAAAAAAAAAAAATAGTAAATAATTATTTTGAAACATATCATTTTGTAGATTTTTCCTTTCTAATCCCCCCTTTTTTTGGGGGGGGGATCAGATAAGTAGGCAAAATTTTTTAAGACAGAAAGTAATTAATGCATTTATTAACGACCTCCAACTAAATTGTATTTTTTTGAATGGGAAGGAATTAAGCTTAATGAGACAGACACCTTTCAGAGATAATTCTTGGACATTTTTGCATACTTAAAAATAACAATTTATAAAACTGTAAATAATCTAGTAGATATTTTGAATTTTTTGCTGTGAAATGCATGTCTTATTCATTTAGTTGAAATTTAATATTAATTTAATTATTTATCTTCAAAACTGCTACTTCAATTTTTTCAAACTAACTTTTAGTTAGATTATTACATATTAGGGTGGAGCGAAAAAAAAAATTTTTTGAAAATCAAAAACGGGTAGGTGCCAAAAGTTGCCTTTATACTAGTACATTAACTGCGTGAAATTTTACCGCTGAAAAAAAAATGGCTTGAGTCTGCGCTTTTGCTCCAAAAATCGAAATTTTTAGTAAAATTTGTCATTTTTTGACATTTTTTCAAAAGAATTAAAAAATTCCTACAGAGCTGGTTAGTATTTAAAAGTGTTACTTAGACCTTTATATTTATCTGCTTAACATATTTAAACTATAAAACAATATATGTAGTCTGTATAATTGGAGCAAATCTGACAACTTTTTGTGAAAAATCAGCGTTAACCTCTCTATTGGAGCATACAACGAAATGTTCTTTTGAATGCATTTCTTACCCAGCTGCTTTCAAAACTACTGTGTATATAACTCATAGAGATGGTTGCATTATCCCACCCGTTTCAACCACCCAATCATCTAGACCCAGTGTTTTATTTATGTATTGAATTGTTACTTTTTTCCCGAAGACGAGTATAAGTTAAGTTTTCTATGTATCTAAGTAATTTATCTCTTCTTTGTATTCACTGACTTTGGATGATTTGGATTGCTGGTGTGACCTGCTGCACGTATATTTTTATACCATGTATAACAGAAGAGAAGCTGAGTCATGTATTGGGCATGTTCTTAATTGAACCTATTCAGCAGTCTATTATCTTCATTAAATTTTCATGCAATTAATACATTATGATTGGAAGTTCTGTTACCACAGCATTTTTTCAATCAATTACATTTTATATATAATGATTTTCCTAAAAATTGATTGAATTCAATTTTTAGATGTCATCATTTACTGTACTTATTACATTGAATATATTTTGAGAAGCTGGCTGCTTAATATTATGACGATCGTCACAGAGGATTGCAAACAAAATTTGCATGTAAAACAACAATATTTCTAAAGAAGTTTTAGTATGCTTTATGTCGTTTCCTGTGTTGCTCCATAGTCTAGTAATTTCTAATAAGATTTTAGATCATTTATTTAGGTGTGTAGTACATTTGGTATAAGACATCCCGCGGTATAAACTTGGATTATACATTTTGTGAGTGAACATATAAATGTTGATTGCCAATCTGTGCTTATATAAAGCGGAAAATTTTATTAACTTTATGAGCTGTCTTTTGTGTGAGATGTTTTCTAAACTCCTATTCCCCATTCTTTCTGAGAAATAGCTTTCCTTATGAATTAGCTTTGCAATCTCTAACAGAAATTTCTAGTCTGTTCTGAGTATCTTTTTCTCAATTTGAGAAAATAATTTTTCAAAATTATTCTCTATTTTATATAAAAAAAATTGCAATAGGAAGTGAATAGTTCGTAGACAAAGATTTTTCTTATTGATCCAGTGAATCCATGTAGCTTAGAACGTTTTATATCGACTTCTCTAATAATTGGCGCAGAGGAAATTCACTGGAGTTGAAGTAGCGAATGATTCAATATTATACACAATTCTAAGCTTACCCCATGCAAAATGGTTCACAGTGACAAATAAAATTCTCCTATTTTTAAATGAGCACTTATAGTCGATTAGAATCCGTACATTCCCACATAAAGTACTATGCATTATATGTTTATGCCCAGGACATTTCACCATCAAATGTTGTCCACTCTTAAAAAGAGGATCTAAAAGTTAATAGGAAATTACCTGAATACGAAAACACTTAGAAAACGGCATAAAACTAATGCAAAAAAAAGTTATTTACAACAGCGGTTGCTTTACACATGGAGAACAAATTTTCATTGCAATTCTCGCTGACGATCACCATCACATTAAACAGCTCGCTTCTCAACATATAAAAAATGCAAAAGTAAAATAAATGATGGCATACTTATAGTTGAAATATCTGAAATCATCTTTGAAGCAAATCATTACGTAAAAAAAATACAATTGACTGAAAAAATGTTGTGGTAACAGAACTTCCAATCACTATTCATCAACTGAATGTAAGTTTGATAAATATAATAGATGGCCGAATAGATCCCTTTAATAGATTCCCGTGCATTACTCTGCTCGTAATTTTTTTGTATAAACTGTAAAAATATACCTGAAGATAGTTACGGCAGCATGTGGATGCAAAGAACAGATGAACAAGGCGGAAGCATCGAAAACATGCCAAATTTTTATAAAGAAAATCACAAATCAATGTATAAATAAAACACTGTACTAAGATGATCGAATAGTTGGGCCGGGTGGTATAGGAAATATAGCCACCTCCACGACGCGAATACATGGTAGTTTTGAAAACAGGAGCTGTATTAAAAACAACAATTCGTTGTATGACCCAATAGAGTGGTAATGCTGTTTTCTTACTAAAAGTTGCCTGTTTTGCTCCAGCTATAGGGAATAAACATATTGTTTTATAGTTTAAATATGTTAAGCAGATAAATATAAAGATCTAAGCAACACTTTTAAATACTAACCAGCTCTGTAGGAATTTTTTAATTTTTTTGAAAAAATGTCAAAAAATGACAAATTTTATCCAAAATTTCGATTTTTGGAGCAAAAGCGCAGACTCAAGCCATTTTTTTTCAGCCGTAAAATTTCACGCAGTTGATGTACTAGTATAAAGGCAACTTTTGGCACCTACCCGTTTTTGATTTTCAAAAAAACATTTTTTTTCGCTCCACCCTATTACATATTATAGAAAGATTTGTGTCATTCTTAAAATTTTAATTATTTTATTTTTGTTTTAATTCAACAATGACATAAAGCAGTCTTTAAAGAGATAAAATTTTTTCTTTACCATATTAAATATTTTTGTACGAGCAAATCAAACTAAGCATCATGAAAGGCAATCTGATCAGTGCTTAGGGTCACCCGGGGTAAAATGGGTAGCCGCTAGCCGGGGTAAAATGGGTATATTTTAGTTATTTATTTTATTATTTTACTAGGCAATACTTTTTGAAAAAATAATGCTATGAATAAAATGTTCACCTACCTGACTTTATTTGAACTTGGTTAAAACAAACTGACAACATATATTCTGGGCCTAGCAATCATTTTGTTTTTGAGAAGACAGAACAACGTGTTTTTAGTGATTGCAAAACTTCTCTCCAGAAAAAAATACAGAAAAAAATTTAAGAATAAACTGTTTAAATTTTAAAGAAGAAGAATCCATCTAACAGAATCCTCAAAAAATGAGTAAATATATTTACTCAAAAACTTTTTATAGCATTTTTTGTCATATGGGGTAAAATGGGTATAGGCCATTTTTTTAATGAAAGTTGAGGTTAAGACATGAATGTATAAAGATTGATCAAAATTGAAAGCAGTGACGTAGCTAAGGGGGTAGGGGGGGGGCAAGGGGGGCGTCCGCCCCGGGCGCCGAGGCCTAGGGGCGCCAAATTGAGAGAAATTGTTATATGTCTATATTGGGGTGGGGGCGCAAAATTTCTTGCTGGCCCCGGGCGCCAAAAAACATAGCTACGCTACTGATTGAAAGAGCTTTGAGAGCAAATTGTTAATTATTCTACGTTTTAAACTGAAATTATGCTTATTTATATGAAATTATGCTATAATTTAGTCATGGACATCTGTTATATGTGCTATACATTGGACTGTAAACATTGAAATTTGCGATTAACGCATTACTTCCCAAAAAATCATGTTAAATCAAAGTACAACATTTTCAGACATAAATTAAAACATGTACGGTAACAAAACCAAATTATTTAATTGGATGAATAAAATAAAACAAACGGTAAAAAGAATCAAAATAAATGAAATGGAAGTTAAGTTCTCACACAGTAAATCCAAATGATTAGTGACTGACTGTTCGATATTTTGTATCTTCCTTGAGAAAAATGATAATGCTGATGTCTAGGCATCCCAAAGGAAGTCTTTCTCAACCAAGCTGCAGCAGTTAATCCCTATATACATTTTGAATATAAATTTTCATTCAGTTACAGCTGGTTAACTTTATAAATTTCTTTTGATGAAATTACAAATTTTCAACTAGTTTAATTTCTCAGATCTTCCTACAGATAGATATTCATGCTGATACTGACTGCTTTTGATTTCAAAAAAAAAAAAATTAACATGAAAAAATGTTAGAAAAGCATGATTCAGAAAATGGATGTAAGCTGATGGGATAAAAATCTGAGACAGTTTGGGGAAATAATAATATTTGTTGGCACTTGCACCTTTTTATACGAGTTTTATGAATATTTTATTTTGCAAAGGAAACAAATGTAAAAACAGAAAGTGGTTGATTTTTTATTTTGCTTCTTAAATTTTGAATAAAAATTGACATTTAAAGGAAAATACGATAGTTTAAATGGTTAATATAATAATGTAAAGAAAAGAAAGATTTGTGAACTTGAATGTTTGACGGAAAAAATATATATGTATTTCTAGTCGGTATAGTTTATGCTAAAATTACTTAGTTCAGATTTTAATTTAATAAAATAGAAAATATGTATTATATCCATTTTAAAAACAAACTTCGGGTAAGATTTTCGATTTGTCAGCAGAAGAGCTAAAATAAAATTTTTATACTAAAATAAATAAATAAAACTTTTACGCTAAGCAGTAAACAGCTGGACAAAAATTGTAACTCTTTAAATTTTAAATATAGAAGATTTTTAAATTACAATTAATAAACAAATAAAGAAATGCGTATGAATAAACAAATTAAAACTAACACTTACCTTTATTATATAGACAGAGTTGAAACTTGTTCCAGACTCCGTAGAAAGCAGAAGAGGGGGGGGGGGGGGGGTAGATTAATGATAAGATTTAATGAAATTTTTAAGACTCGTATCTTTTACTAAAATCGTGGGTGTATTTTACGACTCCTTTCGTAAATGGCGCTTACAAAAAAAAAAAAAAAAAAAAAAAAAAAAAAAAAAAAAAAAAACAGCAAAAAGGACTGTGAATTGTATTTTTTCCTTTTCTAGAAAGAAAAACAGTCTTTTCCACTGTTATATTCACCGTTATTTTTTACTGTGTAACTAAATGTCTTTATTTTAGCACAATCTTTTTAGAGGCTTTCAATAAACCAGATTTATATTACTTGCAAAAATTTTGGAACTTTCGTATGGATAAAAAATTTTCTTTTTTTTACAAAATAAAATATGTGAAATTTTTTAAGAATTCAGTAAAAACCTGAGTGTTCCGTCGCGGTTTCGTTCGCTTTCGGTAAGCATAGTTTCCAAAAAATCAAATTACATAGAGAATAAAATACCAAACAGCATGTGCTTTAAATTCAAGAACTTTTCGCGATTTTTCCATTTAAAAATATAAATTTTGACAAAATGGACTCAAAGATATAAAACCATAGAATTTTGTGTTTAATTTAAGGGTCATTTAGAAAACAAGTAACACATTTGAAAACTGAATAACATCACGGGCCCGGGCAACGCCGGGCAGGTCAGCTGGTATTAGAATAGATTAATGAAATATATCATTGTAGAATAATGGTCTGAAGTAAATTCTGAACAATTTATTTATTAAATGCAAATGGGTTATCAGTCTTATCAGTCTATTAGTGATAATTTTTTTTTTTTTTTTCAAACTTGAAAATTATTTTAAGAACCACAAAAATCAGTAAATTGAAATACAAATTACTTGAAAACAACTTGAAATTGTTGCAATTTTTTTCATATTCAATTTACAAATTTAAATTAAGCAATGTTTAGAAGTAATTAATTTTTCGAAAAAAAAACGAAAATATTTTGTTTTTATGTAATATTCTGCAAGTGTTCTTCATGAACGTGCTTTTGTTTAGATATACAAATTGAACAAGGAATGTAATTAAATATTGCTATAACGGATTTATTTTCAGTTATCTTGAAGGAAGAAAAAATTTTAAAAGCATAACTTTTAAAAATTAATTCATAAAACACAGACACTTTAAATACGTATAAACATCTAGAGAAATTGAGCTATTTTTCTTTTTCTTTTTTTTCTTTTCTTTTCTTTTTCTTTTTTTCTTTTTTTTTTTTTTTTTTGGTGTGTGTGTGTGTGTGGGGGGGGGGTATCATGGTATTATTTCAAAACGCACAGAATCCCACTGACGTCAAAAACTACACGTATCTAAATATCTTACTTATTTACTTGCAAAATTTTAATTTAAAAAAAATGTTGTAATCGATAAATATATTTAAAGATTTAATAAATAAAGTGACGCTAAAAAGGTGTTACAATATCGCGTCTCTATGTGAAAAATTTTTTTATTTCATTTTTTCCTGAAAACTCTAAATCTTAGACTTATGCAATTTAAATATTATAACTTTATTCAGCTATGTTTTAATTCGAAGTCTATTTCCTTCACTTGTTACTCTGAGCTGTCGAAATTGGACTGAATGCTTTTTATCAAACAAACCAGATGTTATTTCTAAATGATTGTTTGAATAAATATTGTGTTGTCTGGGATGTCGACCAGATAGTTTAATTGTAAGAATACTGGCAATCGAAGTCAATGTTTCAGTAACAGTCTGGACACAATTTTCACTCAGTTTGAAAATTATTAATCGTATTATTTATTTACCAGAGAGATGATTGGCGTCAAAAACAATTAAAGTAGACAACTGTTTGATGCAGAAATGCAGTAAAAAATGTCGATTTTAACCGCTTCCCTGATTTGCAAGTACACTGTAAAAAAGAAAAAAGGACGATTTTACGGAAGTATTACTGGTAATCTAGACGCCAGTACTGTTTACTGTTTTTTAACGGAAAATATTCCGTTTTTTCGCGTGTCTATGCCGAAATGTACAGAAATTTTTCCGTTAAAAAACAGTAAATATTATTGGTGTCCAGATTACCAGTAATACTTCCGTAAAATTGTCCGTTTTTTTTTTTTTCACAGAGTACGTCATACGGACAACCTGTTACCAAACATGATTTGCCAGTACCACGTACGGACATCCATAGTCCAATCTATTGGAAAAGGACTGTTCTTCAAAAAAAAAAAATTGTTTGTTTCCAAAGCGCCGCGCAAGATGGCAGCACTATGAAACTCTTGTCTTGAAACGAAAAAGAATTCACTAAAAACATTTTCCACTGACGTCACATTTTTTGCCGAGCTACTTTTACACTTAGAAATGATTCTGAGCGGGTGATGTTGACTTTTTCCTGAAACTGTTAAATCGGAAGCAAAATTTTCAGCTCCAATAATATTTCTTTTTTAAAGAACTCTAAATTTCAAGATTTAAAACTCTTCTAATTTTTGTATTTACGTATACAGTGCCGTGTTTTCATATTTATGTAATTAAAGAAGATATCTTTCCCAAAATGGAAGTGCACAAATCATTTGTTCTATAGAACACACTAATGACATAATAAAGTCTTATTATTCCAGCAACATTCCACGCGGGCCTAGTGAAGAAGAAAGTTATTATCTTCAAAGAAGACGCCTAGCAAGGTAGGCATCATTTATATATTTTATTGAACTATTATTTAATTGAATTCGAACTCACCTTTCACAATCATGATTTAGTATACTCACCATTAAACTTTCGTTGTAAATTTTGCATTATTTAATCCCAGCATTTTTCTGATTCAATTTGGCTAAAATTTTTGTTTTAAGAAAACCGGTGATAAAAGATTAATTTTCTGTAAAAGACATAAAGCACAATAGGCATTATTTGATAGTATTTTTCAAAAATATTTATCACTTAAGTAGTTAAAAGACTTTTAATATATATTAAAATAAATTTTAATCACACTTCATATAATCACAATTTTTTCTGCATGATCTAAAGGGCAGGGAAATGACGAACTATAAAGCCAAATTCATTGTACTTTAAATTAATTACGTTTGTTAGAAATCTAACAAACTAACAAACTAACTAATCTAACTAACAGTGAATGTGGAAAGGGAAATATCCACCGAAGTTTAAAATTGATTGTTTACTATGACATTTTCGTAGAATAAATTCTTCAAATTACCTCGTTTGAAAGATTTCCTTTTTAATCGGTCTAGTTATATTAAATATCAAAAGTAACATATCACATTTAATATTAGTTTGTGATAGATAATTAAAATACTTTAAGCGCCAATAATTGTGTTAAATTGTAAATAACAGTTATGAACATTCCAAATTATATATTTTTATGTTTCAAGAAAGCGTATATGTTGTGTAATACATTTCATGGTAGATAATTAAAATGATTGAAAAATATCAAAAACGTTAAAGATCCTTAAAATCGAATATTTCGCGATTTTTTGGCATTTCAAATTTACATAAGTTATAATTCAGTCAGGTAACAATTTCCAAAAAAGTAAATGCCCAAAAATAAAATCAACATAGTCTAAAGCGCATAAGTTACGCAACGATTTAATTCATAATTGCATGAGCTACAGTTGTATAAAATCGGTGCAAAGACATATAAAGTGGATATGCATTTCTTTTTGTTTGCAGCGCGAAACTAAATACATTATTGTGTTATACAATGCACTGTAAAGAAAAAAATCTGTAAAGTTACTAAAGTTTTCCTAGGAAATTGGAATTCCTCTTTTTGTGTAACGGTAACAGCAAAAATCCATTTTTTCAGAATAGGTTACATGAATTTTTGCTGTTACCGTTACATAAAAAGATTTAAGAATCCCAGTTTCCGAGAAAAAGTTTAGTAACTTTACAGAATTGTTTTCAATTTAAAATACATGCCTTGGACTCTGTTTAAAAGTAACAAGTAACATGCCCAATCAGTTCAGACATTTATCTTAGCAAAATGCCATACTTCATAAATTTTTAAGAAAGATGACACCTTTGGTCATACGCAAATTATAAAACATTGTCTGGCAGTATCAATACACTGTAAAAAAAATTCAAGAGGTTACTAAATTATTTAGTAAATTTGTATTCCACAGAATTTTTTAATAACCAATACAAACTTTTTTTTTGCAAGTGAAACAAGCATTTCTTTTGTAAACTGAACAAAAGAATTTTTTGTATAACTAACTTAAAAATTTTTAATATGAGCCACCAAGCAAATTTTAGTAATAGCTCCAAAATTATTTTTAATAACCATTACGTGCTCCCGAGGGGCAGGAGGTTCCTTCGAGCTGCATCCAGACTTCTGAAGCGGAAGATTTTCGGCAAAACTGCAATAGAGGGCAGCACCAAACATTGCTAACTGCTCCGACAGGATTTTCATAATCCCTTTACTAACGAGTACTTACACTACATACATTCGGGGCGTATTTGGCGTTGGCCAGTATCGAACCCGGGACCTTTTAGTCTGGAGTCCGTTTCTATAACCACTATGCTATCAAGGCCACACCGAGTGGGTTTTAGTAACAGTTATTAAAAATATAAAACTATTAACTCTCTTCGTTGCTAACTTTTTTCTAGCAATTCTTACAGATTTTCTTGCAACCGACTAAGATTTCTAAAGATTTTTTGGTAATTACAAGGATCACTAAAGTTTTTTTAGAAGATCGACCCTTTTTTTTTACAGTGTAACTTGACATGTCTGGCCAGCAAATAAAACCCCCATAGACCTTGGGATTCAATCCTTCCCTAGCATGGATAGATTATTATTAAAAATTGACAGGTTGTACCGCATTGCGATCTCCATGAAAGAGACTGCTTGAAGACTGCTCACTTTCCGAATTCGCCTCGTGATGTTAAATCTATGGAAAATATAGGAACGTATGGAATCTATAGGATACTTCTTTTATTCTTAGTTTTCAAAATATTTCTAAAATTTATGCTCAATTTAATATTTTATGTGTTAAAAACTGACAAACTGAAGTAAAATTTTAACACTTCACATAAAATTACGCATAGATTTTAGAAACACTTTGAAAACTAAGTAAAAAAACTGACATCCTTTAAGAAGAGATCATCTAAAGAAGAGTTTAAGAACATTAATTTCCTGAGGAGATATTTTAAATATAAAAATGCATCAAACGCCCATACACTTTACATTACGGAGGGGAATTCGCCATCTGAGTGATCAGCAGCCTTAACCCCTAACGGTGACTCTTACTCTCATTTTTAATATTTTATCATCGGTGTTTTACAATCGATATTTTTACCCATCTGAATCCCGAAAATGCTCGGATTAAATTAAGGAAAATTTACAATATAAATTTATTGGCGAGAATAATGAATGATCATGAGAACTTTAGCGCCACGTATATCGGTAACTCATTCCCCAAGAGGTTAATAAAGTAATAAACTGTCAGATGAAAATTCATACTATTATTTCCGTTATGAGTTTCCACTATACACTCATCACATATCCAAGATTGAATATGAGCTAATGCTACATTCTGTATATAGTAATCGCTTAACATTCGCGAGTTTATATTACTCAAGAAATAAAAAGTGTAGAACATTTCAACGTTCGCGAACACTTAACTCAGTTATTCACAAAGTTTCTTTTATAAAAAATATTTTTTCTGCAAATTAAATTCACTTTGTTTTATCAATTCTATAAACTATGTGACACTGGACAGCCTGCTGTATTATTCTATGTTGCGAGAACTCCAGACTTTATTTTGAAAGAAAATATAAATAAGTAATTGTCTTTATTTTATATGTTGATTTCCTTTGCAAGTTTCTAAATTTCTTAAATTTCAAATTTTAATTGCAGGTGAAATATTTTTGGCATAAAATGTCGGGGCAAATTTAAGACTCAACAACAACTTGTTGAAACAGCAATAGAATACGATTATTCACTAATGAAGAGTATTAAGCAAAAAAAAAAAAGAAATCGTAGTCGCAACGTTTCCTAACATTGAAATTCATAAACAAAAGTTTTATTCTGTGAAACAATTGCACATTAAAACATGTTTTCCACTATACACAAGGAAATAAATTTTGCACAATAGGTTTATAACTGTTCAAGTTTTTTTAAAAAGCATGTATTTTTAATGTATAATGTTTAATAAATATATTTTTTGAGCTTCAATTGCTCCTTTCCGCTGAAAAAAAAAAAAAAAAAAAAAAAAAAAAAACTCTAATCTTTTTTTATGCACGGGAAGATAGTTTAAACATTCGCGAATGTTTCCGGAAACTTAATCCTCGAGAATGTTAAGAGATTACAATTAATCAGGGTAACTTTGCTCCACCTTCACGAAACTTTGGTTCATCTTGCAGAGGTGGAAGCTTGATGAATTATTTCCAATGAGCTTCCAAATTAACACTAGTGCTCTTATAAATATTTTGAGACCAAAACTTTGCCGTTTAACTCAAGTAATGTAGAGGATTTAATATTTTTTCTCTCTTGGCCCAAAGTTACCCTGATTGTCTGTACTGTATTTAAAATCTTCATCATCATCAAATAGTACTCTTTATGCGCAATGGGCATTTAAACTTTCATAGCCATAATCTTAGCCTATTAATAAGTGTTTCCTCACCTTTTTATGTACTTCAGGCGTTTCTGCTTTGCCGATGGACCGAATTATCCTTTGCACATGCGCATTTTTCAGAATATAACAGAATTTGGATGTACTATAAAGGGAGTTATAGGAAACTCTATATATATATATATATATATATATATATATATATATATATATATGTATATATATATATACAGGGTGAGTCGTAAATATCGAAACAATAGGCTATCTCCTCAAATATTGCCCCTAGACCCACACTTCCAATTGCAAAAATTCCTAAAAAAAGGTGAACGATAAGATAAGTTGCAACTCCATGGGGGGTCTATTTGAAAAAATACGAAAATTAAGTTTTTATATGGCCCCCGTAGGGCAAAATTTCCAATTAGGAAATTATTCTTTATCCATTCCTAAATTGAACAAAACAAATTTCATCACCGTATCTAAAAACCCCACAGAGATATTAAATCTCAAAATCCTCAAAAATTCCTGACTTACTCCACTTTTCCCTGCCTCTAAACGGTGATTTCTTCACTCAGTTTCAACACCAGTTAGGGAACATTCATAAATTGCAATTTAATAAAAATCGGTTTTAGATAGCGTTTTTTCTTTGGACATAAAATAGAGCACATAGTTTTTACGTTAAATTTTTATACCAGTCGTCTGTCTTGGTCAAAATATCTAGGTCAGGTCCCAAACTGACCCATAGGGGAAAAAGTTCGGCGTAGCCTGAAAAAAAATGTCAATATCATAACCCGGACCGATCTGGAAAATAGTTTAAATCATAGCCCGGTTCAGTCGCAAATTTCTACATAGTTTTTTACTTCGGCGTGGGAAAAAATTGTTTCACATGGAGAAGTTCTGACCAAAAAATTCTTTTATAGCTTTTCGTCTTTTATATTTATACTTTTTATTATAAAAGAAGCGCCAAAGGCTGTAATATATTTATTTTATCAATGAATCTCTATTTATATGTAAATGCTTCACTTATATTTTAATATCGTTAATCTATATCCAATGCGTTGGAGACTTTGAAAAATGTTATACAGTAAAACTTTTTAAGATGGAATCACATAGGAAAGAAAAAATACGTTATAGTTTTTCTCTCAGGTACTATTGTATTTATTTTGCATGGATCAACATATTTTTCGTTTAAGACAGAATTCCGTCATAGGCAGATTTTTTTTCACTGGTTTTATTGTATTTAATTTTTTTAGCCTTTGAATAATCTATTTAAAAAAATGAATTTAAAAGTTTGTTCTTTTTTTTTCTTTTCTTTTTCTTTTTTTCTTTCTTTCTTTCTTTCTTTCTTTTTTTTTTTTTGTAAAATAAAGATTTTAAAATATATACGTTTTTCGTAAAAAATTCGATTGAGCCGAATTTTATTTATTTTATGCGCGTATTAAGTCAGTCAGAGACAGTGATTTTAATACGGATTTTGTCGAGACCGGATTTGAAAATTTTATCCAGTGTGCACCTAAGTTGAAGGAAGCAGTCCCCTCCTTTATGAAAAGTACGCTAGGCCCGGCCTGGTGAGTCTTCAGAAAAAAAAATAACATCTCGGTCCTGGCCCTACCTTACCCAGAATACAGATTTTCAAACATCCTCTGGAGAACGGTATAAAGCCTGAAGTTGTCAGAGCTAAATTTAAAAAGAAAAAAAAAAGACTTAATCTGCATCTTAGAAAAAGCATTTTTTAAAATAACTGACGGACATTTAAACAATACACTTCGTTTTTCTGCATAATGATTTTTCCCCTCTATTTCTTGTCTTTAAGTTATTAAATGTTAAGAATTTTTAAAGGAAAAAAGAACTTCAAACACGTCATTTTTCATTTTTCTACATTAGTTCTGTTTTGGCAAATTTGAAAAAATGTTTGCTTTTGAAGATATGATTTTTTAAAAATTTTAATAGTTTTAAAATTAATATAAAAAATACCTTGGAACAAAACTATAATTAGATTATCATCTTTAATTAAATGGAAAGAAATTGAAGTCCGATAAATAATGAGTTATAACGATTTTTGATTGTCCCATTTAAACCGGTACTAACCACATGAAACTTTTATAAATTGTATGAGAAATTTTATCATGTGATTTTCTTAGTTAATTATAAGGCTAACCATCACAAAAAAGAAAAAAATCAAAATTCTAACTGAAAAAATAGATTTTTTACGTGTTTCCTAGAACTGTTAAAGCAACATTGTTTTTTGAATTGCGCGCATTTCAATTTATGTCTAATCCCTTAAAGTAGTGTATTTTTGTCGGCCGATTATCTACGCTATGGGATATAGGCCCTATGGGGTGGGTTGCCCTCCGTGGGGGTCTTTCTAAGGGAACCTAACCCGTATTTACGCAAGGTTCGAAGAAAGCCACGGAAAACTTCGAACGGTTAGGCCGACGGTCGCGATTGGGTTCGAACCCAGCACTTACCGTCTACCAGTTTGGAGGTCAGAGCCTCGCGGCCACTGGTGGGGCCTAATCTCTTAAAACCTGATGAATTTTTTAAACGGCTATAATTCTGCGAATTTAAGAGATATGAAGATGCAACTTTTTGTGTCTTATTCAAGACTGAATAAGGAAAGTTTTCCTAATTGGAATTTTTGTCCTACGGGGATTTATAAAAATTTAATTTTCACATTTTTTTATGAATCTTTGCAATTGGAAGTATGGGTCTAAAAGCAATATTTAAGGAGATAGCCTATTGTTTCGATATTTATGACTCACCCTGTATACATATATATATATACTTTTTTTTTGGAGTCATTTAATCAACCACCATTGAATGTGTCATATGTATTTTTAAATAATTCACCAAATTAAAATACTAAGCTTATTCAATATTATTCTATACATAACATTTTCACTTCAAACAATAAAATGCTAATATAGTAAAATTAATTTTAACAATATTTATATTTCATTCCACCTTGTACCACCTTTAAATCATTTTTTCTTAAAAAATAATTTCCTTCATTATTCTTTGACCATACAAATTTTACAATAGAGGTATTATATGATTGTTCGAAATTTGTTAATATTTCACAACACAAAGAAAATTTTACTTCCGATAAATTCACTTTTGTGTAAAATTAAATAAATAAATATGAATATAATTTAATGAATGTTTTGTTTACTTTCAATTTAATGGAATTTAGCACGTATAAACGAATAAACACGTCTTAGTAAATTTCTATGTATATACTTATTAAAGAACAAAAATTCAAAAATTCAATATATGACACTGTAATTCAAACTATCAACCAAACTGATTATATATAAACAATTTGCTTAGCTATATTGTTTATATGTAATTTAGAAATCTATCAAAGACATCAGAATTTTGTAATTTAATTTATTTTTGAATTTATATACCCTTATTTTTATTAAATAACCGATGCAAATAAATCCATATTTAATAATAAAAAAATATTATTCTCTTCTTATTTAGTTATTTATTTTTCATATTTTAAAATTTTCGTCCAGCTCTCGTTCAAAGAATTATGAAAAAAAATTATGAATAAGGAAAATATAAGACAAACTTTTATTATAGTTCACAAAAAAGGGAAAAGATGTTCAACGAAAATTGATTAAAATAAATGCCTTTTATAATTGAAATAAATCGCTAATGATTTTACTATGCATTTTTTCAGTAGAATGGATATACAGTCGAACCTCCTTAACACGAATACGCAAAAGAAAACTTTTTTTTTGCGTTAAAAGTAGTTCCTATTATACGAACGTAAATACATTAGATACAAATGGACGGAGCAATAGCAAACAATTCGTGCTAAAAGTAATTCGCGTTTAGCGTGTTCGTGTTAACGAGGTTTGACTGCATAAATTTGAATTTAGATTTATGTCAAGAAAAGAAATCACCGACGTCCTCATGAGACAAGAGCCAACATCCATTCATACCCTGCGCAAAACATTTACTTTGGTGTTGCAGTGTGCAATCAAAAAATTGCACTGAATAATCAATTGCGGTGTTCTGTTAAAAAGAAAAAAATGCTTTCATCTTTATCTATAACAAGCTAAGTCCATTTTCGATCGCTCAATTTTATATACGAGAGTGGATTTAAAACTAGTCGGATGTGGCTATCCCAAAACTTTCATCTGTCTTATGTATGTTAATATTTCAAAATTCACTACCACAGTACCAAAATTAAATGAAAATATATGTTCATCTTGCTAAGTATTCTAAAGACATGAAATTACGTGCATTAGTTCTTAAAATAGGACTATTGAAGATATCGGGAAAATTTCAGCATAAAAGCGCTATCTGTTGAACTATTTATACCAAAACATAAACAGCTATAATATTTAACAAGCTACACCTGAACCTGAAGTTTGATGAAAATTCGTGAATTAGTTTTTGAGATAGAGCTGTTGCGTAAATCGTCAAAAACCTAGCATAGCACCGCCACCTGTAAGCGATTTACACCAAAAACTAATCAATACCAATCTCTATAAGGGACTACTTGAATATATTTTTTTAATTTAGTGCAGTAATTCTTGATATAGATCTACTGCACTAACTCGTGCAAAATGCAGCATAGCAGTGCCACTTGTTGAGTGATTTGCACAAAAAGATAAACAGTATCAACTCATGTCAAAGGTTAACTGAATCTGAAGTTTGATAGAAATTCGTGCGTTAGTTATTGAGGTATGGCTGTTGCGTAAATCATAAAAAAAGGCAACATAGCAGCGCCATCTTTTGAGGTATTGACAGCAAAATCTAATCAATAATTTATATCAGGGACTACGTGAATATAAATTTTTAAGATTTTCCATGCATCAGTATTTGAGATAGAGAGCCCACAAAATTTATCTCACATACAAACAGGCAGACAGAGTCACATACTCACAAATACACAGATACACAGACTCACAGACAGACATTTTGTAAAATCATATTTTTGGAATTTTTGACCTCTAAAACTTGCAAATCCGTCATAATCCGGAATTCAAAAATTTTCACGAATCTAATACTTTTTCTTGTAAAGATAAAACAATGTAATAAAATAACTAGTGCAGTGAAGACGCAATACATCGCAGAATTCTAAATATCAAGAACAAATTACTTTTATAACAGTTCGGAACTATGGAGTTCAAAATGGTGCATACTAAATACGTGCTTTGCTAATTAACTGGAACAATTATCTAACTTTGCCAGAATGTATATTTTTTCTTGTAGATTGTACGTTTTTCAGAAATTTTTAGGCCTACACTGTTAAAAATTTGAAACCTTTGCTGAATCGTTATTCCACCGCTTTTATAGAAAAAAAAAATTACTTCACTATATTATGGCGCATTCTCACTGTATTGGTCTGTATTATCTGAGACTGTATTGGTCAAAATAGAAATATTTTATAAAAGAGATGGAGTGACAATGCAGCAAAATATTCAAATTTTTAACAGAGTATAGTACAGTGTATGTTTAAAATTGTCCCTTAAGACAATTTCTTCCGTTTTCATACTATATCTTACATTTTACAATTTGAAGATTCTTTTTCTTTTCAGTTTACTCCAAAATTTCAACTTTGTCGGAAAAAAAAAATTATACGCATATGCCTCAATTGTAAAAGTACCTTTTTTCTGATCTGGATGACAAAAATCTTGGGAGGATTATTATGTAATAACATCTCACAAACTCATGTGTAGTTTTAGATCATCATTATTATAAACTATAGGTACTTACGTTATCCTCCTCAGTCCCAAGACAAATAATACGATTTACTACAAAAACCGGTTTAAAATTACTATACGATATCGCCAGAGACATATCAGTCGGTACATCAATTCTTATGATACGCACGTATTACATAAGTGGGTATAAAAGTAATTTTAACAATTCTAGAAGTATTTAAATTAATTTAAACCGTTATTTAGTGTCTGGCAACATCAGGACCGAAAAGTTTATAGAATTTTTAAATTATTATATTTGTATTTTAAGTTTTATTATCTTGACTAATTTATTACATCCCTAAAGGCTTAAAAACAAACATTTATTTTTGAAGGGTGTTCATTACTAAAGTTTCCATTTTTATCATTAAATTGTGGGATATTTTGCTTTAGTTTTGTTCTTACAATTTAATTATGTTTTCATGGATGATGCGATATATCGCTTCAAATTTAGTTAAACAATGTTAATAAAATAATGTAACACAAATAAAATTGAAAAACAATGATGGAATCTATTAATTAATAACTTCTTTTTAAAAAAATTTATTACCGTAAACATTACTTCACAATCAAAATTGTTCAGTACGGTACAAAACAGGACAAAAGTGCTAACAAAATAACTACTGTAAATCAAAATCTTCTGTTGTTTTATCTGTGTAAATATGGCAGTCCTATTGTTGTATTTCACTTGTTGTTCTGGCAGGTAATATGAGTTTGCAGACTCGTGAGAGTTATTGAAATGGCAAGACATTTTGAAAGTCTCGTTCGTCACACTTAGAGTAACAATAAGCTCGAATTACCAGAGGATCTTTCAGAAGATTTCGAGCCCCGAGCGCACCTATTCCTATATTCAGTGTCTTTAATTTGTGTAATTTTAATTTTAAATTTATACAGTTTCATTTCTTCGATTTTTTCTTCAATCTGGCTTTCACTAGAGTCTCTTATACTCGGGACTTGGCTAGGGACCTGTCGAACTGATTTCCGCGCAAGAGTCGGAATAAGGAGGAGCTAAAGCACCGCGGACAGAAAGAGACCATTCATCATCCAGGTTGAATAAGAATAAGGTCAATTTGGACTAATAATGGGCTCGAAGTATGCTTGTTTAGTAGCCTTAGAGCCGCAAGCCCACCTTTCTCGCTTTTCGATGTCTTTGATTTGTGTAATTTTCCGTTTAAATTTGGCCCGGTGTCAATTTTTCATTCCCCCCCCTCCTTTCGTTTAGAGTCTCGAGCATACGGGTTGCATGTAAGAACATTAGACGGAAAGAGTGGAATCAATATAATGAAAACTCCTTATAATGGTCATTGATGGTATCATCCTCTTACATTCAAATGCGAGGCCTCATACCAATGAATCCGTGGGATCCTCCAACATGGATCTGATGGCACAAATAATTATGCGAACTTTGTATCGATCGTGATGCATGGCGTCTATCTGGCCACGATCCCCAGATGATGCATCACCTACACTATTAAAAATGTTTATGCAAAGTTATAGATTGTGTGTGAGTAATTCATTATCTTAAAGGAACCTTAGACTTTTATTTAAGCAAAAATTGACCCCAAAACCGACATTTCTTTTTGTGTCTATAATTATTCTCCAATTTGTACTACGTCTTAAATTCGAATGCAGATGCAATTATCTTGTGGAAAGTTACAAGTGTTTTAATTTTGCTCACAAACAGTTTTTATTTGTTCAATACTGATTTTTCAGTGTTTTTTAATTTTTTAAATTCATCTTCCAACATAATTTTTGATCAAAATTCATGAAAGTGATAAGGAAGAATGTTGATACGGCTTGAAATAGTGTATGCATTTTAAAAATAAACTTCTCTGAGACAATTAAATTTGATTTTTAACTTATTAAAGGCAGTATTTTGATGTAAATGGATATGAAAAATTAAAAAAAAAAATCTCTAAAAAAGAACTATTTAAAGGATTAAAAAATTAATACACAGATTTGTTTGCAATAGAGTTTTACGTGATTAAATTTCAAAATCGAAGAAATATCTAAAACATTAGGACGCAAGGATCATTTCGAAATTTCGTTTTAAAAAATTTTAAAAGATTTTAAAATTATAAGATTATAAATTTATTTTAATGTTCTGCGTACATTTATGGTGAAATATATATTGACATTAAAGTTCAAATCTCTAGAATGAAAATTAAAAGTTTTTTTTTTTTTTTTTTTTTTTTTTTTTTTTTTTTTTTTTTTTTTTAACCGTCTACCGTCCCCTTAATTCTTGTGTAAAACTACAGAGATTAGGAAAACCGAGATTTTGTTAACACTAGAACAGCTGAATTTTTGGACTTACCTAAAATTGCCATTCGGGGTCAATTTGACCCCCATAAGAAATTCAAGTCATATCAAAATAAAAATGTTTTTTCTTGATAAATGTTGATTAAATTGCAAAATATAAAATTTTTTGAAGATTTTATAATTTTAATTTTTTATTTATTTAGGTGTTAGAGTACGTCTATATCTCCATTTTTACGTTTTTTTGAAATGACGGTATATAAATGACAATATACAATTCAATATATTTTATTACACAATACCGCACAATATAGTAAATTATATATATATATATGTGTGACATAATATAATAATATTACACAAAAAGTAATAAGAAAAGAAACAAAAGTTACAAATGCAAATAATACAAAGAAGCACACATGCAAATAATTCAAAGTGCTTCAAAGTGAGAAAATAACGAAAATAAATCCTGAATAAGCATATAAATGTGTACAAAAGTTACTTAGACATCAGCTCAAAAACAGAAACATGCGCGCTAGACTGTAAAAACAACACATTTACCATTTCTTTTTTTAATTTTTAAAAATTATTTTCTGACATCCCTTACAGCTTACATAAGTTTTATTTCATCCCTTGCAATGTTAAAGGCATATCTCTTTTGCATCAGAGACTGTACTTGATCTATTAGGGGGAGGTAGCAACATGATGCGAAATTTGTGCGGGTTATTTGCCATGTATTGAATAAATCTGCACCTTGCATGGCAACAACTGTTCAACAATGGTTATTTCTTCTCCAGGATTACAACACAAATACCAATTTGCAATCAGGTTGTACTAGGTTTCAGAAGCGAGAGCAAATTTATCTGTGGCAGATGCTTCGCCCTGTTATATCGCACATCGAATCTGAGATACCGCATGATTTTACAAAAAAGATTGCGTGACTCTTTGAACACTGATGGTCCCCAACTTTTGTTCCATAAATCATCTGCACAAAGTTTTGAATAACCTAGTGCAAAACGGACATATAAGAGGGCGAAAAAAAGCATCGAGTTCTACGAGAGAAACAAGCCAGTTGCTACCAATTCCAAGCTCGCTTAGTGCTTCAGCAATTGTGCATGTTTGAACAGCATTGCTGCAATCGCCATCAAAGGCCAGGCTAAAGTTTTATTTGTCCCAAAGTTACGACAAGCAAACGATGTTGTTCCACTGGCAATTTTCACAATATTTCGAGCTGGTGTGCGATCTGTAGTGGAAGTAGAGCTGATAAGGCTCATTGGAATCCAAAGAATATTGCTTAATGTGTACTTTTCGCGACTGTTGCCAGCAGAAATGTTAGATATGTTATTGTCTCATCCTTGTACACGTGAGCTTCCTGATCCGCAAGAAACAAGAGAAATCACTTTGGTAGAATTTTGTACGGCATCACTGTTACTGCTTTCAGGATACGACACATTCTGTAAATTTAGATTGCGCCAGCGCTGCTAGGATGCCTGCATATTTCATGATAGAGTCGAAATTCTTAGAAGAACCCTCCTAATTGAAGTTGAGAACGCAACAGAGAGAAGACTACCCCCTTCCCTCTACATCGCTATGCATCATCCAAACAAAGCAAAACTGGAGTTTACTTTTCAGTTTTTAGTAATCGCAATAAAAAACGGGCGTCCCCCTGCGTAGTAAGCTATCGGGAATTCAAAAACAGAATTTAACTTGAAATTTTGGCATTTTTCTTATAGGGGTCAAAATGACCCCTTTTGGCAGTTTTAGGTATTTCTATGATTATTTTCTTTAATAATTAATGTAGAAAGATGAAGAATTGTCACAGTATGCTAGATAGTATTTTAGAAAAAGTAAAAAAATATGAGCTGCGGTGTTCGCTTACACGTTGAAATAACGCATTTGAAATTGGAAAAAAAGGTGAAATGACCCCAATGACGCTTCGAGTGTTAAATAACAGAGACATTTTTGGTAGATTTATAATAGAATAGACCCTGTAAATTAACAGCTTTAAAAATGCACAAGACTCTGTAAATTTATTTTTAATGATACTAATTCCACACTAAACCACAATACAATATACACTTACAATTTATATATATACGTTAAATTATTATACGAAAAAAAGTAATATACACTTACACAAGGTATATTTTTTATATATATACAACATATGTTTTTTTTTTTTTTTTTTTTTTTTTTTTTTTTTTTTTTTTTTTTTAAGAATTTTTTTGTCACTGCCAAACAGGCATTTCTTTTTTTACCCCCTTACATGGATAATAAAAAGGATATAGAATTCAAGTGATTAGTAAACCACTATTCGTTTAATACGTCATTTTGCATATAGTGTCAGCTTCACTAGCACAAATGACCCCTTTTGGCTGTTTTAGGTATTTCTATGATTATTTTCTTTAATAATTAATGTAGAAAGATGAAAAATTGTTTACGCACGATGGGAAGTGATGGTGACTTGGCAACTGCAATGAACTGCCCTTATATTTCACTAGTGGCATATATAATTTGACATGAGGATATTAAAACTTCTAAACTCATATGACATAAGTCGATATGTAGGTGGTGATTGTATAGAGATGTAAAATAAGTTTCTCTAATCTAGAGTTACATATAAGGTACCCTGGGGTAATAACGCCAAGTGCTTATATTTTGCATAATTATGAAATAATCAAGTAAATGACACCCATGTGCTCTGCGCAGAAGGGTTTTGAGTCATATAAATCGCAAAAAACAGCTTGAAGTTAATTTGTTTCATTTTCAGGTCTTATTGTTTTTCAAAGAAACTAAAATTAACGCTTGATCTAAAATTCGCGAGATACGTTTCGTAATGTGAAGACTATTTTTTTATCCGGAAATACTTTGTTAATTACATAAATTTGTAGTACATTTCATGGACTTTCAGAATGTTGTTAAAGATTTTGGATATCTTCTCGAGATAATTTTTAATTTAAAATGTACAGCGCAATAACTATAACGGGGTAATAACGCAAATCCTTGGCATTAATACCCGGGTTGATTCCCTACAGTGGCCGATCTTCATCCTAAATACTGATTCAAATAAACACAGTTAAAACTGTGCAATGTTTCTAATAATTCTACTTAAGCGATCCTTTTTAAGCAAAAAGAAGCTCACGCTCTGTATTCTTTTGTCTTATCCTCCCCCCCACACACACACACCACACCTTTATTTTTCTTACACTTTCACAAAAAATTGAACATTTTCAATAGCTTAGAATGCAATTTGTCAATTTCTAAGTTTGTAGAGTTTGTATTTTCAGAATTGGGCAATCTACATGCAAATGTTCCATCTTATTTCATAGTTTTGTTTGCATGGCGTTATTACCCATATAGGTGGGTAATAACGCCAAATAGCATTGGTCAAGAAATCACGCCATTACTTTTTATGAATACATATCTATTAAATTATTTTTTTATATAGATAGTCAATGAGTTGCTGTATCAAATCATATATTTGTTTGAAAAATACAATCTAAAACTAAGCCGTGAAAATTGGTAGAACCTTAACGTGGCGTTATTACCCCAGGGTACCTTATATATATATATATGTTAAGAAATGTTTGTTTTTAAGTTTAATAGTCCTTATTTTGCGGATCACTTTCATCGAGCCGTGGTATTCTGTAAAAAAGTATATCCATGCAACCCACTGTATACGGATTTAGAGAGAAATAATCTGTTTTGGGAATTTGCTTAACGCTCTAATTTCCATGGTTCTGTACATTATATTCCATGGCCAGAAAAACGAAGAAATCTTATGTAGATGTACTAATTTATTTCGAAAGTGCTTATTTGTTTATATGTATGCAATAAAATGATTCATCAACAAAAAATATTTATTAAGTAACAAGTAGTTTACATATATGAAAATTTTATGTTTGCACAATCACAATATTATATTATAAATGATTCATTAATGTCATATATCACAATACATATCATGCAGAACGTTTATTTAATATAAATCACACATTTATGAAACTGAATTTCATAATTTCTGCTTTAAAAAAAATCTGTTCTTTGGAACATTAAAAGTATCATTTTTGTAATCGAGATATTTTTACCCCAAATTCCATTTAAATATCACATGTATTAGCATATTTTTCACTCATTTCACTTGGCCATTCAATCAAAAATCTATCATTATTAACATAATAAATTATACATTCACATTTCTTTAGTTATCAAAAAATTAAAAGAAAAAATATTCAAAATTCATTTTCAGAAAATAACATTCAACATGATATTTAACTATCTTTAGTACTTACTCTAAGAAATCTGTAAGTGCGTAGAATATAAAAAAATATATTTAATGATTTTTAAGGAGGTCCAGGATAGAGTTGAATGTTATTATTATTATTATTTATGGAGTTAGAATTTTTTATTTATTTTAAATGGTTAATCATATAATTAATATATAGTTTGTAAACAAAATTGTGTCACAAAATTTCTCAAAAAGTTTTTTAAAGTCGGTAATTTAAAATCCTTATGATTCAAAATATTTTTTGGAAAATTTTCAAATCATTTTCATTTAATTAAACAGGAATAGGCTAATTTTTAATTTTTATTCACCATTTTTAAAAATATCAATTAAAAAAGAAATTAAAAAATTGTAGAAAGAAAATTTAAAAATATATATCTAATTTATTTTTTAAAAAATCACATTTTTAAAGCAAATATATATATTTTAATTTCATAAATAAAAAAATAAAAAATTTTAAAAAGACATATTTTATGTTTGTACACCTTATCGTGACTTATAAGGATTTAAGTAAGAAGAATTGGGGAAAATATTATGAGAAAAATCTATTTTCACAAGAAGTCGATTCTAGGAATATTATTGATAAAAATCTACGAATTAAAAATAAACTTTAAACAAAAATATGAATATTTTCTTTCTAATTAAGAAAGAAACATGATTTAAGCTGAATAAGACATTTTAATCTTATAAGACACAAACTGTTTCAATGTATTATTATTATTATTGTTGTTATTTTCAAATTTTACGATTTTATTTTATTTTATTTTATTTTATTTTATTTTTTTTTATTTTTTTTTTTACAGTAATAGCTTTGACAGCCTGAATGTGAACATCTTTTGTTGTAAAATATATTTTTTGCTTTCTTCTCTTTTTGTTCGTTCCATTATAGGATGTCAGTGCTGCTCGTCTTTTGATTTCAATAATTTATGGTCTTGTGTATACCACATTTTACACATTATGCATACATAAAGAAATATTTAAAATAAATCAGCATTTTTAATTCTAAATTTTATTAGAAAAGTTATTTTGATACAATTTAGCTATTTTATACAGAAAATATAAAATGGCTACTTATGTGATGAATCTTAATGGAAATTTGCTTGTTGCCATTCTTTACCGAAAGTTAGATTTCCTGTTATGAAACAGTATACAATTATTCTAAATCAATCTTTTAACTTTTCATTAAAACATGTAAAGGACATTTTAAAATAGAATACCAATATTATAGTCTTCTTCTAAACATTTGAAATTTTTCAAACAGTTTGATTGAAATTTCACAAAATATCTATTAACAATTTTTTTTTTCAAATAATAAAACAAAATTATTTTTTAAAATGTACTCTTGATAATAATATGATAAATACTTAAAGAACTAGAGTGCTGTGATGTTTCTAATGATACTCGAAGTACACAAGAAATAAAGTTTTTGTTTAGAATTGAATTTGAAAATTTACATAGATTAATTTTTAAGGGAAATTTTTTAATAACCATTAATAATTAACTTTCTATTTTCTACTTCAGTTAAAATATTTATATTTATTCATTATTATTATAATCTTTTTAGTAAATCTAGTCTAAGATTATAATTAAAAATATATATTATACTTTATTATACATTATTTTATTTTGTTTATTTATTATAAATGAATATTAATCTGAGAAATAGTAATATATATTTGTCAGAGAACAGAAAAATAAAGCTCCTCTTATAATTTATTTAGCACCTCCATGTCGGGACTTATTTTACACATATCTATTTATTTATGTACATATGTTAAATATATTGAAAATTAAACAAATAACGTGAATACATATATACATTAAAGAGATAAATATTATTATGCTCTTAAATTTTAACAGAAAACCATAATACTCTAATTTGTTACTCTTTGCTTTCACAATAAACATTTAAAACACAAACATAAAACATTATAACAGACACATTCATCATATGCATGCAAGTACTTTCACCGATGACAAAAAATTTTCAAATTTAAAAATAACTGCATACATTGCAAAATATTATACAATGGTAAAAATTTTAATCTGATAAATATGAAGATACCGTAACCTTAAGTTGAAATTCATTATTGATGAAAGCTTTCAACCATTAACAAATTAAACTTTCTAGAGTTCCGTTCATCTGAAGAAACACTAATCGTCTCTGTCCTTTGTCAGTCTGCTTGTCACAGTGTTTGTATACAAAAATTATATAAGTCAACGAATTCAAATTTGGTGTACTTACAACTGAAGACCTCGTGTCGCACGACAAATCATAAAATTTTGAAAAAAGTCTATAATTTTAATCAAATCAATATTTTTAATGTCATCCCTTCATTTTTGCGATTTAAATTTTAAAAGATAACCTTGATTTGAGCGTTTTGCGTGCAGACATCATATCTTGGAGATAAAGTATCTCGCTAGTAAACAGAAGATGCCTAGTTCGAGCCCCAGACCTGGAAGCTGAGATTTTCATATTAATATAGATTTAATTAACAGGTTTTTTTTTTTTTTTTTTTTTTTTTTTTTTTTTTTTTTTTTGTAAATTTAAGGGTTTATATTAATAGGATTTTCTTCGTTTGACATTCATAATATTTTTTGGAATTCAATTTTCTTTCAATTTAAAAAGCAAGGCAACTTACTGATTAGTTTTTGGAGATCATTCGATAAATATAAGGGAGGTTACGAAGACTAATGCCTCGACTCTTAATTTATATGAATGGGTTTTTCATGCAGATTTATCAGATTTCATTCAAACTTTAGATACAGGTTGATTTTGATGAGGTATTTCCATGATTAGTTTTGGTAGTCCATTGTATATGTATAACGGGAAAGGTACAGGGAATAATGTCCTTTAATTAACATAAATGGGGTTTTTTATGCAGAGTTACCAGATTTCATTCAAAGTTTAGATACAGGATCATTCTGATGAGGCGTTTTTATGATTAGTTTTGGGTGATCATTAGATAACTTTAAAGATAGAGGAACGGGGGCTAATCCTCCCTTAAATTAGATAAATGGGTTTTTCCTGAAGAAATATCAGATTTCATTAAAATTTTAGACATCACATCCTTCCAAAGAGGGCACCTCTATATGGTTAATTTTGGAATTCATTGAATATGTATAACAGGAGGACGGAGGGCTATCCCCCCCCCCCCTTAATATTGATAAAGGTATTTTTCATACAGAATTATTAGATTTCATTCAAGTTTTAGACATCGCATCACTCCAATGAGGGGAAATCTATGATTAATTTTGGGAGTTCATTGAATAAGTATAGCAGGGGGACGGAGGAATAATCCCCCCTTAATTTTGATAAATGTGTTTTTGATACAGAATTATTAGATTTTATTCAAATTTTAGACATCGGATCATTCCAATGAGGGCTTCTCTATGGTTAATGTTGGGAGTTCTTTTTATAAATAATGTTTTAGACGCTTGTACGCTCAATTTCAGAACCCTAGTTGCTTTATTAACATATTTTTGGAGAGAGTCATTGAAGTGGGTTGTGGAGGTGATAGGCTGATTTTGAACTTATAGGACAAGATTTGTGATACTGGAGGAGCATGACTACTCTCGTATGAGCTCGGGATCATAGTGATGTAGCCACGTATTATTCATGTTATATTCAAAAATATGTTAATATAACATCTACTGTTCTGAAGTTGAGCATATATCCATTTAAGCCATAAGACTTCCATATTCCACATCAACCATCGCAGTACAAATATTTTATATACAACTAGTAACAATCATTGTTGAACCTACGTATACAAGATACGAACTGAAATAGCAAAATTCTAAACCAAAGTATAAAAAACATTTTCCTTGAAAAGTTTTGATATTCACAAAATATAAATAAATGTTTTCAAAATCATTCTAAAGAAATATGAATTGAAATAATTCTTTAATCATTTTTTGTTACATTATTGTACATTTACTTTAACTATTTTTCTGCTCAATAATTTTTAAGGGATGTTTTTGTTTAATTTATAGAAGAGAAATAAATTTTATTTTTTTGTTTGAATATTTTTTTTTTACAGAAATAAAAAAGAAATATCAGTATGCGAAATCAAAAATGAAAAAAAAAATCAAAGCATCTATTTCAATGAATAAATATGTTTTTAACTTTTCAAAAGTTAAAAAAAAAAAAAAAAAAAAAAAAAAAAATCTTTGGGTACAATACTTATTGACAGTCTAATCAGTAAATATGAAATGCAAACAAAATATTCATATTAAATTTAAATTTCACACATATATTAAAGAAATATAAACGTATGATTTAAAAAAAAATTAATGGTTAAAAAAATTGTTAAATAATTTAGAAAAGTATCGATATTTTGGAAAAGTTTCCTTTACATAATAAAAACTAAATATCAGCATGAAAAAAAAAAATAAATAAAAATAAAAAGCATATCTTAAATTAAATATAAATGACTTGAATATTTTAAAAATAATTATAATAATTATAAAAATAATTATAATATATATTTCTGTTAGTACAATAGAAATGTAAATTATAATCTTTAAATGTAACATGCAGAATAAATATTTGTATAGTCGTGGGAAAAAGGTAAACACCCCTTACTAACTCTCCGAAAAACTATTGTAGAAGAAATTTATTGGTACCAAACAACTAGAAAGAAAGTCTACTTTTGAATTAAGTATATAAAATTTGCTTAGGAGACAATCTACATATTAAAACGAACTCTAAATTGGTTTTTCTTTTTCAATAGCAGCACCCAATTCTAACAGCACGAATGAACTTTATTCCATTCGATTACCTCAAAAACAAATTTTAAAACAATTTATGCAATAAATTTCTGAGAAATTAATTATTTTATAACGAGAATAGTTCAGGGGCTGTATCCAAATTGAAATTCGGTACTCGATTGATGACCCAGAGATCCCATTTCTTGATCGAGTGATATTTAGTGCCACTCAAGCAGTCATTAAAGACTGCTGCTAGACTACAGATTAATGTAAGACGATTCAATATATCCAGTCACTTCCATCATAGACACCCTATTAAACTATCATTTTGCCGTTTTTAAGCATAATTTCAAAATTATTTGAAAGAAAAATTTTAAATTCTAAATTTTTTATAAAGCATGACTTAATAAATGTAAATCCATCAAAAAATTGTAGGTTGCAATTCATAATGTTTTCGAATATTAATTTCCCAATTCATATAATAAAATTATCAAAATTGCAATTTCAACGTATTTACGTATGGGTATTTTAGTATTATTGCTACATAAACAATTAGCAGGTTGAGAGTATTATTTCAGGAAATATTAATAAAAATATGGAAAATGTAATTTAACATTACAAGCACTAAATTTTGAATGTTCATAATACAAAAACTCTTCATTCAAATGACTTGACATTTGATGTCTAGGCATAGTTTCAACCGAAGATTTGAAATATCTTGTTAAAATTGGGTATTTCTTTGGAAAAAAATGGAGTTTGGGTTTGTTTTAATATCTAGATGGCCTCTTAATCAAAATTTCTGTACATCATTTAAAAGTAGGTTTTATTTGCAGTCGTTTGGTGCCAGTAACTTTCTTCTAAGATAATTCGTTTAGAAGTTAGTAGGGGGTGTTTACTTTTTTTTCCCACGACAGTACATTGAAATTAAATTTTGAATTAAAACATTGGTTGAATAGGTTGGTGATAAATTGTCTTTCATAAGGTCAAGGTTTCAAGTTAGATAAGGAATTTCCTACAACGTTCAAAAATATCCCTAGGCAGTATTCTATGACAAATATTAGTCAGTTTTATTTTAACAAAAAATTATGATGCCTAATATTTCAAATGTTTTCATATAATTTGAAAAGATGACACGTCGTTTTTATTTCTATTACAAATATTTTATAATAAAATAACCGATGTATAATGAAAAGTAAATAACAAATGGTATAGATATAATGCATATTTTATAGTTAGTATTAAAGTTTACATTTGATTTTCATTAGAATAAAAATATGATTTATTTTAATGGATGTATTTTTACAAAAATGTTAAAAAACAGTTAAATCTGTTCCAAATGTGTTTCATGCGCAACTTAAAAATATACTGACAGAAAAATTCGTCAATATACACTAAATTATCGTTATTTTTTCACAAATAATTACCGTATTCCCAGAAAACGTATTGGATCTGTGAATTCATTCCGAACGTCTAAAAATGAGGAAGAGATTCCGTTTATTTCTTGCACGCATGCGTATTGTACTGTTAGTAATAAATTCGAATTTATTTTTAAAATGAAAAACAAAATATTCTATAGATTAAAATGTCTAATTTAGTTTAAAAAGACACAAATGTTTTCGAATTTAAAAATAAATAACAATTACTTTCTTCATTCATTTAAAAATTCTCACAATTTGTTATTCATATTCAAAGTTGGATAAGTTGAATAAAGTTGAATTTAATAAGTTATTTATATAATAAGTATTCCCATTTAAAATATACTTTCAGTGAACACATTTAAAAGATATTTAAAAAAAATAAATAAAATGCAAAGAGAAAAAAAATTCACATTATTCAAAAAAATCTTATCATAGAACATCCATATGTTTCTTCTAGCAATCTACGTAAAAATAATTAAAATGCACATTTTTATACTACATTAATATAAACGTATAAAACCCCAGCCACAGTTTCGTTAAAGATGAAATCTTCCCGAAATTAACTTTAAAATTAAAAGCTCTTTAACGAAATAAACCAAACCACTCTTATAAGAAATAAAGGCTTCTACTTTAAAGCACTTTTCTCCTCAGCAATCGTGGCGCCGAGGCAAGGCGCTCGCTTTCTAATGCTGGGAATGTGAGTTCGATCCCCACCGCCGTCTATTTATCTTTTCCAGACTTTTTTCAAAAGACGGATATTTTACCTCTTTTGACGGAGAAAAAAATAAACGGATATTCGTCAATATACAGACAATTTCTGGCAGCAGTGCTGCCAGTACTTTTTCTGTAAAAAGACGGAAGTTTTTTTGAGAGTGAGTTATAACTTCAACATCAACATGTCTTAATACGCTCAGTGCCACGTCACTCATTTGTGACTGACAAAATGTTTCGTTTAGGCCGCGTTAATTTACCATTGAACTTTTATTTATTATAGGATTATATTTTCTTAATAATTTCTTAAAATAATATAATACACTTTTTAGTTTTATACCATATTTTACACTGTGCGTCACCGGTGACTGACGCGGCCTAAAGGAAAATTTCAGTGTCAGTCACCGTAGTATTCAATGTGTAAAAGATTTTACCTCTTGCTTCCTTTATCCTATGCATAGATATTTACAGACAAATAATATACAGCTCGTTAACAGAAAAAAAAGATGCATCCAATTTTATTCACAGGTAGATTACATCAAAATCATCGGTAAATTTTTTAAAAGAAACTGATGGTTATTGTCTGAAGGTTTTTTGGAAGAAATTCGTTTTAGCACTAGAAATGAAGACCGGTTGAATTTCCTATGTATAAAGTTGGATCACTTCAACTTTCTACGTAATTTCTGCAGTATTAGAAAAATGTAGACCATCCAATTTGAAATATTGCAAGTAAATTCAAAAAGAAGATTTTACAAAAATTCTGACTTTCAGAACGTATAAAAATGTTCACCATTTCTTTTCGAATATAGCAATTTAGTTTAATTTCAATTAAACGCAAAAAAAAAATTATTATTATAAGAATCAGAAAGATATCTGAAAATAATGTCCTACTGGCCAACAGTGAACTTGAATAATTGACACACGAAACAGATACCGGAAATTTACAAGATGTTTTATTTATCACTTACCAGATACGGTATGGTAATTGGTAAAGACATTAGTTTAGTAGGTAGTAGGTACATTAGTAGGGTAATTTGTAAAAACATTAGTTTTTCTGTGCATAATTTCAATTCCAAAAATGTTTTAAATGTGTTTTTTTATCATTATTAGTTTTAATAAAATTGTAATTTATTTTATCAAGTTATATATTTTAAAAATTTTTTCGGTACTTGTCTCCTATGAAATATATTTGTATAATTTTCTTATTAATCTAACAAGTGAAACAATGAAAATTCCTTTACATACGATTTTTTTAAAAAAAATGTTGAATTGGGGTGCTTTGACTTTTTCATTTTTTTTTTCATTTTTTGGGTCTAAATATAGAAAACATCTTTTCAAATACAGAAAACGTTCAAAATTCATAAAATTTGAACATTTCTGTAAGTTTCTGTCATAAATAAATTTAATATGTACCATTTTATTTGTTAGAGTAAAAAGAAAGTTTTTCTAAATATAACTTAATGTTCCAGAGACCGTGTAAAAATTGAAATTTTATAAGTTTAACAAAAAATAATTTCTAATAAGAGATGATCGGTAAAACGTAACATTTCCTTTATCTATTTAGATGTTGATTTTAGATTAATGTCATCTTTATTGTAAATAGCCAAGTCCGTTTTCATCAGAATACTTTTTTTATGTCCCGTCAATAATAATCCAATTCTTTTCTAACTGATTTTTTAAAGTATTATAAAACACTTTGAGAAACGTATACATAATGGTTTTTTAAGAAGCATGTCTCTTTTGCTTTTTTTCAATTTTTGCTGCAATTTCTGCGCTGTTCTCTGTTGTTTTTAAATCAATGCTACCAATGTTAAACATTATATAGCACAAAGATTTTACTGTTTTATTTTTACACTGTCTTACAAAACTACATAATTTAAGGTTACAGTTTTTTTCATGTTTACCAAAATTAATAAAATATGCGTTTTAAAATAATTTCTATAAAGAGATGATCGGTAAAACGTAACATTTCCTTTATCTATTTAGATGTTGATTTTAGATTAATGTCATCTTTATTGTAAATAGCCAAGTCCGTTTTCATCAGAATACTTTTTTTATGTCCCGTCAATAATAATCCAATTCTTTTCTAACTGATTTTTTAAAGTATTATAAAACACTTTGAGAAACGTATACATAATGGTTTTTTAAGAAGCATGTCTCTTTTGCTTTTTTTCAATTTTTGCTACAATTTCTGCGCTGTTCTCTGTTGTTTTTAAATCAATGCTACCAATGTTAAACATTATATAGCACAAAGATTTTACTGTTTTATTTTTACACTGTCTTACAAAACTACATAATTTAAGGTTACAGTTTTTTTCATGTTTACCAAAATTAATAAAATATGCGTTTTAAAATAATTTCTAATAAGAGATGATCGGTAAAACGTAACATTTCCTTTATCTATTTAGATGTTGATTTTAGATTAATGTCATCTTTATTGTAAATAGCCAAGTCCGTTTTCATCAGAATACTTTTTTTATGTCCCGTCAATAATAATCCAATTCTTTTCTAACTGATTTTTTAAAATATTATAAAACACTTTAAGAAACGTATACATAATGGTTTTTTAAGAAGCATGTCTCTTTTGCTTTTTTTCAATTTTTGCTGCAATTTCTGCGCTGTTCTCTGTTGTTTTTAAATCAATGCTACCAATGTTAAACATTATATAGCACAAAGATTTTACCGTTTTATTTGTACACTGTCTTACAAAACTACATAATTTAAGGTTACAGATTTTTTCATGTTTACCAAAATTAATAAAATATGCGTTTAAAGCAAAACAGGCAATGAATGTTTAAAAATAATTACATTTTTTATGCGCTAACATAGCCGCTAAATTTCACCTTTTTTTTCAAAACTATTAAAACCTGAGAGATGAAAATATAACAATGCACAATAATCGCACATTAACAATATTACACACTTGCATATACAATTAAACAATTTTTTAATATGATTATTTTATTATTTACATATGAATCAAATAACCATTCCTTAAAAAATGTTTCTTGTTTAAATTAAGTCATTTGTTTTGGAGAAAAAAAATTCGAATGTTGGCAGACATAAATTAAAGATATGCTCTGAGTGTTCATTCCTTGTCATGTGTTTTATATTTGGATATGGTGCTTGCTCCACACTCTTCAATTTTCTCAGCAACAAGACATAGATATAACTCTGAAATGGACATGCGTAAATTATCAAAATCAGAAGTAATGTAGGGTTGTTAGGTCTCAAGAGGTTATTTTGTAAAGTTCACTATTCCATTGTACCAGAAAAAAGGATAAAATCACAAAGCATTTAATATTATATGATAACACATAATTTTTTTAGGTAGATTTCGTAATAAATACTACTTATTTGCAGTCGTTACCATGGGACTACTATTGAAAAATTTCTTTATAACTTTTCATTACATAACCCCAGGAACCCAAAACCACTCCCACGTAATATATGTATGTACATATGTATGTAGTAATTTTGTCCGTTCGACAAAAGTCGCTATTGTACATGGATCAACTTGAAACTCGCCAAAAACATTGGAATTGTTAATATCTCGGCCAGGATTGCAAATTAGAAAAATCGGCCAAAGGGGGTCGAAATGGGGAGGGTTTAAAATTTGAATATTTCCTTAACATGGCTCTGATAAAACCAGCTCTTAAAGAAAAATGGCAAGAAAAAATAAACGTTTTTCGTTATAGCAGTTGCCAACAATAAAAAAACTAATAAAATTGTTACCATAACAATTACTTTACTATTGCAAGATTATAATTTGCAAAAATATAAAAAAAAATAGTTTGATGAATTTAAGAATATTTGAATATTACGTCTTACTTTTCTATTGCAAAACTAACACATAAAAAAGGAAAAAATAAATAAATAGCTTCACGGATTTAAAAAAAAAAAATCAAATAATACGTAAAGAAAGTGAATATGTAACGCCATGTGAGTTTGAAAAAAAAGTATTAAAATTGATAAAAAATAAATAAATAAATAAATAAAAACAGGCGGTGGAAATATTGGTATATGTTAACATTTTGATGTTTTCTGATTTTGTTTTCGCTTTTATATTAGAATTTTCACAAAAGATTTATGTCCCTATAGCTCATTCTCAATGATGAAACTTGGTTAATCTCTAATCTTGATTTGTTTTTTGTTGCTGTAATTTGTCCCTAACTTCGAAACCTACCTCCTCCTTTAGGCTGAGCAGGCAGAGATTCTTTTTACTACGGATTGCTGTTTGTTCAACGATTCCAGCTTTATCCATTAAAAAGATATTTAAGTGTCCCCGAATAGTATTTTGCACGTGAATATAGATACGAATCTCCTAGAAGAAAGATGTTTATTTTTTTACCTTATACCCGAAACGAAACAAAAGTTTCTTGTCAATCAAGGTGTGCTTACAACAGTGATAGTAATGGTTATGGAATTAGAATTGACCTTTTTGAGACATCGGAATAAGAAAATAGTGCTGAATATAAGAATGTAAAACTTTGAGGGATTTCAAATATCAAAGCTGCCAACTACTGCGCCTATTTAAAGTCAAATAAACATGTTAGAAGCAGAAATTTTAGTAAATGATAAACAATATATGCTGTAATGCATAACATTGAATCTATTTGGCATAAATTTTAATAAAATATTTTTGTGGTTCCGAACATGTTTACATGATTTAAATAGGCGTAGAAGTTGGCAGCTCTGCAAATATGAATATTGAAGAAGTATTCAAGGGGGCTCAGGGGTTTATCGATACGGAAAAACATGAAAATAGAGCTCTCGCTTCGAATCCATATAAAAGCAGAAGTATTCAATGTAATTAATTTAAACTTTCTGATATTTTAAAGGTGCGTTTGTAGTTTTATAAAATTGTAAAATGAAGTATTTCAATGTAATATAATAAGAAATATAGCAAAATTTATGAAACACAATTTTCGAAAAAAAATTATGTGTTATATCACCAACACCAAAATATCTTAACGTTGAATTGGCACAAGAACCTAATTTTTGCTTTAAAATTATCCGGAAACTTTACTCTGTAGAATGAATTAAGGATATAACTATCACTCAAAAACAACATTATTAAAAAAATTCTCAAATTTGGAAATTTAAAAAACTCATAAAAAATACAACTTTTTTTCATTAAAAATACTCAAAATACACTATATTGCCATTGATTATTGGACACTTCCGATTTTAGACATTTTACTAAACATCTAGAAAAATACATGAGGAATCATCTCGAAACTCTTAGTGTATAAATATAATAGTATACGCCATACATCGCCGTGAAGATTTTTTACCGAAACTCCATAGGGGACCGTCAACAAATTAAAAAAGAATGAATATATTTTGAATAACCCTGTCAAAACTAATGTAACAAAAGTGCTCAAACTCTAGATTATGATTGAATGCCTTATTGTAATACACTGTGTTCATTTTTATTCAAATAGTATGCATACTTGCAGAGTAATTAAGGTTTTTATGAAAATGGTACCAAATTTTTCCAAGTTTTTCCCTTATAATTTTCAGACTTCTTAATATAAATTAATATTTTTTTCAGAAAATAGGACAAACAACATTGCACACAGTATCCTGTAATCAGAATTAAAAAATAATAAAAATTGTATGAAAAATGAGTAGGTTTACTAAATAATTTTTTACTGCGCATGCGTCAAAGATATAAAAATTTCATTTGAATATTATGTTAGCTAAATGTATAGAGCAACTTTTGTAAAAGTTTCAAAATCATAGCTTGAAAATTCTGAAAGTAATCGTCTATAGAAAAAGGACAAAATCCGTTGTTTCGAAAATGAAGCAAAAAAATGAGGCATTTTATCCAAATGTAGTAGTACATCCCGTATTGTGTATTCTATATTGACACTAATAAATGAATATATGGATACAACCCCTCTTGTTTTTGCTTCATTTTGAGAATAACGGATTTTCAACTAATTCAATTGACGATTATTTTCAGAATTTTCAAGTTATGATTTTGTGACTTTCACAAAAGTTGCTCTTTACATTTAACTAACATAATATGCAAATGAAATTTTGATATCGTTGACGCATGCGCAGTAAAAAATTATTTAGTAAACCTACTCATTTTGTACACAATTTTCATTATTTTTAAATTCTGATTACAAGGTACTGTGTGCAATGTTGTTTATCATATTTTCTGAAAAAAATATTTTTTATATTAAGAACTCTGAAAATTATAAGGGAAAAACTTGGAAAAATTTGGGACCATTTTTATAAAAACCTTAATTACTCTGCGAGTATGCATGCTATTTGCATAAAAATGAACAAGGCATATTACAATAAGGCATTCAATCATAATCTAGAATTTGAACGCTTTTGCTACATTAGTTTTGACAGGGTTATTCAAAAGATATTCATTCTTTTTTAATTTGTTGACGGTCCCCTATGAAGTTTCGGTAAAAAATCTTCACGGCGATGTATGGCGGACACTATTATATTTATACACTAAGAGTTTCGAGATGATTCCTCATGTATTTTTCTAGATATTTAGTAAAATGTCTAAAATCGCAAGTGTCCAATAATCAATGGCAATATAGTGTATTAAACTATCTAAACTATATTAATTCATTCTATAGATAATAATGTTATACGCATGCAAAAAATTTTTTAAGCCATTCCATCAAATAGTTCTTTTTTTAAATCTTGGTGTTAGTTGTCAAAAATCAAGTTTTGAGAAAACGCGACTTAAAGTTGAAATTATATGGGTGCGGCTATGAAAGTGTTGATACATAAATGCTTATAACTCCGTTAAAAGTGCAAATATTTTTATGCGCTTTTTTGCATTGAGTTCAGAATTGAATAATAAAACTAGATCATTAAAAATCGATTTTTTGAAATGTTTCCAGCCCCTGAGCCCCCTTAAGATGGTAATATGTAACTTTAGTGGTCAGTATCATGCATATAGTTAACTAATTGCTATGGTGACAAACTTTGAAATTAACTTCCTTAGTACTTATAGCTTGTTAAATAATCAAAAAATGCATCGCAACAGATTGTTTAGACTAGTAATGGGCTAAGTGGTGAGGAATGTGTATATTTCCTATCATTATTATTGAAATATACTTTTAACACAAAAAGTTATACTAGATCACATATTCGAAATATTTAGATTTTTTATATTATGAACAATAAGATAAACAAGCTTGGGACAAGATTTTTTGTCCTGCAACAATGAAATAGTGGACTTTACTGACGAACCCAGGTAGTCGAACTATCTGACAAGGTATTCCTATTGTGCTACTTCTGACTCTGATATTTTTTTGATGGCGATTTCAAATTTATATGTATATTCTGTAGAGATTAGGACAAATTTAATAGTGGTCAAACAGTAGTTTTACATCTTTTGACATGGAATGATCTTTATTCCAACTCATTCTTGAGTTAAACTTTGTTTGTCATTTGATACATTTAATATCTTAACAAAAAAATATATTTTCTCATATACACGTTATGTCCATGTCGTTCAGATCTTGTAGATCAACACGGACCTTATCTGGGTGAACAAATCGATTTTTTAGTGGATGTGGGGACCCCGGGTGTGTTGTCGTATAATGTGAACTGCCACTGGAATGTTTGACACACTGTGCACTCTCCTCGCTCGAAGAAGATTCCTTAAAACTGCAGACATTTGAAAAAAGCTGTATGACATCCTCAACATCTTGATCTTCCCAGCCAGAGTTCGAAAATACATCCTGTTGACTACTGAGATCACTGGGGCGCAGAACTTTCATAGAATTGTCTGTAGACATCTGCGATGAATAAGAGTTAGTTTGGTTCCAGTATCTGTTGCCGGTCGAAAACTGTAACGGTGGCACATTACAAGCACTGTTGTGTTTTTTACTTCGCGTCCATTGCTTATAGCAATCGCAACGTCTGAGCAAGATTAAAAAATCACGGCGATATTGTGTGGTGAAAATGGCGTACAGAAATGGATTGGCACAAGAGTTTAGAGGATAGAAGAACACAAGAAGAATTTTCGACTTCGTAACGTCGATCAAAGGATAACCGGCGACAGCAGTAACAGCAAAAAAAGCTACCGGAGCCCAGCACAGGAAATCCGTCAAAACGAGCAATGCCATTCGCTTGGCGACAGCCATGTCATTCGCAGTCGCTTTACTCTGGTGGCGAATCACTTTTACATACATGTTGAAATAGCAAATGAATATAAATATAAAAGCGAGGGAATTAGTAACTATCAAAATCATGAGATAGACGACATCTTTTGTCTGTTGGTTCTTCATTGGCAGGCAGATACTTGTTCTCGAGTAACCGTTGACGCCTACGAGTGGTAAAAATGCCATGGTAAGAGCAAAACACCATCCTACGGATAATATGTTGGCGGCACGGCGAAGCTTAAGACGTTTATTCAGATGGATAGCATAAGTGATAGCATACCACCTTTCAACGGATATTACTGTCAATGTGAAAATGGATAATTCGGTGGCAAAAACTGTTAAAAATCCAGCTACATGACATCCATATCCTGTAAGATAAAAAGAAACATATGTGATTATAAAATGAATTATCAAACAATTTGAATACATTTTATTTTAATATCGTATAAAATTATTAAATCATGGAAAAACTTTAAACAAAATGTGTTTTTAATAAAAACCATTTTCTGCTTTATTTAGACCTACTTTCAAAAATAACATTGTGAAATTGAATGCTGTCATTATTTTAAGTATAATATTACAGCTTTAAATATTTGTGACACATTTTTTGAATTGAGCATTTTTTTTTTTTAATTTTGATATTGTACGTCAAATGCAGTACGATTTATTTTTCTTTAGTAATAATTTTTAGGTGGTGAATTGATGCATTTAAACGCCCAATCTCCAAAAACACTTTTTTAGTAATTTTTCGGAACAACTTGAATGTTAAGAGGGGAAGTTTTTCGATATTTTATGAATTAGATATCACATAGGAATTTATGTGATCAATTTTTATATGAACATGAATTATATAAATCGAATTATAACCTGGAATTTTGATATCTCTATAAAATCTTTAAATCCCTGTCAGTATAAAATAATGTTTTTATTGTCATCTAAAACTAATATATTTAAGCGATAAAATAAATTTTTAATGATAGTTAACGCAGTTAATTCTTTAAAAGTGAAAATAATATTCACCGTAGATAAATAATAATTATGCTTTTATTAAAAATAATTGAAGTCACTTTATATGCTTATTAATTTTATTTAATGCAAATTAAGTGCCATCATGTCTTCTACGATAGTAAAACTATTACTTAATTAACAAGTGTTAGTAATTATATAGTGAAAAATAAATTTTCCACTTACCATAGTTAATAAAAATAATGTGTTAATTACACAACCTATGCAACTTTTTTATACAATGTCAAGCATAAACTTGATGTATTTTTTTATTATTATTTAAGATATGCATAAAATTTACGTATGTATAACTATATATTTTAAAAATAATATGCATATTAATAATTAATAATTTAACTACAAATTTTTAAGCATGAATAAACATTTTGTAAGACCCTATGGAAATTAGAACACGCTGGCTCTCTAAATATATATAACTATAATATAAATATATCGACCTCTGGTTGTTATATTGTAAGTAAATATATGGAAACGCTGAATTGTAGTGTCTATAATGTTAATTATAATATCAAATCTAATTCCTTGTTCAAATTCTGAGGCAAATGTTAACAAACAACAGTAAACATATGGAATATGACTGATGAATATTTACTGTATATTTTATGAATTTTGCAAAAGCTTCCCCCAGTATTTATACAGCCATTAAATATACTTTAACTCAGAAGTAATGTGGTTTCAAAGATGAATAAGCCAAATTTATATTGAAGGTAAATAATGCATGATAAATCAAATGAAATGGACATTGTTGGTTCACATAGAAAATTTCAATGTTTGAACAAAACGAAATATTGAGAGAGGTTTTCGAGATAGCAAATACTGTTATATATAATATGTATATATATATACATATATATATATATATTACGGTATAAAAATAAACTTGAAGGCAAACAACTCTATACTGTTATTCCTTTTTAACAAATCATGACTTTGACTTTTTTTATATTTATTCATTTTACTTATATGTGTTGATTTCAATTTTCCAAATCAAAGATAACCATAAGTAGATTCAAGAAAAGAATGATACTTCAACCTTTCGGATTTTGTGTTCCATTAATAGAACATGTCTTTTCATCGAGTGTTATTTTGTCTTAACAATTGCTTCTACTTATTAGTTTCTACATATAGAAATGGTAGTATATGGCTATTTCTTTTTCATTATGATATCATTTATAACTTGACATTTAGTAATAACAATAATATTGAAACTTTGCTTAATTTTCTTTGCAATCACTTTATTCTATGTATATATTTTACCCTTTAAATTTAAAATATAGGTTTTCTGAACGAATTGTGTGTGATAAAATCCAAAAACATAAGAAAAATATAATATATTTTGAACACAGTTGTAATACGATATTTTCCAAACGTCACCGAAAAAATCTGCTTTAATTTATTATCATATAAACATGAATTGAATACTACACAAAATAAGCACATTTGTTAGACTTCAGATAATAAGATAATTTTTAAACTTCAATAAGTTTATTTGGATAGATACGATTATGATTATTAAAGTCTAAGTATTTTATTCTCATAATGGAGAAATATTCGGAAAGGAAATGCTTAAAAATTAATTGAGTTTTACTATTTCAGATTATTTGAAAGAAATTTTACCTTTACATTTCCTAACTATTTTATTAGAGATATTGAAGTCATATTGTTAAATCCGTGTTACTTCTATTGCTGTAAGTAAAAGAATTCAGCACGGCAAAATAACATTTTAATATCAATAGGAATAAACGTCAAATGCTTTATTCCCTTGTTTCTCTTTCAAATCTTGTGAAAGATTTCTAATATAAATTTTTGATATTTTCTGAATTGCTGCCTACGAAAAGAAAAAGAAAGTAAATCTACAAAATTAGTGTTTATAAAGCTACAAATTTCTGTAGCTTTACAAAAGAATTCTACTATAATTACAGTAAAATCTTAGTAAAATTTCATCTATAAACCGGATTAAGTTACATAATAAGGGCTAGGCATCTCATTTTCCTAAAACATGTTAGTAACATTAGAGAATTTTTGATTTGCAGCGCAACTGTGCTCAGGGGCCTCGCTAAGATTTTTATTGGTGGAGGAGACAGCCTTAAATTGCCAAATCAAAATTCCGTATTTGCCAACTCAGTAAAAAGTAAACATAAGTATTTCCTGGTATTTGTCAACTTGTTTTATAATTTTACCAAGATATCATAACTAGAAAATGTACATAATTTTATTTAATATTCTAGATAATATTTCAGATTATATTGGTAACTTTCATCAAATCTATCTTTAATAGAAAGTGTATTATGGTTTTTTGTTTTGAACTAATTTTCAGATTCAGTTTGTAAATTTGCCAACTGTAGCAGCATTTGCAAACATTTAGGGGGGGCTCCCCCCTTAGCGAGGCCCTTACTCTGCTGTTACACGAATTTTTGTTCCTTCCGTACATAAAATGTTCTACAAATCCCAGTTTCTGAGAATTTGTTTTTAATTTTATAGTTTTTTTATTACAGTTTAAGATTGGATAATAGTGAAGTTTGCTTCTTCGAATTTTCGGTTTTTTATATGCCCACGCTTACAAATAATAATAGTACTACTACGACAACTACTATTACTCCTCCTCCTCCTCCTCCTCCTCCTACTACTACTACTACTACTACTACTACTACTACTACTAATAATAATAATAATAATAATAATAATAATAATAATAATAATAAAACTTTTCAAGACTTCTTTAATGCTCTAGGCAATGTGAAAAAACTTGTATAAAAGTAATGAATATTAAAAACTTAAAAATAAGAAATTGAAGCTTTAATATATTCCATAGAATCTAATTAAAATTAAAATATATTAATATACATGCATTTTAAAATAAGAGCAAGTCGATTCAAAACTTAAACACTATCTATCATATATATATATAATAAATGTTGCACTTTAATGGAATTCCATTAAATATATATTAAGATTATCTTTATTTTAAAAGTTTTTGAAATGAAAATTTGATGCTGCCATTTTTATTTTTACGAGAAATTACATTTATGTGATTTTTACGTAAATATTAAAGTGCAAAATGTAGTAATATGAAAATTTTGCTAAAATTTTCGAATAACACAAAAGAATAAATTAATATTTTATTTGAAAGCATTGAAGCATTTTAAACTCTGATATTTTTACAGATAAGTATTGTATCGTAATTAGTAATTTTTATTTCTTTATATTTTTATTAAAATACTCAACATTTATTATTTTCATTTTTTTTAAATATAGTAATGATTACAGAGAAAAACACTGTGATATGTCTTTATCAGTAAACAAATTTTTAAAAGTGTTTATGTGGTAGAACAGAAAGCATTACTTTTTTTAATCTTGAAACGAATATCTAAAGCATGCCAGTAAAAAAGCAATAAAATTTTCAAATAACAATAAAGTGCTATGATGAGTTTAATTAGCAAGTTATCAAGACTATGTAAAATTTAGAAAAATTACAATTGCGATAATTTTCATTTCGCCATTTTTATTAATCGAAATACCAATGGTTACTTTCATTTCTTTAATTATATTAATGTGTAAACAACTCCAGTGATCTTTTTTTTTTTTTTTTTTTTTTTTTTTTAGAAAATTAATTTTCGAAATTACTCAAAGCATAAAAACGAAAGATATTCTTAATGGCCTCTAATGAACATCTGAAATATGACAAAGATATTGCATTATTGGTACTTAAGGGAGGATATGAATGTGACGTCATGCTTACTTATGTTAGTTTTATTCTGTCATTTTATGCTCATTTGTAATAGTAACTAAATTATATCCAAGTGTTTATATGTACTTTAACTCCTGCGTTTGATAAAACTCTGCAAGAACTTCACACATGTTAGAAATGTAGAAGTTTTTCATCTCTCCAAAATATTTTACATCTCAGCTAAAAACCCCATGAACTCCAAAAGTATTCGAGTGATTCCAATAAAAAATATTGGGGATAGAGTATAACTATAAAATTATATGTGGCAGACATATTTAAAATTTTTTATTTAGTTTTTTAAAAAAAATGTGGAAAGTGGAAAATTTTTGAAAAATTGCCAGTTTACTAAAATAAGAAGTTTTAGACTCAGAAAAAAAATGTTTTGCATAAATTTTGAACATAATCTAGTGAATATGGAATCCGAATTGCATCAAAATTGTATGTTAGTTTTCTAAAATACGGATCTATACTGAAAAAAAAAATATATATTTTTTTTGATTTTAAAGTATAATACTGGCATCTAGGACTCCAGTATTGTATTTTAAATTACGCAGTAATATACCGTCATATAAGCGAATTAAACAGTGTATTATTGTTTAACGATAAGCCATTTTTTTTAATTGTGTCTGTAAATGAATTGTAAATTGCACTCCAGCATGTGTTTATTGGCATAAAAAGTTATTAAAATTTCGAGAATAAAATATAAAACATTTCAGAATTTTCTTAATATGAACATCTACAGCACAACAACTAAAAATGAATAAAATTCCCGAATAATCATAAAATGTAACGCTCAATTTATTTAATTCGCTATAATTATGTTTTTTCTAGATCCAAAAGATTTCAGCTTTACGTTCACCTTTTCATTTTCTTTAAATAGGCATATTAACGTGTAACGATTACGCACTTGTTCCTTTAATGGCGGATATATTTTTTAAACTAAACAGAAAGTAAAATCAAAAGCACTTTTTAATTGCCTTCAAATGAGCATTTGAAGCGCGACAAAGATCTTGTTGCAGTCGTATTTAATGCATTGCTGTCACATATCTGCCACAATAACCGACTCCTTCTGCCTCATTAGTACCTCATTTAGGAAAAATTATCTAACCTGGACATCAATAATAAAGGTCATTTGACATAATTCTTTTTTCAATTACTTGTCCTAAGGATTTATCAGATCCATAAATAGTCGGAATGTGTCCCCTGAGAAGGTTGAAAAATATGCCTCTAAGTCCTTCATTAAGAAAAGATAAAATAAATAGCCGACTAATTGGGTCACCGAACGCATCATTCAGTCTTATGAAGTCAGGATGGATCTATAATAGGCTGCCGGCTTATTGGTAGTGCTTTTATACTGAGATTTAAAAGAAAAGGGGGGATGGCTTTGCTACGAAGATCGATTAGAGACTACTATTTTTATACGTATGTGCGCATTTTTCAGTTTTTATTATCAGTAAATGGGGTTGAATGCTTTCATTTTAATTGCTATCACAGATTTTATCAATAGAGAGAAAGTGTCTGTGATCTTTAGACGGTTAATTTTGAAGCTCAATTTATTATCAAATTTAATTGCTAACGTGCTTTAAAAACAAAAATTGAAATATACATAATATTAAAAACTACCTTAAAATGTTTAGTGATTATTATAAATAATTTATTAAGTAATGCTGTAAATTTTACAGTTTGTTGATTTATTTAAAACAACGTGTTACTGAATAGTAGATTATCAACAGTGGAACCCATTTGTATTGGCTTACAGGCTATCAAAGCGTTAGAGCTAATGTGCCCACAGGTTCTAATGTATGTAACACGATACCTCTTGATAGAAATATCCGATTTGCTACATATTTAGTATACTGGTTTATTCTGATCATTCGCTTCCCTGGTTAGATTTGGAGGTTCATTCGTTAAGTATAAAGGGAGGAAATAGACTATAATCCTCCCCCTTAATTTAGATAAATGGATTTTTCGTGCAAAATTATCAGATTTGTTCCAAAATTAGTTACCGGGATATTCTGATAAGGTGCTCCCCTGACTATATTTGGAGGTTCATTGGTTTAATATAACAAGGGGAGGGAGAACGGGGCAAATCATCTCTGTTAATTTAGATAAATATTTTTTATAATGAATTATCCGATTTGCATCAAATTTTGTATACTAGTTTAGTCTGATAAGGTGTTTCTCTGATTAGTTTTGGAGATTTATTGATTAAATATGAATTCGGAAAGCGGAGTTGAGCTAATACGCCTAGTAAATTTATTTTTCAAGGGCCATTATTTTTTGAAATAAGATGTAATATATAAATATAATGAATACCTGTGAGTTCAATGCCATCAGTTTAATTGAGCGTGATTATTTATTATTATAGAATTTAATTGCTAATGTACTTTTAAAAAACAAAACCTGAAATATACATAACATTTAAAATCTTAAACTGTTTGCTCATTACAATAAACATTTTATTAAGTAATTTTGTATTTTTTACAGTTTCTGAATATATTTAATACAACGCGTTAAATCTAATGTAAGTTAGGAAACATTTAACTACAGACAATAAAAAATTGATATATGTATTTTATTATACAAAATAACAAATTAGTAAAAATAGTAAGAAAAAGTACTTTCAAGACTTTATTTTACTTTTTAATCATATTTACTTTTGTACTTTTATTCATTTATTTAGTTTTATTCATTTTGGTATTTTAGCAAGTGCAAAACTTTAACCTAAATAAAGATTCGAATAATAGATTCCGGAATTACAAACAATTCTATACGGAACTTTCGGAATTTTATCAAACAATTTTGCACTTTACAACTATTGTAGTCAGAAATACGTGAATGCTGCCGCGTCATTTAGAGAACATTTATATTCAGATGAAGATAAACGGAAAATCACTATAAATTTGATTAAAAGCAACGTCTTTTTTTAAGACTATATTTTCGAGATACTTTTAGCTTTAAAGGAATTGGATGCCTTTTAAACTGATATTGCTGTAAAAATTCGATTATACCAATTAGATTGTATATGAATTTGAATTTGCACAATACGAATCTAATTTTTATTCAGCAATGCAAATGAATAATCTTAGAATTTAATGACGTACAAAGAATAAAAAACTAGTGAATAATACAGTAAAAGAAAAATTTTAAAAATAAAATAGATAAAAAGAATATTGTCCAGTTAAATTGATAGCATTGAGCTCACAGGCTGCACATACTAATTGTACATTACAGCCTTATATTTTCAAGGGCTAATTCCGTTCGAAAAACAAATTAAGGAGGGGAAACAGCTCCTCCCATTTCCTCTTTTTACACTTAATCATTGAACCCCCTAAACTAATCAGGGACATGCTTTATAATATACAAAATCTATATCCAAAATTAAAGCAAACCGGAAAATTCTTAATAAAAACCCATTTATATAATTTAAGAGAAGTTATCCCCCTCTTTTATGCTTAACAATTAAACTTCTAAAACTATTCAGGGATTTCAACGAAATCTGATAATTCTGCATGAAAAAACTATTCATATAAATTAAGGGGAGGGGCATAGAACCACCGTCACCCCTGTTTATACTTATCGAATGAACACCTAATACCAATCACGGAGGCACCTCATCAGAATGATCCCATATCTAAATTTTGAACGAAAACTGATAATTCTGCATGAAAAACCTACTTATATCAATTAAGGAGAGGGGCATGAGCCTCCCGTTCCACCCTCTTACGCATATCGAATGAACTTCAAAAACTAATCAGGGAAGCACCTTATCATATTAAACCTATATACAAAATTTCAAGTGGATCAGATATTTTTATATGAGTTATCGGGTTACGCACGAACATAAATACATACAGAACTAGCGGGCACATAAGCTCTCAGGCTATAATAGCATGTGAGCTAAAAACTGAGAAATTAAGAAACAAAAACTGAAAAATGTGTAATATTGAAAATTATCTTAAAATGCTTTATAAAATAAAAAAGAATCATCAAGTAATCCTGTAACAGTTTATGCATCCATAAAAATAGCATTAAAACAAGAAAGTAAAGACATGCGTCAAACATAGATTATGAAACTGTATTCAACATTTAAAAATTATATTTACAACACTTCACCGTTCAGTAAGGTTAGTGAAGATATCTAATTAAACAATTTAGATTTTTTTAATAGAAAGCCTGTTTAAGAGCTCCTCATAAAAGCATATGAACCTCGTTGAATTTGTAAATGTAAGAATGTAATGAAATTTATTTCTCTTATTCTGTGAATTTATTTTTTGTTAACTGAATATGCATACTGAGTTCAGATTTTATTTTTCAATAAGCTGCATTGTTGACATGAACCAGAATTTTATGTATAGAGAATGCGTATTAAGTAATAGGAAAACATATGTAACGTACCCGGGTATAAGATAAATGTTAATGAAGTTATAAAATAACTGGAAAAGCAGAAGTTTGTTTTCAACAAACATTTTATTATTTTAAAGTTTTCAGTAAATTATTCTTATCTATGTTTTAGGAAGCAATATACTGGGCGTATTTGACTTGATAGTCAAAACTGTATAAAATATTTTTTAATGTAAAACTGGGATCGCAAACTCTTTATTTATATTTAAAATGCAGTGTAAATATTTTCTGAAGTTCTACTTGTTTTAAAGACGATAAATATATTATGAACATAATTTATTGACCAATTGATGGTGAAATTATGATGATATTCATATTCATGGAGTTCAACGAATTTAGAAGGTCGTCAGTTAAGAAGTTAAGAGGTGTGGTGATTCTGCTTCACTAAAGCAATAAATAAATAAATAAAAGAAAAGCTAAATATTTCAGTTAATTTACGTAGTCTTTCGTGGGAAAAATCAAAAATAAAATAAACTAGAGTATAATAATTTGCACATAAGAAACCAGCATTTTACAAATTATCTGAGTGAATATAAAATTTAGATGGTTTGACTGTGAAATAATTAAATAAATTAATGTTACACATTTTTTCACTTTAATGCTATACTGTATTTTGCAAAGACATACCAATTTCATATGCTTAAAATATATGATATTATGTTTACTGAATATGCTCATATAACCATGTAAATATTATGCACCATCTTATTTTCTCGTACAACGGTGAAAGAAATTAGTATTCTGCAATGTTTAACTTAATATTTTTATCATTTAAATAAAATGTTTTGGTTTCAACGTACAGATATTTGTAAAAATCTACCTTTTTCGGCTTTAAAGATTATAAGTATGCATTTTTTAAAAATTTTAATTATACAATTTGAATAATACACCGTAAAAAAAACCTGTAAAGTTACTTAAATTTTTCTAGGAAACTGAGATTACTTATTTTTTTTTTATTAATGACAACAAAATTTTATATAACAGATGCAAGTATGCACTATAAATAAAAAAAATCGTCAAGGTTAAAATGAATATTTAGGAATTTGGAATGCGTAAAACTTTTACCTGTCTTCAACCCGAATTACAGATAAAAATTCATTGTAAGATTACTGTAAATTTAATAAATTCTTTAATAGAGCTACAGATTTTTGTAGCTTTCCAAAAACTAGTTTTGTAGATTTACATTTTTTTTGTACAGTGTACATATAAAATTTTAATAAGCATACAGATTTCTCTAGATTTAAATCAGTAGGGTTAAATATTTATTTTTTTACAGTGTGCTGCTACTTTGATAATGACATCATAGTAAATAACTGGATTTGCTTCAAAAATTGTAAAATAACTTTATAACTACTCTTTGAAAAGTAACGAAAAAATTCTTTAGAACTTAAATGTATAATTTTTCTACAAACAAAAGACTTATTTAACAGTAAAAATTAAAAATAATTTAACTTACCATGTTGCCAATCAATAGCATAATTGAAGTATGTTCCCATACTATGTATATCCATTGCAGCAATCATAAGAAGATAGCACCCCATACAAAAATCTGCAAAGGCTAAGTTGCACATGAGAAATTTAGAAACACTATTGCAGGCACCAGTACTCATGAGAACAACCATAACAGCTACATTGCCCATAACTGAAGTGATCACCACAATCCACACGACTACTCTTAAAAGCATATTCCCCATCACATCTTCACACGGGTTGAAAGCATCAGGTGAAGGAAAACACTCCACATCTCTGTAGTTCTTCGCTAATTGGCCACAAAATGCTTCCAGTTCTACTTCAGAAATCACATCAACAGTTGTTCCATGGAAAACCCCTTCGAATGCATTATCCTGTGGACTTTTCTGAATTTTAGGATTTCGTCTAATTGTTGGTAAATGATTGCTGAAGAACTCACCTGATCCCGATGTATTCAGCCAAATTTCAGAATAAAAATAAGGCTTTTTAATGTTTGATAAATTTCCCCATTCTTCGTTTTTAGCAGAACTGTTTTTGTCCTCTTCGATAGAAAAGTTTAGAAATCCATTCTGCACTGAATCATCAGTTGTGGACTGAATTTGTTCTTTCAACGAACGTGTTGCTTTTTGAAGCGTTATCATCTCGTGGTTGATTTTGCTTTTCGGATGTCGATCTTTGGGAAAAACATCAGATGTAGCTTTTATATAGTTATACTGTTTAAATCTGTTTATTGAGCGGTCTTTATACGATTTCATAAAGTTTTCTACAAACCTAATGTCTCTTCGGTTGTGCTTGCGTAGCTCAGGCTCATTTTGAAGCTCCTCCGTTTTTGTTGCTGGTGTGGTAGTTGGATTGTTTTTGCAGTACATTTTTTCCATGTTTTCTTTAAATGCAAGATATCTAGAAAATTCTTCAGGATCATGTGTTGCTGGAAATTTGAAGGCACAACAGTGATAAGGATAGGTTAAATAAGCTTGCTTGATGTATTTGAAATGGTATACTGATGGAAACACTTTTAATGGATAGACATCAGTAAGTCTCAAAACTTCCAATTCTTCTAATCCTTTAGTTGGTAAATAATTTATATTCGTTCCAGATAAGTCCCTAAAAAATGTAAAAAAGGAAAATCAGAATATATGTTTAACACTATACGGTCATTCCACGTCAAATGAGCAAAAATAAAAAAAAAGTCATGGCCCCATGGAACCGATTTTAATAAAATTTCTTACACGGGTTTTATTCATATTCAAACAGAGCTCTGCAAAATATCTTGACAAAAATTAAATTATTTTAGCAGTTTTGGACTTTTAAAAAACTTATGATGTAGAACGGCATGTGTGCAATCGTCCAATGTTGCAAGTTTAAAGCTCCGTATCTTGAAAAATACTTAACATAAATGGATTTGGCTTGCAATTTTATAACCTCTGAATAATTATCTTTTTATTTATTTAGCAATAGCAATCTGGTAACAACGTAATTAATTTTAAATGGGTTGTTAAAATTGAAAATTTGTAAATTTTGAGAAAATTCGAAACATTATAAAAATTTTAAACTAGTCGTTGGGGGCCACCGTAATACTTACCCATCATGGATACGTATATGAAAATAAAACATGTGAAAACTATTTATACAATGCATTGCAATTCATAAACAAAATTTAAATATTGTTAATATACATAGTAATGCTATATTAAAGAACTGCTGATGTACCAATTTCGACAAATTATATAAAACGCCAAACTACTCAAGTAGTACCGAACTGCGTAAAAGAAACATCCTTATAACTCCAAAAATAATAATTCTATTAACTAACAATTAACTGCGTCGGATTAAGCGTCTCATTTCCAATTAAAATATACTTCTGAATTGAAATTTGAATGAAATACAGGGTCATGAAAAATCGAAGAATGTGGAAAACAGGATTACAAATATCTCGGCAACTAACAATCCGATCGACTTCGTTCTTGATGCAAAATGTGTGTTATTTTATTGCTTTTTACATCCATTCCTTAGAACAAAAACATTCGAAAATTTTTATATACCTTTCATCAGAACGAATTTTTCGAGAGTCCGAGAAAAATAGTTCCGGATAATCGAGGTTGCTGATATTAAATAGGGTTCGTCCCATTCTTACATACTAACTACATACAAAATTCCAAGTCTTTATCTCAATTTGTTCGGGAGATAGAGCGTTTACAGACAGACAGACAGACAGACAGACAGACGGACGGCAAAATTTTTTTTCTAAAAATATCTTTTTCGGAATCTCCACTATCTAAAACGTGTAAATCCGTCAAAAAAATTTTTTCGATTTTCAAAACGATTGCAAGACTTACCCTATACTACGTATGATGGGTAAGTAAAAATGATACAACAAGTGAGAAATTGGTGCATGATACAGTATTACATATGAAGATTGAACTCCCAAAGTTTGATAATTATCATTTAATTCCTTCATCTTCAAAAAAATTTAAAAACTTTAAAAAAATAACAAAATCGCATTTTTTTCTCTTATTTATGCTCGAATAATGAATAAAGGACAGATCCGTCCTTAACAATATTGCCCAGACATAAAGATTAATCAGTCCATAATATGCTCGAAAATTTTTAATAGTGCCTTTTGATTCCTAACATTGAAAAAAAATGATTTCAAAAAGGTATTTTCACGCAAATTTTCCTTTGAATTAGCGCGCTTCTTTAAAAATACTGTACGATTTCAATTTAAAAATAGTGATGCCATCTATTGGATTTTAACAATAGTAGATACTTAATCCTTCATTTCTCATTGCTTTTATTATAAGTCTGAAAGAAAAAAGAAAAGAGAAAAGAAAAGAAGAAAAGGCGAGATGTAGCATTTGAATATTTAAAATAGACACTTTTATTTTTGATATCAAGTAATTCGAAATGATATAAGTGATTTCCTTCATGACTAAAAGAACAATAGAAATAATGCCTTTTCCCGTCCTTTTATTCATAATTTTTTGTCACATTAAGGAATAAAAAAGGCATATATGAAAGTTCTTGTGTTCAAAATATATACTTTTATCTAAAATGACAAATAGTTTTGAAGTCATAACGCCTGTCTTAAAATTTTTATGAGCAAAAGAAATATTGAATTTTCTTCTTTAAAATTTTCCTTTTCTATATTTTTTCTCAGTAAGGAATAAAAATTCAAATCCTAAATTACGCCAATCTCTTACTTAGTATCCATTCTTATCTGAAAATAATTTATGATACAGTTTTTTTCATTCCTAACGAGAATAATGCAGATTGAAATTTAAAGCATGTAAGCAAGAACTCGATTTTGTATCAACTTTTAAAGTGAGTTTACATGCTTAACCAATCTGTCCTGTAATCTCTTATTTTGCATTTCTTCATAAATAAACATGTTGTACTCATATGCCAATTTTCATTCAAATCTGTGCCAAGGCAGCCACAGCTAATTTGCTCATTTCGCCTGGAATGACCTTATAGTTACAGTGCTTCTTGTATACCTAGAACGACAGTGGTGGGTCATAACTGATCCATGGCCTTTATTAATGTTATTCTTGACTTGTATGGGACTTAAATGCAAGTATTAAGGTTTGATGATTAATACGATGAATTTTAATTAAAGATTAATGCAATTTAGCTACTAGAGTATTGCATATTATAATATTTAATGAATAGCTACCATCGAGGAAAATTTTAATTTCTAATTTTAGAAAAAATATTTTGATATTTTGACAGTTATTTGAATTAACAAGATAATAAAACCTAATAAAGTTAAAGTCATACAGCTCGCTAACATTGCTTTAATTTCATTGTACAATTTAATGTTTTTTGAAAAATATAGAGGGAATTAAAAGAAAAGGTTAATACTTTGTTCTGGTTTGTGATTTCTTAGCATGTTAATTCTAACAACAAAAATATTTGGTGCTGCTCACACTTAGCATGAGACTATGTGCATTACTGTAGGTGCATTCTGTATTCTTACTGTTGTTATATGGAATACATCGATCTTATCGTTTATTTTTTGCGCAGCATGTCCCTAAAGGAACTTTGCGCCATAAAACCCCATTCAACCAACTTATCGTTTATTTGCATGAGCAATATTAATTGAGCTATTGAAGCCTTCGAACAATAATTGTTGGAAAGTTATTTTCAGTTGTGGTATGCATTTTTCTTAAATTTAACCATTTTTTTTAAATATTACTTGGTGTGCAAAAATCATATGGATCATACACATCATTCCTAACAACATCAATTTATTTGCGGAAATTCCTGAGTGGAAATTTTCAAGTGAGCTATGTATTTAACCGAATTAACCTTTGGCATATTATGTAGTATGCATGCATATCTGTAGATCATATACAGGCCTGCATAAAACAAAATTGTGTATTTAAATGGGCATTCGTGGTAATAGAAGAAATTGGATTTTCAAATGCATTATGTGTTAAAAAAAAAAACAATAAACGGGAGTTTTAGTAGACACACTTAGCTGGGCACGACTTATTGTGCTGACATTTGATGACATCACATTCGCCTCCCTGCCTGGTCAGAACTTAACTTGTTCATTTAGACGACAACTTTCACCTTAGTAAATTGAAAAGTTCTGTTATAGTATTGTGGATGCGTTTGAAATCGTTCCCTAATCTATACTGTGCGCATAATTTTTCGTTTTTTATGTTCAGTATACCCTCGATTAACCGAGATAGAATTATCCGGGTTGTGGATTAACTGAGACTCTAAAACTCTCACAATTTTTGTAAGTAATTTATGATAATAATAATGCTTGGAAATTGATCAAAATGAACCATTGTTAAGAAATCATGGAGGCCAATTTTGTCAGATGAAGAAAATGAAATTTCTACAGATGACCTCGATATTACTGATTTGCAGAGAAAAAAAATCATTGAAGATTTAAAAAAGATAAACTATTCTGAAAATGTGGACAAAGAATCCGTGCAACAATAGATTAACGAAGATTCGACATTGAAATGTTAACTTTTAAGTGACTGTTCTATCGCTTGTAATTCAGAAGAAAGAAACAGGATGGCGAGTAGTCAGAAAAAAACGGGAAAAACACAGTCAAGAAACGAGAAAACTACCAGTGTTTTCTTACGGAAAATACTTCAAATAATACAAAGAAATTATATAAACTGAATTCATCTTTAACAAAATACTGGTATTTATGATCCATATCGACTGTAGTTTTATTTAACCACTCGCCACCCTAAAGAAAGAATTTCGTGAAATGTAGTTGAAGTGATGAAGATAATCTTGCAACTTAGCAAAAATTATGACAGGTTGACGCATTAGTACATACTGAGACATTACTTAATTACTTGGAGTTAGATGAAGGTAGACAAGCTGAAAAAAGGATAGTAAAAAATTTGCGAAGTAAAGTTTGCCGAAATGCATATGAAAGACGAAAACAGACTTCGATTATTTCATTCTACTCAAAGAGTGAGCTAAACTACATTTCTAATTTTTATATTGTACTAATTGTAAATCTAAGTAACATTAAAATTTATTTTCTTTCTCTTTTCTTTGTATTAATTAAATTATTAATGTCCTATTGTATAACAATCTAAGAATTTTTATCCTTTTTCCAAAATTTTGTATCAAAATTTTCACAAATTCAATTAATCGGATATTAGTTAATCCAGGATGAAGCATATCCTGGTTAATCGAGATCCTGCTCTATATAGGTTTTGTTTAGACAAAATCAACTAAAAATACTAACAATATGCAAAACATGTGCTACTTTTAACTATATATATCATAAAACACTCTACAAATCAACATCATACAATATAAAAATTAAGCATTTAAATGTTTTGAATTTAAAATATGAATTAAAAATCAGATGGAAGAATTTAAAGTGATTGAAAACTCTATCTAATTGTCCTTACAATGTTCTCACATTTTTCAGCCCAAGAAATGCATCTTCATCTATGAGCTGCAGTTGAGAATTTCCCTTAAGACTCCTGAAAATATAAATTAAAAGCATTCTTACAAATAATATCCGGTAAATATGTTGATAAATGCTTTGAAAGAAAACCAAAGCATGTAATAAACTACCATGCATGATTTACCAAGAGTCTAGTACAGTTATTTTTTAAAATTTATTGATAATTTTATGTTGCGACTCTGATCAGAAGAATATAAAGTCAGATACTGCAAAATACCGAAACTAAGCACCCATTTAGCAGACAGAAAAATCTAACAATTTTACGACAAGCATTTAATTGTAGATTTTATGAAAAAAGTAAAGAAAATTAGGAGGGTGGAGGATATATTTGAAATTTATAAATTTCCCAGAATCTGCATAATTTGCAAAATACATAACACGGAGTGGGAGTTATTTTCTGTATTTTAGGGTATTTAATTATATAAAGGGACACCGAATATCAAATATAAGTGAAAAACATCGTATAGGGCATCAATATCAAATGCATATGTTGAAATAATAATTAAAATTAATTCCGTTTAATTATTTTCTCATTAGCATGTTACAACTTTATTGTTTTAAGTACATGTGTCATAAAATATATTTTTTAAACCACATCTGTTTAAAATATGAATAGGTTATTTCAAGTCTTATATATTTTATATGTCTATTGTATTTTTTTTTCAGGAATAAACATTCAGACTTGATTATTTTAATATAAAGTTGTATAATTCTAAAGTGTAGACTGTGAAAATCAAGAGAAATTCAAGAGAAAAAAATCAGTGCAAAGAGAATTCTAGAGTGTGTGGTAAAAGGAAAAGAAAGGTGTTTAAATTTCAGAAAAAGATAACAATGAAATCATTATTTATAATATATTTTTTAATTTAATGTAATTTGAAGTTATTACTATAAAATTATTTCAAGAATAAATATTATGTAAGGATTTTATAATATGTATTTGACTGAAAACTAAGCATTTCTTAAAATGAGATTTCAAATGCATTAGATTTTAGACACCCTTTTTTATAATATCATTTTCAGATATTTATATTCTATATTAATGCACTATTTATAGAATATTTCATTCTATTAAATTTACTTGTTAATATTGATACTGACTACATCAAAGCTGACTAATTTTTGTCATTATTTCATTATCACGTTATCGAAAATAATGCCTTTTTATATATAAATTGAGAGCAGACCACAGGAAACATGTTATAAAATTCAAATGTTTATTTCTATGAAAGAAAATTTATTATTAATAATACATTGCTATATGGATATACAGATGGTACAATTATTATTTCTGTTCATGATAAGAAATCTATATCTTTCTGAAACATGCTCTTCTAATTTAGAATTCAGTACTATTCATTCAAATAATTCTAGTGTTAATTTTATGGATGTTAAAATTAATAATTTATTAATAAAACTCTAACATTGAACATTTGTGATAAAGTAATGCTTTTTCATTTAATGCTATTAATTTTACCAACTTCAAATCCTGTTTACATATTATATATATAAAACCCTTCCGTGTATAACAATTCCGGGGTCAACCTATCCAAGAGAAAAAGAAACTCATTCACCAATGAAAACGTGTCATAGTCGTAATGGAGCGTTCTCATTGATCAGATTTACAGTGGGAGCTGTAAATGACGTCACTACATTTTACTTCACTTTGAAATCTTTCCACGATTTCAAAAAGTATATTTAATTAAAACTTTTTATTAAAGGAAAGAGAATGTGCGTTTTAAATGCAATATTGTTAAAATTTTTATATTCGGGTTGCTTTAATATTTTTTCTTTAAAGCCGTGAATGACTCTTGAGAATTTCAAATCTTTAAAAAACATTCTGAAAAGTTACCTCCGATTTTAAAGGCAATCTATTTTCTGACCAATGAAACCGTTCCATAGTCGTAATGGAGCGTTCTCATTGGTCAGATTTACAGTGGGAGCTGTAAATGACGTCCCTACATTTTACTTCGCTTTGAAATCTTTCCCCAATTTCAAAAAGTATATTTAATTAAAACTTTTTATTAAAGGAAAGCGAAGGTGCGTTTAAAATGCAATATTGTTAAAATTGTTATATTCGGGTTGCTTTAATTTTTTTTTTTTTTTTTTTTTTTTTTTTTTTTTTTTTCTACAGTTGTGAATGACTTTTGAGAATTTCAAATCTATAAAAAACATTGTGAAAAGTTACCTCCGATTTTAAAGGCAATCTATTTTCTGACCAATGAAACCGTTCCATAGTCCTAATGGAGCGTTCTCATTGGTCAGATTCACAGTGGGAGCTGTAAATGACGTCACTACATTTTACTTTGCTTTGAAATCTTTTCACGATTTCAAAAACAATATTTAATTAAAACTTTTTATTTAAGCAAACCGCGGGTGCGTTTTAAATTTCATTATAATCCCCAGCCCCATCTATCAGATAGTTTTGCTATAGTTTTAAATGCAAATTTCTGTTGAAATTCTTTTTTTGTTAGATTTTTCCCTCTCCAAGATTAATCGCTGTATTTATCAAAATTGTTTCAGCCTAAAGTGGCTATGATTGACCACAGTTGTTGTAATTTTTTATCATTCTTTAAAAATGCAAACACGTCATTTTGACGGGATATCTTCTAGTTCTATAAATAATAGTCATCGTATCAAACTTTATGTTCCTCCCTAGTCATACGGCCTAATATTGATCAGAACAACACTCTAAAAAATAAAAGTCTAAATTAGACAAATTTACATATATATATATGTGTGTAAATGCCTAAAATTACACACCTGACATGAAAATTACGCACTTTTTGCAGTTTTTCCCGTTTTTTATGTCCATTTTAGCTTAACAAACTAAATGTGTATTTTGTTATCACTTGAAAAACATAAATAAATGTGTAAATGCTGAAAAATGTCTGAATTTACATAAATTGGTACGTTATTGAAAGATACACATAATGATATACACATAGGTAAGAGTGTAAATTTCTAAAGTCACCCACTTGTCATAAAACATACCTATTTAAATGTGTGTTTAGTTTGTGGCATTAATTTTGTAAGTTTGTTATCAGTGCATAAACTCATAAAAATGTGTAAATGTAGATTACCCCTGAAATTACACTAATTATTGTGTTGAAAAAAGTATAAATGCGTGAATTTTAAAGTAGACGTTACGAAAGGGATAGGAGGCTTACTATAGGAGGCTTATTTTAGTAAACCCATTCCATAAATAACATGGTGTCATTGTTTTGCTGTAACAGTATTTTTAAGTAATAAATTAATATATTTATATATTTTTATAAGATACTCTGACCACCTCTCTCACTCTCCCCGTTTCAGCAGCACGTGAACATTTAAAAGAAGTTAAAAAAATTTAATCTCGACACATTAACAAATGTAACAAATATTTTGTTACATGTAACGTAAAATTTTTTTCATTTAATTAGTAAATTTTAATTTCATTTTCTGAATTCCCTTTTAAAATTTGTACATCAAATATAAGAATGCTTGATTGTATAATTATAGGTTTTGATTAAATCGTAACTTCTTTCAGCCATCGCACAGACTGCTCTTTTTCACAATTTTACTTGTAATTTTCAGTAATAGTGCTAGATTTCATTCTTAAAGCGACATTAGGAAGACTTCATAACGAGGCATTATAATAGAGATATAATACCACTTTATGCTTATTCATAAAATTAAATTATATTTTTTGTACTGTTGGTATTCTTTTTTGCTGCCCCCTCCCCTTAATTAAAAGGATAGTAGTTTAATCTTCAGTAAAATCTAAAAACTATTTCGAAGCATAGAAAACTAAAATCGTAATCTTCGTTGACTTGGCTTCATCATGTTTAAGTTGAAAACTAATGGTGCGTCCAGCTGATTGCAGGCGCTCTCGTTCAGAAAAATGTAGTATATAATAAGTTATTCTCTTATAAAACATAAGGAATGTAATGTCATACGTCCGTATTACCTCCAATTTTTTTTTTATCTGGTTTGTTTATATTTATGTATAAATGTATCTGATACATGTTGGATTGTTTTTTATGTATAAGAATTTTTTACACGTATAATTTACTTGCCTTAAAAAATGTCAACATTACATAATTCCTGATAAATGTCTATTAAAATAACAACTGTTGTATCTAAAGTCATTTATTTCTTGAAAAATTTTCATATTAAAAAGAATTTATGAATGTATGTTAACAGTAGCAAAATAAACATTAACATCATTTTTTTTAAGTGGGGGGGTGGGGGTGAGGTGTTAAATTTTGGTTCGGTTGTGTGAAAGATATTATAGTTTATTTATAAACTATTATACAAATGTATACCATATCTATAAATTATATATTCTGATTTATAAGTTAAACAATTCATCTGAGTTTTATTTATTTATTTATTTATTTTTTATTATGAAACTTATAATGTTAACTAAGTTTATCATCGATTAAAACTATAGCGTTGCTTTTGAGTTTCTAAGTTACATTTCCTAATTTTGAAAAATTAATTTTTTAAATTTTTTATCTTAATTACATTAAATTTTCAGCTGTGTTTTAATTTGAAAATATTACATCGGAAGAACTATGTTCCACTAAAATAGTAATAGTAAAGAACACATAATTTTTTCTTGTTAATTATAGAATTAATAAAAATACACAGAAGTAAATTGCAAAAGGGCGCAAATACGTTGATTTAAAATAACTCCAGATCAAAAATTCTGAAGAAAATTTATATTAAAGTAATGGCTTTTTCTTCAAATATGCATTTTTCCATTCCAATTTTGCATATTATTACAGAACTTATATGTCATAAAACATATGATTGTATGTATATAAAAAATTATAACAGTTGTGTCATAATGAATATTCAAAATCAAACTTATCATTCTCTCCCTCCCCCTCTACATAAATATCCCCCGCCGGGTGAGTTTTATACACTTAAGACACAAATGTAATTATCAAATAAATTCTACGAGCATTAATTTTGAAAATTTATAAGAGTCAATTGATATTTGGATAGAGACACAGTATTTCTCGTTTTATTTTTTACTATAGCTGTTAAATAAAAATACACATTAGTTTGATATCTAAAATTTTAATTAGAATATCTGAAATTTTCATTTATGAAGATAGGATTAATTTCATTAATGTTAAAATATATTTGTATTTTTTTTTTTTTAAGACACAAATTTCTAAATATAAATTTAATGCAAAAGATGTTACTTTAATGATTCAACAGCTTTTTTGATAGTCCTGATAATATTTTATATGGCAAATTCTTTGTAAGGATGAATATTTATGAAAAGAAATCAATTCAACATGTAATATAGGTGATTTATGTATATATAAACAAATCAGCTAAAATATTTGCAGGTAATATGTGTGTGTGTGAGAGAGAGATGAAGTTTACACACATTTTTTTATTTTTTTTTATAGTATTTTAAATTTTACTTTTATAACTGTATGTAACACAGTACCTTCAATATAATTGACTTTGTATCTTGAGTCTGAAAAATAAAAAATGAAAAATTGAGTCTGAACTCTAAAAATAAAAAGTGTGGAGATTGCAAGTTTACCAACTATGATTATTCCATCTGATTAGTCTAAAATCTATTATTAATTTATTACTTATTTTTCTTTATCTTAATTTTTAATTGCATGTTCTGAATAATATATAAATGAGGGGAAAATATAAAATTAAAAAGCAAGGAAGAACATAGAAAATAAAATAGCAGTTTTTATGTGTATATTTAGAGGAGAGTGGGGAGGAATGGGACACTTTTTACAAAATAATAAAATCAACTTTACTTGACACAAATACAAAAACTTTGATTTATAGAATACAAAATGAAACACGTTCTAATGTCCTTGAGTAATATAGAAACATAATTTGAAGAATCAATTTTATAATTAAAGAAATTGAAAATGTCACAATGTGTCCCATACTTCCCCACTAACAGAGAAGTAATATTTGTACTATGATGGTTGATGAGGAATATCAAAAACTAATGTCTTAAATGGCTATATGCTGAATTTTAGATCCGTAGCTGCTATAGTAGCATAGTTTTAAAGGGAGGGGTAAAGTTCTAAAAACTTATTTATAGGAAGTTTTTAAGAGGAGGGGAGTGAGTGTGGTAGGCTGATTTGGAGCTTATGATGCTACACTTGTAATAGTGGATGAGAAGTGTGTACATCACTATGATCCCGAGTCCAAACAACACTATTTCATCGCATCCACTGTCACAAATCTAGCCCCATAAGCTAATAATCAGACTTTCAACTACCCCCCCCCCCATTTTACTCCTCCATACAAAACTATATGAATATTGCAGCTACGGTTCTGAAACTAAGCATAAATATATCGATATTCTTCATAAACCCGTTGCAGTACAGATATTTCATATACACTAGGCACAATAGTTATAGAACCTCCATCGAATATGCGTATTTTTCATATTACGCAAAGAACTGTGTAAATTACAATAACACAATTATATGTGTTTTTTGCGTAATACATATTTATCAATGTAATCACAGAAGATTACACAGATCAATGAGTAAGAATATAACACAGATATATGTGTATTCTTGCGCAATTTACACATTAATGTGGGTATTTCATGAGTGATCACAATAACTTTTACACACTTAGTGTTATCATCAAATTACACACTGAAATGTGTATTTTGAAATTTACACATTAGGCGTGTATTTTGGCAATTTACACGCAAATTTGCACATATAAACAAATCGTTTTTGTATCATCGATTTACACATTTTTGTGTGTAAATTTACACTTTTATTTTTTAGAGAGACCTTGTTCAAACTTAGCAATGCTTTTAATCCTATTCTATTTTCATAAAAAGAATATCTTGGCACTACTCTATAGTATTTCCCGTTTGTTATAATCAAAACATATTTCCCGTTTTTATTAATCTATTTTCCATCTAAATACGGTATAACTTGTCATATCAGGTTTAAGAACTCTGCTAAAATTAATGCTTAACCGATATTTTTAAGATGTCTTCCCCTCCCTCAAATCGTAAAAACTTAAAAAATGTAAACTATAGATTCCTGAAATTCTTTAAAATAACACAATAATTCCGTAAAAGCGGAAATTCCAGCAATTTTCCTATCAGAACTTCTTCCCCCCCCCCCTTTTTTTTAAGAGCGGAATGACATTATTGAACTGCAAGACAAAAAAAATTAACAATGCTAAAATTGAATATAATCGGAAGATAAAATGCTATCGTGCAAAAGCCATTGTATCACTGCTAATAAATATTTTCAAAAGAACTGCTATAAATGCATATTAAGTTATTGCATTTTCCCTCTAGACCTATGACTTTTGTGTTTCTTTCAAAATAGTTTAAATAATAAATTAAAAATTTTTAGACTGACAATTTTTTCAGAGAATATCTGAGCTTTTAACTGTTTGGCCGAACTGTTATTTCTGACTTGATATTATAGCAAGTTAAACATATCACTCATGCACAAGAAAAGTGACAGACTTCGACAAAAGTCAATTTCACAGGAGAGGCAAAATAAAATTTGCATGAATTTACTGTTTCATGCAATTACAGCACTTAGCACTCTTTAGACGAATAAACACATAAAAGTATAAATCCCTTAAGAATAAAGACGTAGATGAGGTTTTGAGAATTGAATAAATCTACCTTCCTACATAATTCACCCATCTTCTGTGGTCACGAATAGAAAAATTGCGAAATAATATATATTATGTATGACAAAACTTAACCCTCATTTGGAGCATCTATAATACGGAGTACGCCAATCAGTTATTTTTGGCTGTAGATATCAAACTATCTAATCATAAGCCTTCACTTTTCCTCTATCTTCCTAGAAATACTTCCCGTGTTCAATGCGCCTAGCGAATCCGTTCTGTTTTCCCCTTTAAACTAGTTCTTGTAAACGCTTCACGTTGGTGAACTTAGTACTCTACCCCTCCAAGTATTCCAAAAAATTACTGTGACTCCTGAAGATTATTTGTGTAATTAACAAGAGCTTTAAGAAGAGGAGTCCTGTAACGGTGCATCTGATAACGTTCATTGAACTGTCTGATCATGAAACGGACTCAGAACTTAATGGAGACATTCTAGAACGTCCGAAAGCTTCGTATCCATTCTTCTTCGTTTTTCTGTTATTTATCTAATTTCTTTCCTTAATCAATTTTTAATATGGTTCCTGATCAGATTAAAAATATATACTAGGAGATATATCTAAAAAATTGAAGCAGAAGATAGAAAATCAATCTAGCGTACTCCATATGCTGACCCTCCAAAATTGCACTGTATGCAAGCCAATCCCACTAATGTTCGTATTCAAAACTTACTTCAACTTAGAAAACCTCGGTCAAAGACACAAATTCATGATAACATTTGATTGGATATTATCAAGGAGACGTCCAATCAGAATTAAAAATGAATACCGTTTAATCGAACATTTTATTTGACCGAGATCTTCGGTATAACTCGGGGTGGAAGTAGTTAGTAAATGCGAGCGTTAGAGTTAATGCAATAAAATACAAAATGAAGTTTTGCTAGACTTTTATCAGTTTTCTAGAGGGTGAGCGATATTATGTCTTTTTATTTTAAAAGCACGTATTTCGTTACATAATTCGTTAACGATTATCATTTGTAAATTTTATGCTCTAGAATTGTTTGGAATGAAATATCGTTTATAACTGTTATTTTTTAAAACATTAATTTAAATTATCATTCTAATCTAAAATAAGTTAAACAAATATATACTTACAATTTAGCGATTTCGGATCCTTCAAATGCTCTACTGTCAATTTTCTGAATCATGTTGAAATCAAAATTTCTGAAAATAAAATGCGTGTACATTTATATATTTTTATTTTCGGTATAAATTTAAAATAATAATAATAATAATAATAATAATAAATAAGAATTAGGGTAAACTTTTAAAAATAGTAGATGAACACTCAATTTTTTTAATTTATTTCACTGTGATTGAAACAAACGATCTGATTTTTTTTTCGTGGTATTACTTTATACTCATCCTTCTGTTGTGGAATAAAAAATTACTTTTTTTTTACAATTAATTTATAGATAGCTAATTATTACATTGCCACAAGTGGAGTGACAGCTGGGGGAAATTGAATTTGTTGAACAATTCTGTTATAGATAAGGTAAGTACGCATTATTATTTTATTGTTTGTATCGAAAAAAATTCTCCATGTATAGATTGATTTTTTTAAAAGAATGCTTAGAGAAATACTTTCGAATATTTTTTAAAAAGGCCAAGAAATAGCATTTAAAAAAGAGAGTAAAAGCATAAAGATATTGTTAGATTGCTTAACATTAGTAAAACTGCTATATAAAATTTTCTTAGAAATCCAGAGCATCATGGTAATAAAAAAAGAGACAGCAAAACACATAACATGCCTCTTGATAAAAAAAATGTTTTCCAAAAATTCAAAAAGAAATATTCTGTAATTTCAAAACTCCGAATGCAAAGATGACTAATACATGTGTCGTGTCAATCTGCGTACAACTATTTAAAAAAAGTCTTAATTTTCAAAAAGACAAAATACCATCCAAAGTGGACAAAAATGCATATATCTAACCACTTATCATAGACGAGAGATCACATACATTGGACCACGGAATGAATTTTTCTCTTTTTCTTACATAAGATGAAGTTCAATTTAGATGCTCCTGTTGAATACATGGTTTATCCGGAAAGTATTAGGACTGATTTTCTTCCGCCGCGACTGTACTTCGGAGTGTGCGCGCACCGGCAAGATTCTGTAGAGGGCACTCCTAGCTAAGGAACAAGCGGCTGTTCAGTTGTTTCCGAGAAGCTTATCAGGACAGGCATTTTTGCGCGACCTGTTTCTGTGAGTGGTGCAAGTCGAAAAATGCAGCGTTCGTTAGAGCAGTTATGCGTTCGTTATGCGATTAAATTCTGTGTGAAACTGCGACAGAGACGTTTGATATGATCAAGCAGGCTTACCCAAATATTGCTTTAGTAAGAAGTGGTGTGTTTCGGTGGCATCAGGCCGTTTTGGAGGGCCGGGAAAGGTCGCCGATGAAAATCATGCTGGAAGACCTTCGACATCGACAAACACCGACCATGTGACTCGTGTGCGCAAAACTTTGAACTCAGACCATCGACTAAATATTCGTTTTATTGCCCAGATGGTAAATTTACCAAAATCTGTGGTTCATGATATTGTGAGGGAGCATTTGAACATGCGCAAGGTGTGCGCGGCTCACACCGCCTTTCTTGTGAACAGCTACCTGACCAAGGCCAACATCCCAACGCTTCCGCAGCCGCCCTACAGCACAGATGTGGCTCCCCTGGACATTTTTTTTGTCTCCTCGCCTGAAAAGGCCGATGAAAGGCAAGCATTTTGAGACGAAGAGAGGATCCAAGCATCATGCACCGCGGATCTCAAGGCTATTCCGGAGAATGCCTTCCGTGACGCCTTCAATGCTTGGAAATTGCGCTGGCAGAGCTGCATCGACGCAGAAGAAGACTATTTTGAAAGTTTTGAAAGAATTGTAATGATTGGCTCAATAAATTTTTTTTAAATCGACTCAGTCCTATTACTTTCCGGACACACCATGTATTTGTTTTAATGGCATTGTATCAAGAATGGGGAAGAAGTTTGTTGCATTCGATATATAATAGGGGGAAATTTGATGATCTGACTAGCAGTCGGATATCCTATAAAAACGATCCTGCTTTTTTTAAATGGTCAGAACCATAAAAATTTTATCTGATTGCTGTTATCTTCATTTCTTCCTCGTGGTAATGTAGATTATCTTGAGCAGATTGGATATTTCAAGCAAATGGAGCAGTGATTGACACAGCTCTTGATGTTGAAAATTGGTTCCAAACAAATAAGGTCCATGTTTTGACATAGCCAGCTAAAATCTCTGATTTGTACATAACTAACTAGTCAGGTATGGCAATCCCAAAACTTTCTCCTTTCTCCCCCATGTTAATAATTTCTGAAAAATGTAGCTTAGACGAGTCACCGATCGAGTGGTTTAGACCAAAATCTAGTTAGCAACAACTTATGTCGACTTCTAACTGCATCTGAAGTTTGATGAAAATGTGTACATCAGTTTCTGAGATACAGCTATTGCAAAATATTAGAAACTTTTGCATAAAACGGTCACCTGCTGAGTGATGTACACCAAAAACTACTCACAATCAATTTTTATCAGGTACAAACTGAATTTAAAATTTGATCTAAATCCATGTATTAGTTCTTGAGATACAGCTATTGCAAAATCTGAAAAAGGCAGCATATCAATGAAACTGTAGAGCAATTTACACCAAAAAGTAAACAACAATAATGTATATCAGGGACTAACGAAATCTGAAATTTAATGAAAATTCGTGAATTAGTTCGTGAGATAGAGCTATTACGATAATCATGAACAATGCGGCACAACAGCACCACCTGTTGAACCGATTTGCACCAAAAGGCAACCAGCACCAAATTATATCAAAGACTAACTGAATCTAAACTTTCATTAAAGTCCGTGTATTTGTTCTTGAGATAGAGCTATTGTGGAAATTAGGAATAAAGCATCATAGTAGCAATATACACGTACCTGTTGAGTGATATGCACCAAAAACTAATCAGTTTTAGTTTATATCAAGGTCTAACTAAATATACAATTCTTTTGAATTCCGTGCATTAGGTCTTGAAATACAGCACTCACAGAATTTTTGTCACATACACAGTGAAGAGGAACAGTGTCACAAACAGGCTCACAGACCGACATTTTCTAATATATATGAAATCGTGTTCAGACCTTCTAAAGCGTATAAATCCATCGAAAACTGGAAGTCGAAATTTTCCTCGAATCCAATATTTTCTTCTCTATAAAGAGAGAAGAAAGTAAAAATAAATGAGCCACATTAATTCGTCACGTGTATAATGAAGTAAACAATCTGTTGTTGAGCTTGGGAATACACTGAACAACGTTTGAGAAAACTTTTGTCAAAGTGCTATACAAACACTCTCTGATTCAATGCAAAACAGTCTTTCAAGTGATAAAAACAAAGGGATAGAAAACTTTTTACTAGTACTTCAATTTTCATGCAATACGTATGTGGCCTTCTACTTTTTTTAGAGAGTTTCATGTGAGCAACACAAATTATGGTATTAAAAACAATTTTTTATTATTTTGATTTTTAATTCATATATTTGTTATTGTATCAAACATGTGAAATTTCTACTACGAAAGTTTACATGCATTTTTGTAATCTATATTTTATGTAGTAGAAATTAATTATTTAAATCATTTTATTATTTTTTATATATATTAAAGAATATATAAAATTAATATTTTTTCTGAAACTGCAATCTCCTTATTCATTTATTGTTATTAATTATTTTGAAATTAAAAGCATCCATTGCTGAAATTTGCTCCACAATGAATAATATATTTTCTTTCTTTTTTTCAACACTGGGGCATGACGTATACGAAAGATTATGATAGCTGAATTTCTTATGAGTGTTTTCATATAAGTGTTTTTTTTTTTTTTTTTTTTTTTTTTTTTTTTTTTTTTTTTTTTACATTTAGATAATTTGAAGAAATAAACTTAATTTTAATGTAGTTTCAAAGTTATAATTTAAAAATGTAGAACAAATATTTTTACTTACAGCATTTCTGTCTTCATCTTCACTGAACTACTTGGCAAATGTTTAATTCTATTGCTGTCCAAGTCACTGCAATATTACAGAGTAACATTTTATATTCTTAAAAGACTATTGATAATGGCTTATAATGAAACAAATTAAGCTAAAAATTTTGTAAAAATGATATAACACATTTATTTTGATTAGAGTATGTTTGATTATACAAAGAAGAACATTTTCAAAATAAGTTTGTTATTATTATTTATTTATTTATTTATTTATTACGTGAAATACGTGAACAGAGTGAAAAATGTAAAAATCGGGAATCGAATCCCGAACCTTCGGAATAGCGCGGAAAGTGCTCTACCGTTTAAGTCGCGAGAACGATACCCAGCTTAGCATCTATACTCAGATATCTCGGTAAGGCTGGAACTACAGTATCGGCTTGGACGTTTTTCACTCTGGTGGTCTATGCCTAGTTAGCATAGCATGTGATAATTCAAGTAATAAATGTTCAATAATTTCAAGCGTAGTTTCATGTTGAAAATTAATTGAAAAATTAATTTTTAAAATATATATGTTGTTACAGATGATAGGTTCATTTGTATCTCATGTTACGTCACAAGATTGTGTGCTCATGAAGACTATTCCATCTTATGGTGTAGTTGAAGCCTTACCGACATATGAGAGAGAGAGATGCTAAGCTGAATATTGTCATAGTGCACTGTCTAAAATGATGCAACGCGTAGCACTTGGAGCGCTATTCCAAGAGTTCCGGATTCGATTCCTGGCTTGGAAATTTTTTTTATTCTATTGGTCTACTCTTACTTAGCAATGTGATAAGTCACGTAATAAATGTTCAATAATTTTAGTGTAGTAATTTTAAACTATTGAAAATTAGTTAAAAAATTAATTAAAAATATATAGTTTTTTTTTCTTTTTAAAAAGTAAGGATTTGATAAATAATGTCACTGCATAATGAAAATCTGTGCAAAGATAAACATAAAATAAAATCAAACAGGGTTTTTTTGAGCGTGAATTAATTTCTATAATTGTTACAAACTTTGCCATAAAAGCTCTCTGCAAATTTTATGTAACTAAAGGGACACTAAATCAATGCAAGTATCCTCGCTGCGTTAAAAGCATCTTTATTTATTACCGGGCAGTGTATGGTAAATAAAATTTTGACAGATAAATTATTCTGTTATTCAATTTAATTTTTAGTATTAAGTATTGTTCCATTACATATGTTACAGTATTATTCAAAATTGAAGTGATGGTTTTGAAGGTACTGTGTCTCCTTAACTTGTGAATTGAAAGCTAGATTTGGTTTGTAGTAATGCATTCTTTATATTTGACTTATTAAATGAAAGGCGACTTACATGGCAAATATTATTAATGTTATGTTTATTTATAAATAATTTGCATAGATAAAAAAAATGGATCGTATTTCCCAACGCCTTCTGTACCAATTTATGTGGAATTTAAACAATATAAAACTTACACCATATAAATGATGCTTTTCGTATCAACATACTGTAAGTTTGGAACCATCTCTAAGCCAGATTGGATAATTCTTCTGCAAGAAAAAAAAATAATGTTATTGCGCAAGAATGTTTTATTACACAAAATAAGTTTTTGAATCATAATATTGAAAAATATTAAATAACTAAATAAATATTAAAACTAATAAATATTAAAACTTACAACAATAAAAAATTATAAATAAGCATGCATCTCCTTTTTTCTTTACATAAATTTATCTTATTTTTTACATTCTATGACACAATGTACTATTATGAAATTTACTCTTGTAGTAGTCACCAAATCAGTAAGTACACTCTAAGGAAAGACAGATGTTTCGTTATTAACTAAAATGTACTATAATCACTAATGAAAATATACAATAACCTCTTTCGAGTCACCTAAGATAAAAAAAAAAAAACCTTTATATTTACAAATCTCACAAAAAAATTATCTTTGAAATATAAAGAAAAATTTGTAAAAATAAATTTTTATTAGCTGCCTGTAGTTTTCGTAAACGTTTCTGAATAGCCTCCTTTAACCCCTTCGCCACGGGAGCTTTTTACAAAATTTTTAATGCTTTGTTACCGGTTTTCAAAAACAGAAATTTGTGCCTTATTAAATCGAGACAATGCTCTGATTAAAATAGGCAAATTTTACCGGTGGGAATAAACAAGGATTCTTAAGCTTTTTTGCGGCACGTATACGTGTCGCTCGTTCCCAAGGGGTTAAGCATCCGGCATATTTTTTTCCTTATGTTTAATGATTCAAAAATTATTGATATAAAAATTATTTGTATGGGGATTTGTTTATGAGTACTTTACGCATTTATTTATCGTATGCACTTAAAAAATATTAATAATAATATCGTTTTTGTTTTTAATAAGCAGTTGAATTCAAATATTATGTGACGGAAAAACCGGTTAGGAGCATTTAAAGTGCATTCATAAATTATTTCGGCCCAAAACACATTTTTTTCCGGATGCTGTGTGATGTTAAGTAATTTTTACAACTTTAGCCAACATGTTTAACTGAAAAACATATCAAAATTAACATTTTTCTGTTACTCTTGTATGCACAGTTTCAACTATGCAGAAAAAAGGTTTAGTTAAAGATCTGATATCATCCAAAAAATCATTTTACCGGGGAAATTAAAACTGATGAATTCATTTTAAAAGCAACTCGGAAAGTTTCTGACAATGACGGGAAGCTAATAAAAATTTATTTTTATAAATTATTCTTTAGATTTTGAAAATAACTTGTTTTCCGGTGTTTCTAAAGGTATAGGAATTCTTTTCGGATTATTGCATAACTCCGAAGCAGTTATCGAATATTTTCGTTGGTAATTATATAAATTTTCTTAGTGTAAGAAACATCTGTCTTTTTTTTTTTGCAATGTAGTATGTATTGGTCACTAGAGATAAGTTGAACATAGTTCTTGTTTAATCTCAGCTTCGTTAGACAATCTGAATTTCAGTTAAAAAATCGGTTTCGGGTGATAAACTAGCCGAAATTTTATCGCAAAAATGTATCCGCTAAGTCTCGTTTTTAATTCCGGCAATTTCAGCTCATACACCAGCAGAGTACAGCGTGTCAAAGACTCTGTATCTATAACTACCTCTAACTATTCTCTAGCTCTACTACACCTAACAAATAAAAAACTTCAAAAATGAAAAATGCATGTTTTCATCTTGCAATTTGTCGTTCTCCGTAAGTTGAAAATGTAAAACATAAGATAGGAAACGCTGATTTTAATGATGGATTTTTGCAGTTACACTGTCAAAGAAGGTATACTATTTATAGGCCTAAAAGACAATATTCTATTTAATATTATTTTTTATTTTATAATTAAAATATTAATAAATATAATTTAAAAAAGGATCTATCTTTTTTATAACAAAAAAAATCTTTAAAATTATGTAAATTTTAAGCCAAAGAAGTAGAACCTTCTTAAAAATACAAACGCTAAATCGTATATCATCTTTCAGTTGTTTCTGCCATGTATTATTAGGCAATTTAAACAGTAGTGTTAAAGGCCAGATAGTAAAAAAATATACTGTTTACAGTTGTTGAGTGTTACGTGTAATATATGTATGTACAGGTTACAAACAACCTGTACGTACGTATATTACATGTTACACTCAACAACTCTCAATAACTGTAATTTTTTTTTTTTTTACTATGTGGTTGTTAACACTATAGCTTCAATTGCCTAATAACATATGGGCAGAAACAACTGAAAGATTATATATGATTTAGCGTTTGTATTGTTAAGGGGGGGGGGGGTTCTACTTTTATGGCTTAAAATTTACATAATTTTAAAGTTTTTCTTTCTTTAATTTTTTTCTTTTATAAAGAAAAGGGATATCATTTTTTCATTATATTTATTAATACTTTAATTGGATATAAAAAAATATGAAAATAGAGTATTATGTCTTGTTAGACTATGAATAGTATGCCTTGTATGTCAGTGTAATTTCAAAAATCCGTCATTATAATCAGCGTTTCCCTACCTTAAGTTTTACACTTCCGACCTATGGAGAACGAAAGATTGCAAGATGTAAACGTGCATTTTTCCTTTTTGAAGTTTTTTTTTTATTTATAAGGTATTGTAGAACTAGAGAGTAGTTAGGTGTAGTTATAGATATAGAATCTTTTTGAAAACCTGATAATAGTCATTCTAAATTGAAGCACTTAAATTAGTCTATCGCAGAAAATGTAGACTTGATGAGAAAGTTAGGTACGTTTTGTGTAATTATTGTGTGCTAATTATAGAATTTAATAGCTTACAATTTATAATTATAAAAATGTATTACAATACTAAATATACAAGAAATTTATACAAAAAGGTGATGTCCCGATAGGCTAAAGAGACGCTAAAATGAAAAAACATTCTTGAATATAAAATTTTCACACTGGATTTTTTCTTTTTTAATATAGAAAATTTCAACTCAAGTAGGATTTTTTAAATTAAATTTTCTTTGCTTTTCTTCTCACATTATTATCACTTGGCTGTGAATTAATTTTGGACTAAATGTGCTACTAAGAACATCGAAAATAACTTTAATATTCCTTCAGAAATCTGACATTCTCAAAAAGACGGCTTACATTTAGCCCCGACGATGACGAATTTTTTAAGTTATAATGTATGTCAATAAGCGAAATGGACTTCAATTTAGGCGATTGTCAGTCTCCGTTTTTAAGAGCCCACACTAATGAGTAAAAAAATACCCGGATGATAATGTTAAGTCTAAAAGGGCGTTCTTTTCAAATATCTCGCTCAAATTTTAATATTTTTATATGATTTTTTTGCATAGGATAGTTGAAAATGATCTACAAACGAGCTAGTTTTTTTTTTTCGATTTTGGTTATATTTATTTTATATTATGATAGTTTCAATTTGAGATCCGGATTAAACCGGTTTCGAAAGTTAAAGTTTTTTTTTTTTTTTAAATGTAAAACCAAAATTGAAAAAGTAAAAACTAGCCGGTTGTAGATACTCCTCAGCTATCCTATGCAAAAAAACAAAACAAAACATGTAAAAATATTAAAATTTGAGCGAGATATTTGACAAGAGCGCCCCCATAGACTTAACATTATCATCCGGATCTTTTTCAATCAGTGGTGTGGGCTGTTATAGGGGGAGGTCATTGAGCCCACCCAATATTTATGTATTTGTTCAAAATTTTTTGAACCCACCCAATATTTTTCAAAAGTCAGCTCTACTGGCGATTTCCCAAGATCGCATAGATTTTGAGAAAAGCACATTTTTTTGTTACACACAAGTTTCGGTTTGTGGAAATTCAGGAAAGGTATTGAGGAAAACTGGAGATACATATAGTAATAGAAGAATAAAAACATTATTGCTAATGATTTCAGAAAAAAATTATCAGTAATTACGTGACATATTAACCATTAAAGACATGGGCGGTTGAGACATGAATAATGACAGGGGCGGCACTCCATGTACCATCGGCTTATAAAGCCCAGATAACAACTTTTAATGATATATTTGTTTACTATGTGAGGGAGTGACCTTTACATAAAGGCACTCTAGTGTTTCTGAGATCGTGACGTCAATAAGTTAACATGTGTAAGCGTAAAAGCGACATCTATCCTCTCTTTTACTTTAACTTTCTAGAGTGTGTGTGCTCTTTCGGATTTTACAGTTAGCTCGCGGTTATTAGTAATATGTTAATGTGAAGTATCTCAGTTTGCAGCATATAAAAGCTTGGGTTTGAGTGAATGAGGTGTGTCTCTGGCACTAGCCAGCGAGAGTGTGTGTCTCTGGCATTAGCCAGCGAGAGAGCATCTGTATGTCCAGCCAGTGTGTGAGGATCTCCGGTATTAGATAGCGAAGTGAAGTATTGTTCAGCGAAGTGCTAGCCGATTGAAAAGTAGCAACGAAGCCTCCAGTGAGCGGAAAGGAGTTCCGACAGTTGACTTGAGAGTTGGCCGGGGTAAGGAACCTCTTAGTTTCATTTGGTTTGTTTGTGAATAAAGGATTACCCACAGCCACGGGCTGTTTAATTAAGCTTTATTTAGCAGATCAGCCAAGAGATAGCGGAAGGTATTAGTAGGTGCCCCGACTGAGCTAGGCCGAAGCCTGTGAGTATGATTTAGCTGTTCATAGTTTTTTCATAGTTGTGTAAAATCAAGACTTGCTCCACTTCCCTTCAGCCTTTATCGTTTCAATAAACGTTGTTGTTTTATCTTAATCACTGAGTATGTCTACATTTAACCTCCACCACGACCAACCTAACGTTACAAATGACACCCAGTATGCATGTAACGTTACAACTATAATGCCCAGTAGCAGTATAAAGGCAAAAACTGTCAAATTGTTAAAAACAGACGTTACCATAGATTCATATATTTTCTGTACGGAACCCTTTGACAATATTTTTAATAAATATGAGTAGGACTAAGGAGTAATATATATATATATGTTGCATAAGTGTACAAGTTTGCAATATAATTAAGAGCAACTGTTAACAGTATTAAAAATATAACTACAACTGCAAATATAAAATCAACTGTCCATCTCTACTTTATTTCGTTTTATTTATTTATGTTATTTCTTTTATTTCAACCTTTCAATGATCTGGAATCCGAAAACTTAAATATAGTTTAATAATAAAGTATTAAAGATAGTGATTTCATTTTTAAAAAATCAAAACTTTGTATAAAGTAATCCCCAAAATTTTTATTGCATTCTGCAAACAATAATTATCTTCAATTGAAAAATAATTTTTTTTTTAATTTTTCTTTCTAAGATTAAAAAAAAGCATTATTTCAAAAGAACTTCGAACGTGATTTTCAACTTTAAGTTTTAAATATAAAGTTGATGTCTTTCAAACAATGGTTCAGATAATCTTTTCTTTTAATAGCTGAAGAAAATACAGACTGAGATTAAGAATGTTTAGTTTTTTTATGTAACTGAGATAAGCGTAATTCTCTTTTTTTTTTTTTTTTAGTCTTTTCTTGAGAGGGAGAGTAAAATATGCAAAAAAAAAAAAAAAAAAAACCTAGTTGGATTTGGCAATTTTAAAACTTTCTTTTATATCATACACGTTAATACTTCCAGAAAATGAAATGTACCAGTGTCACAGTTTAGATAATTTAGACTGAAATCTAATTTGCAGCAACTTACTTCAAGCTCTAACTCAGTCTGAAATTTCATAAAAATAATCCGTTTATTAGTATTTAAGGTAGAAATATCGCAGAAATTGTAAAAAAAAAAAAAAAAAAAAAAAAAAAAAAAAAAAAAAAAAAAAAAAACCCAGGATGGAAGTGCCACCTATTGAGCCATTTACTCTATCAGGGACTAATTTAATTTGAAGTTCGGTGAAAATCCGTGCATTAGTTCCTGAGATAGAGCTATTGTGATAATCATGAATAATGCTACATAGCAGCGCCACCTGTAGAGTGATTTACTCCAAAAACTGAAGAATGATGCTTTGTATCAGGAACTAACTAAATCTGAAATTTGGTGAAGTTCCGTGCATTAGATCCTGGGCTAGAGCTATTGAGATAATCATGAATAATGCCACATAGCAGCGCCACCTGTGGAGAGATAAACTCCAAAAACTGTATAATACTAATTTATATCAGGGACTAACTAAATCTGTAGTTTCATGAAAATTCGTGCATTAGTTCCTGAGATAGAGCTATTGCGATAATCTTGCATAAAACCACGTAGCAGAACCACCTGTTGTGGATTTCCAACAAAACGTAATAAAAAACCCATATTATATCAAGGACTAACAGAGTCTAAAGTTTTATGAACGTCTGTCCATTAGTTCTTGAAATATAACTATTGTAAAAATCGTAAAAAAGGCAACATAGAATTGCCACCTATTGGGTGATATACACCAAAAACTTATCAGATCCCGCTTATATCAAGGATTAACTGAATCTAAAGTTTCGTGAAATTCCATGCATTGGTTCTTGAGATAGAGCGCTCAAAATATTTATATCAGATACAGACAGACCGACATACAGAGTGACAGACTCACAGACAAACATTTTGTAAAAGCAAGTTTTTTTGGAATACCTAACTCCTAAAACGTGTAAATTCGTTAAAAACCGGAATTCGAAACTTTTCATGAATCAAAAACTTTCTTCTTGTAAAGATAGAATAAAGTAAAAAATGAAGAAGAAATGTGTTTAATAGCAGAAAAAGCCGATGATATTCCAAAATGCAATTTTTTTTGCGTTCTTGCTGAAAATTTGTTTTTAATGAGTTAAAGGACGTTGCTAATCGTATATTCTACAGCATATTATGGAAAAAAAAAACAACGGATCTCGTTTAAAATGGCGAAAATGTCGTGTAATTTTGCACCTTTCTCTTCTGCATGAAACACAGTAATTTATTTAGTGAATTATAGTTTTCATTATATTATGATGCTTGATAAACTTAAATTCGTTTTTTTTCTTTTTTGAAATAATGATGTAAAAAAAGTATATAACAGAAGGATCTTTGATACTACTAAGTTATCCCATCGATTATTTTTGCCAAATTATACAAATTGCCAAACTAATAGCCAAGTTATACATGCTGACATAAGTTTTATCATACAGCACGATAGTGCTGTAAACCAATGTCAGAAATGTCATTGTGTGTCAGAAACCAATTTTGATATCAAACATTTTGTTTAATGTAGTTATATTTCGAATGCAATGTTTTATCTCTTAATATGATTTTGGCGTTCCATGCCTACATTTTGTAATTTATGAATGATTTCGATCATAACCCCCCCGCCCTCCCTTAATATTATTTTTTTTAAGCATTGACTTCCAAATATTTAGCTATTTTTAATGCAATTTTCAATGTAATTTTTAGCCATTCTTCAAGTTCCGTTCTCCAATTTTTTTTTACATCCGGAAATCGATTTCGATTTCAAACTTTTTGGTTAATATGGTTAATTTCTTGATTACAATATTTTATATTATAACAGTGAATTTTTACCCTAGGGATTTTTTAATGTTTTACGACTTTCATCACAATTTTCAATGCAATTTTTGGGCTTTCTCAGTCTTTTTTTTTTTTTTTTTTTAAACATTTTTCAAAAGAATTCGATTTTAAATTTCTAGACTAATAAGAGTTTGGTTTCAAACTTTTATCCTTTACAGTAATTGTTTTGCTCTTTTATTTTGATATTCAGCAATTTTTAATGCAGTAAGCTTTTTTTTTTTTTTTTTTTTTTTTTTTTTTTTAGTTTAGTTTACGGCGATTTTCTTCAGATACGGAAAAGGAATTCGGTTTTTAATTTCTTCGCTAATGTGATAAATATTCTTCTTCTTAAAGATTTTTATTACGATTTTTTAGCAGTTTTTTTCGTATTTCAATGCTTTTTACATTATCAAATTAATTAGATTCAAAACATTTATCCAAGTAGAGTAAATTTTCAGTTCCGTGATTTTTGAAAATTTTGCCATTTTTGAAACGATGTTTACGTTTCTTCGCAACCCGCTTCGATTTTTTAGAGGTTCAATTTTTGGCCGAATTTATTAAATTCTGATCTCTTTTTTTCAAAGTTTATTCGAATTTTGAACACAATTTTTGAATTTTGTTTTATATTTTTATGAGATTTTTGATGTTTTTTGCGATTTGTAAGATTTTTCCACATTAGTAAAAATAATCCAACTTCAGTTTTCTAGCACATCTCTTTTCAACGAAGTTTAGACGAAACTCGTGCAGCATTTCTTAAATTTTTCGAGGTTTTTATTATGATTTTTAAAGTTTTTTCGCAATTCTTGTTATTTTTTGATGAACCCGGGCAACGCCGGGCAGAACAGCTAGTGTTTAAATAAATGGGCTCTTAAATGAAAATAAAATAATCACCCACTATACTAAAATTACGTTTAATGTATTTGAAATATCGTAAATAACACAGTAATAGACTTTTAATGCAGAGAAAAAGTTATAGCTCTCTTAGTAGTATTTACAATATGAATTAAAGGAAAAAAACATTAACAGGATCTCCATTAAAAAAAAAAAAAAAAAAAAAAAAAAAAAAAAACATTAACCTAGAAATTAAATTATGCCGTATTTAATCTCTAGGAATATTTCGGCATTTTTTAAGGGCGGTGAGGGCAGTGAAATTATTTAAATACATTGCTATTTTATTAGTGCGTCATTCTATTTTTTAGATGTGCCGTACCACTTTTGTTCTGCCAATTCTGATCCAAAATTTTCGGACACTTAATTCCGAAAATTATAAAAATCAATAATCTTTCCGAATATTCAGTCATAAAAAATCGTCATTTTTTTCTTAACTTATGAGTCATATCTACTTATATACATAAAATATAAACATATGCTACTTACTACTCGAATTTTACTGAAGGGATTTTGATAGAATTCCCACTGTTAAGTATTATTATTATTTGAGGGAATGTTTTTGTGCATAGTCCATTGTTCTACGTAGATATAGAATTATGATAAAAGTTCTGTTTTCTTTACAAAAAGGTTACAATTGGGTTACGTTTTTGATCTTAGAGTCGCCATTATTATGCTATCTTTTTATTTATAAATTAAGCATGTGTATCTATAAGAAATTAAAATATACAAACAGCTCAAAAAATAAAATGAAAAAGCTATTACTGATTTTATTTAAAATCCAATGAAACCCAGTTTTAATGAAAAATAATAGTGTTAAACAAAAATATTTAATTTAAATATGAGATGAATGTTTGTGCGGTTTAAAAGAAATATTCCTTTTCAAAATAGATCCGTTGAAACAATATCTGGCGATTTCTCCTTTTTATTGAATGTAGTTGACTCCTGGATAATAAAAAAAAATTATCAAGATTTTATTTAAATAAAGTCTCATTTTCTGTTCTTTTTTTATGTATGTCAAGGTTTATTTCAACATTTTAGGATATATTACTATTATATTATGATTTTGATTTTACTTTTATCGGCTAACAGTTTGATTTTAAGCCAAAAATTTATGAGTGTGACATCAGTCCAACCGGTATTTACGTTAATGGAATTTTTCAAGTATACCTTAAAACGGAGTGAATAGGAACTAAACATTACGGTGATACAAAAAAAAAATTCCACAAAAATATCTTTAAAATATTTTATTTTATTTATTTGTTTGTTTTTGAAGAGGAAGAGTTGGTAAATTAAAATTTTTCATGTAGAAAACACTACTAGGTTGTATATATATATATATATATATATATATACAGTAAAGCATCGTTTATACAACGATCACTTATACGACGTTTACATTTATACGACGTTTTAATGTGGTCCCGATTCATTCCTATTCATTTTAATATAAAAATATATCTTTTATACGACGCCCAAAATCGTTTATACGTCGATTTTTCGATTTTGTATAGGTTTATTTTTGTTTATTTTTCTTGTATATTTTACGAAAGAGCGGAAGTTGGCAGCTATGAATGACACCAAAGAGCGTGTTTAAATGCATTCCACATTATAAAAATGTGGGCTGGTGTTCGATTAGTCTGAAAAATCAGCTTACGTGTAACAGATTACATTGGGAGGGGTCATTTTTTTTTCAGAGAGCTTTCCCAATCTGTTTTAAGTTGCAAATAGACTATCCTTCTAACAGTCATCAGTATTGTCGACTTTTAGTTGGCCACGCGGGGTTTTTGATCTCTAACTTTAAATGGAAAGAAAATGATGTACTGTAAATGAGGAATCTTTCGGTAAAACATAAATAAAGGTACGGATATTTAAAATGCTTACTAATCCCCCCCCCCCCGTTTTTAAGATTATTTGTTTATTTTGGTTTGTTTAATTTAAAAATTCATGCAAATGATCACGTTAAACATTAAAATTAAGTGAAAACAAAATTAATTCTAGTTTTGGAAGTGAAAATCGATTATACGTCGTTATTGTTTATACGACGTTTTTCGGTAATTCCTTCGGCGTCGTATAAACGATGCTCCACTTTATATATATATATATATAAAAGGACCCTAAAAAACCTACTATTTTCAACGTTTACAAAACTTTGACTACCGACTTTTTCATATTATAAAGCTAAGAGTGGTATTTTTCTATTAGAAATAGACCTATAAACGATATTTTGCTTTAAATTTTATGTATTTCTATATGTACATAGAGAAAAAATAAAAAATCTCCTGTAAATTACATACTAACTGCAAAACAATTGCATCTTAGCGAATATTTACATTACAAATTCCTATTCTTAGGTGGAATGAATTACAATGTGGCAGATAAGTCGATTTGTCTGCAAATCACTTTTTCTTTCTTGTTTTTCTTTCTCTTTTAGAATTTCGTTCATCTGACAAATTCCTATTCGTCTCTGTCTTCTGTCTGTCCTTTACAGAGTCGGCACGCACAAATTGCATGAGTCCCAGACTTAAATTTTGTGTACATAAAACTGAATATACCGTGTCACACAACAAATAATAAAATTTTGAAAAAGAATCATTTCAATTAAATCAATTTTTTAAATGTCGTCCATACATTTTTGGGATCCAAATTTTTAAGCAGAATCTTAATTTCAGTGCTTTTCATGCTGACATCACAGAATAGAGGTAAAACGACCCGCTAGAAAACAGAAAAGATCCTTACTAGGGAACTGCAAGAAGTGTAAGTCATCGATATTGACGAAAGTGGTTGGAAACATCTCATCGAGGGCAGTAAAAAACTCAATGGAACTACCCGTCGCAAATGAGCCGTTTTCGAGGTATCCGATAATTTATGTCACGTAATTAGTGCATATTTAATGGGGGATCGCAAAAAATTTTAGTCTCGATTTTAACGAAAGTGGTATCGTTAAAAATATATCATCATGAGGGAGAAAAAACTCAATAGAACTACCCTTCGGAAATAAGCCGTTTTCGAGATATTCGATAATATATGTCACGTAGCTAGTGCATACTGTTCTAGTGCACACTTAATCGGGGACAGCAAAAAATTGTTTTCTCGATTTTGATGAAAATGGTGTTGTTGCAAAGATATCATTGTGAGAAGTAAAAAACTCAATGGAAGTAACCATCTGAAATGAGCCGTTTTCGAAATATCCTACAATTTATGTCACTTCATGCAGTTTCCCAGCAGCGTGTATTAGCAATGTGACACGAATTGTCGGATATCTCGAAAATGTCTCATTTCCGACGGGTGATTCCATTGAGATTTTAATCCTCACGATGATATCTTTTCAACGATACCACTTTCGTTAAAATCCAGAAGAAAATTTTTTGCGGTCTCCCATTAAGTGTGCACTAGCTACGCGACATAAATTGTCGGATATCTCGAAAACGGTTCATTTGTGACGAGTAGTTCCATTGAGTTTTTTACTGCACTCGATAAGATCTTTCAAACGGTACCACTTTCGTCAAAATCGGTGACTTACACTTCTTGCAGTTCCCTAGTTAATTCCAACCCCGAGGCTGGAACTTGAAATTTTCGTCTTAAGATGGATTTAATACGGAGGAATGTCGTACTCTGGGCCAATTTGGGTTCATATTATTACAATTTAATTCATTTGACAATCACATTTTTTACTTAAATTTTCTTTCTATTTAAAATTTTTTGCGATTTATTAATGAATAAGCATTTTTAATTTAGTTTTAAACATTTTTTTCTCGTTTAGAAACTGAAAATTTTATTTATATCTCTTCCAATTTATTTTAATTTTGGATTAAAAAAAAAAAAAAAAAAAAAAAAAAAAAAAAAAAAAAAAAGAATTTTGAGTTTTATTTAAATAATTTAATTTGAATATTTTTAATTTGATTAAAATAAACAACTTAGTTTGATAATTATTTGAAAATTAAATTTGATGGTTAATATGTAAAAATTTAATAATTAACAATTAATATTTTGGATTTATTAATTAATGGATAAGATGTTTTGTAAGAGACATTAAAAGAAACCCTTTGTGTGATTTGCAATCACACTTACTCACTTGTTTCCTGTATACGTTTGTGATCATCTTAGTTTTCATTTATAATTATTCTTCACTTTAAATAAAAATATTTAACCGTAGAGTCCTGAAATGTGTCGAATAATTAGATTTTACCTTGAGTCATTTTTTAGCATTTTATTTCTTTAGAAGAAAAGGTGGAATTGAATGCTTTTTGCAATTTTGTGCAGCGTTTGTATATTGTTCAGTTGATTTTGTTTTCAAAATTTATTTTTTAGCATTGTTTATTCAGTTTTTTGCTCAATGCCATTTATGATGCTTTTTTTCTTCTATTTCGTGCCACATTTGCCCTTTCTATTTATTTATTTTTTTATGATTTTTTTTATTTGTTTTATTTTGTGTTTCACGCCGGAATACACGTTTTATCTACAATAACTTCTACATTAACCTATTGCAAAAATTCAGAACTTTCAAAGTTTTTAAAAGAAGCCAGTGAATTTTTCATTATAACTAAAGGAAAATTAGCAAGTTTTCTTTCACTTTAGATCACAACATTATGATGTAAATAAAAGAACTTTTGTTTGAAAAACAAATGTTCTCAAAATAAACTGAATGAGTGTTAAGGTTCCACAAGAGTCATTTACTGAAATTTCCACAAAACTTTTTTGAACTTTCCAGAAAAATTTCCTAACAAAGCAAATAATTAGGCCATTTAAAAGAAGAAAAACAGCATACAATAAAAAAGCGTAATTTTTTTTTCTTATGACAACTATAAAAAAACTGGAAGTGTATTTAATTTTCTGAGAGACTCAGGTGTCTAAGGTTTTTTGAATGGTGTATACTTTCTTAGGAAAAAAAAGGTTATTTTTTCTGCGATTATGAGTGTAAGTTTTGTTCGTGTATAAGATATATATACCAAATAAAGCCATGTTAAATTTTTTAAAGTTTTTTCTTTACAATAAACTATGTTACATCAGATTCAACATTTTAAATGTTGGTGTATATAATAGTTATAAATGTTTTTACAATAATAATTCATGCATATTGTTGTAACTGTTTAATAAAGACCAAGAGATCTCAAGCAAAAGAATCTTTAAAATGGCTTTATTAGGAATATATGTTAGAAATAATTCCACAGTTTTTTAAATAAATGATTTAACTTTAATTAACATATATTTTGCAGATATTACATAAAGATAGAACAAAATGAAGACTTCTCCATCGAATACATAATTCCTTTGCAACCAAAAAAATTGCCATATATTAAAAAAGAAGGGACTAAGGGTAATGTCTAAAAAATATCAAGGTTTTAAATAAGGAACCAGAAAGTTCGACCATCTAGAAATAAAAAATCCTTGTCGGCTCGGCCTATAGGCGGAGGTAGATTTCGAAGAGTGCTCATTTCAACAAATATATATATATATATATATATATATATATATGATTAGAGATAAACCCAGTTTAATAACTTCATTTGGCCGTTTGTGAAAAATTTTTAATTTCATTTTTCTGCAAAAACTGTTTTTATCAGAATCATCTTAAGAAAAATTCAGCTCAAATGCCCATTATGACAACATATTTTGAAATAGATTCTAAATTTATTAGAAAATCGACCAAAACAGTACATTATACAGTTCCTAAATAACAAAAAACTGTCAGTTGAAAGCATTTGAGAAAAAATTGAATTTAAAAATGAGTCATAAAATAACCGATTTGTTGTTTGAATACATCCTTAATTCTTTAATCATGATTGCTTCGGAAAATTTTGTGCGAAATACTCATTTTGACAGCATTTTTCAAAATATATTCCATCTTTATCTAAAAACTGGCCAATGCGTCACAGTATACAGTTCCTAAATAAGAGGATCTGTAAATTGGATGCATTTGAGAGCGAAAATGGATTTTAAAACGAGTCATAAAAAACGCAATTTGCTAGGTGAAAACTTTAAATTTTCAAATCGCGAAGACTTCGGGAAATTCTGTTGAAAATACCCTTTTTGGTAGCCTTTTTTGAAATATATTCCGTCTTTATCAAAAAACTGACTAGTGCATCACATTATATAGTTCCTAAATAAGAGGATCTGTAAATTGGATGCGTTTGAGAACAAAAATGGACTTAAAAACGAGTCAGAAAAAACGCAATTTCTTATTTGAATACTTCCTTCAATTTTCAGTCCCGATGACTTTCGGAAATTCTGTTCAAAATACCCTTTTTGGTAGCTTTTTTTGAAATATATTCTGTCTTTATTAAAAAATTGACCAATGCGTCACTTTATACAGTTTCTAAATAAGAGGATCTACCATTTGGATGCGTTTAAAATCAAAAATGAATTTAAAAATGAGTCAATATAAGCCGTTTGGATTAGAGGTTTTTTCTCCAACTCCTATTTTTGTTTAATTTCTTTTTGCTATACGAATTGGTCCTATGAAAAACTTGTCAACATAAAAGTTGTAGATATTTTTGAGAAGATGTAAAATAAATTTAATTAGATTTGATATCTTAAAAATTGACGGAGTTATGGATTTTTCTCTTTTTTCAGCGCCCTTTTTCTTTTCGTTTTTAATATTTTTCATCGGTAAAAGTTGGTCCTATCAAAAACTTGTAAATACAAAAGATAATTTTAAGAACATTTATAAAAAATTTAGTTGGACTTGATATCTTGAAAATTGACAAAGTTATGAATTTTTTTCTCTCAAAATCCCTGTTTTTTTCGCCCCTTGAGCCCACTTCTAAATTTATCAAAAATCTGTCATGTATATACTTTTGGCCCATTTTTAAGAAATAATATAAACTTTAAACTGATTCGATATCTACTTTAATTAAGAAGTTATGGCGTTTTTTCGGTTTTCACAAAAAAGCCCCCTATTCCGACCCCCTTGGTCCGATTTTGCCCATTAATGAACTCAGCCAAGATTTTATCCCCATTGATTTTATGTACCAGTTTGGTGAAGAATTATAGAAGTTATCGTGTCCATAAAAAAGTGAGATATATAGATAGATAGATAGATAGATAGATAGATAAACTGGTGTGATTGCAATAGGTAGTATTTCTTAAGAAATCTACCTAAAAATGGAAACTAGCATATCTTAGTAAGGATGAAAAAAGTTTAAACCAGTTATAATTTTTTTTTTTTTTTTTTTTTTCTAGAGAACAGCATATTTTTGGATTATTTTTCGCATATTTATAAGCTAAATGAATTCGAATATCTGAACATTTTAATTGATTACTTTTGCAGGTTTGGTTTTTACACCATCTAGATAATAATCTACGTTTTGAAATCTTTCATCAAAAAATATCTCTAACTCAGGGCTATCCAACCCCGCAGCTGCAAGTGCAATGACGCCTTTTTGTAAGTTTCTTGTCACAAGGACTTTTAAAAAGTATAATCCTATTTTAAAAAATATTTTATTTAAAATCCTTGATATTTGCTTCAGCGATGTTTTTAAATCCTCTGGGAGTGTATTTCGCGACCACCAAAAATAAACATACTTTAAATATTTAATCATGAGTTATTCTTTTTTATCACAAATGTTTAGTTATTCTTTATAAAACAATTTATGAAAATTATGACGATTGAAATGTGTAAAAACTTTTCTAATACGTTAAAAAGTGAAATGCAGAAAAAAAGTGCATTCCTCATTCGCACCCCCCAGCTAAAGGAAAATTCTTTCAGGATGTCTCTTAAGAACCACCATGAACTAGAAACTATGTCATACCAAAGCCTGTGTGTTGTTTCTGTTCTTTTTATAACACAAAATTTGCGTTTACAGAATAAATCAATGAGTATTTTTGCGGAAAAAACTAACAATACACTTGATTACCACTTTATTTTAATTATTAGCGAGATTTAAGCTTTAGGTTCCTTCAATACTACTACTACTACTATTACAAAAAAAAATCGAGATTTATTTTTGCAGAAAACTGTGTATTTCAAAATTTACTACAATATACAGTTATTATTATTTTTTTTTCTTTACATGGTAATTCATAAAAACCTTATGCCTTATCTTGCGAGATACATTTTTAAGCATGCATCGCTGCTAATACTGTGAGATAATTTTTTGCATCTTTTGAGACTTGTTAATAAAAGTACAAACTAGTTGGATGTGCCAATCCCAAAACTTTCTTCTATCTGATACGTACATTTTAATGTTAAAAATAATACTTACTCATTTTAATGCTTTAATAATTTTAATTCAATACCATACCAACATTGATTTTCATCTTAAATTTCTGCTTCAGTCAATTAATTGGAGTAAAAACAAATTTCCGTCTCTGCACGAGCCGATAGACAATAGAATAATAGGCAGATTTTTTTTTTCAAATTCAGGGAGGACCTACTTGCCTTACCAAAAAATAATCATATACAAAAAATTTAGTTCAGTTCTAAAACTTCATATATTTTTATGCGGTGAAATATTGAAAATGGCATAAAATTTGCTATTGCAGCGTCCCCTTCCGGCGGATTTTTTCAGATTCAGGGCGATCCAACTAGCCATAGCCATACACTTAGACAAAAAATTTCGTTCAATTCGATGCATAACTTCATGTACTTTTACAATGTTGAAAATGGTCGGTATAATATTGAAAATGGCACAAACATCGCGTTTGCAACGCCCCCTTCTGACGGATTTTTTTCAAATTCAGGGAGGACCAACTAGCCATAGGCATACACATACACAAGCTAGTTGGATGTGCCAATCCCAAAACTTTCTTCTATCTCATACATACATTTTAATATTTAAAAAAATAGTTACTCATTTTAATGCTTTAATAATTTTAATTCAATACCTTACCAACTTTGATTTTCATCTTAAATTTCTGATTCAATTAATTAATCGGAGTAAAAACGAATTTCCGTCTCTGCACGAGCCGACGGACAATAGAATGATAAGCAAATTTTTTTTTTCAAATTCAGGGAGGACCTACTTGCCTTACCAAAAAATATTCATATACAAAATGTTTAGTTCAGTTCTAGAACTAACTTCATACACTTTTATGTGGTGCAATACTGAAAATCGCATAAAATTCGGTATTGCAGCGCCCCCTTCCGAAGCCAGGATTTTTTTTCAGATTCAGGGCGATACAACTAGCCATAGCCATATACTTACACAAAAAGTTTCGTTCAATTCGATGCATAACTTCATGTACTTTTGGTCGGTACAATACTGAAAATGGCACAAAAATCGCGATTGCAGCGCCCCCTTCCGACGGTTTTTTTTCAAATTCAGGGAGGACCAACTAGCCAAAGTCATACACATACACAAAAAATGTGGTTCAATTCGATGCATAACTTCATATACTTTTCGCCGGTACAATATTGAAAATGGCACAAATAATCGTGATTGCGGCGCCCCCTTCCGGCGGATTTTTTTCAAATTCAGGGAAGACCAACTAGCCATAGTGATACACATACACAAAAAATTTGGTTCAATTCGATGCATAACTTCATATACTTTTGGTCGGTACAATATTGAAAATGGCACAAAAATCGCGATTGCAGCGCCCCCTTCCGACGGTTTTTTTTTCAAATTCAGGGAGGACCAACTAGCCATAGACATACACATACACAAAAAATTTGGTTCAATTCGATGCATAACTTCATATACTTTTGGTCGGTACAATATTGAAAATGGCACAAAAATCGCGATTGCAGCGCCCCCTTCCGGCGGAATATTTCAAAACTGAAGGAGGACCTGCTTGCCACAGCCAAAAACATTCACAAAAAATTTGGTTCAATTCTATTCATAACTTCATGCACTTTTTGATGGTAGAATGGCGACATACAGACACACGGACAGACAGACATTTTGTAAAAACATGTTTTTTGGAATCCCTAACCTCTAAAACGTGTAAATCCGTCGAAAACCGGAAGTCGAAAAAAATTTCGATTACAATACTTTCTTCTATTGAAGATAGAAGAAAGTAAAAATTTGGTTCAATTCCATGCATAACTTCATGTACTTTTGGTCGGTACAGTATTGAAAATGGCACAAAAATCGCGATTGCAGCACCCCTTTCCAGCGGATTATTTTCAAATTCAGGGAGGATCAACTAGCCATAGTCATACATTTGCACAAAAAATTTGGTGAAATTCGATGCATAACTTCATATACTTTTGGTCGGTACAATATTGAAAATGGCACAAAAATCGCGATTGCAGCGCCCCCTTTCGGCGGATTTTTTTCAAATCCAGGGAGGACCAACTAGCCATATTCATACACATACACAAAAAATTTGGATCAATTCGATGCATAACTTCATATACTTTTGGTCGGTACAATATTGAAAATGGCACAAAAATCGCAATTGCAGCGCCCCCTTTCGGCGGATTATTTTCAAATTCAGGGGGGACCAACTAGCCATAGTCATACACTTACACAACAAATCTGGTTAAATTCGACGCATAACTTCATATACTACAATACAATCGTACAGTATATGAAGTCGGTCGGTACAATATTGAAAATGGCACAAAAATCGCGATTGAAGCGCTTCCTTCCGGCGGAATATTTCAAAACTGAAGGAGGACCTGCTTGCCACAGACAAGAACATTCACAAAAAATTTGGATCAATTCTTTGCATAACTTCATACACGTTTTGATGGTAGAATGGCGACATACACACAGACACACAGGCAGACACACACACAGGCATACGGACAGACAGACATTTTGTAAAGACATGTTTTTTGGAATATCTGACCCCTAAAACGTGTAAATTCGTCGAAAACCGGAAGTCGAAAAAATTTCGATAACAATTCTAATCTTACTCTCTTCTTAATGTTACTTTCTTCTATTGAAGATAGAAGAAAGTAAAAATGAGCTAAAAAAAGACTAACTTTCAAAGGGCTCTAAATTGTTAAATGTAAAAAGAATCTAGTGAGTCATTTTGAGCTCTCGTTCCATTGTTAGACCATATTCAAACTTATTTCATTTGACATCGTTCCAATACCTACTATTTCCAAGAGACATGCTACTCGAGGTCATGTCTTGTGATTGACTTATCTACTGAAACGAAGCTGTCTCGTCTGAAATTTAGCACTAAACTAATTCATAAACAAACTGATTTAAGGATGTAAAAACCTCACAGAGAGGAAAATATCTAATAACGAACAAACTAAAAATGGTGCAAAGAAGGCTATTAAGCATCAGCCTTCCGTCTTAAAAAAAGAGTATAATTAAACCAAGTTTAATTATAATGCATTGGATGCTTCTCTAAAAGAGAACCCTGGCGAAAACTGTGCGATCTGCATCTTCTGTGGAGGAATTATTTTCTCTTGCTGACACAGGAGTAGAAATGTGAGTGCAATGTTTTCAGTTCAATAAGTGGGCCCACACAGAATGCAAAACAGAAGAGGATATACCTAAGTATGATTACTGGAAATAAAATTAAAAGGTAGCATTTTCAATAATACTGATTGTTAGTATTGTTATTATTATTTGTTGTTTTTGTTTTTACACAAACGTGGAAGTTGCTTAAAATTAAGAGACCACAATTTGAAAAAAACATTTTCAATCAAAACTACCTGCAATTAAAATTATTTTAAAATACAGAGAATATAAAAAACATTTTTTACTTGTATATCTTGATTGTTACATGTTTCAAATTGTATTAACACATTAATGCTTTAAAATAATGAAAATATAGCTGATGTGACAACAAATTAGCCCAAACTTCCTCCGCTATAATAACATTCTACTTTTCGTTTTTTAGTTCATCAGCATATATCACAAATTAAAAATTTCAGAATTATAACAAATATAAAACATTATACATGATAAAAATTCTTGTATTTTTTTTAAGCTTGTTACACCACATGAAAAATAGCATTTGCGTCGTATTTGATAATTCAGAAACAAATTATATAAATTTTCTTTTATATTTATTTTTGCTTTTGTATTTTCGGAATTAAAATTAAAAAATTAATGACGAATGTTGAAATACAATTAACATAATCCTATTAAATTAATTTTAAACACGATTATTCAATTAGTAAATTAATTATAACAGATGCAAATTTTCCATTTTTTTGGATGGAAACAGTCCGGGCCAGGATTCGAACCAGGGATGTATTGGCTGTAGCCGCCAATGCTCTTCCAACTGAGCCATCCCGGGCACGAACACTGGAGGAATACTGCAGCGATTTTCTGCAGTTCCATATATTGACCTTCGATTCATTCTGTTGAGTTGATCCAGAGTATCAGACCAGATAAAGTGATTGTTGAGGTTAATTCGGTGAAATAGTCCTTCAGCGTTCGTGTCTGGGATGGCTCAGTTGGAAAAGCATTGGCGGCTTTAGCCAATACATCCCTGGTTCGAACCCTGGCCCAAACTTTTTTCACCCCCCCCCCCCCCCAAAAAAAAAGGAAAATTTACATTTGTTATAATCTTATTAAGTTAATTCAATAAAATATATTAATATACTATCTCATACATTCTATAAGCATACTTACATAATTTTTAGATTTGGCAGATGACAATTAAAAACTGCATCTTGAATAAACTTCAGCTTTGGTGCTTGCTTAATTGAGCTAAAATTGAATAGTAAGCAATTATTGATAGAAAAATGGAAAAGACAAATGAAACTTATTTACATATTAAACTATTTGTAATTGCCTACTGTAAGTATTAAACGTGAAATTTCCATGATATTTAGAAACATTTTGAATGTTGGATCAGGAGGGCTATTTTTAGGTCCACTTTGAACATTTTCTACATTGTTATTATTATTTACTTTTTTTCTATTTAAAAAAGTGATATTTTCATTTCATAGGAAGTAACTTTGAATCTTTAAGAACACCTCTATAAAGATTCTAATTCTCGGAGCTGTTTTTTTAATTAAAAGGGTGGTTATAGTTACCTCATGAAAATCCCACAATCGCGAAAGCTTGGAGGGAATTGAGGCTACTAGTGGGAAAATTATGACCACTATATTTTTTCTTTATACTTCCCTAAATGCATTTGTTTGGGATAATTTTGACCATTAGAGCACCAAACTGACAAATCCATTTATGAAAAATGTTGGTAGACTTCCTTATACACATTTGTTTAGGGGAATTTTGACCATTAGAACTCCAAACTGACAAATCTATTTATGAAAAATTTTGGTAGACTTCCTTATACACACTAGTTTAGGATAATTTTGACCATTAGAACTCCAAACAGACAAATCCATCTATGAAAAATTTTTGTAAACTGCCCTATATACATTTGTTTGGGATAATTCTGACCATTAGAACTTCAGACTGGCAAATCCATTTATGAAACATTTTGGTAGACTTTGTTTCAAATTACTATTCGGATATTAAAATACTTCAAATGAGTGATAAAGAATATCTAAAATGAAAAATACATTATAAGGTCAATATTTAAGCAAGAAAAAAAACTTTTGTCGTACATAGTTTACTCCAATATGTAAAAGGCCACAATTATTCCCCGGGTAAAATTACCCAAAAATTACCCCATCTGACTTAAATACATTATGATATAAAAATATACATGCGACAAATTTTAAATTTCCATATATTTTAATCAATAATCTAATTAATTCCACTTTAACTGATTTTATCAATAAGATATCAACAAGATTAAGCTGTTAGTTTCTTTCGTGAGTTTACAGTCTGTATTCATTGAGAACCCAAAAACTATAGGGTGAAAAAGCCAGTAGTTGTACAAATAAAGTCAGTATACTGGGAATCTTATTATAATATTTCCTTTCTTTTAAGTTTTAGAAGTTAATTAAACATAACTGCTACAACCCTAAATAAATATCTATAATAGTAAAAAATTATAAATTTTTGACACTGGAATCTAAATATCAGTGTAATAGCGGGAAAGATAGTAAAAAAAGAATAAATTTCAAATTTTCAGCTAAAATTTGATATTTTATGGCGTGTACCCTATATACACAATAAGGGGTTTTAAATATTGTATTGGTATATAATGCAATTAAATCGGCTTAAATTAATTAATTTTATCTGTTTACCACTTTTCAATTTTCTTTAAACTAATGCTTTTATGTATTCAGTAAAAATAATAAAAATAAATCTACCTTAATAGCTTAATCGATTTTTTCACGTTTCCAAAAAACAATTTTTTTTCTTTTGTCAAAATTAGCCATTTGACATGAACAAATCCAGTGTTATTCTATTCTTTGAATTGTTCTTGAATCAGTTACAGCGATCGTATTGTCCAAATTTATGGTACATAATGAGAATTACTGTCTTTTTAAGTAACTTTGGTGTAAGTAAGTTTTTGGTGTAAGTGTTTAAGTTCTTTTTAAGTAATTTTAAGTGTGCTACATCTGTCACAAACAATACAGATGTAGCACGCAGTGAAGGTTAAATCCGTTGAAATTAAAGAATAACAAAATTATCAAAAAATAGTTTTTCTTTATTGCCATTTTCCAAATCGCTTATCAGACGAAAGAAATCAATCAAAAATCTAAAAATTATCTTTAAAATAGAGCTGTGATTGACAGTAATTCTTATGAAAATATTAGTTGAAATAATGAAGATGGAAATGAATTATTTTAAAGTGCCGTATTCGTCCCAAACTATTCAAAACTTAAAAGGATACACTTTCTAATACATATATTTTATAAAATGGCTTCAAGCCCCCGTTGCGAGTGGTTAAAGCACCTCGCCGCTAACCCATTGCAAGCATAGGAGGTTGTTTGAGTTCGATTCTCACTCGCTCCATAGTAGGGATGGGCATTATTTATCGTATTAGGATAAATAACAATGTTACTATACTAGAACCTAATATTGCATTAATATGTTACTGAAAAGTCCCTGTTAAAAAAATAACACATGGTTCTTAATGACAGCATCTTCCTTCACTTGTTTTAATCAAGATTTCATTTTTTATACCTCTAAAAAAGAATAATATTCATTAAAAACGTCCTTAATCGTTTCTTTTGAGACGTTTGCCGAACAATGTTGAATGTCCGGGCTGGGTGCCCAGACAGCCCCCCCCCTCCCTGCTTGCGCAGACCCATTCACAGTTATTTAAAAAATTTGCGTCCCCCCCTTATTAAAACATCCTTAAAAACCCTTATTAAAAAAAATCTCACAATTATACAGTCTAAAATAAAAACCTGTTTAAAACGGAATTTAAAACTGTTTTATGGCTTCCGTTTTAGAAGGTTTTACTATATGAAATAAGATATTGTTTGTATCCAGCAAGTACAGCCCGGACACCCCCCCCCCTGCTTGCGCAAACCCATTCACAATTATTTAAAAAAATTGCGTCCCCCCCTTATTAAAACATCCTTAAAAACCCTTATTAAAAAAAACCTCACAATTATACACTCTAAGATAAAAAACTGTCTAAAACGGAATTTAAACTGTTTTAAAGGATTCCGTTTTAGAAGGTTTTACTATATAAAATAAGATATTGTTTGTATCCAGCAAGTACAGCCCGGACAGCCCCCCCTCCCCCTTGCTTGCGCAGACCCATTCACAATTATTTAAAAAAATTTGCGTTCCCCCCTTTTTAAAACACCCTTAAAAAGCCTTATTAAAAAAATCTCACAATTATACACTCTAAGATAAAAAACTGTCTAAAACGGAATTTAAAACTGTTTTATAGGCTTCCGTTTTAGAAGGTTTTACTATATAAAATAAGATATTGTTTGTATCCAGCATGTTCAGGTTAAAAATTCTGGGCACCCACCCATTCAAAAGGCTGGTTACGCCTATGCAACCACAGAAGAAATAATTCCTTAATATTCGCTAATTCAATAACTGTTAGATTTTTCACCAGTTTTTCAATTCGGTTCAGTTATGTAGTTCTTTTCTGTTAGATTTTAAACCCGTTTTTCAATAAACGTAGTTTTTTACATTACAAAAAGAACATTTTATCGCTTCGTAACTGTTGTTTATTTTCAAACGTTTTGTTACAAATTATGTTACAAAGTGCTGAGTAATACACATTATCTGAGGATAATTTTGTTATCGTTAACGACTTTTGATTTAAAGTTTCGTTTCCTGTTTGGTTTTTATTGGCGGTTGTTGAAGAAAGAGGATAAATAAAAAATGATTTCGTCTCTTTTCTATAGGACCATTTTTTGGGAGGGAGGGGGGCAGGGAGGGGCGTTTCTCATTTTTTGATGTAATATGTTTATCGAAAGCTTATGCTTCATACATTACAAATCTAGCATTAAAAATTTTCTCCCGTTATTTTGGGTCACGTTACGGACCCATAATGGGTTGAAATTTAAATTTCTCAAACTTCTTCGAGGTTTTTTGCCAAATCGGTATCAGAAAAAAATTGTGCCAACGTGATGTGTGTATGACATCTGCGACATATAAGTATTATTCAGTCTTTTTTTTATTGCAATTTTTTTTACGTAAAACAATATGCATTATTTTTCATGCACAATTGCGCATTAAATGAAAATTGTAATGTAATTTTTGTAGTATTACTTTATAATAATGAATAAAAAAAAACCACATTATTTAAAAGTATTTCCTGCACAATAAAATGTTTCCTGGCGATTACAAAAAAATATGTCCTGACAATTCAAAAAATAAAAACGTAATTGTCCAAGTTTTCACTTCTGTCGGCACTCCAAAAATGTCACTTTTTTTTAAGGGGGGGGGGGAGTGAAAATTTTGTGGAAATAAGTCTTATTTTTTATTTATGTATGGATCCATATAAAAAAGTATGAGCTAGTGAACTTTGGAACCATATTAATACAACTCATATTCCAAATATTAAAATAATTGAGAAAAATTATTAAAAAATTATTTTCAATTTAATAATTTTTGTACTAAGTAAATGCAATTAAATTTCTTATAAATTGAATCTGGAATGTTTAGATAAGATTTTAATATTTACAAAATATAAAATACAGTACAATATATTAGGTTTACAGCTTTCTGAAAGACATAAAAATAGTAGGATAAAATTTAGATGAGTTCAAAGTATTAGAATATTTTATTTTGCGCAACAATATTACCTTATTAATATGAAGTAAATGGTAGTTAATTTTTTGTAGCACTCTCTTTTGCTTTCATAATAGCGTACAATCGATCTTGCATACTATACATATCTGCTATTAAGAAACTAGTAAAAAAAACTGAGTCTGGAAAAAATTTCATTCTTTACCATCTGTCCTATCTCATAAGTTTCTTTGTCTTATCAGTTAATATTTGTTTTATGTTTTGCAGCCGCTCTAGTAGTGACAGCACGCGTTGACTTGCTGTACGAAAATTCAGTAATGCATTTCATCTCAGATTTTAAAACATCAACAGTGCTGATTGACAAAACGCGGTATACGGAAAATTTATTTTTGAAAAATTCGTTTTCCTCTGTATGATAAAGAAAGTTTTCTTAATATGTTTTCTTGTACTTTCTAATTTTCCTGTTTTTCGTATTTCCTATAGGATACATTATTTTATATTCAAAAATATATGTGCCTATAGATATTTTCTTAAATGTTGTTGCCCCACCAGTGGCTGAGAGATTCTGCCCTCAAAACTGGTAGACGGCAGGCGATGGATTAGAACAAAACCCAACCGCGGTCGTCAGCCCAATCATTCGAAGTTTTCCGTGGTTTTCTTCGAACTTTGGATTTCCTTGCGTAAATACGGGTTGGGTTCCCTTAGAAAGACCGCCCCTCCCCCCACGGAGGGCACCCCCTTAGGGCCCATATCCCATGTGTTGTCCGTTTGGGAGCATATTTAGCAATTGTTTATAAATTGTTTATTGTATCCTGTTACAAAAATAACAGGATGTTGGAACCTGTTACCAGCGCTACTGTGGAATGATGTAACCTGTTAACCAAAAATAACCATATTTCCCATCTCTACTCCATAGCACGCACTAATTGTGTGAAGCTCCCGGTTGTATCTCAGTTGTGATGTAAAATTTCCTTGTGCAGTCTCGTCCTTGTATATTGGCGATAATTTATAGATAGGCTTTTATGTCGAGCACACAAATCATATGTATATTTTTCTATAAAATAAATAAATTTCACAGAATGGCTCCTTTTATAGCTCGCAACAATGTGACAACAGGTGTATTAACATTCGAACAAAAATATTACGTCTAGAGCAACTTATAAAATTTAATTCTTTCTAAAATGCTGGGGTGCAGAATATGTCCGATCCACCGATCTAGGATCGGGAGAAATATACTACCTGGGAAAATTTTGCAGAAACGTATATTGATTTCGATTTTAATAATGAATTAAATAAATCCCTGAGATAGAAAAATTTCACTACAAATAAAAACATCCGTATGGCGACCTACACAAAATCGATCTCAGACTAGTATGTACTGTACATCAGGAGTGATTATGTTCTGAATATTCTGAAAAGTTAAGGCGTTTGGTTTCGAAATAATTACGAATAAGTGGTCATCAATCTGAAAATTCGAACATAAAAATACCGCGAATTTCGTCCAAGAATTACGGAAAAAAGTGATATTAGTCACAAGATCACAAAATAGCCGCAAATTTTGTCAAAATATCGAGAAAAAACTGCAAATTTCATTAAAAGATTGAGAAATGAACGCAAAATATGTGAAAAGATCCTGAAATGAACACACATTTCGTCAGTAAATATCGAAACAACTGCAAACTTTTTCAAAAGATCGCGAAACCACCGAGAATTTCGTCAAATGTGGCGAAATAACTACAATTTTCGTCACATCATGCCGAAATAACCATGAGTTTAGTCAAAGAAATGCGAAAACGATTCGAAAATTTCGTCAAAAGTTCGAGAAATAACCACAAATTTCATGAAAAATTACTAAAAAACACGAATTTCGTGAAAAGTCACGAAAAAAAGTGTTTTTCCTCCCATTCCTCCTTCTCTGATCTAACCTTTCACCAAAGTTGCAGTGCATTTAATTTTTTCTTTCACTTAGAATTACCTCCGCCACATATATCTGCACACAAGTTAAAAAATATTGGAAAAATGAATTTTGTATATCTCCGGTAACACAGAATTTATTTATAACATACCATGAAATTTTGGGGAAATATTCAGGTGGATTGGGGGAAATATTGGAAGTAGAAACATTTCTACATCCCTTCTAAACAGGGTCGTAGCTAAAAGTGAACAATAGTGGAGGGGGGAGGGCTCAAAAGATAGTATGTGGGATCATTTTTTTTTCTCTCTCTCTCTGACGCAAAAAGATAAATGGGTGCATATTCACATTGTGGGTTCTCTGTTTCTTATTAAACTGTTATAATTACTTCATGTTTTGCTTAGAAAAGTATATGATAATGAGAATTTTGAGTATATAACTGGAGCAAAATTAAAATTCTTGTTAGCTTCATATGTACAAATAGGATGAGGGAGTGTTGAAACACTCATTTTAGATACAGTTTAGTAATTCTGCAAAACTCTGAAAAGGTCTCAAAACTAAATTAGATTTTTGAGCAGAAATTCATTTACTGACCTTGGAAACTTTTCCAGGGGGGGGGGGCAAAATATTTTAGCGGAGAGACGAGCAGCCCATAGCGCCCCTTTTGCTACGGCCCTGCTTCTAAAATAGTGCAATATTTCAAAAAAATGATCAAATACTGGAAGCGTATCAACTACTGGCAAGATTACCCGTTTTGGTCATTAAAACGCAGGTTAAATGTACAAAGATGTCAAACAAGATTTACGAACTAAAATTTATATAATTTAATTTTAACTGAAGAAATTCAGAAAATTCACGTTTAAATTTATAAAATGAATAGGATTTTTAAATAAAATATGTCACAGAGTTAAAATTCTAATGATCATTTATTGTAATTAACTCAATAAATGTATTATATAAGTACATTGTTCTTAGCAAATGAAGACCATAAAATGCTCTGTCCTCTATTTGTGTAAGCTCCTTTACTCGATCAAGCACCCTGAAAGAAAAATATATACTTTTTTAAAAATCAGTCATTAAAGTATAAATACAGGGTGTTTCGCTACCAGACCGACAAACTTCTAGGGGTGATAGTAGACATAAAGACAAGCATTATTAAATAGGAAACCATGGGGCGCAAACGTCTTCTGTAGGAGCTAGGAGCCATTAAGGTTTAAGGTCCAAAAATTCAAACGCTGATAAAAATTAGAAAAAAGGGTAGATTTGTTTGCGTTTTTCTCTAAAATCATTCTTCATATCACGATTTTTTATTTTTTTAATTTTAAAGGTTAAGTTCGAAAATTGTCGGTAGAGGGCGCTTTAGACTTTAGAGTAACGAACAAATACTTTTTGCCGTTCTTTTGTGCATAGGGTTGAAATTATTCTAAAGTTTAGACTTTAACTTAAATTTTAAGCCCAAAATCGGAAACATGGGAATCGGTTAACTAGCGAAAATTTAACTGTGAACCAAAGGGGAGATTTCAAACGCTCATAAACATTGGACAAACTAATCGATTTTGTTGCGGTTTGCGTGTAGGTCATTCTCTTGGTAATTATTTTATTCAAAATGACGTACAGCTTTCATGTCCTCATTTTTTGATAGAGGGCGCTTCCGAGACACGTCCGACATTTCAGTGGTATTACTCCTGGGTGTTTTACTACCAGACTATCATACTTCCAGGAAGTGTGAGGGATGGAAAAGCGACTCGGAATCACATAGGAATGTAACGTTGAAAATGTCTTTTTTGCGAGTTAGGGTTAAAGGAAGCAGAGAAAAAAACAACAGAAACAAGCAGAGAAGCGCCCTCTATCAAAAAATGAGGACATGAAAGCTGTACGTCATTTTGAATAAAATAATTACCAAGAGAATGACCTACACGCAAACCACAACAAAATCGATTAGTTTGTCCAATGTTTATGAGCGTTTGAAATCTCCCCTTTGGTTCACAGTTAAATTTTCGCTAGTTAACCGATTCCCATGTTTCCGATTTTGGGCTTAAAATTTAAGTTAAAGTCTAAACTTTAGAATAATTTCAACCCTTTGCACAAAAGAACGGCAAAGAGTATTTGTTCGTTACTCTAAAGTCTAAAGCGCCCTCTATCGACAATTTTTGAACTTAATCTTTAAAATTAAGAAATTAAAAATCGTGATATAAAGAATGATTTTAGAGAAAACCGCAAACAAATCGATCCTTTTTTCTAATTTTTATGAGCGTTTGAATTTTTGGACCCTAAACTTTAATGGCCCCTATCTCCTACAGAAGACGCTTGCGCCCCATGGTTTCCTATTTAATAATGTTTGTCTTTATGTCTACTATCACCCTTCAAAATTTGTCGGTCTGGTAGCGAAACACCCTGTATATATAGCAATGCAAAAATTGAGCAACTGTCTATATATATTAATGGAAAATATTACAGGAAACATTCATTTAACCCTTTATCTACCGACGGTACTTATAAGTACCATTAAAATTATTATTATAAAATTCTTTTAATACGTCAATTAGTTGTAATACTGTTTAGAATTATGTACAGAAAACAAAAATATACTTAAAAGGATGATTTCTGAAAAGATACAAAGGCAGAAGCCCTTGTATCTTTTCAGCCTTCTTGGCACTGAGGCAGGGGGGGGGGGGCGGGATTTTTCAATTCGGAAATATCTCTATATTTATGTAGTAAGAACATCATATTTGTACATTTTATAATTCTGCAAAATACACTTTAAAATAAAAGATTTGAGTGGTGTTATAAATATTGCACAAAATCCCTGTAAATTCAAATTTAATTAATCCTTTTAAATCTTTCAATCCTTCTAAAATCCTTCAAAAATTTATTAAATGACTATGTAAATCTTTCAATTTAGTTCAAACAATTTCCGTAAAATGCTTTAAAATGTAAAATTTTCATGAATTCATAATTTTGTAGATAAAGGGTTAACAAAATCTTACCATTACATTCAAACATTTCGTTACGAAGAAAATTCGTTAAATAGAAAACAACTAAAATTCATTGTATAATAAAATACACTTGCACAAATGGAAAATACACTGCAAATTTACGAAACACTTGTACAACATTAATTGAACGTAATAATTAACACTTCTAACTAAAATCGTTTGTGATTGTCTTGTGAATAAGTTGCGAATTTATAGTGCTAGGAAAAAAATCGCGCAAAAAGTGTTGTTAAAAATTACATAATTTTTCCAGAAATGCAGTAATTGTTATTTATTGGTAAAACTGGTCAACTCACTCAGTACCCAACAAACACATGACTTACGGCCTCAAGCCATATTCGTTGCGGCCATACTCAGTTAAGGCCATTTGTAGCCAAACAATAGCGTACCGTAAGTGAGGCGCCGCTAATTGCGGCAGTTGCCGCCGAACCGCACGCGTTTCGGCAGCGAGAAAACGGTTGCATTTTTTTTTTACCCGTCATCATTGAAGGGCAGTTTTGGGCAAACTTGAAATGGCCCCTCATCATTTAAAAAGTACAGGCACAATATTATCCGACCCGAATATTACATTAACGCAAGAAAATGTATTTTTTTCTTTATTTATTTTAAAATAAGCTTAAATATTTAAATGTGGCATTTATTAAAAATGTAGATACATTATGAGATTTATATTTAAGACAGTAAAATAGATTTTTTTTTTTTTTTAGTTTAAAACTATTTAAGGAATATATATATGTATATAAATGTAACAAACATTTACATTTAAAATATGTAAAATATTTCCAAACTATACTTCGATATCTTTGCATGGCTATATTTTTATGGTTATGCTAGAAACAATGAATGTATTAATTTTCAATTTCTCTTGATTTTAATAGCTGAAATAAACAAAATACAAATTTATAGGAAGTACACAAGACTCGGAACAACACAAAATATTTAATTACAATAAGATGCATTCATTTATTGAACTTTTATATTGTGCAAAAAATCTACTTGAAATTTAATGATATTTGTGATTTTTTTCCCTCCAAGTTTCATGAAAAAAATATTTGCTATGAACAAGTGAAAAAAATATTGCTTTCTTTGTTTCAACAAGCACATTTTGTTGAATATAAGAGAGTAGAAAAAGTGGAAAATAAACTATTTCTATAACACAATTTTTTAATATCATTTGAAATATATTTTCATGTAAAATAAAATTCTTCGAAAAGGAATTTAATGTTCTGAATTCAGTGTAAAATAAAAAATAAATAAAAATGATTTTATCAAATTTCTTACAATTTATGTATATTTATTTGTTTTATGATTAATATTAAATTAGTATTAAAAAACACAGATGTCATATACCTGGTTTTAAAGAAGCAAAAACCTGGATTTGTTTGAAAACATTAATATTTTGCTATATAAATATATAATATGTTTATTATATAAATAAAAATTCCCTAATTTAATTAAAAGATTTTTTTATGAAAAAAATAATCATAAAACACTTAATGATTTGGTTTTGAAATGTGCAATAATATTTTAAATAGATATATTTTGTGAGCACTTTGGAATAAAAATGAATATTGTTAATTTCCGGAATGTAAATTTATTAAATAGGAAGAAAAGTGCAAATATAATATGTTTGGTGCATTGGTTATAAGTGATAAACATGATGAATCATTGGATAAACGTTTTAAACAATTGTTTAAAACAACTTTCATTTAATGGTTCGTCACATTTACTAGAACGTATAAAAATAATTGTTTTCATAATAATAAAACCAAAGAACTTATATATGTTATAACTTCTTTAATAAAAATTTCCCACGAAATATTTTTTCGAAAGGAAATCTCTCGCCATTGCCTCCTGAAAGGCGCGATCACATTGGGAAATAGGTGAAGCTTTAAGCACAACACACAACTTTTTCTGATGCAAAAGAGGTGGGGTCAGCCGCGAAAGGGTTACTGGATGATGCGTAGAAAGTTTCGTCTAGGTAAACAAAACTCAGCAAGAAGTTTACAACAGAAAATTGTTTATCGCCCACGCGGCATCTAAAGTTATGAGTAAAATAAAAAGTTGAGTTCCTCTAATAATGGCAACAATTAAAAATAATTTTTTTTTTTTTTTTTTTTTAAGGGGGACGAAGGGGGAACTAGGATGTCACAACATTTTGTTCGAAAAAACTGGAAATTGAGATATCGTTACATTAAATCATTAAGAGACTACTTCATTCAAGCAGAAAGACTCATTCGCTAATGCTAATCTTATGGAAGAAATTTATAAAGATATCTTGTTGCATTTCAAAATCTATTTTTATTTTATTTATTATTATTATTTTGCATTGAATAGCTCAAAACGATGTGTACAAGGATCGTTTTTTAATTTTGTTTACAAATATTTTCAATGGCAGCACTTACATTTTCGGAACCGGTTTCGAAAATGAAAATATTCTCATAAAATATATATTATATAATATAAATATATTTATATATCTGCAATCAAAATTGAAAAAGCGGCCTTTTGTACAAATTGAACTCAGCTACACAATAAAAAAATTTAAATGCAACCTTATTATTTTCATAAATTATATGGATACTTTAAAGATATAATTACAGATATTTTTGTAAATTTCTCCCATGGAATTAGCACTAGAAATTGAGTCTTTTCGTGTGATTAAGTAGCTTTTTAATTATACTTAGATTTTTTTTAACACTGCAAATACTCAATAAATTTTAGCACCCCCCTCCCCCATATTTTGACGTTCTATTCTTATTTTAACTCCAAATGTTCGTAAAAATTCGTTCAGGAAAAGAAAAATAAATGGTATAAATGGTTAAAATTGTTTTTTAAGGATAAAATATGTACTTAAATTTACTTTTAAAAAATGCGAGTGTATATGTTGATTTTTTAGTCAATATATAATTTTTCAATGTTTTTCTTTAAATGTAATAAATTTTGGATGGATTTTATTAAATTTAAAGAAATTTCATGCTTTTTACATTGTTATATATTTTAATACACTATATATTTATACAGGAATAAGTTTAGGAAAATTTTAGGTCCTTTAAAGGACTCAAAATAATTTATCCTCAAACTGCACCCTTCATAATTTTTTTTTAATCACCAAACAGGACCCTTCACAAAATATTTTATCTTGAAATAGGACATTTCACAAAATTATTTCTTTATTAAATAGAGCTTTTACAGAATTTTTTCACCTTCAAACCGAACTTTTCACAAATTTAATCATTTAAAAATAAAAACTGGCCTGTAAATAAACAGTTGAACTCATCAAAGATCATATTACTTAGCTTTTTCATACATGAAGGATAGAACCTGAAGATTTTGATAATTTAAAATTCACAAAATTATGACTGAATTTTCACAAATATAAGAAAACTTCACAATTTCACAAAAACAGGACCCCGGGAAAAAAAATCTGGACAGACTCTTGTTATATATATATCAGGCATGAAAGTGGGAAATGAGAAAAAAGGGTGGAAATTTTTTTCCATCAATACAGTGTGTGAGACTTTTTAAATTTAAGTATCATTTTAATAGCTACCTATGCAATAAAATTAAATATAATTGCGCATGTTTTATATATATATATATGAAGTATTAACAATGCTAAAGGGATAAATCCAAATAAATCTGATCAACTTATGTGAAGTACAGTCTTTAATGGTTTAGCTTTTAAGTCTCTCTCCCCCCTTTCTTTAAAAAAATTCTCTTCACTAAATTGATGTTTGCTTCAGAAATACATCTCAAAAAAGGTATCACAGAAATTATCCAGAAGTGTTTATAATTAGCACAAAATATTCTATTCCAAGAAAAATTTCCTTTCACTTTAAATTGTTATGAAAAAAAAAAAAAAAAAAAAAAAAAAAAAAAAAATCCATGAAAGGTATTTAGAGTAGTTACTCTAAGCATCTTTCCTGAATGATTTTTTTACACGACTTTCAGATGCTTATATGATATAAGCTCACCTTTCATGTTATATCTCTTTTGCACAATAACTCAAGAACAAACTCCAAGCATTTAAATAGACAAATTTCAAATTACTAAAATTTCCGGGCATCCCCCCCCCTCCCTTATTATCCTTCCAAAGTTTTTCTTTGCATTTTTGCATCAATCTAGAGAAAGCCCAAAATTTCTTTAGGAAAAGTGGAATTCCACCTTTAGGAGGAATTCTTAATAATATATATATATATATATATATATTTTATTAAAATATAAATACATATATCTTAATAAAATATATTTATATTTTTTTCCCTTCTTTCTGCCAACCATCTCGCTTTTTTACTGAGATTTTTAATTTCAAATTTAATTAATTTTCATGTGTTGAAGTACATCATATTATGACAGCATAACCCTTTTTCTTGAAAGTAGTTTGCTCCATGATTTAGGAAAGATATTTTTCGCCTTTTAACTACTAAGTTTCTGCCATCAAATAAGGAAAATTGTTTTTTACCAAACTAGTAATAGCTTGAAGGTTATCAGATAAAATGTTATGCACTGTTAATAATGTAAATTAATAAATAATTTATAAATGTTGAAATAGTTTCAAATAATATATATATTTGAAACATTAGTTTATATTATATTAGTGTTTATAGATGTTTAAAATCAATTGTGTAAGTAAATATTTTTTTTATAAAATTCAAAAGTTTTATAATCTTGCATTTTATTTAACAATAAGATTAAATGCAATGTTAAGAGGTTTTTGTATTTTTACTTTTTATGTGCTTTGATGGTGTTTTGTTGGTTTTCAAATTTCTAAAAATAATAAATGTGTTATTTGCATTCCATCACTGACAAAAATCTTCTAAACATAATCCTTATCATTTAAAAATATTATTATATAATTAGCAAAAGACACCAGATATAATTCCATTATTTTTGAAAAAGGACTTAAAACAGGAAACAAGGAATGACAAGGGATATCCCACGGCATCTTCATGTTACTAACACAAACCGTGTAAATACCTCAGAATTAGATAATGAAAATAATACAATTCACTTTGTTCCCATCAAAAAAAAAAAAAAAAAAAAAAAAATCTCCAAATAATTATAATTAAATTTAAAAAAATTAAATATTATCGCCATATTATGTAGACGCCTTTTTCATTAATTTTCATTTTTAATGCTTTACAATAATCCATATGAAAATAACTTTATCGATATGCATAATAAAGAAATAAAGTCAATGTTTACACAAGTAATTCATCAAATAAAACTTCAAAACATTGTTTAGCAAGAGATTTAAGCAGTATAGCTGATAAATGTTTTCCAGTTAATTAATTTGTTGGTAATACGATTAGTCAACCAATATAATTTAACACGACATATGACATGCATAAAAGGTAAAACGATAATTAGTACAATGTTTTTAAAAATAGGGTACACCAAAAAAATGAATAATCGGGTGTATTGTTTGATTTATAAAGCTGACAGAAGCATTCAACTAATATTTTTGTGTAATTATATATTCAAGATGAAAGAAAATACTTTGTTTACTAAACATTGGCGAATTTGGCGACAAGTATGGACAAAACACAATCAAATTTCATAAACAGTAAAAATATATTCAAAACTTCTTAACATTGCAATTAAACTTATTGTTAAACAAAATGTAAGAATAATAGTTAAAAATACTTCTAAATTTTATAAATATTTACTTACTACTTAGAACATTCGCAGCTTGTAATCATCGAAAATTCATGGCGACGGTATTTGGATTTTGCTATTTTTAAGTACCGAAGGATCCTTATATCATTGTCCCGCAATGAATTCAATTAAATATTTTTTTAATGTGAAGTTTTTTTGACGCATAAAAAACCGTTTCTTGCGTTTAGATCTTAAATACTTTATTTGTTTTCTATACAAACGAGCGTCCATATACACTGGCAGCCGCCATCTTGATTTAGACGGCCATTCAAAGGTGTGACGCAGACAATCTGCTTGTACGCTATTGGTCAGATTACGCGCTGCATGCAACATTTTCCACTTGGAATGGAAAAAGTTTCAGCTAATGTTTCGCATTTGAAATCTCAATCGCACGGCGTTTTTCGCGAAGCAGCTGCAGCCAATGCTGCATGTTGAGCTTAATGTTTCATTTACACAGTGTGTGTGATCCCGCAGAGCGGACAGTTGCCAAGGTCATATGAGGTGCAGGAAAATTTCTCGGAAAAGAACTCGGACCCCCATATTCGCCCCCTCCCCTTCCCTTCAATTTTGCAGAGTCACGCATACGCATCTTCATTTCATTCATTTGGAATTGCACTGCAGTGAGGAGGGAATGGGCTAGGATTGTACAAGTAACTCATACAGCATATATGTGTGCTAGTAAATTATTTGTAAGTCTTATTAATTTTTGTTTATTCATTAAAGAATTGTAATTTTAATTTAATCTGTGTTTTTTATACATTTTGATTTTATTTTGTATAATTTAGGGAATTTATATATTAGATTGAACAGTATTTTTTAACATTTTCATTTCGGCAAATGTAAAATAATATTTATCTTAAATAACAGGATTTACTGATGCTATGTTACATTAAAATTATGTTTAAATTAGCAAATACTGATACTTTTTACAAAGTAATTGATTACATAGCGAAAGCTTGGGCAGATTAATTTAAATAAGGTTTATTCTTACAGGTGAAAAATACTTTATTTTCCCTTTCTATTTCTTCAAATACTATAAAATTTAATTCAAATATTGTAAAATTTAATTCAATAGATAATTGTTTGATGACTTTTTTTTTTTTTTTTTGTTGATGAGCGTCTATATTGTTTTGAAATATTATATGTATATGTATCATTTGAGATTCTTTAAAATAATTTGCTTCAGTGGAATTTTTTTTTTTTGATTAAAGAAAAAGAGAGATAGCTAGAGAAAAAACTTTTTTTTTTCTTTTTCTAAGTGAGAAATTTGATAATAAAATTTGATTAAAGTAATTGAATAAAGATTAATAAAGTTTAGAAAATCAGAATAAAATTTAGAAAACTGATTAAAATATTGGTAAAATTTAAAATTACCGTTAAAAAAAATCCTGGTTATTTAGGAAAAGTTAAAATAATTTGTATATATTTTTCATCTTTGATAAACTGTGCCCTGAAAATTTATATATTAAAAAAAAAAGAGAACAAAAACTTTAATTATTTTCTAAGTTAAATAGAAATTTAATGTATTACAATATAGGTGCATCACGCAATAAAAGTAAATATTACCTTACATTTGCCAAAATAAAAGCGATTAAAAATTTCTTACAAAATAAAATCAATATATGTATAAAATGAATTATAATAAAATAACTAAATAATTCTTTAATGAATAAGTCTAAAATACTGGAAAAGACTTGCAAATAAATGTATAAAAAACAATAAACAAAAGTATAACACAAACACATTTTAAGTTATAATATACATTTTATATATTAGATCATATTAAGATTATATGCATAATTTGAGTAAATATTCAAAATTTTTTCTGTAAAAAAAGGTTATTAAAAATACAAAGTGCTTTGTGTGGAAAAAAAAGCATTAATGCTCATTTACATACACTTTTCAGGAAAACTATAAGTTTATTTAGATTAAACTTTATAAAATTTTTCAAAAACACAGTACATGATATAGTGAATTAATAAATTTGTTTATTTTTTCAATAATATACTTTTAAAATTTGCACGACATGCAAATATTTAAAAGGACATTGCATAGGAATTTTAAAAATATATAATTAAAAAAATAATTCATTATGTCAGATATTATATTTTGGATATTTTTTTATAAAGTTCATAATAAGTGGATTTATAAATTTTATTTATTTATTTTTAAATGTACCTAAGAAATTTTTTTTCAATGTAAAAACTTTTTATCATTTAATTAACCTTCTAATATATTTTTTTTAGAATAAATATTGAATTATGCCTAAATAACCTTTAGGGAAATTTAGTGGCTAGCTTTACATCATTAAATAACCTTAAAAGGCATTTTTATGGGCAGCTGTGGACTAAATTTAATATTTGGGAAACACGACTGGCAGGGAGATGGCGAGCTTCCGTCAGGCCTTTATTTTTTATTGGCCTTTAAAAGAGTGAATGTGGCCAGTTTGAGGCTATACACCACTTATGATAAAAAGTTTGTGGCGTGATTAGCTTGTGGCCATAATGCGGCCGCCGTGACACATTTTTTACGAAGCCGTTACGGCCAATGTTGGTGGGCCTCAATCAGACACTTGGGGCCAAGCCTATCGAAGCCATAAGCGGCCCGTTAGTTATGCGTTTGTTGGGTAAGCTCCTGCAATTTTTTTTCTGTAAATCAAGCTGTCTTTTATTTAATTTTTAAATTTTCCTTTTTTTTCCTTCCTATTTTGAATTTTTTCTTTGTGTAATTTTAAATACACCATGTAAAAAGATGCTTGTTCCGAATGCGTTAAGGAGAAAATAAACAAAAATATTTGCATGTATAATTTTTATTTTTGATTTATTATTATTTTTTTTACATATATTTCGTTTAAAAATAACATAAAAAATGAGATTTTTTGAAATTAAAAAAAGGCGTTATTTGAAAGTTTTTTCAAAAATATGGATCAGCTAATTGGTTAAATAAATATATAATTTTATTGTCATATAATTCGCTCATCGCAACAGAACCACACCTCCCTATATTTATTACTTGCTGCATATTCGAAAAGCATTTTTTCTCCCTTATCTAATTTTAGTATTCAAACTGTTATGTAAATTATCCTTTAGTGCTGTATTTTATATTAATGTCCAAACCAATAATTAACTTGATTTCAAATATGAATTTGTGGATATTATTTAAATAAACAGAAAAATGTTACTTTAGACAAAATTTCGAAAAACTCGTTATACATTTGCGTAGTAAAAATATAAATTTATAGATATCAAAAATATTTCAGCAACAACCAGTTGATCCGTAAAAAATATCCACCCCTATTTTTATTTCAAGATCCCTGATTATTTTCCAATTTTATCCTAAAAATATTTATTTCTCGCTTCATATTCAAAAAATTGTAATCTTACCATTAAATTTTGCGAAAATCTATTTTTTTTTCGTCTTGTAATGTCAGTTCATATTACATTTTCTCGTGCTTGTCTAATCTTAGTTTTCAAGCTGTTATTTAAAATGTTTTTTATTGCAGATTTAAAACATCTTTATGTTACTGTTTTGTTTTTCTTTGAAGTTTTATTGTGTAACCTCTTATAAACACATTCCATTGTGCAACAATTCAAAATAGTAGCTATATAAAATGATCTTTTAGAATTGTGTATAAAAGAAGAATTGAAAGAAGGCACATCTGCTTATCTTTGGAGAGTTTTATTATTATTATTATTATTATTACATATTTATTTAGTTAGTTAGTTAGCTAACTTATTTTTTATTTGTTCTTTAAAATCTAGAAGTTATCAAAAAACTACTCAAAAAATTTCATGGCTATAGGATCATAAAATTTTGAGTTAGAGCATTAATCTTTACCTTTTCTGATTAAATTTAATTTATTAGAAAACGCACTTTAAGTTTTCAACTGCGGTATAAATTAATGTGGTCTGCATTTTTTAACCTTTAGTTTCAGTTTTAATAGGTGTATAGGAAAAATAAAAACAGGTTAAGAAACAAAAATTTTCATTCTATACGAAAATCAAATTTTAAAAAATTCTAATTTTTATGGAAATTGACGTTTTAAACGTAGGGGATACCTTAAAAGAAATTTCGAATCGTAAAAGATTGCTTTCTCAAATAAAATTATTAAAAAATCAGAGATTTTCTCCAAAACAGCCGTTTTAATGTAGGCAGATACCTTAAATGCAAAAGTGTTAAAAAATACCTATCTGTACACTTATAGCAATAATTAATGATTATTTTGGATTAAAATCACTAGAACCATCCGTAATTTAACTTGATTGAAAATATATTTTTATGTATACTAAATTTCTTTTACGATAAATAACAAGCTGATCGGAGATTTTAAATTTAGAAAAAATAAGAAACCCACGCATGTTGTTTATTACAATATTCATAGAACCTTTTTTGAAATTCTTTTTTATAAGTCCTCTGTTTGCATCATATTTGAAAAGAATGGAAATCTCTGCATTTTAACTCTATAAAAAAGCTTTATTTTCAACGTAGGATGTAAGTAAATATCGCTTATTTCGCCTTCATTTAATCCCGCCACTAAAAAACAATATTTTTTTTTTCAGTGCCAAAAATGAAATACTGTTTTTGAAAACCCTTCTCTCAAACAATTTTCTTTTTCTTTTTCAGCTAGGTAATAGAATTTATGCTAAAAACATGTATTTGCATAATATATAAAAATTTTAATTGTTAACTTTATAAGTTAAACATACATTAAAACATGCATTATATATGCATATGCACTTCGTGATGTTGCTGTTTATTAGATAAATAATCTAATTTAATTATAAAACAAAAAAGAAAAACAGAAAGCATAACATAGAACATATAAATAAGCATAGATTATGAAGTATATTCCAACACATTCAGAATAATGTGTGTTGCACTGTTTAAAAAAATAAAATATTATTCCTCATTTCATCGTATGGAAATGTATAATTCATTTCAAAACCGAATTTCAGATGTTCCCATCTACAATCGGAAAATTATCCGAGCTTTTTAGTAGCCCTGTATATCATATAGAAATTTGTATCTATTAACAGCATGCATTCCAAAATTTAGTTTGTTTAAGCGAAACTTAAATTTCAGTTGAAAATTTCTTTTCAGCAATTTCCTCTAATAAGAGAATGGTATGCGAAAACTTTTGTGCAGCCTTGTACATGAGTTATATAATTTATATATAAAGAGTAATGTGCAAAAGATAATTATATTTATAAGCGTATACCGAATTTCAAAATGTATTGTCTAGCAATTATTACGCAAAGGCAGTACTGTAACTGATTTCTTTTATGTATCCCTGTAAATTAATAAAAAAAAATGCTATGAATGCTCTGTTTTATTATTATCGTAGTGAAATTCATTGATTTATATCAGTTTCAATACATTTGAAATAGCTTAATGTCATTAAAATTCTCTCCAAATGATTTTTCCCCATATACCATAATGTAATCGAATTCTTTTGAGTGTCCCTGTCAATGAACCATTAATCGTTCATACTTCATATGCAATACCAAACAGGCGTTGATAACCCCAAATAAGATTTACCAATTGCATGAAAATCCAAGTATATTTACGGGAGTTAGAGCGCGAATAGACGGACAGACGAATCGAATGTATAAGCACTTTTCAACTTTGTTGAAAAGAAAAAAAAATCATGATAGAATTCTGCCTATTTTTAACATTTTTGTCAAACAAAGTGTTACATTCAGGAAATAAAATTACAACTCATTTTTTTTTTTTTTTTTTCGATACATAACTCTGCAAAAATTCTTTAGTGTCATTTTCTACCTATACAGAGTGTTAAAAAAAAAAGATGTGCAAAACTTTAAGAGGAGATAGAACACATCCAACCAAGAAACTTTCATCAAAGAATGTATAGTCAGAAATAAAATGCAAAGGTGTTAACCCGTTCAGGACTATCAGTTTGCTAAGAGTGAATATTAGAGCATAACTGTTTATTTAAGTTTGTTTAGATGTACAATAAATAAAAATAAGAAATAAACATAGCAATTTGTAAGTTATTGTTATTATTATTGTTATTTTATGAGAAATATTTTTCCTAATGAACAATAAAGGTAACAAAAAATATAGTTAGTCATATTATGCAATGTCTCTTATTTATTGGCTTATTATAAGAAAATATTAATTAAAATAATACTACATTGTTGTAGCAAATGATGTGTTAATTATGATATTCTATGAAACAAAGATGGACATTGCACATATTACAAATATCTGTCTTTTTTTTATGCAGCGTTTAGCATAATTTGCACATCTTTTACATAATTGCATTCAACATATGTTTTATTTTGACATTCTGTATAAAAAATGCAGATAAGGTTAGAATTAAATACAAAAATCATCAATTTCAAAATGGGAAAAAGATTTCCCTTAGTCGTGAAAGGGTTGAAGAGCTCCAAAAATTATGATGTTACGCGAGGCAAAAACGCCCAACTAACGATTATGTGACGAAAGCAAGTTTAATGACATGAAATTACAGTTAGCTTTCAAAACAGTGACCAGCAATGTCTGTGCAAGCGGTTTAACGCTGCTGATCACTCACTTTTCCAATTTCCACCCTAATGTTAAGTCAAGACGTTTGATACATTCTTATATTTAATATATATCTTTATAGTCCAAGAGCCGACCGCACAAAACCTTAAGTCATCGAACACAAGAAAAATTCCTTAATTTTATGGAAGAGTAGTAATTGGGGAATCTAATCACCCATGGAGTGCTGGGTGGTGCATAAGCCAAAAATTGATAACACTAGTGGTTGACTCGTACGTTTAACATTGTGTTGATGATTAGACTCCCTACTACTGCTGTTCCATAAAATAAAGGAATTTTTCTTGTGATCGATGACTTACGGTTTCGTGCGGTTGGACTATTAGGAAATTAATATTTTAAACTTATTCTTTCGGTGTTCCCTTCTTAAAAGATGGCATTTTTTTCTTAGTTCTCAAAATACTTCTAAAATCTATGCTGATTTTAATATTTTATGTGTTAAAAACTGGCCAACTGAAAGTAAAATTTTAACACTTGATATAAAATTAAGCACATGTTTTAGAAGTATTTTCCCAACTAAGAAAAAAGTGGCATTCTTTAAGAAGAGATCACCGAAAGAAGAAGTTAAAAATATTAATTCCTGAGGAATTATTAAAAAAAATAAGAATGCAGTAAACGCCTACATATTTTACATTATGGAGGGGAATTCGGAAAGTGACTGACCAACAGCCTTAACGGAGAAGAAAGGATTGACGAATTATTCGAAAAACAACAGCGAATTTTCCCTGCAGTGGCCGAAAGTCTGGCGACGATGTCTTCTGCGGATAAACAGGGGTCTCATATGTAAAAAGAACTTTCAAATGTTCCCACAAATGAAATTGAAACATGAAAGATCTGGCGAACATGGTGGCCAGGCTACAGCATCATCTTGCCCGATCGATGGGAAATGTTATATCCTGATAGTTTCGTACTCCTAGTATACTGGGTTATCGCTGTCGCTCGCCATTGCGCTAAATTGCTACTAAATTCTTCATTTGGCAAATGAACAAGCTATTAGATTCGCCAAATTACTAGTGCTCAATTTTTGCTTTTTTTTTCTTTCCTTTTCCGTTTTTCATACATATGCATATATACATATTTTTAATACATAAATGTTTTTAATATATACGCATTTTTAATATATTTGTAGCAAATACTTAAAATTAGATTAAATAAGAATCGTAGTAATATAGCATAAAAAGTAATAGTAAATAGTATAGTTTCAGAAACTTTATTTTACATCATATTGAAAATAAAGGGGTACATTAAAGGATTACAGCTAATTTTTGGTGCTACCCGGCGAATCTATTTTGCTAATACTTTTTTCATTTGGCAAATGTTTTTTATTTTTAATTATCCAAATTACAAATGTTGGTCAAAAGTCAGCGAGAACACTGCTAGTATAAATGTGCTGATGCTCCATCTTGCTGGAACTATATTACTCTCTGGGTGTGTTAGGGAATGGCTTTTAACATGTTTTACTGAAACGTGATAACTGTAAACGTGATTTATTAACTGTTGCAGAAATGTCAGATAATTTTTTCAATCAAGGTTGTTCTATCAAAAAAAAGGATCCGAGTTAGTAGTCCCCCATTATACACAAACACTGATAAAAAAAGTTCATGAGCTAACGAGAACGAGAATAAGTTGAATATAGATCCACATCTGTGTTAAATACATCTTTAAGTATGAACTTATACAGGGTGTCCCAGGAATATTGGGATTAACATTAAGGGGAGGTAATGGTCATCGCGAGGATTCAGAATTGCAAACCAACCCATGATAAGAAACGTTTTTCTGGTACAGTAGTGAGGACACAAAACATAAGAATGACAGGACATGAATAAGAGAAAAAAACATGTTTATAATCTTAATGCAGCAAAAAATAGAAAACAGAACATTAAAGAGACAAAGATCGTCATCAAAGTAGATGTTTGAAATTACAATCTTGAACCATGATGGATGCATGTGCATCTCCGGCGCATGGAAGATATAATGTTGAGGAAAATGCCGGGAGTTTCCCGGACTTCCTCAGCAGACACCACGATGCGTGCAGCAAATCCCTCAATTCCTTCCAGCATTTTTGCATCTCTAAAATTATAAACTTGTTTTATATCCCTGTTTGTGTCCCTTCCTTTTTACGTTTTGTGTCGTCCGCTGTTTTACGCGCCAGGTGTGTTTCTCTTGTGTTTACACGCCAGGAAATCATTTCCGACCATTGTTTGCTATTCAAATCTGAATCCTTGTAATGTTCCCTACCTCCCCTTAAAGTTTGTCTCAACAATACTGGAACACCCTGTATTCATTTGTGAAAACCAAATTGATTTGAAATATACAGGGTGTTTCGCTACCAGACCGACAAACTTTGAGGGATGATAGTACACATGAAGACAAACATTATTAAATAGGAAATCATGGGGCGCAAGCGTCTTCTGTAGGAGCTAGGGGCCATTAAAGTTTAGGGTCTAAAACTTCAAATTATGATAGAAAACGGAAAAAAGGGTCGATTCGTTTGCGGTTTTCACTTAAATCCTTCTTTATATTACGATTTCTTTAGAAAAAAATTTTAAATTTTACTTTAAAAAATTATCGATAGAGGGCGCTTTAGACTTTAGAGTAACGAACAACTACTTTTTACCATTATTTTCTGCATGGGGTTGAAATTATTCAAAAGTTTAGAATTTAACTTAAATTTTAAGTTCAAAATTGGAAACATTCGGATCGGATAACTAGCAAAAATTGAACTGTAAACAGAGGGGGAGATTTTAAATGCTCATAAACAGTCGACAAACTAATCGATTTTATTGCGGTTTGCGTGTAGGTCATTCCCTTGGTAATTATTTTATTCAAAACGACGCACAGTTTTGGTGTCCTGATTTTTTGATAGAGGGCGCTTCCGACGCATCTCCAATATTTCAATGGCATTACTCCTGGGTGTTTTACTACCAAACCAGCATAATTCCAGGAAGTGTTAGGGGTGCAAAGACGATTCGGAATTACATAGGAATGTAACGTTGAAAATGCCTTTTTTGCGAGTTACGATTAAAGGAAGAAGAGGAAAAAGGTAACACAAACAGCCGAGAAAGAGCAACACGTTAATGCGACAGAAAGCAGTTTATTTAAATGTTTTACAACAGAAGGTGTTCGGAATTACGACCAGAAGTAGTTTGGCATGCTTGACTGTGGCGTTGCATGGAATTCCTCACGCTTTAAAAAATTCCTGGCATCTCTGATAGCTTTCTGTCAAGTTACTGAAATATTAGATGCAAGGTCTTTAATTGATGGTACGGGAGTCTCATACACCCAAAATTTCATTTGACCCCAGCAGAAGAAGTCGATACATGATAGGTCCGGCGATCTGGCAGGCTACCACGACCCGTTGCCTAGATGTTACTTTGTAGTGTCGGCAAACGTCAGTGGTAAAATGTGAAGGAGTCCCATTGGGCTGTTCATGTTTCAAATATTTCATTCTGGTACCTTTGGAGCCGGTTCGCGAATGATCACTTCAATGTGATCGCTGTTCACACGCATTACCGTTGAGCGTCATCTACCGCAAGGAAACCGCAGCGCCATGTACCGTCGTTGTCAAACTTGCCGGACTACTTCTGGTCGTAATTTCAAACACCTTTTGTAGTAAAATCTTTAAATAAACTGTTTTCTGTCACATTAACGTGTTGCTCTTTTTCTGCTGTTTCTGTTGCTGAATTTTTTGCTTCCTTTAACCATAACTGGCAAAAACGGCATTTCCAACGTTACATTCCTTTGTGATTCTGAGTCATCGTTGTGTCCCTAACACTTCCTGGAAGTAAGTTGGCCTAGTAGTAAAACACCCATGAATAATGCCATTGTAAAGTCGGAGATGTGTAGGAAACGCCCTCTATCAAAAAATGAGGACACCAAAGCTGTACGTCATTTTGAATAAAATAATTACCAAGAAAATGATTTTCACGCAAACCGCAACAAAATCGATTAGTTTGTCCAATATTTATGAGCGCTTAAAATCTCCCCCTCTGTTCACAGTTCAATTTCCGCTAGTTACCCGACCTCAATGTTTTCGATTTTGGGCTTAAAATTTAAGTTAAAGTCTAAACTTTAGAATAATTTCAACCCCATGCAGAAAATAACGGTAAAAAGTAGTTGTTCGTTACTCAAAAGTCTAAAGCGCCCTCTATCGATAATTTTTTAAAGTAACCTTTAAATTTTTTTTCTAAAGAAATCTTAATATAAAGAGTGATTTTAGTGAAAACCGCAAACGAATTGACCCTTTTTTCAGTTTTCTATCATCGTTTGAAGTTTTGGACCCTAAAATTTAATGGCCCCTAGTTCCTACAGAAGACGTTTGCGCCCCATTGTTTCCTATTTAATAATGTTTGTCTTCATGTGTACTATCATCCCTCAAAGTTTGTCGGTCTGGTAGCGAAACACCCTGTATATTTACAGCGTATACTGCAGAAACCAGCGTGTGAATTTTACACGCCGAAAATAATCTCTTTGAATCCGTTCTTGGAAACTTTGAGCTTAATAAGGACGCAAACGTTCAGTCTTCAATATTCCCCATGCCGGGGAATGTGATACATGTAATTGTCTAACACAACTCGTATAATTATCTCATAGGCTATCAAAGCCTGAGAGCTTATGTGCCCACCTGTTCTGTATGTATGCACGTGAGTGCGTGCGTAATGCAATAACTCATGCTAAAAGTATCTGATTAACTTGAAATTTTGGATATAGGCATATTCTGAAAAGCTGCTTCCCTGATTAGTTTTGAGAGTTCATTTGATAAGTATAAGAGGGGGAAACGGGGCTAATGACCTTCCCATTAATTTATATAAATGGATTTTTCATGTAGAATTATCCGTTTTCGCTCAAATTTAGGTATAGGATTATTCTGATGAAGCACCTCCGTGATTTGTATTAGGTGTTTATTGGATAAGTATAAAGAGGGGGAACGGAAGCTAATTTCCCACCCTTAGTTTCGATAAATGGATTTTGCATGCAGATTCATCATATTCCATTCAAATTTTAGATATGAGATCATTCTGATGAGGCACCACCATGATTAGTTTTGGGAGTTCATTGGATAAGTTTAAAGAGTGGGAACGGGAGCCAATTCCCTACCTATAATTTACATAAGCGGGTTTTTCATGCAGATTTATCAGATTTCATTCAAGTTTTAGGCATAGGATCATTCTGATGAGGGCACTTCTGTGATTCGTATTAGGTGTTTATTGGACAAGTATAAAGAGGGGAAACGGAAGCTAATTTCCCAAACTTAATTTCAATAAATGGATTTTGCATGCAAATTCATCGGATTCCATTCAAATTTTAGATATGAGATCATTCTGATGAGGGAACCACCATGATTAGTTTTGGGAGTTCATTGGATAAGTTTAAAGAGAGGGAACGGGAGCCAATTCCCTACCTATAATTTACATAAGCGGGTTTTTCATGCAGATTTATCAGATTTCATTCAAGTTTTAGGCATGGTATCATTCTGATGAGGGCACTTCTGTGATTCGTATTAGGTGTTTATTGGACAAGTATAAAGAGGGGAAACGGAAGCTAATTTCCCAAACTTAATTTCAATAAATGGATTTTGCATGCAAATTCATCGGATTCCATTCAAATTTTAGATATGAGATCATTCTGATGAGGGCACCACCATGATTAGTTTTGGAATTTCAATGGATAAGTTTAAAGAGTGGGAACGGGAGCCAATTCCCTACCTATAATTTAGATAAGTGGGTTTTTCATGCAGATTTATCAGATTTCATTCAAGTTTTAGGCATAGGATCATTCTGATGAGGGCACCTCCATGATTAGTTTTGCAAGTTCATTGGATAAGTCTAAGAGTTTGGGAAATGGGAAGTAAACCCCCCTCTTAATTAAAGTTAATGGGATTTTCATGCAGAATTTACCGATTTGCTTCAAATTTTGGACATGGATTCATTCTGATAAAGAACTTCCCTGATTTGTTTTGGGAATTCATTGGATAAGTATAAATCATGGATCGGTGGGACTACCCCTCTTAATTTAGGTAAAAGGTTTTTCTTGCAGAGTTAACAGATTTGCTTTAATTTTTCAATACAGGTTCATGATGATAAGATGTTTTATTAATTGGCTGTGGGGTTCTTTTGTAAGTATAAGGGGGTGCGGGCTATTACCAGCCCCATGTTATCCTCGATTAAATTTGATACATGGGTTTTTATGCAGAATTATACGATTTGTTTTAAATTTTGTATGTTTGTTCTTTCTGATAAGTTGAATCTTTGAATAGTTTTCGAAGTGTAAAGGTTAAGTATAAAAGAGGGGGATAACTCATATTTAATTGCATAAATGAGTTTTTATGAAGAATTAGCCAAATTGCTGCGAATTTTGGATAGTTGTTTTTTATATAATAAATCATATGCTGATTAGCTTCAGGGATTCAATGATTAAGTACAAAAAGGGAAAATGAGGGGAGCTATTTTCCGCCTTAATTTGTTTTTCGAACGGCATTAAGCCTTGACAATATAAAACTGTAATACACACTTAGTATGTTTAGCCTGTGAGCGCAATGCCATCAGTTTAACCGGGCAATATTCTTTTTTATTGTACTTGTTTTGATCAGACACACAATCGAAAATGTCTTTTCACACAACATATGTTCCGTCAGTCTTTGTACGACCAGAATCCAACACGGAAGCGAGAAATTATCCTTGTCTTACAAAACTGTCGGTGCAAGTACTCAAATATTTTACTACTGAGCAACCTCCTATTGGAAAACTGCTCTCCATACAATCGTTCAGCCTCTGAATCTTTTGATGTTTGATATATTAAATGTATATCAGTCTTTTTCATATTAGAGAAGGACAACATCTTCCGATACGTTCTTAGCGCAATTAATAGTTGTGCACACAGATCAGCTCATTTTATGTAGTTAATCGAGGCGACATTTTGCATACAAATTCTTCTACTTTCCCATATTACATTTACATGCTATTACTGTTGTTTTTCTCCCGATAACTTGCAACAGGGATGGAGCTTTAAAGTTTGCATGGATAAAATTTCCAAATGCGTCAGCATATTTTTGCTTTATCTCTGACCATGGATTATTTGATATATACGTATATATATGTGTAGGTGCAAAATACAGAAAAAAAGCTTGATGAACTTTGGTACAATCAGGCATAGTAGTATGGTTATGTTTTTATGGTTATGAGTATGGTATAGTAGTATGGTTATGATTTTTATGCGGTTTTACAGCATAACTTTGCAAAATATAAGAATTTTCGAACTGCTATTGATGACTGATTGAAACACAAAAGGAAAAATCTGTCAGTTTGACTGTTTATTAGAGATTTGATACCGCACGTTTGATAGATATTTGAATTTTCGCAGTTTTGTTCTTGCCAGTTTCTGCTCCAGAGATTCCCTTTGTTTTTCCATTGGGTCTTGACAGGCGAGGGGAAGTGTTGTGCTCACAAATTCGGTTTAACCCTGCCATACACATCAGAAGCCGTGTCACTTGTCTCCTATTAATGCCACTAGTATTTTACTCGTAGGTTTAGCAATGTGTTTGAGTACAATCAAAGGTATGAAATGATTGTACGGCAAGCACAATGGTCAGTCTAAGAGTAAACCACTTGTGGTATTCATTTTTGGCGTCTCACCTCTTCGCTTTCGGCAGACATGGATCATTAGATTCCTCTATTACTACTCTTCCATAAAATAATTATTTTTTTCTTGTGCTCGATACCTTATGTTTTTGTGTTGTCGGCTCTTTGGCTGTAAGTTGCTGTATTTTTGTTCAGCTTACTTATATTTATTTTTATTTTTGATCGGTCCAGGGGTTTTGATATTTTAGCATTGTTTTTTGGTCTGTATAATTAAAGTATATTATTGTTGAAAAACGTGCAAAAGCTAAGCATTTATGCAGCTTAGTCATACATGAAATAACCAGTGAATTTATGTTTCTAAATTTCAGATATGATAAGAAGAAAGTCATTAGAAAATAAACAAATATTATTTAAAAACATTCTTTTTTCAGAAAAAAAAATCATTTTTCGATATAATTTAACAAAAATTTCCTTTCACACAAAGAATTAATTGGGCATCTGAAATAGTTCTGCATCAATCCAAACAAAAGTTTTAAATTTTTTCCAATATTTTATCAATTGATGCATTGTCTAAAAACCTTTGAATTAAAAGAAGAAATTACATTACAATTTGTCTCATCTACATTTAAAGCTACGAATATATTTATGTATTTTTATTTTGCATGATAAATACAGCGGAACAGCAGATGACAATTCATTATAAATAGAATAAATACTTTCAAAAAATATTTCATAAACTAAAAATAGACTCTTTTACTAAAAAGAAAAAGAAGAAGCAGCTTTTCAATACCATTTGACACAAATGTTCTTCTGTGTGAAATTTAATTGTACAACATAAAAAATTTTGCTTTAGTCTATAGAAAAGCTTAAACTTTTGACTTTTTTGATCACCTGATGTATTACCTTCAAAGTTTGAAAAAATATAGAGATTTGTTCAATGATATCCAAAACTTTAAAGTTCTGAAACTGCTCTTTGATGTTTTATAAAAAAACGTTAAATGGCAGAAATATTTGAACGGCAGAAATTTTTAGTGCTTAGAAGTCAATTGAACTATTAATGGTAAAAAAAGTACACTTAAAAAGTGAAACTTTTTATCCCATAAATATTCAATGTAAAAAAGTATTCTTTTAGAAACATATTCATGATAACAATAAATATTGTTGATACTTATAATAAAGTAGGTATTCAATGATACTTAAAATTGCATGAATTAAGTGCAAATATATGCATTAAAATGAAACAAAAATAAATGCTTTTTGTCTTAAGTTAAAATTATCTTAGATACCTCTGACAGAATAAATTAAACTCACGAAGAAAAAATGGCTTCAGAGTCTAACCATGATAAATTCAAACCATCAAAGTAATAGCAAAAAAAAAAAAAAATTCATGGTTTTTTTAGCAATTTTTTTGCAGGCACAAATGTTTTGCTTTTACCATATGTGTATTTATATTTTTATTGACGATGATTTATAAGCCGGCTTCATGTCGAGCACACGAATCAGATGTATGTTGTTCAATAAACAACAACAACAATTTATATTTTTAGGGTTCGTACTTAACACCTTCGCTACGGGAGACTTTTACGAATTTTTTACTCTTTTGTCTCCGATTTTCAAAAACAGAAATTTCTTTCTTGTTTATCGAGAAAACGCATCGATTAAATAAATCAAATTTAGGAATAAAGTTTTACTGGTGGTTAGTGGGGATAAACAAGGATTCTGAGCAATTCATGCAGCATGTATACAAGTCGCCCGTCCAGAAGGAGTTAAAAAGTGAAAACGGAACCATTATAAGATGACTCTCCTATCTGTCTGTGTGTCTTTCACAGCCATTTTAACTCGTAAAATATGAAACGTGGAAAGCTCAAACTCGGGTATGTAACAAAGACTATTGACTCATATATTTACAGATTATTAAACATTTACAAATATACTTAAGGACAAATATAGAGGGGCTAATTGCATTACTTGAAAATAATCTTTTCTTGGATATCATGTTGGGTTTCTTGTGAAAGCTTTCGTTATGCTGATCTAAAAAATACATTTCTTTTAATTTTAGGTATTATGTTTTTAGAGATATCGTCGAAAATATAGTGCAAAAATATATTCCCCCATCTAACTCCAAATCTACGGAAACTAAATTTATGAAAAAATAGAAGTAGTAGATGTTGCTTTAAACCTTGCAAGAAAACTGTAGTGATTACTCTAGATCACATTGTTTCAGTGAAAAGCGCATTTTTATATTAAACACAAATTTCAATTTATGGGCATTGAACAAATGTGTTGAGGAGCTTTGGAGGTATCTATCGTAGCAAAAATATAAACGTATTGATGTAAAGGATTTTAAAAAAATCGTCGATAATTACCCGAGATATTAATCCTTAAAAACAGGGATGATTTGGACATAAATAATGGCGGGGGCAGAGTACTCTGCATACCAATGGCTTTATAAATCCTAGATAAACACGTTTAATAATGTATTTGTGTAATGTCGCATCTAGTAGCAGTAAAAATCAATAACTTTCATATTGTTGCAAACAAACTAATTTAATTAGAATTAATTACGTAAATCAGGATTCGTATGCATAAGAAATTAATAAAGAAATAGCCAATTTGGTACCAGGATTTTTTAAAAGTATTATTTGCCTTATTTGATGCAAAACATTTCTTTTTTTGGATAGAGTGGCCACTACACTGCGAAAATTTGGGTACTAAAATGTCTATTTTTTTTATTCCTTATGCGTACATACCCTGCAAAAATACTATGGAATTCGCGACTAGTTTGCATTAAGTGTTTCTCATTACGATTTTTGTATCTATAGAAATTAGTTAAAAATCTATCTGGAAAAAAACGCGTCGTGGACCAAAGCGGCTTTCAAATTTGCGAGCACCTTTAGCACAATGCCAAGTTTAAACTTCAAAAAGTGGCTTGTGTTAGCTTCTCTGTTAAAGTAAAAGATTATTACTATGCTGAATTCAGTTTTATGAAATGCTAAATGAAGTTTAAATATGCATTATATTTTATTCTCAGTACTGAGTTAACTTCTTTATAGATAAAAATAAGATAAAAAAAAAAGAGTTTTACAGAATAGCAATATTTAATATTATTTAAACTTCATATCTCTTTGAACTTTTATGGTACACCCATTCATACTTTTCTAGTATATACAGCTATGAATAACCCTACGATGTATAGTTTATATATATATATATGAAGTTACATTATTTTTTCAGAGAAAAAACTCTTTTAACCCTGCAGAACGCGCGCAGAAACAGGTTATGAATGTTTTTTACTTTGTCACCAATAAATACAAATAGAAATCGTCACCTTATTATGTTAGTGACAATTTTTAAAAATTCTGCGATAAAAGAAAGTTTAAGTTTACTTTAAAAAAATTAATGGTGACAAATGTAAAAATAATACGCATTCTGGGTCTATTAGGCATGGCGCGCGTCTTCCCGGATTAACAATGCAGTAACTCCTTCACGACGAAAGTACTTTGATGATTTGAAAACAGAAAATTTTCTGTTGCTGAAGCCCGAAAATGCCCCAATAAATAAGCTGAATATTGCAATAAAAAATAACTGGTGGGAATAACGAAAAATTCTGAGAATTTTAAATGGCACATATACAAGTTTCTCGTTCCCCAGGGGCTAATTATTCAAATGTTTATAGCATGGTATCCTCTGAGCGCGAAAGTACAACTCGCACTTGTCCGCTTATTTAAAAATCATTGGTTAAATCAGAAGACATATGATGTTTGAAAAACGAACCAAGAAATTTTAATTTTTTTTATAGTACATTTTTTATATGTTATATAAAACAATTTTTTTTTCTATTTCAAAAAATCTAAGTCAGCTATTTGAGGTATGAATGAGACCATTTTCCCGTTTCAACATTTTATGCGGCATTTTATAATCAAAATATTAATTTATATTATATTATTATATAATAAATGTTAATTTATTATTTAATAATATAACATTTTTTTAACATAATTATGTCGTTAAATAATTGGATTGAAATTGGACAAAAAATACTTAGATTAAGAATTTTACAAATACAACATCAAAAAATTTTAAGTTTATGATACATGTTTCGTTTTTATAATATATATATATTTTTCTATCCAACTTTCACATATTTCACTCGATCTTGTGGTTGTGCTCTCATATTTGACTGATATCACCTTAGGCTGAAATGCCAAGTACGATGAAATCTATTCATCTAGACAAAATCTATAAATGCAATACAAGGAGGTATATTCAATGTGCAAATGGAATTTCTCATGACCGGTATCGGGAATCAGAAAATGGGAAATTTAAGCTTTCGCATTCCTTCCAATCATATACTAAGATAATGTTCCATCCAATCAATTTAATGTAAACATTTCATATAGAATTACGAGATTTGTAATAGATACTATAGTAGAAAGAGAATAAAGCATAATATTCTCTCCTAATAACAAATAGAGTTTTAACGTGCAGGGTCTTATATATATAGTAGAATGAACTCTATGTAAATTTGACCTAAGCAAATGAAGTTTTGTAATATTTGTTTGTGTATTCAAGACAATTTTATAAGATGGTTATTATTTCTCTATTCATTATTTTTCATATATTTTTATTTTTTGACAAATTATTTGTCAATTAATTTATGTATTTATAGCATTTTCTATTAAATTATTTCATTTACGGCATATTCTGGCGTATTATGTGATTTTTAAGAGTAGAAGTGACTGGGACATTGTATATTTCTATAAACAAAAACTACTAAATATACTAAACATATTTTTTTTTAATTTAACTCTTTTTTTTTAATTACCTTTAAAGTTCTCATTAATTTCTTTAATAGTTTTATAAATTTAAAAAATCGTTCACGTGTATCTCACCAGCGAGGTAGTTGTGAACACATATGAAACACATGTGAACCCAAGGAATAAATATCCTTTGACATGCTTTTTATACTGTTATTCATTTGCCGTCATCATCATTAGATATATTATGTGCTAAAATGACTATCAGTATAAATATATATAAAGTTCTCTAGTTTCTGGGTGATATGGTTAAGTATAAGATTATACAATGGAATGTGTTTTCATTTTGGAGAGATTTGGGGAGAGGCCATTTGGATAATATTTATCGGAAATCTGCCGAAATACGAAAGTCTGTCACCCCTGTATTTGCATTATTTGCATCTAAATTAATGGTAAAAAAAGTTTTTTAATGATTCTTTTTAATCTCTATAATAAGTCACCATGCTGCGCGTTTTCCATATTGCTTACTTTATCACCATCTTTCCCCTCATGGAACAACAAAATTTTATAACAATATTCTAAAAAGAGTTTACTTTCTATATCTCACTATAAGTTTCTATAAGATTATATAAGTTTATTTATTCCTGTTAATATTACATATTACCATATGTATAAGGGTTACTAAATTTTTTCCTCCTTTCCTTTTATGGAAGGTGCGTTTTATACACCGAATACTTCAAAAATTAAGACTGAGACTGCTAGATTTTTTTTTTAAATTCCAGATTTCAGGAAGAATATCAAAAGTATTTCCGATATTCTTAATTATACCTGCCTTCCTAATTTATTTCATAACTAAATGATAATTATGTGATTAGAAAACTTAAATATTAAAAAGGAAATTGATTTTAAGTGAAATATTCTATATTAAAACATATGATAAACCCGCGGAGAAAATTATAAATTCAGAAAATTTTAAACTTGTTTAACTCATAATATAAGTTTAGATTTGCATTAATAAAATAAATATGAATATTTATAAAGATACATCTAATATTAATAAGCCATAAATAAAATGGAACAAATAATTTAAATAAGAAAATACATAACTTAAAAAATAACATTATGTGAGACCTGGACAAAATTATAAAATCAAATTTATCAATTTCTGTATTCTGTTATTTTTTTATCTGAATAGAAGCATTTTTTTATGATAACAAACTAAAGAAGTGGAGTCCTTAAAGATCAATATATTTCAATACATCAATGCATTTTTTGAAATTTTCTCAGTAAGTTACGTAGTTTTAATATTTCACATGACTGAATCGAAAACAAAAATTTACCGAGTTTAAGAAAAGACCATACAAATGCTAAGTATTAATGTACTCATTTAAAAAATTAAACTGGGCTGGTATGAGTAGTATTGGAGCTCCTTCTAGCCTAATTGTAAATGATTTAAAGCTAAGGGCTGTTAGGCGAATTATTCAACGAGCATCGAACATGCAATGAAGAAAGTGACACCTAAGCTTGAGCCATATCACATGAAAGCCAGACTTCACTCTGCACGGAAGCATGTGTCATGAACAATGGAGTGAAGTACAATCATGAGGTCAGATGAAAAGAAGTTTATTATAGATTGCCCAGATGTCTTAAGATATTACTGACATTACATTAGGTTGATGAATGGCATATTTTTAGTCGAAACTTGAGTGGAATATCCGCGATGGTTTGGGAAAGTTTTCTCTGATATACTAAAACTACTTCAGCTTTTCTTAATGGAAAAAAAAAACAGAAGTCTACTTATTAATGCTTGAATATAATCTATTGCCTTATGCACCGTTTACGGCTGCAGTAAACTGGCTTATTCAGGAAGACAATGCAGCAATACATTAAAAGATATACAGCAGAGCCCCGATTATCCGCGAGCGGATGATCCGCGGTGCGGATTATCCGCTACGATTTTTTTAAGGAAAATGCAATTTTTTTGTAAGGAAAATACAATTTAGAATTAAAAAAAAGGTGTTTCCAAAGCAAGAAGCAAACACAAGTGATTGATTCTTGTGTAACTCAACAATTTTTGTACGGTATGTTGCTTTTTTTTTTTTTTTTGCTCTTTTTTATTTTAGTGATTTAGACGTAGAGCGAATGTTTTTGCCGTACTGTACACATGTATGTACAATAAAACACAGTTTTATGTTGAAATTTTTATTTTTCGTGTTTGCACTCTATTTTTCGGTTTATGCGCGATTTTTGTTATCCGCGCTGCCTTTGCCACCCAATTGCGCGGATAATCGAGGCTGTACTGTATATAAAAGAGTACCTTGAGCGCTAGAATGTGAGTGTCCTGAAATGGCAAGACCGCATGTAAGATACATTTGAAAACATTTGGGTGCAATGGTTCGATTATTCTATCAAGGTAAACGCTAATATCAAAACGCAGATGGCTTAAAAATGGCTATACTAGCGAAGAGCCAGTTGTTAATAAATCAGTTGAAAAAATTTCTTCAATCTATGCTGGCCACATATTCAAAGAAAATAAAATAAATGGTAGAAAATTGGGTTAAAAATGGTAAATTCATTTTTCGATGTCACCATTAATATTTAGCACCAGGATTCAAATTATGTTCATTTCTTAAACTCAGTAAATTGCTGTTTTTGGTTTCGTCATGTGCTGCATTAAAATTACGCATCTTTTTAAGAAAAATTAAAAAATTCATTGATATACTGAAATGTATTGATTCCTAATGATTCCATTTATTAGTTTCTTATCATAAAATGCACAGATCAAATTATCCAAATGAAATATACCAGAATATAGAAATTCGCAACTTTATAATTTTGCCCACGTCTCACATAATATCACTTTTTTTAAGTATGTATTTACTTTTTTGAAAAACAACTGAATGACAAGAAATTTTCCAAAAATTGTAATTGTCAAATTTAATTCTTTTTTTTTTTCATTTTTGACTGGTATTTTAGTTTTTCTTGCATAACTACCTTATTTAACCTATTCCAAGATAAAAAGAAATATCAAAATCGAAGCATTTTTTTCAAAATCTTATTGATATTCATTAAATACTGACTTTTTCCTAAAACTCGGTTAATAAAAAAATGACAATGTGTGAAAAATTCTTTATCATTTAATTGTTTTTAGAGAGAACTTAAAATTTTTCACATATTTCTCCGATACCTTTCTGAATTTTCACGATATTTGACTGAATTTTTGTAAGAGTTGCTCCATAAAATTTACAATGAAATTATGCAAAAAGACCGTTATTATCGTTCGCGCATGCGCAGATAAAAATTCTCATACAATTACTAATATTTCGTAAACTATTTGATATATTTATATTTCAATAGAACTATCTTGTTTCTACTACATTTTACCAATTTTTCTGCAAATGGCCTTAAATTGGTTAAAAAAGATTCAAGCTAAAAATTTGGAAGAATTTTTTAAGTTTTTCAAAAAAAAAAGTCATATTTTTATGAACATACACGCTATTCTTACAAAAAATCAGTGAACATACTGTACGATATTTATATATTTGTATCATGCAGCGTCAGATCATTTCGTGTATTTCAATGTACAGGGGGATCCCAAATATTATAACTTTTCTTTGTTTTTTTGTCGATCCCCTAGCTGTTGTCCTATGAAATTGCCGTTGATAAATATGAGGTTAAGCTTAATCATTATAATCCTGAAGTTCCAGATGAATCCGACAAGCATATTTTTAAATATTCGGCAAAATGTCTAAAATTGAAATTGTCCGGTCATTAATGGCCATTTAGTATATATATATCTATACATATATATAAATAAATATAAACAGGGGAATATTTCCCTTTAAGAGTGCCTTTTTCTCTTCAATGACATTTTTTGTCAAAAATTTCAGTATTTTTACTGTCTATTTTATAATGTCACAAACTGTTAACGATCCGATTCCATACTGCTGCTGCTGGTTCTGCTTTCAAAAATAGTACACGGGAGATATTGCGTTCGGACCAAATCGCGCCCATCGGCCTAATCATTCGGAGTTTTCTGGGCGAACCTTGGATTTCCTTGGTCTAAATACGCGTTAAGTTCCTTCAGAAACACCCCAACAGAGGGATATCCCTTCTTTGAACCCATACCCGTCGCGTTGATACTTTGCGGTCATAAACAAAACCAACCAGCTAACTTGGGGCTGCAAAGATCAATTGTGAAAATGACAAGTAAACAGATCTGGATTTACAAATCAATATAGCTTGTAAATGACACAAATCATTTAAAGCATAAACTGCATTCGATATCGACGTCACTTCATTATCATTTCCCGATCTAATAGTTAAATAAATTTTAATATGTTTGACAGAGTGTAACATCTTTAAAATTCATTTGAAAGGATTTATTCCCGTAGGCCGTAATATAATGGTAAACTTTTGACAGTCCCTGTAAATAAACTACAATCCTTGGAAAAAAGTTTCCGATCACGGTTATCAAGTTTATGAGTTTTGTATTACGAAGTGTATACTTCGCGATTCAAGAATATGGGGACGTTTTACAACATATGCCAAATAAAAGAAAGCGTGTTAAAATATAAACAAAAAGTGAATTCAATATTGCAATCATATAATTTATAATTATAATGAAGGCAAAAATGTTTCCTCGTGAGGAGAAAATACCCAATCAAGATGAAGGTTGGAAAATAGTAATCGATTACTGAGGAAAAAAGTTTGAAATTTGCATATTGAAGAAAGATTAGAGTGCCTGCGCATGCGTATGATATCTGAATCCTATTTAAAAGAAGAAATCTTCCAGTTGCTAGATCAAAAGGAGCTCTGAATGTCTGGAAAATGACTCGTGTGAAAAACTGTCTCGCGATTTAAAAATCCGCATGATTTAATTATTGGAAGAAGTAAATTCATAATGGAAAGTGGCTGCTTTATTAAATTGTTCCCAAAATACGGTATGCGATATTTGGAAAAAATATCAGTTGACTAACAACGTGGAAAATTTACCTCGAAGTGGATGACCACGAATGTCAATACCTAGGAAGGAAAATAAAACTTGTAGAAATACAGTAAAGAAAGCGACGAGCAACCTCAAAACAACTTGATTCCGAATGGTTTAAGTATAACGTAAAGGTACGTCACCGCAGTGCGTAATCATCTAAATGTAGCAAGATTTAAACCCTGTAAAATTAAAACAAAATCTTACTTGACAAAGAAGCATAGAAAAGAACGCCTCCAATGATGTAAAAAACATGTGCACAAGCCATATGATACATGAAATAAAGTTATTTTTAGCAATGAATTTCGCATATCTATCGGTAAAAGTGATGAATGTGGAAAATTTGTTTGGAGGAGAGTTGGTGGAAAGTTCAATGATAAGTGTGTCAGTACGAAGACTAAATTTTCACTTGCATTTGCAGATTGGAGTTGTATTACATCTCAAGTCGTCGACAAGTCGTGTACTGTGTTACGTACAGTAAACTTTGTAGTTTATATTGACATTTTAGAGGATTTTTTGATTCCGAGCATCGATCAATAGTTCGGGAATCAAAATGACTTCTTATTTCAAGATGACAACGCAGCTCCCTATCGCATCAAATCAGTGAAGAAATTCCTACAAAATGTTGGTAATAATCCAATTAAAACCATGACTTGGCCACCCAATAGTCCGGATCTTAATCCCATCGAAAATCAGTGGAATATATTAATAAAAAGAATATTGCCCAGTTAAACTGATGGCATTGAGCTCACAGGCTACGCATACTAATTGTACATTACAGCCTTGTATGTCCAAGGGTTAATTCCGTTCGAAAAAAAAATTAAGAAGAGGAAACAACTCTTTCCTTTTTTATACTTAATCATTGAACCCCCTAAACTATCAAGGCCATGCTTTATCATATAAAAAATTTATATTCAAAATTCAGAGCAAATCGGAAATTCTTAATAAAAATCCATTTAACATTTATATAATTTAAGAGGAGTTATCCCCCCTCTTTTATACTTAACCATTAAATTTCCAAAACTATTCAGAGATTTGAACGAAATCTGACAATTCTGCTTAAAAACCCCATTTATATAAATTAAGGGGAGGTGCATTAGAATCCCCGTTCCCCCTGTTTATACTTATTGAATAGACACCTAATAACAGTCACGGAATCGCCTCATCAGAATGATCCTATATCTAAATTTTGAACGAAAACTGTTAATTCTGCATGAAAATCCCGTTTATATCAATTAAGGGGAGGGGCATGAGCCCCCCGTTCCCCCTGTTTATAATTCAATGAACGCCTAATACCAGTCATGGAATCGCCTCATCAGAATGATCCTACATCTAAATTTTGGACGAAAACTATTAATTCTGGATGAAAATCCCGTTTATATCAATTAAGGAGAGGGGCATGAGCCCCTCGTTCTCCCTCTTATACATATCGAATGAACTCCAAAAACTAATCAATGAAGCACCTTATCAGGATATACCTATATACAAAATTTCAAGTGGATCCCATATTTTTATCATGAGTTATCGCGTTACGCATGTACGAACGTACGAACGTACATACACAACAGGCGGGCACATAAGCTCTCAGTCTATGATAGCCTGTGAACTAAAAAGAAAAACCGATTTTTGAATGATCACGAATACCATAGAACTACGTAAAGCTATAAGGGAATATTGGTGTGAAATCGCACCCAATGAGCATAAAAAGCTTATTGAGTCCATTACACGAAGAATTTCGGTTGTCATCCGATCTAAAACTGGATTTACTAAATATGGATTATAGTGATCGATTATTTTTTTTTCCAAATCAAAGCGTGATTGGATAATTTTTTCTTTGGTGTTTAAATTTCAATTACCATTTTTATGTTTATAAATTGATTTATAATGATTTTTCTTTATTGCATATTGTTGTTATTGATATACAATATAAATTTATTATCTTCAATAATCGTTTAATTTTCATGCAGGGAGAATAAATAGCGTTTTCTTTTAAAAAATGGTAGTGTTGGGGTAATGATCGGAAATTTTGTGCCAAGGGTTGTAGTCATGATAGAAACCTTAGAGCTGCTTCTTACATACTTCGAGAAAACTAAATTAGCTTATTTTGTAAAAATAAATAATTCAAGACATGTCCCTGTTCTTTTCATTCCTTGAAATTCCTCTCCCACTGAAAATTTAATATTACGTAAGAAATATTTTAAAGCTATAGCTAATAGTTATTATTCTGAAATATTTGACATTTATTCTCTTATAAGTTTAACGATAATTTTTTGTTCGTATAAATTTTTAAAAAGCTGAATGGTTTGAAAAGGTTTAATTGACCAAAATTTTGACCAAAATTCTTACGTCAACTCAGAGTTTATTAGTTAATTTTCTTTTACTCGAATATTTACTTCGTTTATGTCATAAAGTGTCTAAGAGATGAGGTTCTATTCGATAACTTTTCTGATAAAACTCAATTATTCCACGTTTTATGGATTGTTTTCATTTTAAATTCATTTATTTTGTTCCATTTAAGACAGAAAAGTTAGATGCAAAGCCCTTTAAGACATAGACTGGCAATTCCCATTCAAAACCATACGAAATTATGGCAGCCATCTGACGTAAATTGAAGTAAATTGAAATACAGCAACCGCGAGATTTGTGCTCCAGCTGTGTTTACCATCAATTTCTATGGCTGAAAGTTATTAAAAATTTTTTAACTTAATATGTATAATGTGTATGCTTCTTTTTTGTATAAAATAATTTTTTACATCTAAATGTACATCATAAATATCAAAATTCTTAAAATGACGTTAAATAATTTAATTTAACAATAATTTTATCAAAAGTGTATTTGAGTAAGGATATTTTTAATGTATTTAGTAAATGGAACTATGACGAGTTTTTTTTACTGGAACAGAAAATATTCACTTTTTTCCCAATCAGAGTGATTTTTTTTAGAATGTCAATTGAACAATCCATGATTTACTACTCAATATAGTTTTTAAATTACACAGAACATTTAAAGCATAAATTACATTCGATTTCAACGTCCCCTTGATTATCATTTCGAGCTATAATAGTTAAAAAAAAGAAAAAGTGCATAAAATAATCAAAAACACATTTATAACGTTAACAAGCATATTAGGCCATTAATTATACGTAAAGTTCTATACATAATAAACTATTTTTTTAGGTACGTATGTGTAAAATTTCTAATTGAATATAAGATTTACAAATAAAATACCTTTTGTAAAGTTATCAAATTTACTTTAGTATGTCAATTTGCTTAAAATTTTATTTAAATTACGAAACATTATCTATAATGAAATTTACTGTCAAACATGTGAAAAATTTTCATTCCAGAATATAGCAATTTTACCAAATGAAATATTAATTTGAAACATGAACTTCCCGATAGCCTTAGATCTGCTTCTTAAATACTTCGAGAAAACAAAATTAGCTTATTTTGTAAAAATAAATAATTCGAAACAGGTCCCTGTTCTTGTCATACTTTGGAATTCCTCTCCCACTGAAAATTTAATGTTACGTAAAGAAAAGTTTTTCAGCAATCGTTAGTATTCTGAAATATTTCAAATTTATTATTTTATAAGTTTAGCAAAGATTTTTCAAACGTATAAATTTTTAAAAAGCTGAATAATATGAAAATGTTTAATTATGGCGTCTGGCCGAAATTCTTATATCTTCTCAGAGTTGAGTATTTTCTTTTTCACATGAGCATTTATTTCCTTTATGTTATAATGTGCCTAAGAGATGAAGTTCAATTCGATAACTTTTCAGATAAAACTCAATTATTTCACGTTTTATGGATTGTTTTCATTTTAAATTCATTTATTTGTTTTATGCAAGACAGAAAAGTTATATCCAAAGACTTTTAAGACGTGGACTGACAATACCCATTGAAAATTATACGAAATCATGGCAACAATCTGAAGTAAATTGAAATACTGAAACATGATTTTTGTACGGCAGCTGGGGGGGGGGGAAGTTCTACACTGGAAGCAATTAAAAATGTATATATTTTTATTAATATATATATTGTGTCTGTTACTTTCTATTTCTTTTATGTACAAAACCGTTTTATACATGTTAATGTGTATGATAAATATCGAACTTCTTAAAATAAATTAAAATAATTAAATTTATTAATAATTTTATTAATGGTGTATTTGAGTAAGAGTACATAATTATAACTTATTTAATAAATGCAAACATGACGAAATTTTGTTTCTGGAACAGAAAATGATTACTTATCTCCTAACGAAGGAGATTTTTGTTATATGTTAATGATAACTAAACAGAGCATGATTTACAACTCAATATAGATTATAAATTACATTCCATTTCGGCACCGCTTGATTATCATTTTGCGATTTTATAGTTTAAAAAGAAGAAAAAGCACATGAAACAATCAAAAACACATTTATAAAATTAACAAGCATATTATGCATTTAATTTTATCTAAAATTTTCTACATAAAATTTTCTACATAAAATTTTCCACAAATTTTCTAAACTATGCTCTTTATGTACACATTTCTTAAATTTCTAATTCAATCGGAGATTCATAAAAACTTACTTTTGTAGAGCTATCATATTTACATAAGATGTCAAGTTGCTTAAAATTTCATTTAAATTATGAAACATTACATAATAAAATTTGATGTCAAACATGTAACATATTTTTACTACAGAATATAGCAATTTCGGCTAATGAAATATTAATTTCAAACATGAACTTTCTGATAGCTTTAGAGCTGCTTCTCACATACTTAGAGAAAACTAAATTAGTTTATTTTGTAAAAATAAATCATTCAAGACAGATACTGTTCCTGTTATTTCTCGAAAATCCTCTCTTGCTGAAAATTTAATGTTACGTAAGAAATATTTTTCAGCAATATTTATTATTTTGACATTTATTCTTTTTTGAGTTTAGCAAAGATATTTCGTTCGTATAAATTTTTAAAAAGTTTAATAATTTGAAAAGGTTTAATTGAGCTATCTGACAGAAATTCTTATGTCAACTCAAAATTGATTAATTTCCTTTTTACACGAATATTTATTTCGTTTATGTGATAAAGTGCCTAAGACATGAAGTTCAATTACATAACTTTTCAGATAAAACTCAGTTATTCCACATTTTAAGTATCGTTTTCCTTTTAAAATCATTTATTTTGTTTTATGCAAGATCGAACAGTTAGATCTAAAGAATTTTAAGACATAGTCTGACAATTCACATTACAAACAATATGAAATCATGGCAGTCATATCTGAAGTCAACTGAAATAACGCAACCGTGAGGTTTGTTTGACCGCTGTTTTTACCAATAAGCTGTGTGACTGGAAGATATTAAATTTATAAATATTTTTTAAATATATATAATGCGTATGCGACGATTTTTTTCTGGTATAAAACCATTTTATACATCTGAATTTATATCATAAATATCGATTTTCTTAAAATAAATTTAAATAATTAAATTTATTAATAATTTCATTAATGGTGTATTTGAGTAACAATACTTAATTTTAACATATTTAATAAATGCAAATATGACAGAACCTTTTATTGGAACGGAAAATTATCACTGATTCACTAATTAGAGTGTTTTTTAGGCATATTAACTCATAACCCGACTTGAACCGGACAAACATTACAACAGGCCGTATTCCGATCCGAGTAGAATGAATTGATTTTTAATCTATACGCAATACCTAAAACTGGTCAAGTCATCTAAACTTGAAAATTCCATTTAAAAAAATCGCTTTTGAACTAAACATAATGTCAGACAAAAATATTGCAAAGAATCACAACCTGATTCGATCAAAACAAAATATTTTCTGCGGACACGCAACCAAACACAAACTTAAAAATTCCATTACACACACACACACACACACACACACACAAAAAAAAAAAAAAAAAAAAAAAGAATTTTGAGCTAGTTTTTTGAGTACATCTAACTCCACATGAACCCAAAAATTCCATTGAAAAAAAGACTGATAACCAAACCAAATCTGAATCCCACAAAGATATTCTAATGAAACATAACCAGAAATGAAAAATGGAAATAATTTCCGTGGACACGAAATGAAATACGAACTTAAAAATTTTGTTTGAAAAAAAAACCCCAAAATATGACCTGAACCAAATTTCAACCAGATATGAAAATTCAAAAGAACCATAACCCGATCTGAGTGAGACAAAATAACTTTTGCGGACATGCAAACGAACCGAACCTAAAATTTAATTTAAAAAACTCGAAATCTGACCGAATCATATTTTAACCAAACAAATATATTTCAAAAAACCATAACCCAATCTGAGAGATACAAAATAATATCTGAAGTTATACATCTCGAATAACAACAAAAATTTCCATTTGAGATCCCCCCTCTCTTCAAATTTGAATCAGATAAAACTATTTCAAAAAACCGTAGCCCAATCCGAGCAAGATAAAATAATTTATGTTAACTTGGAACCCAAATGGAGCCTAAAAAACATATATCAAAGCAAGACAAAATAAATTTCCTATGCATATTATCTATTTCCACCCTAAATATTCCATTTGAAAAATAAATAAATAAATAAAACTTGAAATATGATTCGACCAACACTGAACCAGACAAAATTATTCCAAAGAATCATAAATGGATCCGAGCAAAACAAAATAATTTCCATGGACATGTTATCCAAACTAAACTTAATTCAATTTGAAAAAAAAACCCTCAAATCAGAGCCAAACCAAATCTGTACTAGACAAAATGCTCTAAAGAGCCATAACAGGATCCTAGGAAAACAAAATAATTTCGAAATACACGTTAACACACTCGAACCTAAAATTTCCATCTGAAAAAAAAACCTCGATACACCATGTGTGCAAATTATATGAAGCTGGCGATATTATATAAATTTTATGCAAGTACTTTAAAAGTTTACATTTAATTTTCCTTAAACTTTTTAGTTTGAAATCGTCATCAGCAATTTATTAGACATATAATCTACCCTCACATAAACTTTTCTGACAATAATTCTGTTCATACATCATATACGTCATAAAATTTCTCTGTCCAAATATTATGTACACCTATATGAATTTTAAGCTGAAAATCCTCACAGTCATATAAGATGAATAACCATAAAAGTATGCCGTCATTTCTACGAAAGCTTTCGCCAATAAATCATTTCTTTATATTACACATTTATTCGGGCGTAAATTTTATCTCTATTCTGCTTTTTTTTTTTTTTTTTTTTTTTTTTTTTTTTTTATGAGAAAGTACTAAACGAGTTATATACGCATACCAGAAGCCTCAAATTTATATAAAATTTAGTTTTATTAAAAAAGTTTTAAAAGTTCTAAAAAAATTTTTCTCATATATATTTTAGGAAAGAATAGGTTTAACGTTTTACGGATTATCTATCTTGTCATCAGTTATTGAAATAAGCTGTCAAGTACGAGTATTACTCGTGCTAAGAAGGTTTCGAACAATAAATATATAAATTATTAATTGTGAAAAATTGTTGTTAAAAGAATAATAAAACTCTGTAAATAATTATACAACATAGTGTTCGCTATGAACAAATTAGAGTCTTTTACTTTGTGTATGTACTACAATGTAAAAAAATAAATAAATCTGTAAGATTAGTATTAGTTATTATTAAAATGCTTGTCATATGGACCCACAGGAAAAGTTCAAGTACTAGAGATCCGACACTCTTGATAGCTAAGCTATGGGATCACCTCGACCAATCCCTCGCCCTTGGACAGTGGAAAAATACTTTTAGCTTCTCACCGCTTGCGTTTCCACCATACATTCTATGATACATTTTCTCATATAGCGGCGTTCTATCATACCGTAAATTTTTTCCTAATTTTTCAAACACACCTTGTATACATACAGTATTAAGCTGATAATGTTACACAAATTCTATCTGAGTACTTTAAAAGTTTACATTTTATTTTCATTAACTATAAATTTTGAAAAAGTCATCAGCAATTTATTAGACATGTAATCTAGCTTTAACATGTCCTCACATAAATTTTGTTGACAATAACTCAGTTCATACATTATATACAATATGAAATAAAATGCCTCTGCGCAAAATGTATGTTCACCTATCTGAATTTTAAGCTGAAAATCCTCACAGTCATATAAGATGAACATGCATAAATGTGTGCAGTGATTTCAACGCATGCTTCCTGCAATAAATCATTTCTTTATAGTGCACATTTATTCGGGTGTAAATTTCATCTCTATTCTGTTATTTTATGAGAAAGCGTTGGACGACTTATTTACGTTTACAAGAAACCTAAATTTAATATGAAATTTAGTTTTATAAAAAAGATTTATAAGTCCTAAATATTTTTTGTATACATTTCAGGAAAAAATATGTTTAACTCTTTACAAACTATCTATTTTGTCAGCACTTACTGAAACAAACTGTGAAATACTATTATTACTCGGGTTAAGAAAGCTTCGTACAATAAATGTATGAACTATTAAATGTAAAAAATTGTTGCAAAAAAGAAAAATTAGATTTTGTAAAAACTATACAATGCAGAGTTCGATGCAAACAAATTAGAGTATTTTACTTTGTATATATACTACACTGTAAAAAAACTGTAAAGTTAATATAAGTTATTGTTAAAAGACTTTTCATATGGCCCCACAGAAAAAAATCCAAAGACTAGCGATACGACGATCTTGGTGTCCAAGCTATGGAATCACCTCAATAAATCCATCGCTCTGCGACAATGGAGAACTACCTTTGAACTTCTAACCACTTGTGTTCCACCATGCATTCTATGACGAAATTTTCTCCTATAGCTGCGTTCTATCATCTCGTATTTTTTTTCAGCAAAACCCTGTATGTATACTGGATGAATCTGATAATGTTACATAAATTCTATGCAAGTACTTTAAAAGTTTACATTTTATTTTCATTAACTTTAAAATTTGAAACCGTGATCAGCAATTTATTACACATACAATATAGCTTGAACTTGCCTTCGCATAAACTTTGTTAGCAATAACTCAGTTCATACATCATATAGAATATGTCATAAAATTTGAATGCGCAAACATTATGCTCACCTATCTGATTTTTAAGCTGAAAATCCTCGCAATCATACAAGATGAATAACCATAAAGTACGCAATCTTTCCTACGAAAGCTTTCGCCAACAAATCATTCCCTTACATGTTATACTATAATACGAGCAAAAATTGTGTGTGTGTGTGTGTAAATTTTATCTTATAAACAGCTCTAACGATTTTGACAAAATTTTGTATTTTACCATTTTTGGGCACGAGAAGTCCATTGGGCTTATTCACATGTTCGAGAAAATTTGATTAGAAGACCATTTTGGGTCATAATGGGTCAGGGTTGAGCTATTTATATCTAAAGAACGACTGGATCAATTTCAACGAAATTTTGTATACAATCGATTTTTAGCACTAAGGTGATCTGGTGTAATAACGCCAGGCGGGGTAATAACGCTAAGTGGTAATATTTTGCATAATTATGAAATAATCTGGTAAATGACACCCATGTGCTCTGCGCAGAAGAGTTTTGAGTCATATAAATCGCAAAAAACAGCTTCAAGTTAATTTGTTTCACTTTTAGGTCTTATTGTTTTTACAAGCAAAAACGCTTGATCTAAAATTTGCGAGATACTTTTTGTGATGTGAAGACTATTTTTTATCCGGAAATACTTTGTTAATTACATAAATTTGTAGTACATTTCATGGACTATTAAAATGTTGTTGAAGATTTTGGATATCTTCTCGAGATAATCTGTAATTTAAAATGTACAGCGCAATAACTATAATGGGGTAATAACGCCAATCCTTGGCATTAATACCCCGGTTGATTCCCTACAGTGGCCGAGCTACATCCTAAATACTGATTCAAATAAACACAGTTAAAACTGTGCAATGTTTCTAATCATTCTATTTAAGCAAAACGAAGCTCACGGTCTGATATTCTTTTGCCTCATCTTCCCCCCACACACCACACCTTTATTTTTCTTACACTTTTGCAAAAAATGGAACATTTTCAATAGCTTAGAATGCAATTTGTCAATTTCTAAGTTTGTAGAGTTTGTATTTTTAGAAGTGGGCAATCTACATGCAATTATTCTATCTTATTTCATAGTTTTGTTTGCATGGCGTTATTACACATACACTCCTGGACAAAATTATAAACTCAGAAATTTTTTTATTTGTTTACATCATAATATAAATAAGCTTAGCTTTACATTAATAAAATAATGATGAATATATATAATAAGACTTCTAAATTTAATATAACTCATAAATAAAATGGAGCAAGTAATTTAAATAAAAAAATACATAACTTAAAAAAAATAACATTATGTGAAACCTGGACAAAATTATAAACTCAAAGTTATGAATTTCCATATTTTGGCATATTTGATATAAATAAATGCATTTTATGATAATAAACTGATAAATGGAGTCATTATAGATCAATACATTTCAATGTATCAATACCTGTTTTAATTTTTCGCATAAAATAACATTATGTGAGACCTGGACAAAATTATAAACTCAAATTTATGAATTTCTATACTCTGGTATTTTTATATAAATAATAAATGTGTTTCGTGATAAGAAACTAATTCAGTGAAATTATTTTTCACATTGGTACTAATGCAAACACCGTTTTTTCATATTTTCAATTATCTCAATGATTTTATTAAAAATCATTTATCATCTGCTTTTGAAATTCTGTTAGAATAATTTTGTTTTCTTTTAATGCATCTAGTTTATCGTATGCCATTACATGTTATTCTTAGAACAGTGAAAATCAACAATTTTTCTAATACCCCGAGGAAAGTTTTTCACAGAGGTATAAGTTGGTAAACTTTTGGCATTCAGAGCTTCAGGAAAAACACAACGCCAAATTCTTTGCTAATTAAATGTTCACAAGGAGCAGTAAAAAACATTTTAAAAAATCCATCAGTGTATGGATTTTTAAAAAAATGCAATGACCGACGTCCAAAGATAGCAGAAAGAAATCGAAGATCTATCTTACAAGCAGCATCTAGTACTGGAGCTTTTTCTAGCCGAATTGTAAATACTTTAAAGCTTTAAATGTGAGCCCTCGAACTGTCAGACGAATTCTTTAACAAGCGCCGAATATGAAATAAAAGAAAAAGAAAGCCAAGCCAAAACTTGAGCCTCATCACATAAAAGCCAGACTTCATTTTTCACAACGGCACATGTCACGGACAACAGACAGGAGCAAAATCATCTGGTCAGATCAAAAGAAGTTTAATTTAGACAGCCCAGATGGGCATATGATACTACTGGCACAATATCAAACATGAAGAATGGCATATCTTTGGTCCAAACTTTGATGGAAGGTGTGGGCTGGTTTTTCTCAGAATGGTAAAACTGTTCTGACTTTTTTTAATGGAAAACAAAAAGCAGAAGACTACCAGTTAATGCTTGGAAGATAATCTTTTGCCATAGGGCAGTTGATTCAGAACTGGGTATTTCAGCAAGATAATGCAGCAATAAATTCTGCAAAAAGTACAAAAGAGTGGCTGCAGCGCGGGCATGTAAATGTCTTGAACTGACCAGCAAGCAGCCTTGATCTAAACCCCATTGAAAACTGTTGAGGTGAAATGGTTCGAATTGTCTATCGCGATGGATGTAAATATCAAAACACAAATGATTTAAAGATGGCAATACTTTCAAACTAGAACCAGTTGTCTATGGAGCAGTTGGAAAAACTTGTACAATCTATGGCAAGTCATATATTCGTAGTCATTCAAAGAAATGGCGGTTCAACACATTTTTGAATGTATACATTAATATATTGGACGAGGATTCAAAAGCGACAGTCACTTCTTAAATTCTATAATTTTTATTTTCAGTTTACACATGTACTATATTTATATTACTCATCTTTAAAAAATTCTAAAAATACATTGATGCATTGAAATACGTTCATCCCTAATAACTCCATCGATTAGTTTATTATCACAAAATACATTTATTTATATCAAAAATATCAGAGTATAGAAATTTATATCTTTGAGTTTATAATTTTGTCCAGATCTCACATAATGTTATTTTATGAAAAAAATTAAAATATGTATTGATGTATTGAAATGTATTGATCCATAATGATTCCATTTATTAGTTTATTATCACAAAATGCATTTATTTATATCAAATATGCCAGAATATAGAAATTCATAACCTTGAGCTTATAATTTTGTACAGGTCTCACATAATGTTATTAATTTTAAGTAATGTATTTTCTTATTTAAATTATTTGCTCAATTTTATTTGTGTGTTATATTAAATTTAAATGTATTATTATACATATTCATCTTTATTTTATTAATTTAAAGCTAAGTTTATTTATATTACGATTTAAACAAATTAAAAATTTTCTGAGTTTATAATTTTGTCCAGGAGTGTATAGGTGGGTAACAACGCCAAATAACATTGGTCAAGAAATCACGCCATTACATTTTATGAATACATATCTGTTAAATTATTTTTTTATATGGATAGTCAATGAGTTGCTATATCAAATCATATATTTGTTTGAAAAATACCAACTAAAACTGAGCCGTGAAAATTGGTAGAACCTTAACGTGGCGTTATTACCCCAGGGTACCTTATTTAATTATTGGCCTGGTTCACATATTGGAAAAATTTTGATTAACAGCTCGTTTTGAGTCATTGTTGGTCGCACTAATTTTATGTAGAAAATTGCTCCCCCAATTATGATTAAATTTTGTATTTTATCGTTTTCGTCCACGAGTAAATCACTGAGTTATGTCACATGTTCAAGAAATTTCGATTAATAGGTCATTTTGGGTCATAATGGGTCAAGGTCAAGCTAATTATATGTAAAAAACAGCTCAATCGATTTAAACTTAATTTTGTATTCAAACGCTTTCCGGTACGAAAAACTATTGGACTAAGTCATATGTTCGAGAGATTACGATTTTAAGGGTCATTTGTGGGTCATGATGAGTCATAATTGATCATGGTCAAGCTATTTATATCTAAAAAGAACGGGTGGGTCGATTTTAATGAAATTTTGTATACAACAGTTTTCTGGCACGAGAAATATATTGAGCTAGATCACATGTTCAAGAAACTTCAATTAGTGGATCACTTTGGGGTCATTTTGTGTCAAATCAAATTTATCTAACAATTGTAATAATGATTTTGACCAAATTCATATTTGACAATTTTGGATTACAAGAAGACTATTAGGTTAAGTCACGTGTTAGAGAAAATTCGATTAATGGGTTAAGTCACATTTTTGAGAGATTTCAATTATAAGGGTCATTTGTGAGCCATGATGGGTCATGCTAATTTTATCTAGAAAATGGCTCTCACCATTTTGACTATACTTTGTGTTATATCGTTTTCGGGCAAGAGAAAACTATTTGGCTGGAAAACACGTTCGCGAAAACTCTATTAGCGGGTCATATGGGTCAGGATCATTCTAATTATATATAACAACGACTCAAACAATTTTACTTAAATATTGTAATGAAACGTTTTTTGTCATGAAAAGATTATTGGGCTGATTCACATGGCCGAAAAAAATTATATTAGGGAGTCATTTCGAATCTCATTGCGGGTCAAGATAATTTTATGTAAGAAATGGCTTAAATGATTTTGATTAAATTTATATCCTATTGTGTTTGATACATGAAGACTATTGAGCTTAGTTCCATGTTTCAACAAAATTGATTAATGGGTCATTTTGGGTGTTAAGGGTCAGGGTCACGAGAATAATGCCACAGTCAATAAGTTGGCGATATTTGACAAACTGCTAGAAACATTTGGCCAAAAAATCGACTATTAAGATTACGAAATCTAACACACGTATTTGGCGCCAAATTAAAGAATATCGCCAAATTTGGCTATATTTGACAAAAAATATTGTCTTTCAGAAAGTAAAAAAAAAATTATTCGTTCCTAATAGGAATCTAAATACATTGTTAAATCAATCAGTGTCAAGCTAAAAAAGTGATTTAGATCGACGACCTTTCGTTTTACATTGTAAAATAATGTAAAAGTAGGTGGGGTGATAAGGACTATTTTTCGCCCATCATATACCCCAAAAAAAAAAAGTTTCCAATTCCTATAATTGTTCAGTGGCTTTGCATAATTAAAGATATGTATTTTTGTTTAGTGTAAGCTTTACATTATAAATAAAATAGTATGGAGATTCTTCTTTAAAAAGTTCTTTTGAACCCATAAGTAAATAAACTCGGAGGTAAATTAAATTCTGACACCGTTTTTAAACTTTTAAATGACTTATATTAAATGTTAATATTTACAAAAAAGATATTTACATAAGACTATTTACAAAGCAAACAATCATAACTCTAATTAATCAGTTACATCTTATACGGGAACTCGTCTTCATCTTACGTTCTTTTTACACCAACCTAAAACTAAAAACATTCCATTCTCCTTTCTTCCGTTCAGTTCTTTTTTCTACCGCTTAAATCGTCTGGCTTCTTAGGAATTAATAGTTTCTTCAAAATCGTCTGCCTCACTGAGAGCCTGTTCATCAGAGTTGCGATGCGTAGAAAATAATATGCAGATCTAATAGTGGAGGAGATTTCCCATATTTCGGCCATACTGATGAGACATTCGTCCTCGAATGTATTCTTGTTGGCTGGAAACAGCAGCTGGATCATCTGAAAAGATAAAGAAAAAAAAAACACAGCAGCATCCAAAGTCTAAATTGAAAAAAAGAAGTCATTATTCAAATTGTTTATCAAAGCTTAGATTATTTCTTGAAAAAATTCATATATTTTTTTTTCGCGTCTTTTCGTCTTCTCTTTCTTACGTCCTTTCATCTTCTTTTATCTTACGTCTTTTCGTCTTCTTCTTTTATACGTCTTTTCATCTTCTATTACCTTACGTCTTTTCGTCTTTTCTTTCTTACGTCTTCCGTCTTCTTTTATCTTATGTCTTTTCGTCTTCTTCTTTCATACGTCTTTTCATCTTCTATTACCTTACGTCTTTTCGTCTTTTCTTTCTTACGTCTGAGGTTGTAAGTTTTACGGTTCTCTTCTTGGACTTTTAAAATCTGTTTTTTAGCATTTTTTCTCATATCTTCGCGATTATTTGTAAAATCAGATTGTATTTCAGCATTTAGAAGACTAGTAATTTCAATGTTATTTTTTAGTTTCATTTTAGTACCAAACATCAATTCAAAAGGAGTTGTGCTTATACTTCTCTGAAAAGTCGAATTTATCACCTGTTGGACGTTGCTTACATGTGTATACCATTTTTTAGGATTATCGACAGACAATTTAGACAGAACAGATATTATGACAGAATTTAGACGCTCAACTTGGCCGTTAGACCTGGGTAATCCAGTGGTAATCGGGATATGTTTAATATTTTCATTGATGCAATAATCTTCAAAAGCTTTAGAGGTAAATGCAGGACCTTTATCTGATATAATTCGAACTGGATTTCCAAAGATAGATTTTTGGATTTCTAATTTAGAAATTACTTCGGCAGCATCGGTAGATTTTGTGGGATACAACCAAACAAATTTTGTGAATGCGTCAATGACCGAAAGGATATGTTTGTAATTTTTATTAGTGCTTTCTAATGGACCTAAGTGATCAACATGGTACGTATGTAATGGAGCTTCTTCTTTTTCTATTGGGTGAAGTAAGCCTTCTTGTTTACCACATTTTCTATTAACTAAAATACAGGGAACACAATTTGCTATACATTTCTCAATTTTTTGTTTAACTTTAGGGATGTAAAAATCATTTTCTAAACTTTTCTCTGTTCTTGCAACTGCGTAATGACCTTTTTCGTGAGCGGTCTTGATTATATTCATTTGCATGTCTTCCGGTACAACTAATAAATCATTACCATTAACACATTTATAAAGAACATCATTTTTAACTAGATAATCATCATAAGATTTCACCTTTAGGATTTCTTTTATTGTTTTAATATGGTCATCGGTTTCTTGAGCTTGGATAATTTTTAAAGTTAAGCTATCTTGGATTACCATACAAATAGGATACCTACTTAATGCATCGACATGTCTCATACTGCTACCCTGTCTAAGTTCAATAACATAATCAAAATCGGATAACATTATTGCCCATCTAGCTATTTTTGTACTCATTTCTTTTTTATCCATAGTCATTTTAAATGCATTACAATCGGTTACAATTTTAAATGGGATACCTAGCACATATACTCTAAACTTTTTCAGGGCTTCAATTAAAGCTAAAACTTCTAATTCGTAACTAGTGTACCTCCGTTCAGCTTCGGTGGTTTTTTTACTTGCGAAATAAACTGGATGAAATTGATTATCTACTGGAGATTGTTGCATTAAAAGAGCTCCATAGCCATCAATACTGGCATCACAATGGATTTCGGTCGCACTTTTGGGATTGTAAATTAAAAGTACTGGTTCTGACGACAAAATACGTTTGAGTTCATTAAAAGCTCTTTGTTCTTCTATATCGAATTTAAATTTTGAATCTTTTCTTAGCACGTCACTTAACGGTTTAGCTATAACCGAATAATTTCTTATAAATTTTCGAAAGTATCCTGTCAATCCTAAATAACTTTGAACATCTTTGGTACACTTTGGTTCGGGAAAATTTATTACTGCTTTAGTCTTCAGTGGAGAGGGATACAATTTACCATTTATGATTCTATACCCCAAGAAATCAATTTCACGCTTCAAAAAATTGCATTTTTTAAGATTTAATTCTAATCCATATTCCGATGCAGTTTCGAGTACAAGTTTTAATTTTTCTAGACCTTCAGCTTCGTTTTTAGCAGGTATTATTAAATCATCCATATAAATGACAACAATGTGATCTTTTAATAGGTTTCGAAATACATTATAAATATACTTTTGAAAAACACTAGGGCTATTGGTCAACCCGAATGGACATTTCAAAAATTCGTATTGTCCTTCATGAGTAACAAACGAGGTGTATTTCCGCGAATCTTCTTCAACATCTACATGAAAGAAACCGTTTTTCAAATCTATGGTGGTAAATACTTCGGCAGAATGTAATTGGTCTATTACATCATCAATAACTTGCAAGGGGAAATGCTCGCGTACTGTCTTTTTGTTAAGACATCTGTAATCAACACAAAGTCTCATTGTGTTATTTTTTTCTTGACTAAAACAACCGGCGAAGAAAAATTAGAACTTTCTCGAATTATTCCCTGAGCTAGCCACTCCTCAATTTGGTTTTCGACTATTTTTTTCTCGCATGGCGGTAATCTTCGAGGAGAAGAACAAACTGGGATTTCGTCAGTTAAATTAATTTTCATTTTAACATCTACTGTTTTAGTTTTAATTGGTACATAATTTTCAATTAAAGAGTATAACTCTGAACGTAATTTTTTGTCAGCAATGTGAGTTAAATCAATTTTAGGCTCATCCAAAACATTTACAATATTAACTAAAAAGCCATTAGACTGAACTTCAGCTTTAAACAGTCTCACTTAATTCTCAGAAATAGTTAATGTACCTTGATGAATAACATCAGTGCCAATAATTAAATGGAAATTAATGCAACTGTCCTTAACGACAAAAATAGTAACTTTAAATTTTGAACCATCTACTTCGATTTCTGAATTGAAACAACCTTCTGGTTTAATCGAGGCTTTTCCTAGACCGGTCAAAGAGATACTCGTAGGTTTTAATTCTACAAAGTTCTTCAAATTATCATAAATAATTTTCTTTAACAAAGTCTTTTGGCTACCAGTATCTATTAAAGAGATTAAACGCAAAGAATAAAGCTTTATCTCTTTCAGAATTAAATCTTGGGATGTAATAATGTTTACTTGTGACTGAGCATTTTTAACACTTGTATCTTTAGATTTATTACATTGAAATGATTTATGACCATAAGCGTTACAAGCAAAACAAAGCGGCCCTTTATCTTTATCTACACAGTTAATACTCTTATGATTATTCCCGCCACAATTAAAACAACGCATATTTGGCTTTACAGGCTTAAATTTGTTCTTATTTTCAACTTCGGATTTAATTTTAGGCTTAGCTCCTTCATATTTATGAAATTTTGCATTTTCATACTCCGATCTGATTTTTTCATAAATCTTTAATTTTTGTTTAAATTCAGCAATATTGGGACAACCATACAAAAAAGATTTTTTAGAAATGGGGTCATTAATTCCATTTATTACATACTGAATAAGGGCAGAATCTTCAATATTGCCTTTTGAGCATAATTGTTTCATATTTAAAAAATATTCATCTAACGATTCATGTGGTCTAATTTTTCTTTTGGACAGCAATTCGTGTAATTCAGCTGAATTGCACGTTTGACCAAATTCAGATATGAGTAGGGCTTTTAATTTAGACCACGAATTAATATTTGTTTCACTTTCAAGAAATAATTTTGCTTTGCCTGTCATACGGCGTTTAGCCAAAATCAATTTGTGCAAATCACTAACGTTAAATAATGAAACAATATCTTCAAAATCGGCAATCCATTTATTAATATTTTGTACTTGAGTACCTTCAAACATTGTAATCATACTTTCAATATCATTAATAGAAATGCTTGGTTTAATAACATAATCAGGAATTAGGATTTTCTGATTTTCATTACTTTCACAATTAGAACTACCAGAATCATTTCTCATATTATTCTCAAAAACAGTTGAAATATTTTTAGTTTTATCTTGTAAATCATCATTAAATTCATCGACACTTTCGTCATCACTAAGAGTACCTACATCGGCTATCATATTAATTTTTAAAATATTAAAATCACATAAACTAGAAATTATTCTGGCAGCAATTTCATCAAAAGTTCCCGAATTATTTATACACAAAACATTGCGAATGGTAATTAAGTCGTTAACAGAAAAATTATCTTTAATTTCTTTGAATTTAGTTTGATATTCATCGGAATCTACTTCAAACGTAAACCCAGTAAAATTCCGAATTCTACGTCGATTATTTCTGTCACCGATTTCTCCAAAAATTAATTTGTGCAATGTCTTAATACTAGCTGATTTTTCAGTTTTCAAAGAAAACTCTAATTCCTTTAAATCAACTAATTTTTCCATTATTGAAAAGAAAAATGAAATAATAAACTCACTTCATAATCAGATGCTCAGCTTCACACACTTTGATTTCACTTTCATCGCAAAATTTTACCTCTTCTGAAATAGCTTTGTAGGCTTGACATTCCATCACAGTTCTAAAAAATATCGGCTTCCAAGATATTAAAAAATATATATTTCCATCTCTGTGGGCGTGCGTCTGTATCTCACTTACTGACACCAAAATTTATGGAGATTCTTCTTTAAAAAGTTCTTTTGAACACATAAGTAAATAAACTCGGAGGTAAATTAAATTCTGACACCGTTTTTAAACTTTTAAATGACTTATATTAAACGTTAATATTTACAAAAAAGATATTTACATAAGACTATTTACAAAGCAAACAATCATAACTTTAATTAATCAATTACATCTTATACGGGAACTCGTCTTCATCTTACGTTCTTTTTACACCAACCTAAAACTAAAAACATTCCATTCTCCTCACTGCAAATCCCCGCAACACAATACAAAACGCCAAATCAACACCAAAAAGGTCCGAGTTTTGCACGCGAAAAATGCGTTGATAATGTGTTTCATGGTGTGTCTAGGCATAGTAATACGCGTTTGCCGCAGGTGTTGTATAAAGCGTTCATGTTCCGTTTTTCGAAACACATTTTACACGCATCGCTTTTTAAACGCATTATCATCACAATTTTATGTACATATTAAAACGCAATGTTTAACATTTTTGGTTGCATTGGGAGCACATAACATGTTGCGTATGCGTCGGAAAGCACATTTTTGACAGGGATTTTAGGTTTACCTCTTTTGATTTAAATCATAATTTTTCGATAAAATATGTTGGCTTTTCCAGTCTTTTTTAATAGCAACTGATTTTGTTTAAAAGATTTAGTGGTTTATGTTATTTATTTATTTTTGGCGTAGTTCCACTTTTGAGGTTTTACTATTATTTTCATTATTTTTTTTTAATCTCTAGCTGCTTCTGGATTTAGAACAAGGGCAACTGTACAAAATGAATTTATCATAATAGTTTTATATTTATGCATTATATTATATTATTATACATTATATTATATTATTTGCATTTTTTTTTAAAAACACTTTATTTTTTCGGTAGTTAACCCATTTTTTCAAATTGTTTTCCAGTTTTCCCTCCCCTTCTACCCCTATAGATTTTCACTTTGATACTACTTTTTTTTTCCCCGTCCCATTTTTTCCATTATCATGATCCAGACAATATGTCCTTACTTAAGGCTCCTATCCCTGCAGGCGAAGACATTTTAGGTCAAATGCTAAACCAATGGGGTGGTTATTTTCTGATATCTTGTTTGTAATTTTTGTGTGTGTGTGTGTGTGTGGGGGGGGGGGGTTAAAGTTGCTGTCTATTTCTATATTGCTTCTTATTTACTTTTCGATTTTGTTTGCAGATATTTTTTAGAATGACAATTTCATTTTCGGAACTGGTTTTGAAAAAAGAAACCTTATAAAAAATATCTGCAACCAAAATCGAAGAAGTAAAAAAGAAGTGATGTAAAGACGTGTGGACTTGGACTATCGAATTAAAAATAAATAAAAATGACAAAATGCAAACGAGATATCAGAAAATAACTTCCCCATAAGATTAGCATTAGCTGGCGAGTGTCTCTGCATGCAGACACATGAGCCTTCGGTAAGAACATGTTGTCTAGATAGTGATAAGGCAGAAAATGGGAAGGGAGAAAAGAAGTAGGAGAAATCAAAGAGAAAATCTATAAGCTTAGATGAAGAGAGATGACTGAAAAGCAATTTGAAGAAATGGGTTAACTGCCGAAAAAATAAAGCCTCCTTAAAAAAAATATATAAATATACAACTAATGATAAATTCATTTTGTACAGTGGCTCTTGTTCTAAATCCAGAAGCAGCTAGAGATAATAATAATAAAACCCAAAAGTAGAACTACACCTAATTAATAATTTTAAAAAATTCAAAGAATTAAATAACATAAATCACTTATGTCTTTTAACTAAAATCAATTATTAACAAAAAAGACTGGAAAAGCCAATACATTTTACCGGGAAATTACGATTTAAATCAAAAGAGGTAAAATTGAAATCCCTGTCAAAATATGCTTTCTGACGCATACGTATCTCCTTATGAGCTCCCAATGCAGCCAAAAATGTAAAACATTGCGTTTTAATATGTACATAAAATTGTTATGTGAATGTGTTAAAAAAAAAAAAAAAAAAAAGGGGGGGGGGGGGACAATGCATTTTATCAAGAAATTATATGTTGAATCAAAAATCCACTAAATTTGAAATCTCCATTGCCAAAACATAATGCCAAAGTTCAATGTAACTTTATGATCTGCCTCCCAGGTAGGAACAGAAGCTAACAAAAGTCTTTGGGAAAATATGACAAACCATTTGTGTTAGACTTTGACAGCTTCATAGATTGTTTGGATTCATCCAACATGGATATTCTTAGTGAGACTGTATATTAAGCAGGAAGAAATTGATAGATTGAAGTCACTGTGAAACAATAACATAACCAAGGTATCCATACAATCAAGAGAACTTATAAAAACATGCCATCATCAGCAAATACTAAACTATATTATGTTGCACATACTGATCTCTAAAAGTCTTAGCAATGTCTAAGTTTCCCATTTGTGTACTTTTATAAGTTTTTTTCTTTCATACTTTTAAAAAATGGTTCTAGTTGTAAAAGAAAAGAAAAAAACCCTCAATTTAACAATTAAAATATTCACGTTTGAAAATAATTTAAGTAAGTAGTATAAAAAAGGCCATTTTTGTTTACTGATCACTCACACTAGTTATATTAATCTACAAAATTAAATTACACAAGAATTAACATTGGAAACTTTTGATTACTCTTTAAATTTTGTTTTATACATTGTCCCAAAACCAGTCATGAAAGTGGGAAATGAGAAAAAAAGGTGGAAAATATTTTCCATCTATACAGTAGCGCCAAATGCTTATAATTTAAGTGGCTTTTTAACAGCTACTCATACAATACAATTAAATGTAATTGCACGTTGCTACATATATATTTTTTAACTTAGAAAGTATTAACAATGCTAAAGATATAAATCCAAATTTATCTGATCAACTTATTTGAAGAACAGTCATTAGTCATTAATTTTCCAAAATAAATATTATTCTGAATAGTTTAGCTATTAAATACCCTCTCCTACACCTCCTTTAAGAAAACAAATTTATGGCTAAATTGATTTTTGATTTAGAAATACATCTTGAAAAAGTTATCACAGAAATTACCCAAAAGTGTTGTATATATATATTCTATTCCAAAAAGAAACTTTCGTTCACATTGAATTTGTAAAGGTTTAAAAAAAAAATCATTCCTGAAAGACATTTTGAAAAACTTAATTTACACAACTTGCAGATACTAATATGATATAAGCTCACATTTCATTGTATGTCTCTTTTGCACAAAAATTCAATAAACTGTGAAGGTTTGAATAGGCAAAATATCTGATTAATAAATTCCTCCCCCCACCCCCAATTATCCTTCCAGAATTTTCTTTGCATTTTTACATCAATCCAGAGAATGTCCAAAATTGCTTTTAAAAATGTGGAATTCCTCCTTTAAGAGGAACTCTTTCATGCCTGCAAAACTAAGCTGCCCCTCCCCCCCCCCCCCTTCCATATAACTGAACTGAATCTATCCACACTCAATAGCTAAAACACATGTAAGACACAAGAACAACACTTGTAAAAGACAAGGTTGGCATACAATTTACTTATTTTTTGCTATATTATGGAAAAACTCACCTTTTTCTCAAAAATGAATGTTTTTTAAAGCACTACTATCAAACTAATAAACAGATTTAAGTGTGCTAAATCATAACATATGCATATTTTAATAGTCTAATTTTCCAGTTCCTTGAAAACTTTTCATGTTGTTACTATATGCTTTGAAATGTGGTTGTGGTGTGTGAGAATTATCACAATTTTGACCAAAAATATCTTTTGCAATTTTTTTTTTTTTTTTTTTTTTTTTTTTTTTTAAAGAACAATCTTGTGTTACCCCCCCCCCCCAAAAAAAATGCATTTTGACACCACAACAAAAACAATTAAATAACTTTAACATTTTTTTGCTATTTCTTTTATAGTAAAAATATTTCAGCATATTTAATATTCACCAGATGTAATAGCTGTTCACTATAATGAGCAGACACGAAAGTGGAAAGTAAGATAAAATGTAATTTTCTTCCATCTATTTGCAGTGGCACCAAATTCTTATAATTTAAATGTCATCTTAACAGCTACCTATACAATAAAATTAAATGTAACTGCACATATTACTGCTATTTAAGAAGAAAGAAAAAATAAATAAAAATAAAACTTAGCAAGCATTAACAATGCTAAAATCCAAAGTATAAATCCAAATATAATCTGATCAACTTGTGAAGCAGAGTCATTAATTTCCCCCCAAAAAAATCTAAATGGTTTAGCTGTAGAAGAATTTAACACACCTTTAAAAAAATCTCCTTGCTAAATTGAGCTTTACTTCATAAATTCATCTTGAAAAAGGTATGACAAATTATCTAATATATCTGTGCATAAATAGTACAAAAAATTTTAAAAAGAAACTTTCTTTTATTTTGAACAATATCATTTACAGGACTTTCAGGTGCTTATAGGATAAGTTTGCATTTCATTTTAAATCTCTTTCGCAAATCATTTCAAGAACAAACTTGAAGGGTTTAACAATGTGTACTTTATCAAAATTTATTCTATTAATTAAATTATACATGGTCTAATGGTCGATGCCTTTATAACAGGGATAACACTTTTCTGGAAAAGAAATAATTTCAAATTTTATCCTTCCACATATGTATTTTTCCCCCAGACTTTCTAGAAAATATTTGCACATTCCCTGACTGCTTTGAAGTTATTTGACTTTTCAGACTTCCATGTCATAGGGAACTTTGCAAAGGTTCCCAATTGAAATCCTACTTTGGACAGTTTTTAACTCAGTTAAAAAAATTACAATTAATAAAATAACTAGCATTTTTTAATTCAACTTAATTGCATAAAATTTTATTGAAATAACAAAAGCATTGAACAATGATACAAATTTTCTGGATCATGTAAAACAAGAGATTGTGAAAACGTAGAAGTTTTAAATAAAAATTCACTACATCTTTTTTTAACATTCAGGAAACAGAAATTTTGCAAATTTTTACACTTAGTTCTGGATATCTAAATTTATTACGAAAAAATGAGAAGTTTGAAAACATTTTTAAATATTTTAATAATTTACCAACAAAGGCATTTTTCAAAGCTTTTCCTATCTAAAGTCCTCCCCCCCCCCCTATATTTAGTTATCATTAACATGTTACTGAAGAAAGTCAATTACATATTACTTGCCTATATATGTTGTAAAATTCTGTATAGGGGATTAGATTTAGAATGAAAATGAAGCATAAAACATAACTTTTACTGTTCATACTCATAAAAACAAATAAAAACACTTATAGAATAATTTCCATCTAAGTTTTAATTATAGTAATAAAAAAAGAAAAATATTTCTTACATACAATACTAAATAATCATTCTTTTTCGTCCATGTTTTATGAAAATATTAGTTTTCTAATAAAAAAGGGCAAAAAGAAAGCAATATAGTTTATGAGGAAAATTAAAGGTATTTGCCATTTCAATATTCATTTAGTTTTTATTATGTAGTGAAATCTGATCTCTTCAAGAATGGTCTGTTAACATTATAAATTTATTCAGCAGTCCACATTTAAATTTTACATAAACTTAATATCAAACTAGACATATGAGGTTTATAGAAAACTATATTACGATTATTAAGAAAAAAGTACCAATCATCTAAATTAAATGCAGATCAATGTCTTTAATTAAATGAAGCATTTTTATTAAGCAAAAAATTTTACAGAAGAAAATAATGGATGTAATAAAATACTTAAGACTAAATAAATAATAACCAAGATTTTTTTCAAAAGGTCGATTTTGTTGGATGCTCCATTATATTCTGCAAACAGCCATCTGGTATCTGAAATAAAAACCACAATTAAGGACATAAATTGAAATACTCTTAATATGATGGAAAGCAAGCAAATACCTTTACCTTCTAAAAAAAAAAAGATTGTAAAATTTTCAATATTTGAATTCAATAAAAATAAATTCATTTGAATTAAAGAAACTTTACTATATTTAAATTTTTAATAAATATTTTCAGGAAATAAAATGGAAGCTTTGATATTGCTATTTTTTTATCCAGACATTTTTTTCTTATTTTTTCCTTACAAAATATTTTTATCTAGTTTTATGAAAATATGAATTATTAAAGCCATTAAATGATCTTACAATCATTTCATTACAAAACATGGAACATATATTCAGCAATTATTTTTTTCAATGTCCTTAACTATATATCAGTGCAAACATACCAAAAAGAAAAATAAATAAATAAATACTGTTTTGGGCTCTAAAATTACTATAAAGTCAATAATGTTACATACGTAATGTACAACTCTAAAGGGCACCTGGAACATAAGATGGTTCAAATTTCTAAGTTTTCAATCATGAGCCTAAAGAATAGAGCTAAATGTTTACAGACCTAAATGATTATAGCACTGGAAGATTTTGAAATAATGTATTTCATTCACTCTGAGTAACATTTAGTTTGCCATTTTCTCGATTTTTTTATGATTTGGTGGAACATTTTTCTGATTTTTTTTTTTTTTTTTTTAGATACAACAATTAGACAATTACAACAATTTTTTTTTTTTTTTTTTAGATACACAATTAAAACTTTTTAAAATTGTCCAATTAACTTGTTTGTTAAAAAAATACCTAACATTATTTATGTTTTTAAAATTAAGATTTTCAGATTTTTTAGTAAAATATTTAAAATTTTTTTCTTTTAAGAAAATGAAAATTGTTTATCATTATTTTCAAAAACAGAAGATTCTCTTAAATCCACAACCCTAAAACCTACACATAATTTATAGATGTAAACAATAAAACTTTCTGTTTACAAAAAAAAAAAAAAAAAAAAAAAAAAAAAAGTCAAAATTTGACTTAATTTTTATATCAATTCTATATATATTTTAATCTGTAATTTTCGTTAATATTACTGAATTTATGCTTTTTCATGAAGAAAGAATGGATTTATTTCTAAAAAAATTCAAGATACAGTCCTCCCCACTTAATCGGGTAACGGATAATCGAATACCCCGCTTATTCGAATAAAATCCTCCGGAACCGAATTTAACCCCATTGGGCTAATGTTATTTTACCCCGTTTAATCGAATACTTTTCACGAAATGTCCTCGCTTAATCGAATAACAAATGAGTGAGACAATTTGAAAAATGGGTGTGAAAAACACGTTTCAATTAGAATTTCCTCCATACTTTTTGTCATTTTCGGTTGTTACACGGAAAACAAACTTCCAGAACTCCCAGCATGGATTTCGCCTGGTAGGTGCATAATGGACTGGTCAAATGAGTTCTCTTTCTTGTTTATTTTTTCGAATTAATTTCAAAAATGGTGAAGTAAATTGGACAATAATTTTGATCAATATCATATTTTGTTTACTTTCGTTTGTCAAAAGACTTTTTTTTCACTTTTTCGATTTTTTTACAGTTATTTTTAATGGAGACATTTTCATTTTCAAAACCAGTTTCGAAACTGACATCAACCTCATTAAAAATATCAGGAATAAAAACGAATGTTAAAAACGACGAAGCCCTTTGTACAGATCGATCTCAGCTATCCATTGCAAAAAAGATCATTTAACACTAGAACGCCGGGAAGGTGTCAATTTGACACCGGTGACTGGATTAACTGTCGATTGGAACCAGAAATATCTTCAAGAAATTAGTTATATATCAGTTGCAATGATTTGAGCTAAACAAATAAGATAAATAATTTCAAATTATTTTTCCGTTTTGAAACATTTTAGAAAACTTGTGTAAAATTTCCCGGCGTTCTAGTGTTAAAAATATTGAAATGCGGTAGAGATATCTTTATAAATTTCTTCTATAGAATTAGCATTAGCGAGCAAATCTTTTCACGTGATTTAAGTAGCCCTTTAATAATAATATGTTGTCACTTAGAGGCTCAAGATGGTGATTGTGATACCATTCGAAAGAAAATCTCGTCCATCTTTTACTCTAAAATTTCCCATAAACCACTTTCATCTACTTTTTTAAACCTGTATAAATTACGTAAAATAAATTCTAATAACAAAATTTGGACCCAATTCACACGATCTGCATTTAGTGTTATGTAAACAAAATGCATGTGTTTACTGTCATTGAACTATTGCGTATTTACTTGTCATTTTGGTTTGTATTATTCCATTAAAGTTTTTTAGCGATTTTCTTACTCTGGTAGTTAAATATACTATATTTAATAATTTTGTCATTTTATTGCTCATTAAATATCACATTTATATGCCTCCCCGTTTAATCAAATACCCTGCTTAATCGAATATTTTTTCTGGAACCGTTAATATTCGTTTATGCGGGGCCGACTGTATTGCTGATATTACTGTGATAATCAATATTTTTGTCGAATGTAGTTATGCATTAATCAAGCTTTTTCTTTTGTTTTTTATTAAGTTTCAGTAAACCTGAAATAAACCTTTCTTATTTAATGATTTTGATGTGAATTAGTAATGAACCTTTATGAGACGAGATGCATTGAATAATTTAGGAAAAATGCATCTCAGCGAATACTTAACTATGCATTATTGATTATTTACTTGACTATTGCTTTTAATATTTTTAAAAAATATGTCTAAATTTATATTATTTTAGTTTGTTAATTTATTTAATTACTTTAATATTTTACTATACTGTAATTGTAAACATTAATTATAATCTCAATTGCATTATTAATTACATTTAAATTAAAAAAGGTAAACAATGCAATGCCCAGAAATCTGAAAATTTCTAAAATCTGCACAACCTCTGATACCAAGTTGTGTGGATTTTAGGGAGTGTACTGTAATATGAAACAGTATGTTATCTGTTATGTGACACCATAACAAAATTTAAGGTGTATATTCAACAAGCTTTTTTTTAGAAAAGTGTACCAAACAAACATGTTAAAGAAATTTCATAGAGATACGTGGAAAGTTAACTAGTTTTTGAAAGCCAATTTATGCATGATTTTTTTTTTTCTTATATATGTGTGGTGGGGGTAAAATTGAGAATATTTTTACTTTTGAAAAAAAAAAAAAATGCTACAATTATAAGAATTAATTGCTACAAATATAAGTAAAATTAAGATATTGAAACAGTACTTAGAACTTCTTTGTTATAAAAAGCCTTGGCCACATTAGAGAAAAAAAGTGGAATTTTGCATTAAAAAGCAAAATTTTCAAAGAGTTTCTGGCAGCCTGTATTTTGATTTTAAAATCCCACCAGATTGCAAAATTTTTATGAAATAATTATCATGCAGTAAAATACATAAGAAATTAGTACAGTATTTAACACATTTAATATTATCATTGAGACATAAATACATGTGTTATGCATAAATAAAACAAATAATAAGTACTTATATTAATCAGGTGTAGTGATAATTCACCAGAACTTGTTTCAATTCGCAACATTTGATTTGCAAACCTCAGCTGAATTCATAAAGAGGAGACAATACATTAAAAAAATAAAAAATAATATTAAAAAGTTTTGAGACCTTCAATGACATAAGCTCTATTTTTATGCACACAAAATTAGATTATGATGCATAAATATGAAATAAAATGCTTCTAGTTTATGCTACTTCTCATTTAAACATTCCTATTATTATCTAAGCTTAGTCATTAACAGACATAATTGCACTAGATTATGTTATTTGTATATATATATTTGTGATTGCATATTTTATGATTATTTTTTAGCTATTCATTTATTTATAATGAAAATTATTAATAGCTATTTGTATTGCCGCTAAATTGGCAGAAAAAAAACTTTTGCAAGTTTAAAAAAAAATAATAATATGATTACAGGCATTAGGATAACATAATGCAATTAATTATGTAATACGAAAAAATGTAACAAACTAATACAAATAAATTACAATATAATAATGAACCTTTGTTTAATACAATATGGATTCCCAAATTTCCTCCGCCTAAACACGCTGTAGTAGGAAAATTATGTCAACAGTGTTTTTTTTTTTTTTTTTTTTTAATTAAGTGGAATTAATTTTCGGCAATTTTACTTTTTACCCTTTTTCTAACTGAATGCTCTGACAAATTCTAAATAAATTTTGCAGATCTAATAACTTCAGCCTATTACTAATGTTTCATACAGATTTAAATGCTTTTCACTTTTTGCAATCAGATTAAATCCACTTTTTTCACTCTAGTAATATATAAATCCCAATGCCATAGGAAAGGGTATTTCAGAAATAATGCAAAAGTTTGCCATTTAGACATTTTTTTTAACAACTTACTTTATTGCCTCTCCAGATGCTTTTCTCTCCCCCTCTCTCTCTCTCTCTCTCTCTAACATACAGTTATATAAGTTTTCATAGCTTCTTTAATATGACATAATGACTAACTTTGGAGAAAAAAAAAAAAAAAAAAACTATTTTTGCTTTTTAACATTTGCAAATTATTGTTTGAAATTTTAGAAACAAAAAAAAAAAAAGTTTCTTTTTTTCAGAGATAAATTTTGAATGCTGGAGAAAAAATATGCTGATCAGAAATCTTTTTTTATTGGTTGCCATTTCATTTTTATATTTTATTCTTTATAATATTTGATGCAAAACTGCACATTTAAAAAATGAGAAATCCTAAAGCCAAGGCCCCTTAACAAAATATACGTAAAAATTTTTTACAGATCTCATTACTACAAAGCCATTATTGCAGATAATTACATAAAAGCAAAGTTTTTGACATTTTTATATTCAACTTTATTAGGTCCTTTACATCAGCCCCTTATCATAAAACAACTTATGCTCTTGACAGTCATTTTTTAGTAATTTATTTAATAAAGAAGGTGTGTATGTGGGGGGGGGGGGGGGGAGAGACATCAACAGAGTTGTCAGAATTTAACTCTTTTCCATCCAGAAAAAGCAGTCAGTTTAAGTACAGGGATTAATCTTCAAAAACAAATATTTTTATAGGTGGTCTAGTGTGTTGAGATCCACGCACAACTCTGAGTAAAAAAAAAACAGGAAAAAAAAATCTGAATAAATCTACTGACATGATTTTTAGAATGACATCCCCCTCCCCTTTGAATTAGAGTTGTTTCTCAATGCAAACTACTGATTTTTTGTATGAGACTACTTGCTATACTATGAATTACTGTAAAAAAGTAGACTGCTGTTATTTTGAAAACTATAACAAACTACTTCTGATCTCTGCATTTATATATTTTTAACAAAGATTTATCTAAACAAACTATGAGATCCCCGACTATAGCGACTGCTGATAAATTTCTGACATTCAGATATTAATGAACTTTTAAAAGTTTATGAAGAAACAATACAACCCCTCCCCCCCCCCCATTTTTAAAAAGTCCAAATAATAGTTTCCAGTGTTGAAATTGAATATTGAAATTAGATTCAGTATGTTTCTGTGTTCACACATGGGAACCTCGAAAAATGTTCAAAATCCCAAGTAAACTGAGAAATAGTATCTTTGAAGAGATTAATGAAAAAGTCAGGCAAATTTGTGAAATTATTTTTTTTAAATATAGTTAGTATTAGTATAAACATAAAATATCATTGAAACTTGAAAAATGTATGACAAATAAATAGTAAACATTATATTGAATAAATTATAAAACTATTGGAAAAATTGCTTGTGCTTCAAAAAGAACAACTGACGATAATATAAAAAATTATACTTATCTTTCATGATCTGTCTTTCATCAACAAGAGCTGTAACCAAATTAATTGAGAGCTTCACCAATGTGATTCCCAAAATTGCACTTCAACAACAGGATCTTTTTTCATAATTCTATTCTGTAGAAACAAAGTTTCATAAAAATTTTGTTTAGAAATAATTTAAAATGTGCAACTCAGCAATTACAAGATTTTTAGCAGCAAGGTTTAAAATAGCCTTTAATATTAATAATGCTTTTCAAATTTAGAGTGCAAAATTATTAATATAGCGCTACTATACTGACAAGGTTGGGTTTTAGCCTTCAAAAACCGGTTTTTGACATGAAATTTTTTTTAACCATGTTTTAATCGGTTTAAACTGTCAAAAACTCAAATATATATATAAACTCTGAATAAAAAACTCAGGAAAAATGCTGTTAATATAGCATTGCTTTTGTTTAATGATAGTGGAATGTATTTCCATCATATATTAAATTGTAATCAATTTTTTGTTTAATACCTTTTTTTTAGAAATATCAATATATCAGTTAAAATTTTTAATACAGTAGACTCCCTCAATTCCCCGCAGCTTGGGACCAGAGGTTGTGCAGATTTTAGAATTTTGTGGTTCCTGGTCATTGCTTTGTTTACATTTTTTAAACAGTAATTTGAATGTAATTAATGATGCAATCTAAATTATAAATAATGCTTACAATATAGTAAAACATTAAAATAAGTAATAAACTAAAATAATAAAAATTTAGATAATTTTTTAAATGATTAAGGTATTAAAAAAAGGTCTAATTAATCATGTATGATTAAGTGTTCATTATAAAGATGAAATATATTTTTCCTAAATTATTTAGTGAAACTTGCCACATAGATAATTTACAATACTAATTCACATCAAAATAATAAAATAAGGAAGTTTTATTCCAGGTTTTGACAAACTTAACAACCGAAAAAGCTTGATTAATACAAAAATATATTCAGTAAGTAGATTATGATTATCATTGATATCAGCAATATCTTGAATTTTTCCAGAAATAAATTTATTCTTCCTTCAAGAAAAAACATGAAGCCAGTAATAATAAAAAAATTACAAATTAAAATATGTTTGGAATTGATATAAAACTAAGAAAGTCCATTTTCGTCCCTATATCTGAACTGTAAGTTTCATTGTTTACATCCGTAAATTGGATTTTAGGAAGTCGACTGTACATATTTTCTCTACAGCATTGTTTTATTTATTTTTGCAAGTGGACACAGAAACACAGAAAAAAAATTAGAATTATTTTATTAAATACAGAATAATTCAATGTGTAAGAATAAATAAACTATAATATTTTAAACATTTTACCCCCCCCCCCTCCCTTTTTTTTAGCGACTTTTTATGGATGAAAATATATTATTTATGCGGTATCTCTTGAAATTAAGAATTAATAATTCATCATACCAGTAGAAAAAAAAAATAGTTACTTCAAAACCTATTTCAAAAGTAAAATTATTTTAATCCAAAAAAAAAATAAAAAAAATCTTGCAAACAAAATCCAAAAATAGTCTTTGTAATGATCAATATTATCTATTCAATGCAAAAGTTCTGCTGAAACCACAATTATTGAATGAGCGTTTTCATTTTACTTTTGAAAAATCATTTAAATATATGAAATTTCAAACAAAACATTTAAATAAAATCTCCTAAAAGATTAACATTAACAGGTGGGTGTTTTTTCATTAGTGAAGTAGCCCTTACAGATACTCTACACTCACTTAAAACACCTGTTACGTAATGTTAAAGTTAATAGCCGATTGTTTTTGAATTTCCAATTTAATATTGAATATTTTTAAGCGATATTTTTCATAGGATAGTTGAGGTTGATAATTAATATGACCATTTCATACTTTTTCGATTTTAGTTGCAGATTTTTTTTAAGTAAAGGTATACTTTCACTTTCGAAACCAGTTCTAAACATGAAAGTACCTTTATTTAAAAATCTGACACCGAAATTAAAAAATATGTGTATATAGAATAGCCATATTAGAGATTAACCTTAGCTATCTCATACAAAAAGTTTTAAAATGTTAAAATTTAAAAGAAAAATTAAAAAACAACTACCCATCACTTTAACATTACATAGCAAGTGTTATCAATATCAAGTGAGTGAAGTATCCCCTTAAGCAACCCCAATAATAAAAAAATAAAAGGAAATCAACAAAATTGGTTTTGTAACATTAGCAAAACTCTTTTGAAATATCTTTGAGTTTGCTTATTAGACGTCAACTATGATAGTTTGGTTTCTATAATCCAGCCTTAAAAAAACCAAAGTAATTTATTTACTTCTGTAAAATTTAGATAAATGATTACAAATAATTATGGATTTATTAATTGGTTATTGTTCATCACAAAAGCATGCACTGTTCGAATAATTTTTAAGAAAAATCAAGCAACATTCTATTTGCAATTTTTCATTAAAAATGTAAACAATAACCCAAATTTATAAACCAGGCAAAGAGGAAATTATACATAAAAAAAGTAATTAAAGGTAAATTATTATTTATGAACTAAAAACAGTAAGAGATGTCCACTATTGGGAGGGTGTCCATTACTGGAACATTTAATTTATATAACATCCTACTCATTAAAAACTAGTCGTTGGGGGCCACCGTAATACTTACCCATCATGGATATGTAATGAAAATAAAACATGTGAAAACTATTTATACAATGCATTGCAATTCATAAACAAAATTTAAATATTGTTAATATACATAGTAATGCTTTATTAAAGAACTGCTGATGTACCAATTTCGACAAATTATATAAAATGCCAAACTACTCAAGTAGTACCGAACTGCGTAAAAGAAACATCCTTATAACTCCAAAAATAATAATTCTATTAACTAACAATTAACTGTGTCGGATTAAGCGTCTCATTTCCAATTAAAATATACCTCTGAATTGAAATTTGAATGAAATACAGGGTCATGAAAAATTGAAGAATGTGGAAAACAGGATTACAAATATCTCGGCAACTAATAATCCGATTGACTTCGTTCTATATGAAAAATGTGTGTTATTTTATTGCCTTTTACGTCCATTCCTTAAAACAAAAAAATTCGAAAATTTTTATATACCTTTCATCAGAACGAATTTTTCGAGAGTCCGAAAAAAATAGTTCCGGATAATCGAGGTTGCTGATATTAAATAGGGTTCGTCTCATTCTTACATAATAACTACATACAAAATTTCAAGTCTCTATCTCAATTTGTTCGGGAGATAGAGCGTTTACAGACAGACAGACAGACAGACAGACGGCAAAAAAATTTTTCTGAAAATATGTTTTTCGGAATCTCCACTGTCTAAAACGTGTAAATTCGTCAAAAATTTTTTTTTCGATTTTCAAAACGATTGCAAGACTTACCCTATACTACGTATGATGGGTAAGTAATAATAATAAAAGGAAAAAAATAATAATTTTCTAAATAAACATTTAAATGGATTGGTATGCAAATATTAGTAATCGCGTTAGACATTTATTTGCAATTTCTTTATAGAGAAAAACAACTACACGCTAGGATATAGAAAATTTTAATTATTTACGGCATAGCTTTAACATCCATTAATCACTAAGCACACAGTAAAAGACTGAAAATTATCCCTACAGTTCGATTGTTTTAATCAATTTGGCAAGAGGTTTGCCCAGAACTAAATATTACACGAATTCAGCAGAAACATATACAATTGGGAGAGATTACGAAAAAGAATAAAATAACTTACCTTTAATAATTCTTGTACGTTTTATTGAATAATGGCGGACGAGATGGGTTCCATTTCACTTCCTGCCTCCATTACAATTCCTATTCATTCTTGGCGCGTATCTTCTCCCTGGAAGAACTGCGCATGTGCAAAGAAATGTGCTGATAAACAGTCAGGAGCGGTCATGCGCAATGTTTGTCCGATGATTGCACCGACAGTGTTGAATTCAGACATTTTTCTCCGGGAGGGATTTCTGTGGCTCCGAGGGGACACATTTTAGAGTTTTGGTTGGGGGGGGGGGGGAATTGCAGTTTTTGACCATTGAAAATACAAAATCTTAAATTTTCTGGGGGGGGGGGTATGCAGCTCCGTAGCTAAAAGTGAACAATAGAGGGGGGGAGGGGGGCTCATAATTTTTTTTTCTCTCTCTCTCTGACGCAGAAAGATAAATTAGTGCATGTTCACATAGTAGGTACTATGTTTCTTATTAAACTGTTGTAATAACTTCATTTTATGCTAAGAAAAGTATATGGTGATGAAAATTTTGAGAGTATAACTGGTGCAAAATTAAGCATCATGTGTACAAGCAGGATGAGGGTGTGTTGAAACACTTATTTTAGATACAATTTACTAATTCTGCAAAACTGTGAGAAGGTCTCATAACTAAATTAGATTTTTGAACAGAATTCCATTTGAATTTTCGGAACAAAAATTCATTTAGTGACCTTGGAATTTTTTCGAGGGGGGGTGAGCCGCCCATAGCGCCCCCTTAGCTACGGCCCTGGGGATTTTCCGCTGAATTCAGCACTGCCGACAGAAGGCGCTGAACTTGGTTTTGAAGGGCATTCAATGGGCGTGGCTTTCGCCCCTATCATTAAAAGGCATGTGAATTGTTTTAGCGTTTCCCACAATGTTGAATTTAAGCACTTTTCTCAGGGAAGGAATTTCTGTGGATCCGGAATGGGGGGACACTGTAGAGTTTCCCGAGAGGATTGCCCTTTTTTACCATTGAAAACATAAAATCTCAAATATTCCTCGGGGATGTCCCCCCGGGCTTCCCCCTGAAATCAACACTATCAGGGGCGTGCGAAGAGAAAATGCGCCCGGGGCAAAGTTTCAATTTGGCGCCTCTTCCACTAATTTTTTCTTGTAACAGGCCAAAAATAACGTTGGCAGTATAAATTTGGCGCCCCCTAAATTTTCGCGCCCGAGGCGACCGCCCCTTTCGCACGGCGCTAAACACTATTTTCCTCAATTGAATTGCTAGTAAACGCTGTATCTGTAACAACAAACGAAAACCATTTGTGAATGATTAACTGAAAAGTTTCAAAACAGCATATGTTTTTGCTTAAAAAAAAAAAAAAAAAAAAAAAAAACTGATTTTTTTTTTTTTTTTTTTTTTTTTTTTTTTTTGCATAATCATGTGGCCAGGGATAAATAAATGAAATGGTTCCTGGAACCTGATTCTTCTAGATCCCGGTTATTCAATATGGCTCCCCCCCTCCCCCCCCAAACAAAAGACCAAAAAAAAAAGAAAAGCTTTTAGAATTTCAGTTCTTTTCATTTTTTCTGAAAGTGACCCCCCCCCCCCCCCCCCCGCCAGACCTTCCTGAATCCCTTCGGAAGAGAAATGTCTGAATTCAACTCTAAATGCGCCGTTTTCTACGATGCGTTTTCATGTGTTCTATTATACGTTATGTGTTTCATTTGCGGTTAATGCTTTGGGAAAGTACAGCGCAAACGCATTTTCTTACACAATCTGAAACACATGGGAATGGATTAAACATATTGGAAACACATCTTGACACCTGAGGTGTTTAGAAATGTGTTGCATAGTGAGTAGAATGTGTTTCGGGGATTTGCAGTGCTTTCTTCCGTTCAGTTCTTTTTTCTACCGCTTAAATCGTCTGGCTTCTTAGGAATTAATAGTTTCTTCAAAATCGTCTGCCTCACTGAGAGCCTGTTCATCAGAGTTGCGATGCGTAGAAAATAATATGCAGATCTAATAGTGGAGGAGATTTCCCATAATAGTAAGTCATAGAAATTATAGCCCAAAAATAGAGTGTTTTGGCCTTTTTTCTACATTTTTGACGTTTTTTGCGTCTTTGAGTTAATTTTTATTTAAGAAGCGCTCGATGAACCCAATAAATTTTGACATGCAATGATACTATTCCTAATAAGCTTTCATAGGAGCATCATTTTATTTGGGTTCTATGTACGCTTCAACCTTTCAAAGAAAAAAATGTATCACCCTGAAGAATCAAATTCACTGTTATCGGAGCGCGTTCAAATTTGTTTTTCCGTAGTCAAAAAAATATTAACGTTGTTGTGAGGTCAACGTTGTTTTCTGAAACTATTTTTGTAAATATTTATTAAAGAAATTACGCTTGGATGTCAGTGTCATTGTTGTAAAGAATGACGGAAAATTTTTCGTATGTGTTCTAACAAAAAAAAATATATCGATACTTAGATGTTCGAAAAACTGCGATCTACAGAATGATTCTATGTAATGCTCTAAATGTAGATAGTATGAATTTCGTGATCTTCAGTCTAGAAATACTTCTATTTCTTCTTCTGATGTAAAAGTAAGAGATTATGCTTCAGCGATTACTGCCAACTAGACCACAAATAAGAAACCTATTATACATTTATCAGTACCTCATTGTGAGTACTTTAACATGTTTTGTATAATATGTAAAGTTAAGAACTGCCTCGTTACTGCAGCAAAAGTTATTAAAATTCAAGCCTTAGAAACTAGAATCTACATTTCGTCGGGAAAACGATGCTGTAAAACTCATATTTCTTGATCGGTCTTCAGTAAATTGTCTCTGAAAGATTTACCCTCTGTAAGTGAGAATACATCGATATATTAAATATATATTGAAAGTATTTAAAACAATATCAGAAATGTACAAAGCAGAAGGCTTCGAATTTCATACCCCTGGACACTTTTCTAAATCGATTATTATACTTTCATGGGTATAGCTATCTATCATTTAAACTATATCTTTAAGCTAGAAAAGTTCAAAATACATTCCTCAAAAAAGAGGTCATTTCGTATTTGCTTTTCAGTGTTCCTTTGTAAAACTTAGAACTGGTCTCTCTAATGGTGTTCTGTCCACATTATTCATTATAATAAAAAAATAACATCTTCTTTAAATATGCAAAACAGACATTGATTAAGAGCTTTGTCCTGCAACACCTTGCAATGGAACACATCTCCAGAACACAGGTTATTGAGAAATATACGAGTCTTTTAGCACGAAGATTATTTATTCCGGATAAAGACAATGATACGGTAATGATTATTTTCGATAGCACGTATATTTATATCCAGAAGAGTGCGAACTAATCTTTTCAGAGAAATTCATTCTAGTTATACAAAGGAAGACCTTTCGTTAAACGTACGGTATTCGTCACTACTACAAATTATATTTTGGATGTCTTCGGCCCTTACTTCGCGTTTTCAAAGAACAACTACGCTAACATAATTACACATATATTAACAAAAAGATTCACATAATATCAGAGAGTTGCTAAAGCTAAATGTTGTTGAGAAAACTGATAGATTTTACAGGATTGTTTGGAACTTCTGCAAGAAATGAATATCGAACATGACCAGCCAACATTCCTAATAAGTAGCAACATTTTCCAACAGAGGATGTTAACCTCTGTTGGAAAATGTTGCTATACCTCTCGTAACCAAAGTTTGATTTTTCGGCACAAAAGTGTTAAAAACTATATCTATAATACTTGGATAAAAAAAGAGAGAAGTAACATCACACAATGGCACTGTCAATGTAAAATAAGCGCATGTATCTAAAAGTACTAGTTGCATGTTCCTTCCGTATTATGGTTTGTGGTTTATTTGTGCCATAACTCAACCAAAATGAAAAAAAAAAAAAAACATGTATTAAATATGCTCATATACTACAAGACGCGACACTGGATGGTCCAGTAGTGATTCTGGTGAAGCAACCAAAGAGGGAAATAATCTGAAACATATTGCCAAATGTGTCTGCAACTCTATGATTATATTTTTTGTTATTAATTATTTCAGATATTTCATATATTGAAATAAAAGTCTTAATAAGCTCCATTCATCGCAATTTTGAATTTAGTATTATATCTATTATAAATTTCTTGAATTAAAACTAATGACAATGGTGTTTATGGCCATTAATATACATCATATTTACTTAAATATACATTTTATTTTCCTATCAATTATTTAACTTTCATCCAAGATATTATTTTTTTTATTTGTTATGAGGTATACTAATGAAAAAAAAATTATGTCACATCTGGGGGCTGATGGGCGAAAAATGGCCCTTATCAGCCCACCTCCTTTTATGAACATGTGCTTACATACATAGCTTTTTATTGATTTTTTTATAAGTATTTTTTCTATAAGTGGCATGTTTTATAGCAACAATACAGGAGAATAATACAGTGAAAATACCATATCGAGATGAACACAAAGTTAATTTTGACCTAGCTTAGCTCGGTCTCCCCTGCTAGTTACAAATTTAGTAAAGCATAAATTTCATTTCTATTCTGCTATTTTATGAGACAATGGTTAACGACTTATGTACACATATAAGAAGCCTCAAATTTATATTATATTTAGTTTTATAAAAAATAAATTATGAGTTCAAAAAAAATTGTTTCATATATATTTCATTAAAGGATAGATTTAACGCTTTACGAACTATATTTTTTGTCATCAGTTACTGAAATAAAATTTCAAGCTTCTTTCAATAAATATATGAATTATTAACTGTAAAATATTGTTGCTAAATGAAAAATAACACAAAAATGTTTCATACATATTTCAGGAAAAATTATGTTAAATGCTTTAGAAACTATCTATTTTGTCATCAGTTACTGAAATAAACTGTCAAATAAGAGTATTACTAGTGCTAAGAAATTTTCGTTCAATAAGTATATGAATTATTAATTGTAAAATTTGTTACTAAAAGAATAATAAGGCTTTGTAAAGACTATACGATGCAAGGTTGGGTATGAACAAATTAAAGTCTTTTGCTTTGTGTGTATACTAACCTAAACTGTAAAAAAAGTAAAGTTAATATCAGTTATATTTAAAAAGACTTTTCACATGACTCCACTGAAAAAGTCAAATTCTAGGGATACGATAATCTTAATGGTCAAGCTATAGGACCACCTCGACAAATCCATCACCCTGCAACTACCTTTACGCTTCTTTAAACTTTGTTTTCACCACCATATATTCTATAACGAAATTTTCTCATATAGGTGCGTTCTATCACCCTGTAAAGTTTTTCCCAATTTTTATACACACCCTGTTTGTATGCTGTATGATGCTGATAATGGTATATAAATTCTATGCAAGCACTTTAAATGTTTACATTTTATTTTCATTAACTTTATATTTTGAAACCGTCATCAGCAATTTTTTAGATATACAAACTAATTTGAACCTGCCCATACATAAATTTCATTGGCAGTAATTCAGTTCACATATCATATACAATCTATCATAACATTTCTCTGAGCAAATATTCAGTTCACGTATCTGAATTTTAAGCTGAATTTCCTCGCAGTCATATAAGAGGAATACCCATAAATGTGTGCCGTATTTTCTATGAAAGCTTTCGCCAATAAATCATTCCTTCATATTACGAGTTTATTCGGATGTAAATTTCATCTCTATTCTATATTTTTATGAGAACGACTTATGCACGCATGTAAAAAAACCTCAAATTTATATAAAATTTAGTTTTATGTAATTTCATATATATGTTATTTTATGAAGTTTCATATACATGTTAATTTTATGAAGTTTCATATATATATCAGGAAAAAATATGTTTAATACTTTATGAATTGTCTGTTTTGCATCTCTAATAAAAATCTATTTTGTCATCACTTACTGAAATAAACAAATACGAGTATTACTCGTGCTAAGAATGTCTCGTACAATAAATTTATGAATTATTAACTGTAAAAAATTATTGCTAAAATAATAATAAGGTTTTGTAAAAAATTATACAACGTAGGGTTGGCTATAAACAAATTAAAATCTTTTACTTTGCTGCATATATACTAATCTGTAAAAAAATAAAAATAAATAAATAAATAAAATAAAAGAATTCCGTAAAGTTAATATTAGTCATTGTTAAAAAGCTTTCCATATGCCCCCACAGAAAAATTACAAGGACTATTTATCTAACTTTCCTGGTGGCCAAACTGTCGGACCATCTCCACAAATCCATCACCCTGCTATAGTGGAAAGCTATCTTTTAACTTCTATAACTTCTAATACTTCATTCCCATCAAACATTCTATGACGAAATTTTTTTCATCCATGACGAAATTTTATTATACACGGTATATATATATATATATATATATATAAAAAAAAAAAAAAAAAAAAAATGTAATCCTACAGATGTAAAGTTGCCGAAATCTGTATAGTTACTAGCATTTTATCCGTACACTGTACAAGAAAAAATGCAAATCTACAAAACTAATTTTGTAAAGTTGCTGAAATCTGTATTTTTACAAACGAGTCTACTAAAATTACAGTTATCCTACTAAAGTTTTATCTGTAACATGGGTTGCAATTACATGAAAAATTCTTGGAATCCCAGTTTCCTAAAAAATTCTAAGTAACCTTACAGATTTTTAGATTTTCATTGCAAATTTGTACCTGTTACATGAATTTTTGCTGTTGCCGTTACATTAAAAAAACTCTAGGAATCCCCGTTTCCAAGAAAACATTTAGTAACTTGGCAGATTTTTTTTAAAGTGTAGCTGCGTTCTATCACCCCGTAAATTGTAAAGTTATGAAGCTGATAATGTTATATAAATTCTATACAAGTACTTAAAAGCTTGAATTTTATTTTTACTAATTTAATATTTTGAAACCGTCATCAGGAATTTATTAGACATATCACCTAATTTGAACCTGCCCTCACATAAACTTTGTTGGCAATAATTCTGTTCATACATCGTATACAATATGTCATAAAATTTCTCTGCGCAATCATGTTCACCTATCTGAATTTTAAGCCGCAAATCTTCGCAGTCATACAAGATGAATAACCACAAAAGTGTGTCGTCTTTTCTATTCAAGCTTCCACCAAAAACTCATTTCTTTATATTACACGTTTATTCGGGTGTATATTTCATATCTATTCTTTTATTTTATTAGAAAGCGTTGAACGATTTATTTACACATATAAGAAGCATCAAATTTATAAAAAATTTTGTTTCATAAAAAGCTTTATAAGTTCTAAAAAATATGTAAAATAAACTGTCAATTAAATGTAATACTTGCATTCAGAGGATTCCGTTCAATAAATATTTGAATTATTAACTGAAAAAAATTATGCCAAAATAATAATAATTGTAATAATAGACATTGTAAAAAACTGTACAATGTAGGATTAGATATGGACAAATTAGAGTCTTTTACTTTGTGTATATATTACACAGTAAAAAAAATCTGTTAAGTTACTAAACATTTTCTACGGAAACTGCAATTCCTAGAACTTTTTATTTAATGGTAACAAGAAAATAATTATGCAATTAAAGTTTTTACATGAATTTTTGTTGTTACCTTTATATGAAAAATTCTAGGAATCTCAGTTTCGGAGGAAAAGTTTAGTAACTTTACAGATTTTTTTTTTTATAATGTAGAAAAGTGTGAATGGGTACCATAAAAATTAAAGAAATATGAAGTCTAAATAATTTCAAGTATTGCTGTTCAGCATAACTTTTTTTAGTCGTATTCTAATTTTTTTTATAAACTTAACTCGGTACTGACAATAAAAGTTGTGCAAATTTAAACTTCATTTTGCATCTCATAAAACTGAATCCAGCGCAATAAAAATCTTTTCTTCCTACAATTCAGATAAAACAAAGCCCTTGTTCGAAGTTTAAACTTGACAAGTGCACTTCGAATGTAGGTCGCAAAGTTTAACGCCGCCTTGTTCCGTACCTTTTTTTTTAAGTAGGTTTTCAATTAAATTTTAAAGACAGGGAAGCGTATTGAGAGATCACTCAATGCAAAAAAGTTACGATTCCCATAATATTTATGTAATTAAATCTAATTAAATTAATCTGTTTTCAACACTTTGGCGTTTATTGCTTTTATAAGGCTATTAGATATTGCATTACTCAATATGTCATTAAATGTTGTCATCTAGTCCTTAAAAGCCGATGATACATAGAACATGCCGCTTCTGTCATTATCTATGTCCAAATCGTCCGTTCTTTTCAAGATCAATATCTCAGCTCAACTAAGCAATATAGTGATAATATTTAAATGAAAGTAACATAGAAATATCTGAAAATAGTTAAAAAATTTACTTTATCGAAATTACTTTTATATAGTAACTGAAATTTTAAATTTAAAGCAAGTAGTTTATATAAACTGATAGAAAAGTCGACCTTCTTGTTGATAGAAAAGTTGACTTCTTCTATTCTTTGTCAATTTCACGATTTATCTTCCGAGAAAGGATAGAAGGAGCAATTAAAACCTAATATTTACAATTAATGAAAAGAAAAAAGAAAACACGGCAAAAAAAGTGTGATTCCACGAGAAAAAATATATTTGAGGGTCCTTGAAAGTAATTTTTTGTAAGAATTTTCAATAATAATTCGACACTCTTAAAATCCAAAAGTGGATTTGGCTTCGCAGGAAAGAGCTGTAGTTTATTGGATCGGGAATGAGCTGTTTTTGAAACGTTTTACTCGTCTTGATTTAAATTGCTTTTTTTAAACTATTAATCTTGATTTAAATTGCTTACAAACAACTCGCTACTTCAGTTGTTTTAACTCTTTTTCAGAAGCAGCCTTCCAAATCGCGAGATGAGCGAAATTCGGCTCAACTTGAGTTATTTTGTAGCTGCTGTTTTAAGAGAGTAAATCACGTCAGAATCATAAATAACTCCCTCTTCCCAAAAGCACAATTCAAGTAATGATCTACAAATATCATAATTAATGAAAAAGCCGCTTTAGTCCCCAGCTAGCGATGAATTAATTCAACTTTCGTAATTACACTTTGATAAACTTTATTATGGAAACTTATTTAGCTTGTGATTAAACATTTTTAAATTTATTTTCAGAGAAAAAACATATGTATGTATAGTTTTATAGTAGTGTAAAAAACATTTTCTTTATGGTCGAATAATCAAAGTTAAGGAATATTTTATATATACTTATAAATCTCTTATAGATTTTTTAAAAATGAAAATAAAGTAATATGCAATAATAATATTTGCATCAAAGTTACATAAAAATATACATTTTTGATGAAAAGAATACTACATAAAGCAATATCTTTCTGAAATGAAAAAAAAAAATATATATATACAATAATAATATTTTAATCAAAGGAATACAGAAATATCTGAAAATAGTTAAGAAATTACTTTATCTAAATTACTTTTACAGAGTAAATGGAATTTAAAATTTAAAACAAATAGTTTTAGAATAAGCAATCTGATTTCTGTTTTGAATGTAATGTAAAAATGATATAAAAAAAAAGTTGATTTTGACTTATCTTTCGAGAGAGGATGGAGGAAGCAATTAAAACCTAATTTTTACAAGTTATGAAGAGAAAAAGAAAACACTGCATAAAAAAGTGTAATTCAATGAGAAAAATATATATTTGGAGGCTCTTGAACGTAATTTTTTGTAGCAATAATTCTATAGTGTCAGATTCATAAAAATTTCTCCCCAAAGCATAGTAATACAAAATAAAATAATGATCTACAAAATCATAATTACCAAAAAGTAGCTGTAATCCCAGTTAGCCATGGGTTATTATTATTTTCGTAATTATACTTTAATAAACTTTATTATGGAAACTCATTTAGCTTGTAATTAAATATTTTAAAAACATTTTCAGTAAAAAAGATGCATGTTTGTTTAATATCATAATTGTACAAAAAAATAAAAAATAAATAAAAAAAATAAAACAAAATAAAAATAAAAATAAAAATAAAAATAAAAATAAAAATAAAAATAAAAATAAAAATAAAATACTTTCATTATAATTGAATAATAAAGATAAGGAATATGTCAAATAATATACTTACAAATCTCTTATAGATTCTTTATATTCCTGTAAAACCCCAGCTTTTAAAACTGTTATCGGTACAGATTCGAGTGATCTAGAAAGTGAATAAAATGAAAATTACTTTATGTTTTTTTTTTTATATAAAGTGTTTCATTTTTTAATACTAAAACAGAAAACAAATTTACTCTTATAAAAATGTGAAAATTGTATCATTAACTATAAATTAAATAATTACACTATAAATTATACTTAACATTATGTATTCAACTTAAATACAAAATACTAAATGACACACACATTTACAAAGCAGTGATTTCATAAGCATAGAAATAAAATAAAATGTAATTAAAATCTATATTTCGTATCGCTTCCACAAATATCTTCGAGATAAAAATCCGTGTTACACACAAATCTTGTGAGACTTGTGTGTAATATCCACACGTCATTTGTTATTCTTACATCAATGTTTGTTTCCATACTCGTACCGATGGAGTAACTCGAGCCATAATTTAGATAAGTTAAATGAATGTATCTAGGTCCAACTTTGACTAACAAGGGCCCGGAACAAACGTCATTCTGGGTTTTCTCTTCCCCTCCTATATATCCATAGAAATATCGAATTGATAATTAAGCTTGAGTGTCTAGTGATAAACTCTATAGGTACTGTATATAACTTTTGTTCACATCTGTATGCAGGGTGTTATAAGAAAGATGGTGACAAATTTAGCAAATAGTAGTAAGAAAATTTGTGGGAAACTATTAAAAAAACTGATAGATTGATGACTCGCCTCTGTATCGTGAATTCGTATCGCTGTAAACTTCCCCTTGACTTATTTACGTATCATAAGAAATCCAAAAGAAAAATATCCTTAATTCGTTTCCTTACTAGTTGCCGATATGTTCTGCTCTCGAAACTGATAGATGGGAGGTGCTGCGTTCGAACTCAATCACGCTCGTTGCCTTAATCGTTCGGAATTTTCAGTGGTTTTCTTCGAACCTTAAATTTCCTTGCACAAATACTGGTTACATTCCCTTAGAAAAACCCCCAAGGAGGGATCTCTCCCTAGGTCCCATATCCCTCTTGCAGATGATTGGCCGTCATAAACACAACCAACAAACTTTAATTCGTTATCGTTAAAATGTTTAACGTTGCTCATTGTGAAGAAAACATCAGTTATGAATTTCTCTTTTTAAAACAATCACGTTATTATAATATTTTTTTATCTAATTTTGTAGCTTGATCTCTTTCATTTTTTTTTAGGTTGGGATAGGGTACGGTAAGCAGAGAGGGAAGGTGAGGTCTGCATTCCTTTCTGCGTCAGTCAGGCCTGTGATGGAAAAATATGAGAATAATGCCGCTCTTTTACGAGATTGGCCGGATCGTATTGCGATATAGTAGACAGCCCCAGGTTCATGTTTTACTTTTTTTTCTGGAACGAAGTGTTTAAGACATTTTCTGATGAAGAAAACTCAGTTCGCAAACATCTTAACTAAATTGTCTTTATTTTTGCTAAATACTTGAAATATGAGCGTTTTCAAACATCCAAAATAAAGCATATTTATTCAAATGTGCACTCGTACTAGAAAGAACGTCTTTAGTTCTCAACGACCACAAATTGTACATGTCGAATTGTCAGCGACAAAACACAATCTAAATATATTTTCACATAAGCATGCAGCACGCAGACATAACTGTACTCGAAAGTAATTAAGAATTATTAGTCATCTTTGTCCACAACGAGCGTGCGTGTTTACTTCACCATGACAAAACATAAAACTGACAAAATTTTCACATTTCACAAACGCCAAAAAATGTATTTTGGCATAGAATAGATTCCCAATCCGAGCAAAAAATGTACAGGTAAAAAGGACTGTTATATGATAAGCAAAGGGGAAATTTTAAAAATGAGTGTTGTCAAGAATACAGTATTTATCGCTCGTGGCGAGAACGTGCAACACCCGGAAACCCTAAACAAAAGTACACAACCGGTAACAAATTAAGTTCTTTATACAAGACAAAATGAAAAGATTGGGAAATAAAATAGCAGTTATTTAAAACAGAAAAAAAATATTTAATTCGTTTGATATTTAATCAGCTGAAGAACAAGAAAAAAAAATCTAGAAATGTAATGATATTTTAAAACTAATTTATTATTTGTTTTTTATTTATTATTATTATTTTATTTATTATTATTTATTTATTATTTATATGCACTTGGAGACGAACACACAATAAAAATACCTAAAAAAATGCTTTTCTTTTAAAATTAAATTTTAAAAGAGGGAGGGGGAACTAACATTTGAAAAATTAATAGAAATATATATAATAGAATATGTGTTACATCACAAGGCCCTAAATGCTGTATGGTTATGCATTGAATTTCTAAGTGTTGCAATCTATGTGGTTTTTCTAATAACAAACTGATATTTTAGACTGTAAGAAAAAATACTTTTTATTTCCAATCAAATTCTAATTTGGATGGTTTGTTCTTGATACAATCTTCTCAAAACTGCTATTTTTCTATTACACTATATATCACTACATGATTCTTTTTTTCTATATTTAAATTTCCTGCTAGTCAGGGATTTTACAAACCCCCTCCAAAGTTATATCGTTTATAAATCAATTAATTTTGGGAATTATTCGGACTCTAAATAAAATAACATTTAGTAGAGCAGGCGGATCAAAGAATTACTATATTGACATGTTTAGCATAAAATTGAAATACGAAAAACAAGAACATGTAGCTTATATAATATGCAATAGGAAACCCATACTCTTAACATTATTTTATCAGCAAGAAACTGTAAAATAAATTTCAGTCAAATAACTTCCCCTTCCAATCTGATCCATCTAATAAACCACAGTGAATGAAGAATTTAAAATATTTACAAATTATCTAAATACTATGAGCAATAACCTTAAATCCAATATTGAAATTGAACATAATAAGTCTTCTGTTCCTTCATTTAACGTTAACAAAAACAAATCAATGTATCAACAGATCTGTTATTAGAAAAGGCCTGACTAAGCAGGCTACCATAATAAATAATGCATGTTCTCAATTTATGTATAAAGTTTTGACCTATAGATTATCATAACACGGACTTATCTAGTATGCATTGAAAATAATTTAGATAATGAAAATTCACTGGAGCATGTATAAAATATTGAGCTTTTAAAAAAGGTAATATCAAAATATCGATTTACAACTCTTCATAAATTCTTAAAAGGTATTCAAAAAAAGAAAAAAAAGAAAGAGAAATATTGAGTTTAAAAAATATTCAGATCTTGGTGTATACAGTAGTATACAGTATTTCGTATACAGTATAGTAGCCGAAATTTTTTGTGTGTCCCTGTAAATACTGTCTGCTTTCTATTATACAGTAAGTAACTTGTAGTAAACTTCAACAACGTATAGTAATTTCATCAAATGTGAAATAGTTTAATATAATAAAAATGCCCCACCCCTCAAAAAATGTCCCCTCCCCCATCCATTATGTAATGGAGTACTTTTGGGTGGCCCTGTAAATGAATAATAAATATTCGTTGCTCCACCGATTGTACAGAATCTATATTTTAGCATATATTTCATAGATTCATATCAAATTTATTATGTTCGGAAGAGTGTAAGATCCTTAAAATGCACTTTAAACTATTTTTTCCCTATGATCGTAATGTAACGGAATACTTTTGATTGTCCCTGTAATTGAATTAACTGTACATCCAATTTTCAGAAAATATGAAATGGTTTGAGAAAATTATGCAACAATTATACATTTTAAATCTGAAACGATTCCGTTGAGAGATTTTGCTCTGTTATATGTGGACGGACGGCAGATAGACAGACAGACGGACGACAGGTCTGAGTGATGACTATAGGTGCTACGTATTTACATAATTATGAACAAACCTAATGAGCATTTTTGTCATGTATAAAGGCAGAATAAAGGTAGAAATGAATAAGGATTACGAAGTTGAATATATCTATTCTGAAGCACTAAACTTTCTTGAAAATAGTTGTGTAAATACAGTAGAACTCTGCCTATCCGAACTAATTGGGACCGCTGCCTGTTCGGATTACAAAAACTTTCGGATTACCCAAAATTCCAATAAAAATAGAAAAGAAAAAGATCCGTCCTTGAAAAAAGTGAGTTATAAGAACTCAGTAGTATAGTAATAACTCTCTAATGCGACATCCAAGTGTCCGGCAAACTGGATAATCCGGCACAAAATTCAGAAAAAAAATAGAAGGCTTTGTTTAATTCCTTTCGATATTTATAATAATTCAATGGATTTTCAAAATGAGTAATTACGTAACACTTGATTATAAAAGATTCAAAATGGCGAACCTGTAAATAAATCAATCACTGCGAAGAGAGTCTTAGTCGAAGAGAAAGTGAGAAAAACAATTTCTATAAATAATTTGTGAAATAAAACTGTTGAAAGGAAAATTAAATTCTTATCACATGAATTCAATGCTTTTCCCATATTACTAACAACTTTATACTGATTTATAATTATTAAGACAGAGCTTGGTGCAATATAATGGGAGTATTTATAAATGGGAAATTTTCATAAACGTGGAATGCTTCAAGGAACTTAACTTCCTTGAAAAATTTCACATAAAAAAAATGACAATATTGTTAATTGGGAATTTGCCATCCCCCCATTACCTGACTGCTGGAAATATTGCATTAAAACCTCTTCTTCTTAATTACTTATTTTCATTCCCTTGACCCATTCCTCTCTCCTTTGGTTCCTTTTACCATACGTTCTCCTGTTAATCATTACTTGCAATCCTCTATCGTTCTATTGGTTAGCTTGAATCACCCATCTCTCCTCTATATATGAGCAAATTTCTACCTCCCTCAGCACGGTAACCGTACGACGGTAATCTATATGCTTCCGAAACCGGTTTGCTTCTAATTTAATGCAATTGGTGCTTCTGGTGTTGTTCACTTTTTATATTTCTAACTTTATAGTGGGTGGCAAATAAGTTGATTTTGAGATTTTTTTAAGATGACTTCTACGAGTAATCCTTCAATACATATTTTAATTTCATATTCGTTACATTTCCGTGTTTTTTCATAAATAATTTCCGTACACCTAGAAAACATGTTTTGTCATAAAGTCTGCACGAAAGTCTAAAAAACAGGCAGAGATTCTGCTCATTCTTAGCACGCATGCGCTCTGGTTCAATTAATAATGAATCTGAATTTTCTTTCTTTTTCTTTCTTTCTTTTTTTCTTTTTTTTTTTAAGAAAAAGCAAAAGACAGTCAAAAAGTTAATATTTCTAATTAAAACAGACAAAAAAATTTTCGAATTTAAAAATAAATAACTATTACTTTTCTCATTCTTTCAAATCTCTCACAAAAAGGTTATCACAATTTTTTAAATTAAATATTGTTAAATAAAGTTCAAATTATAAAGTTGGTTATAAACAAATATTCGCAATTAAAAAATACTTTATATGAACGTATGAAAAGGGTATTTTAACTAAAAAAGTTAAATGAAAAAAATCGTTATTATTCAAAATAAATCTTATCGAATAAAAAGGTAACATTCATATTTTATATCTCTGGCAATCAATCTACGTAAAAATGTTTAAAATTCATATTTTTATCCTATATTAATACTTAAGTATAAAAACACCAGGAATGTTTGTCGTTGTTGACTTATACCCGAAGGACAATAGGGCTGATGGAGCTTCCATTAAACTGCACTCAGAAAGCAGAAGTCAGACTTCTGCAGCAGAGGATGTTCGGCTAAGCTCCAAAAGATGGCAGCACCAAACATCGCTATCTCTTCAATTCCTATATGTCTCTGAAGAGGACGGAAGTTTTCTCAAGCGATCGATCCCATGATAACTGTTAATACCGACTAAAGGACTTTCAGAACCCCTTTATTTAACGAGCATGTACACTGTAAACACTCAGTGGGTCTTTGATGATGTCGAGCATCGAACCCGAGACCTTTCAGTCAGGAGTTCGGTGGTATGATTACTAGGCTACCCCCAGGAACGGTCACATTAGACTAAATCTTTCCGAAATTATCTTCAATATTAAAAACTTTTTGGAGAATTTGATCAAGCCATACCCATCTGACATAAACACATTTATTTCAAAACGATTCCCTGCTGTACAAATATACCTCAGTACTAGCGTACTTGTCTTGAAACAGTGAAATGACTGGCTCAAATCCAGTGCCAGCTGCTTTTGCTTTTTCCGAATTTACATAAGTTAACGAATATTTTATGTCTTCTAACAGGGAAAAAACGGATATTCGTCCATTCAAGGTAATATACAAGCAACGCAGCTGACAGTAGAATTTCTGTGGATTATAGAAAGTTTCTTTGAGAGTATATGCCATAAGGACCTCCGGTATTCTAAAGCATAGAATGACAATGCTTTCCCGAACTACATAAATGCATTTTGCGAGTAATTAAATTTCTTGATCTAATGTAGAAGATTGAATTTCAGGTCCCATAAATTTAACAATTAATATTCTAAAATAACTTTTGAGCAAAGCAAAAAAAAAAAAAAAAAAAAAAAAAAAAAAAAAAAAAAAAAAAAATTGCTTTTTAAATACGTTATGCGTTTTCAAAAATTTTATCTTAGGTATCGTCCTTAACGTAAAAAACGGCGAATGTTTGTTAAAGTATTCTAGAAGTGTTGATAAGTGTTTCATAATCTCTGTTCAACGTATGATTTTTATTTCTTGCTTTCAAGTATTATTAAAATAAGTTAAAAATTTTATTTTTCTAATTTCAATTTTCTACTTCATGCACTACATTTATTAATACAGATGGACTAATTTTTAATTAAAATAAATAACAGTTAAATGAACATATTCGACATTGAAATAATATGTAATCCTCAAAGTATTAACTTTGAAATTCATTAAATTTACCAATAATTTATATTAATTCTTATACTAAACATATGCGAAATTTACATTCAATTTTAAAAGGAAGCAGCTATTAAGTATGACTTAAAAATCATTTAAATTGCGTACTATTAATAACTAAGGAATATTAAAACTCAAAATGACATCGAGTGCATAATTTAAAGCTGACACATTTTGCAGATTATTAAATTTTCTGAGAAACTAATATATACGACGTCGTGTAAATTTAACATTAAATATTCCTTAATGAGTTTCGGAAATATAAAACCATACAAAATATTATTCCGAACTTCTAAATACAGGACATTTTCATGCAAAATGGCTTCAGGAATCGGTTTTTTAATAAACTTCTGTATGAAATGTTTCATTGTTATTTTTCTAAAATTTATTTTCTTTCAATTGTAAACGTAACGGAAAGCGTATTTGGAAAAAGCATTTTAATATGAAATCAAAGATAATGAACATTATTATTTCTAGTAGATAGGCTATCAATGCCTGTGAGCTAATGTACCCGTTGGTTTTGTATAAATGTATACATGTACTTGTAATGCGATAAGTTTTGATTGAAATATCCTATTTGCATCCATTTGTGTATACCGGTTTAGTCTTATAAGGGGTTTTCCTGATTAGATTTGGAGATTTCTTGGTGAAGTATAATGGGGGAAAACAAAGAGCCCCCAATCTTAATTAAAAGAAATGAGTTTCTCACGCACATTTATCCGATATGTTTCAAATTTGTTTTATTTGTTTATTCTAATATCGCATTTCCGTATTATGTTTCGAAATTCATTAGTTAAATAAAAAAGTGGGAAATGGAGGGGAATCCTCTCCTTTAATTTAGATGAGTGGGTTTTTTATTCAGAATTATTCGATTTGTTTCAAATTTTGGTTATAAATTCATCCCAGTAAAGTGTTTCCCTGAATAGTTTGGGAGGTCATTAGTTAATTGTAAAAGATAGAAAAGAGGAGGGGAGCTTACCTGCTCCTTAATTTATCAAAATGTTTTTTTTTCGGCGGTTTCTTTATTTTTCGCAGGACATTAAGATGCAAACAGACGGATCTATTAACTGTTATCAGTACCGCCATCCTTCAATATGGCGACGCGGTGTTTTTTATCTTTAATGACTTTTAGGGAAAGGGACTGATGTCCTGCAAAACAGAAATCTTCCCTCAAGAGGCTTGAGCTCATTATCTCCTGACCCATTGTAGATTTCTTTTCATTCTATTGTGAATAAACCACAGAAGAGTCCTAAACAACTAACTTCCTCTAATTTGGCTGAACGCTGATAAAACAAGCATGTACACGGAGTCTTACTCTTTGATATAGTACATACAGTACCAGAAAAAAAAGACATTTAATTGAAAAATGTGAAATTTGAGACAGATGGCTCTTACTCATACATACATTGGAAATGTTTCTTTTTAGATGCGTTCGTAATTATGAAAGTACGTAGTACCTATTGTTGTCATTCAGTCCGTCCGCCCGCCCGCATATAACAACTCAAAAACTACCCAACCAAATAGTTTAAAATTTAAAATATATAATTGTTGCATAATTTTGTCGAGTCAATTAAAATTTTGTGAAAATAGGATGCATAGTTAAATTACAGGGAAAATCAAAAGTATTCCATCACATTACGGTAAATAAGAGAAGATAGTTTCAATGATGTTACACTCCTTTGACTATAATAGAATTGACATGAATCTATGAAGCAGATGTAAAACATACATTCTGTACAATTATTGATACAAAAAATATTTATTACTATTTTACAGGGATACTCAAATGTATAACAAAACATTATGGTATACTCGGAAATATTGTTTAAGGCGTGTTTTAATGATATTAAACTATTTCATACTTTATGAAATTGGTATATATTGCTGCGGTATGATGCAAGTTACTTCCTGTATAATAAAAAGCAGATAGTATTTACAGAAACAGACCAAAGATTTTGATCATTATACTGTATCCGAAGTACTGTACACTATAGCAGTAAGATCGTAATATTTTTAATTTTCGTTGAAGTACGAACGCACCTCATTTGCTACGCTTCACGTGCAATTTCGAACTTGTTTATTTCTGCAATTTTTCTACCTTTTATTTACAATAACTAACGTTTTAAAAAATTATACGAACTGTATAAAATATTTCGCTTGTCTTTTTGTTTTGGTGAATTGCTATGTAGTAAATCGTTCTTGCCTTTTTTAGAACATAGATGGTTTGCCCTGATGCTTGTAAATCTCGGGCTTTACAATTTATAGGACCATTTTGTTCTAATAAAGTCAAAAGACGAGGTTCTTCAATAATTGTAAGCTTTTTACGTCGATTATGTTCACCAGAAGAATTTCTTTTTGTTCAGAAAATAATTAAAAAAATCCCTCTTTTGAACCACAACCGGAACTAAAACTCAAATATTCATTCGAAGTGTTCGCGTTTTATTTCCGAAAATGTTGAGACTGTTATTTACAATAAGTCACGTTTAAAAAAATTATAAGTCTTTCGCGATCTTTTTGGACCGATTTTTTTGTTTTGGTGAACTGCTATGTGGTAAATTATTCTTGCCTTTTTTAGAACACAGTTAGTTTGCCCTGATGTTTGTAAATCTCGGGCTTTACAATTTACAGAACCATTTTGTTCTACACTGTAAAAAAAGATCTGTAATCCTACCGATGGAAAGTTGCCGAAATCTGCATATTTACTAACATTTTATCTGTGCACTATACAATAAAAAAGGTAAATCTACAAAATTAACTTTTTTAAAGCTACAGAAGTCTGTAACTTTACAAACGAAATTGGTAAAATTGCAGTTATCTTTCTAAAAGATTATCTGTAACCTGGTTTACAGTTACATGAAAAATTCTTGGAATCCCAGTTACCTACAAAATTCTTAGTAACCCTAGAGATTTTTTGAATGCAAATATGTATCTGTTACATGATTTTTTTCTGTTGACGTTACATAAAATTTTTAGGAATCCCAATTTCCTAGAAAACTTTAAGTACCCTTACAGATTTTTTTACAGTGTAATAAAGTCAAAGGATGAGGTTGTTCAATATTTGTAAGCTTTTTTACATCGATTATGTGCATCAGAAGAATTTTTTGTTGAGAAATTTAAAAACAAAATCCCTCTTTTAAACCACAACAAGAACTAAAAAAAGGAAATTGAGCACTTTAAATCATGTTAAGCTGCAAGGGCCACCACTCAATGTAACCGACGCGGGATAGAAACTCTCGTTTGCTTTTTCTGTTTAAAATTTGAAAAAATGAATTAAAACATTCAAATATTTTGATTATAGCTTAAGTGTCAAGATTTTTTTTTTATTGCTGGCCTTGCATAATGTAAAAAAACATGTGAAATCGATGCCATCAGTTTAACTGGCATTTTTTATAAATTTTAATAATTAAACATTAAAATGCATCATTAAGCTTGTATTGTTTTATGAATGATAATTGCTTATAAATAAATTATAAAGTTTCCAAAATTAGTCATCATACCGAAATTAGGCATTTTAAACTGACCGTATGTGCTAGTGTATTTTGAGAAAAAAAAATCCTGTTGCATAATACATGTGACTACGATTTTCCATTTTACAAATTTAGCATATTTTTTCAAATTTAATTTGTATTATTTTGTAACGCAAGCATAATTAGTGATTCGTAAAAGCATTTTATTTTAAATTAAGATAATGAACATTAATATTTTTAGCAATTAATCATTAAAATGCATAATTAAACTTATATAATAATTAGAAATAATAGTTGTTTTTAAATAATGTGTAAAGTCTCTAAAATTATTCATTACAACACAATTATGCAATTTAAAGCATAATTGACCTTTGAGCTTGAGTTACAAACGATATATATTGAACATAATTAAAATTTCTTGTAATGAAGTACACATGACTGCGATTTTCCGTTATATAAATTTAACATTAAATATTTAAAAATGAGTTTCGAGAAATTAAAAATCATGCAAAGCTTTTGATTTCTAACTCAGTTTATTAAATAAAAATTTAAAATGTGAAATAATTGATATTAGTCAGCTGAAATTATTATATTTAAATTCAGAAAAATATAAGAGCATTTTTTAAATGATATAAATAAATATGTAAATAAATAAGTTAAGTAATATAAAATACGTGTTTTAAAAGGATTTTCAATTTCTCATTTAATAAAAATACGTTTTTCTGTAATACATGTTTGTAAATTTTTGTGTAATAAAAAAGAAAAACTTGTTTATAAATTAATATAGGTTTTCACATGTACTAAAACAATAAGTATACTAATATGATACATAGTATACTAATTACATAATATACTAACACTGAATGCTTTTAGTAAATAAGTTTTTTTCATAGAGATTGCTCAACTTGAAGATTACACTTAAATGAAAATTATATAATTAATAAAATTAAATAAAAATATGATCCCAAAATACAGAATATGAACTTTGAAAAACTTACCCTTTTACTATAAAAGCAAATAATAATAATAACGCCGAAATTACAAGTTAAAAATACACATCTTATTTCAATTTTTCGAATTTACTTAAGTTTAAAAATACGTTTTAATGCTATTAATAATGAGAGTATTCCCTAATGATTGACGCCTAGTTACAGACCGAAAATACTAAGAAATTCAAACAAAATATACATATTTAATCTGTAACGTCTATATTTTTATTACCTTTATCGTCTTTTAAGTAAAAAAATCAGGTTTTAAACTTCGTATTGTGTTTTTTTTCTTTCTTTTGTCTTTACAAGAAGAAAGTATTGCATTCGTACAATTTTGTTTAATACCGGTTTTCGACGGATTTACACGTTTTACGGGTCAGATAACTCAAAAAACATGAGTTTACAAAATGTGTATCTGTCACTCGGCCACCCTGAAAGTCTACATGTGACAAAAATTTTGTGGACACTCTATCTGAAGAATTAATGCGCGAAATTTCACAATTTTTTACATTCAGTTAGATCTTTATATCAACTAGAGCAGATTGTTTTTGATGTACATCACCCAACAGATGGCGTTGCTATGCTGCCTTTTTCATGATTTCAATAAAAACTATATCTCAAGAACTAATGGACATATTTTCATAAAACTTCAGATTCCTTTAGTCTTTGATATAATATGATGCTGATTATCTTTTGATGTAAATCGCCCAACAGGTGGCACTGCTAAGCAGCATTATTCATGTTTGTTGCAATAGCTCTATCTCAGAGACTAATGCACGAATTTTCATCAAAAATCAGACTCAGTTTGTCCCTGACATAAATTAATATTTTTTTTAGTCTTCGGAGTAAATATCTCAACAGGTGGCGCTTCTGTCAAGATTTATTTATTATTTCTGCAATGATTCTACCTCAAAAAACTAACAGAGGGATTTTCCTCAAACTTGAGATTCAGTTAGAGCTTGACAGGTATTGTTGCTGATAAAAATGTTGCATAAAACACCTAACCGACGACGCTGCTCTGTTTCATTTTTCTGGTAGTATTAACATGTATGAACTAGAAAAAAGTTTTGGGATTGTCACATCCGACTACTTTTTATTGAATTGAAATGAGATATTGCATTGTCTTTTTATTTTATTTATGATATAATGATGCAAGAAATAAATTTCGTCACATTCTTAGTATCGCCACACTTTTACCATTGTCACATTCATGAATTTAAAATTCATGAAAACAATGAAAATTTTGCCCAAATAAAATACATAAATTGTTTTAAATCATTTTTTATTTTCATTTTTTTGTAAAAATCGTTATGTTTTTAAATAATAGTGTTTAACTAGATGAACGCATAACGCTGTGTAATGATCTATAATTTTCACTTTATTTACTTTTGCATTCTTTAAGACAATGACGTAATCTGTTATATACTGTTTATTTAACCCCCCCCCCCCACTTTTCTCGAGAATATGGAAAGCTGAAAAATGAAGATAACAAAACTTAATGTTGTTGCTTTCAGGATAATTCACGGATTTTGAACTTCATATTAATTTCCGAGGGAGTTTATTAATATTATTTTTTATTGCCCTTATTAATATTTTGTAATTAGTAGTGAAATTTCTCCAATGGAGGCAACAAATTTATTCTGTACTTGGTGATAAAAATGTAGAAAGGGGACAATTTTATTAACTTAATTTTCACATTTGGAAACTTTTTTAACAATTTCCAACAAAGTTGAAAAGTGTTTATACAGTCGATTTGTCTTTCCATCTGTCCGCCAGTCCACGCAATAATTCCCGTAAATATATTCGGAAAATATGATAAATGATATTTAGGTTCACCAAAGCATCTTTAATACAGTATATGATGTATGTAAGATTAATAGCTCATTTACAAGAGCACTCAAATCAATTCCATATACGGAGGAAAATCGTTTGAAGAGTATTTTAATGAGAATGCGCTATTTTAAATGTATTGAAACTGATATAAATAACTGAATTTCACTACGATTACATTAAAACAAGACATTCAAAGCATTTTTTTTTATTCATTTACATTGACACACAAAAGTACATGGTCAGAGAACTGTCTTTGAGTAGTAAGTGCTGGATTGCGCATTTTAAATCTATGTATGCACTTTTAACTAATTTTTTGCATGTTTCTCTCTATTCATAAAAACTAAACCTTTTATACAGGGTTTCTCAAAAGTGTTCACGTACCATTATACTTATTAGAAGGAATTGCTGAAGCTGTATTTTCAACTGAGATATATGTATTTTATAAGTGAACTAAACTTTGACATATATGTGGTTAATATGTTGAGTGCCACTGACACTGAACTTTCCTCCATGGCCGCATCAGTCACCGGTGACTGATAGTGTAAAACATGATATAAAACTGAAAAAAATATCTTGTTTTAAGTAATTATTAATAAAGTATTATCCTTTAATAAATAACAATGAAATAAAGTTTAAGTAAATTTTACATAGTTACTAAAAAAATAGGTTTTTTTTAGTTTTATATTATATTTTAGACTGTCAGTCATCGGTGATTGATATGGCGTGTATGGAAAGTGATTACCAGTGATTGGCATGGCATTCAACTTCTTAACAGATAAAAATCTATATATCCATATATCCTATATAAGACAGCTGAAAAAGTTCAGATAATTTACCGATTGTAAATTTAAAAAAAAAAACTGAAATTGGGTTTTAAAATGTGTTATGTGTTCCATATGTTAAATTAGATATAATTATTTAACTTAATAAATTGCGCATTTTTGTTACTTTATTTGGAATGGAAAGGAAAGTGTTACACAATATTTAGTTGCAGCATTATATTTACTTTCTTGACTAATTTGGAAATATGTTAAAACGAATTGTTCATTAAACTACATTTATAAAGAAAATAAGAAGAAATATAAACATAATTTCATATTTTCCAATTCGAGCATCATTAAATTCTAGAAAATTAAAAATCGCTTGTCGACAGTTCGACAAGCTGTTTTGAGTTTTATAGTTAATAAAGAAAGCTGAATAAAACGAATTCGAATTCTTTTTACTTTTAACATGCCAGTTATAATCGTCATTCACAAGAAACTATAACTTAAAGGATAACATCTCCTGAGACAATTTCTACTCAAAGGTTCTTAAAAATCGTTATTAAAAAGATTCATAACAAGGGCTCTTAAAGTGGAATTGCTTAGCTAAAAAAATACATCTTTTAAAACAAATTTCAGTACATAAAACGGAAACATTTTGATATAAATTCTTTAAGAGGGCGCCATATTTCGCTTACATTAGTCAAACGTTTTTTACGTGTTACGAAATTAGAAGCCAAATGTTGAGATAAAGAGATCCTTTTGACATGAAGTGTTTAAAGGTGAGCATTTTCATTCAAAAACTTTTTATCTACATTGTTTCTTCCTTGAAATTTTATCCATTTAATGAAAGTAATATTTTAAATATTTTCCAAGTTTCTTATCCTCAATCGAAGAATCTCATGAAATTTAATTTCTGTCCATCAAGTTGCCTTGCAAAGTTTTTTTATGACCACCCTGTATAAATACAGGGTGGTCATAAAAAAACTTTGCCGGTATATGGAGCTCTAGCGGCCAGTCCGTTCAACCGATCTAGGTGAAATTTCAGATATAGCTATTCAGAGGTATGAGCTCGAGATTCTGTGACCGACAACTAAATGGCACTCGCGGTTACGGTTATAGTTACAGAAACTCGAAATTTTCTAATGGCAACACCCATTTTATTTCATCTCAAAATGCTCAACGCATGCGAAAACCCTAAAAAGCGTTGGAACGGTATGGTTATTGCAATAAATGGGCGCGTTATGCTCGCACAAAATCAGCTCTACGAACGGCCCCCCAAAAACACGACCAAGCCGCACGACGAAAATTTGAATATGACAGAGGCAAAATGCCAATCAAGGAAATACGTTTGCCAGATAGTCAGCGTAGAAAACGAATAAAAAATAGGGTGGGGATGTTAGTTCTTCAGTCGGAGCTCGCAGATGCCAACAAAATAACTTTTTTCGTGGTGAGTTGGTAAAATTATTATCAAAATGTGATGAATGGTGCGAAAACCTGGCGCGTTTACCGTCGAAACTATCGCCAAATACGTGGCCTTCACATTTCACAAGCTCTTCGTGATTTAGTAATGAAATTCAAAGAAATTGGCTGCACCTGTGATAGTCTGCGATCCGGACGGCCAACTGATTCTGAGGATACTGTTATGGAAGTGCATCACGTAGTGACCAGAGGACACATGCAAACTACAAAAGGTGCATCCCATGTATTTGATATACCAAAATCAATGGTCTTAAAGTTAGTGCGTTCTGTAATCCGCATGTTTCTTTACCGGTACGAGCGCACCCAAATGTTGGAAGTGACAGACCATCAACAACATACAGACTTAATGAATAATGAATTGTTAATGATTTTTTGAAATTGTTAATGAATTTTTTATCCAAAATGATGCAGATAACGATCGACCTCTTCACATATTATGAACGGACGAGGCACATTTCACCTTAACTGGTAACGTCAATAGCCTCAGCGATCCCCCGATCTCACTCCTATGGATTTCAGGTTCTGGGGATATTTAAAATCTAGAGTGTACATGTGCAATCCGCAAACTTTGCAGGATTTGAAAGATTCTATAAAACATGAGATTGCAAACATCCCTCATGCGATGTAACGTTAAGCTGTATTGTCCACAGTCGCCACCATGCAATGTGTGGTGGGTGGTGGTACCCATGCCTGTGCCTGTGATGGTACCCATGATGGTATGCCTGTGTGGTATGCGTGGTATGCATACCATCATGTGGCATGCCATGATGGTATGCCTGAGATGGTACCCATGTGGAAAATGTGTAATAAAAATAAGTTTTCTCCGATCTGTGTTGTAATCAGAGATTAGTGTACTGACTCTGTGTCATATACAAATTTACTCCTTGCGCCTCAATGGTGTTTTTTATGAGGGGGGGGGGAATTCGCAGACAGTCTTTTGTGCGTGCATAACTCGTCCGTTTCTTGCTATACACACACTGTTCCAACGCTGTTTAGGATTTTCGCATGCGATGAAAAAAATGGGTGTTGCCATTGGAAAATTTCGAGTTTTTGTAACTATAACCGTAACCATGAGCGCCATTCTGTTGCCGTTCAGAGAATCTCGAGCTCATACCTCTGAATAGCTATACCTGAAATTTCACCTCGATCGGTTGAACGGACAGGTCGCTAGAACTCCATATACCGGCAAAATTTTTTTATGACCACCCTGTATATTAAATACATAAGATTAAAATCATTTTTATAAAAAGGGGTTTATAATTAAAGTTTTTACATAGATTGAATATTTTTAAATGCTATATGATTTTAATTAAATGAGCAAGCATACTAAAATAAAATTATGAGGTTACGATAAATTTTCTAGGAAAATAGGATGCCTTGAACATTTTTCATATAACTGTAATGACTGGTGGTAAAAATGTACAAAAAAGGTTGATTTAAAAAAAAAGGGATAATAAAAGCGAATTTTCGTTTTTAAGCTATTGCATAGCTTTTATCGCGGGCTTTGAGCGCGGTGACCGAATCCAAAAATTCCGTAACGCGAAAAATCCTAACACATCCGTAACGAAAAAACCTAACACTCGGCTAACGTCGTTTCCGTTCGGAAAACTTCGGGACGGTATCCTTCGGTAGACTTCGGCAGACATTGACGTGGTATTTTTCAGATATTAGGATATCAAGTCTCAAACTTATGTTTCTTATGATCTAATTTTCATAGCGCGGCCAAATTTTGTTTCGTAATTTATTATGAGACAGTGTTTATTTTGGTGGTCTTATTTATTTTGGTGACAGGAGACCCCCTACCGTGAGGGTCGTAAAATTTAAAATGCTTATAACTCGCGATCTAACTTTCGTAGAGCGGCCAATTTTTGTTTGGTAATTTATTATGAGACATTGTTAATTACTCGTGACAGAAAACACCCCACGGTGAGGGTCGAAAAATTTAAAATGCTTATAACTCGCGATCTAATTTTCGTAGCGCGGCCAAACTTGTTTGGTAATTTATTATGAGACAGTGTTAATTTTTGGTGACAGGAGACCCCACACGATGAGGATCGAAAAATTTAAAATGCTCATAACTCGCGATCTAATTTTCCTAGCGCGGCCAAATTTCGTTTGGTAATTTATTATGAGACATTGTTAATTGTTGGTGACAGAAGACACTCCACGATGAGGGTCGAAAAATTAAAAATGCTTATAACTCGCGATCTAATTTTGGTAGCTTGGCAAAATATTGTTTGGTAATTTATTATAAGACAGTGTTAATTTTTGGTGACAAGAGACCCCCTACGGTGAGGGTCGAAAAATTTAAAATGCTTATAAGTCGCGATCTAATTTTCGTAGCGTGGCCAAATTTTGTTTGGTAATTTATTATGGGACAGTGTTGATTTTTGGTGGCAGGAGACCCCCCCCCCCCCATGGTGAGGGTCGAAAAATGTAAAATGCTTATAACTCGCGATCTATTTTTTTTAGAGCGGCCAAATTTTGTTTGGTAATTTATCATGGGACAGTGTTGATTTTTGGTGGCAGGAGACCCCCCCCCCCCATGGTGAGGGTCGAAAAATGTAAAATGCTTATAACTCGCGATCTATTTTTTTTAGAGCGGCCAAATTTTGTTTGGTAATTTATTATGAGGCAGTGTTAATTTTTGGGGACATTAGAACCCCCACGCTGAGGGTCGAAAAATTTAAAATGTTTATAACTCACGATCTAATTTTCGTAGCGCGGCCAAATTTTGTTTGGTAATTTATTAAGAGACAGTGTCAATTTTTGGGGACATTAGACCCCCCCCACGGTGAGGATCGAAAAATGTAAAATGCTTAAAACTCACGATCTAATTTTCGTAGCGTGGCCAAATTTTGTTTATTAATTTAATATGAGACTGTTAATTTTTGGTGACAGGAGACCCCCCCCCCCCACGGTGAGGGTCGAAAAATTTAAAATGCTTATAACTCGCGATCAAATTTTCGTAGCGCGGCCAAATTTTGTTTGGTAATTTATTATGAGACATTGTTAATTGTTGGTGACAGAAGACACCCCAAGGTGAGGGTCGAAAAATTAAAAATGCTTATAACTCGCGATCTAATTTTGGTAGCTTGGCAAAATATTGTTTGGTAATTTATTATAAGACAGTGTTAATTTTTGGTGACAGGAGACCCCCCAAGGTGAGGGTCGAAAAATTTAAAATGCTTATAACTCACGACCTAATTTTCATAGCGCGGCCAAATTTTGTTTGGTAATTTATTATGAGACAGTGTTAATTGTAGATGACAGAAGACACCCCACTGTGAGGGTCGAAAAATTAAAAATGCTTATAACTCACGACCTAATTTTCATAGCGCGGCCAAATTTTGTTTGGTAATTTATTATGAGACAGTGTTAATTGTAGATGACAGAAGACACCCCACGGTGAGGGTCGAAAAATTAAAAATGCTTATAACTCACGATCTAATTTTCGTAGTGCGGGCAAATTTTGTTTGGTAATATAATATGAGACTGTTAATTTTTGGTGGCAAAAGACCCCCCGCGGTGAGAGTCGAAAAATTTAAAATGCTTATAACTCACGATCTAATTTTCGTATCGCGACCAAATTTTGTTTGTTAATTTATTATGAGACAGTGTTAATTGTTGGTGACAGAAGACATCCCACGGTGAGGATCGAAAAATTAAAAATGCTTATAACTCGCGATCTAATTTTCGTAGTGCGGCCAAATTTTGTTTGGTAATTTATTGTGAGACAGTGTTAATTTTTGGGGACATTAGACCCCCCACGGTGAGGGTCGAAAAATTTAAAATGCTTATAACTCGCGATCTAATTTTCGTAGCGCGGCTGAATTTTGTTTGGTAATTTATTGTGAGACAGTGTTAATTTTTGGGGATATTAGACCCCCACGTTGAGGGTCGAAAAATTTAAAATGCTTATAACTCACGATCTAATTTTCGTAGCGCGGCCAAATTTTGTTTGGTAATTTAATATGAGACTGTTAATTTTTGGTGACAGGAGACTCCCCACGGTGAGGGTCGAAAAATTTAAAATTCTTATAACTCGCGATCTAATTTTCGTAGCTCGGTTAAATTTTGTTTGGTAATTTTTTATGAGACAGTGTTAATTTTTGGTGACAGGAGACCCCCACGGTGAGGGTCGAAAAATTTAAAATGCTTATAACTCGCTATCTAATTTTCGTAGCGCGGCCAAATTTTGTTTGGTAATTTATTATGAGACATTGTTAATTGTTGGTGACAGAAGACACCCCACGGTGAGGGTCGAAAAATTAAAAATGCTTATAACTCACGATCTAATTTTCGTAGCGCGGGCAAATTTTGTTTGGTAATTTAATATGAGACTGTTAATTTTTGGTGGCAAAAGACCCCCCCACGGTGAGGGTCGAAAAATTTAAAATGCCTTTAACTCACGATCTAATTTTCGTAGCGCGGCCAAATTTTGTTTGTTAATTTATTATGAGACAGTGTTAATTGTTGGTGACAGAAGACACCCCACGGTGAGGATCGAAAAATTAAAAATGCTTATAACTCGCGATCTAATTTTCGTAGTGCGGCCAAATTTTGTTTGGTAATTTATTGTGAGACAGTGTTAATTTTTGGGGACATTAGACCCCCCACGGTGAGGGTCGAAAAATTTAAAATGCTTATAACTCGCGATCTAATTTTCGTAGCGCGGCTAAATTTTGTTTGGTAATTTATTGTGAGACAGTGTTAATTTTGGGGGATATTAGACCCCCCACGTTGAGGGTCGAAAAATTTAAAATGCTTATTACTCACGATCTAATTTTCGTAGCGCGGCCAAATTTTGTTTGGTAATTTAATGTGAGACTGTTAATTTTTGGTGACAGGAGACTCCCCACGGTAAGGGTCGAAAAAATTAAAATTCTTATAACTCGCGATCTAATTTTCGTAGCTCGGTTAAGTTTTGTTTGGTAATTTTTTATGAGACAGTGTTAATTTTTGGTGACAGGAGACCCCCACCGTGAGGGTAGAAAAATTTAAAATGCTTATTACTCGAGATCAAATTTTCGTAGCGCGACCAAATTTTGTTTGGTAATTTATTAAGCTATTGCATAGCTATTATCGCGGGCTTTGAGCGCGGCGACCGAATCTAAGAATTCCGTAACGAGAAAAAATTCTAACACTCCGGCTAACGACGTTTGAGTTTGGCAGACTTCGGCGCGGTATCCTTCGATAGAATTCAGCAGACATTGACGAGGTATTTTTGCATAAGTTGATAAAAAATGCTATGCAATAGCTTTACCGCGGCAGTCCCCGAGTGCCACACATATTTTTTTGCTTTTAAAATGTTAGTTAACCATTAAACGTGGGGTTGGACAGCATCTGTTCCCGTTTGTATGTATTCTCAGGCAAATGCTGTGCATGCCCCCGTGTAAAGGTTAATCTCATTTATTTACAAGAAATTAATTTAAATATGAAATATCTTTTCAGAGATTTTACAATCAATATTTTTAAAAAGAATTTATGATATCTTACCACAAGGGCTCTTAAAATGGAATTCTTTAACGAGAAAAATTACATCTATCAAGACATTTTTAATGTATAAATCTAAAATCTTTTTGAATAAATTCTTCAAGATGGCATCATTATTTTGTATACATTAGTCAAAAATTTTATTTTACTAGTTATAAAATTAGAAGTCGAAACTTCAAAGGAAGCTTCTGACAAATGAAGTCATTAAATATGAGCATTTTTAATGAGGAAACTTTTTACCACCATACAAACCTATTTGAAATGTAGTATTTAATAAAAGTAATATGTTAATAAATATTTTCTAAGTTTCTTATCCTCCCAAACAATTCAAAGATTTCATGAAATTTAATTGCAGCGAGTGTTTCAAAGCTTCTTTAGGCTTAAAATACTTAAGAATAAAACACATTTTTCTAAAAGAATGTCCATGATTGCAAATGTTGCATAGAGTGAACATTCTTAAATAATACAATTTGAATTAAATGAGCAAATAACATAATATATTAAAAATATGTACTAAAATAAATATATGTTAATAAATGGTACACTTATAAAAAGAATATATTTAAAATACACTTAAAAATTCATCGACGTTTCATTCGCTTCTGCGAACGTCGTCAGGATAGAATAGAAAGATATTAAATGCAATTTAAAGTTCAATATAAACACATACGTCCACGAGCATAGTTCAGTTGAGAATGCGTACACTTGCTTAATTATTTATAGCATATTGTGCCAGATTTTATGAATGGAGTATAATAAATGATCGTTACAAGCTCGTGGCCCGAGCTTAATGATTTTAATGGATTCTAAAATTTTATTGAGATATGGATTTTTGCATGGAATTGTAATTTTAGCTTCACCTATATATATATATATATATATATATATATATATATATATATATATATTTCCGGTAACGAAGAATTTTTTAAATATATAACTGCAATGATTAGTGACAAGAATGTAGAAAGAGGATAACTTCACAAAGATTAAAACAAACATGTACGAAATTAATTCGGAAAGTAGCCTCCGTTTATGAATTAAAAAAAAAACTAATGAAAGGAAACATGTTTTATTACTTACGTACACTCTAAAAAATAAATGTGTAAATTAGCTAATTTTACCCGAATATATGTGTAAATTTCTAAAATTACACACCTGTCGTAAAATTTACACATTTTTTTCTGAAATTTACCTGTTTATATGTGTATTTAGGATGTGAAAGTAAGTGTGTAATTTTTTATCAGTTGAAAAACTCAAACAAGTGTGTAAATGTCTAGAAATGCTTGGATTTACACTTATTTATGTGTTAGTCTAATTTAAACTTAATTATAAGTACACACATAAGTGAGTAATTTTTTACAAATGCATACTTGTCATAAAATTTACACATTTTGAACAAAAAATTACCTTTTTTTATGTGTACCTAGCATGTGAAATCAAATGTGCAATTTGTTATCGCTTGATTAACTCATACAGATGTGTAAATGTAGAAAAGTACTTGCATTTACACGAATGAAAGTGTTAATCATAATTAAGGATCAACTGAATCAACGATTTTTAAGATCAAAACAGAAACTGAAACCGAATTTTGATACTCATCCTATTTTCGGCCGAAAACGAAAACGATAAAAAAAAAATTTAAGTGATTAATACATACAAAATGATACAAAATTAGGTCCGTTCGTAATTATGTATGTATATAAGACCGATTGTCGTTGTTCAGTCCATTCATTCGTCTGTCTGTCCGTCTGTCCGCATATAATAGAGCAAAAACTATCCAACCGAATCGTTTGAAATTTAAAATATAAAATTGTTCCATAATTTTGTCAAGTTTTTCAAATTTTATGAAAATCGGATGTATAGTTTGATTACAGGGATAATCAAAAGTATTACGCTACATTACCGTCAATGAGAAAAAAAAGGTTTCAAGTTCATTTTAATGGTGTTACAGCATTCCAAACAGGAAAAAAATTATATACATTTACCGAAGCGTATTAAAATATACATTCGGTGCAATATATGGTGAAAAAACGTTTATTATTCATTTACAGAGCTACACAAAAGAATTCCGTCACATAATGATATATGGGAAAACATTGTTTTCTGCGTATTTCAATCATGTTAAATTAGTTCGTATATAATTAAGTTGATATACGTTGCTCAGTTTTATTGCAAGTTACTTCTTTAATAATAGAAAGCGCTAACAGTATTTACAAGCACTCACAAAAGATTTCGGATACTATACTGCACCAGAACTACTACTCTACGTTACAGATTTTTGCTAGAAGTGCACTTTTAGTTGTGATATGAGTTTTTAAGTGTAACCATATTTTTGCATATTACTTTGTGTATATAAATGCTGTAAATCATATACAGGGTAACACAAAAGAATCTGTAAGAGTTACAGAGTAAAAATGAAAATAGCAGTGGTTTTCGAATCAGTTACGCATTTTCACGGTATCCCATGATAAGTAATGATTCTAGGTTTGCGATCTTGATTGCGTCCTATTTAAGAAGAGGTCCTATTATTTTCGTGTTACTGAATTGGAGATATATAATCGTATCAAATTTTATATTCATGCATTTTAGCATAAGAATTTAACAGCTAATGTATTAAGCTCAGAATATTTATAAAATTAATTGTAGTACGAACGCAGCTCATTTGCCACGTTTGACGCGCAATTTCCAATTTGTTAATGATGCTACACGCTTTCGAATATAATACAATCTATATGTATCTAAGAAGTGTATGATAAAATATACGTTCTGCACAATCGGTGGTGCAAAGAATAATCATTATTAATTTCCAGGGCCACACACAAGTATTCCATTACATAATATTATAGGGGAGATACCGTTCGGGGCGCGTTATAATACGATTAAACTATTTCACATTTTATGTACGTTGTTGAGGTTTATTATAAGTTACTTCCTGTATAATACAAAGCAGGGATGTAGTGGAGGGTATACGCGGGTACACGCCGTATACCCTTTGGATTTTTTAAGGAACTCGGTATACCCTCTGTTTCTCAAAAGAGCTACAGTGTATACACTCTAGGGTATACCCTCTGTTTTATGCATATACCCTTTGCTTTTTTTACGACTACACCGCTGACAGAAAGCAGATAGTATTTACAGGGACACACCGAAGATTTCGGCCACTATACTGTATCCGAAATACTGTATCCATTACAGCAAAAACTGAATATTTTTAGAACTTTGTCATAGCACGAATGCATCTCATTTGCTACGTTTAAAATGCAATTTCCACTTTGTTATAAATTAATTATTGACATATAGAATCACATTTCTAACACACAAATATATATATATGCATGTGTATGTATAAGGTTCAAATAAAATGAAAACGTATTCCATGTATTAGTTCTTGAGATAGAGTGCCAAGAAAATTTATATCACATAGAGACAGAGTCACAGACATACAAACAAACATTTTATAAAAACATTTTTAACCTTATAAAATGTGTAAAATCCATTAAAAACAAGAATTCGAAAATTTTCACGAATCTAGTATTTTTTTCTTGCAAAAATAGAAGAGTGTAAAAATGTTTCAGGTTCAGGTATATATGTCAGTTTATCTTTTACGGTGAGTTTTTGTCAACGATCAGCTGTCGTTAACAAAACACACTTCTGCGACACTTATACTTCTGTGGTTTCAAAAAGGAAAAAAAAAATATTAAGCCTGCTGTTTTGAACGAACAGGTGATAAACTTGAAAGTTTAGTAATGTAAGCATTTTTTGCTTTATAATTTTTGCATGCGCATATGCCATGTGCAATAGGGAAAACTCGCAGACGATTTTTTAATTAAAGACAGTAAAGTTTATTTGTTGATCTTTGGAATACACAGAGAACGAGAACATTTTGTTTGTAAAAATAGCCGTTTATGTACGTATAGTCCGTCTAAGTTTAAAAATTTAAGCAAAAAATATTACAAGAGTATCGCAAAATTCTGTGTTTCATACAAAATACGTCCAAGAAAGTTTACAAATGCTGTTGGTATGTGTAAAATAGATTCATGCCACTGCTTTTGTAATTAATATTGGACTATTTGTTTTCTACAAATGATTCAATGGATTACCATCAAAAAATGAAGAAATATGTCGATGGAAAATAGGTATGAAAAATATTTTTTCTGTTTGCTTTTCTTTAAATTACAATGATTTTGTTGAAATAAATAAAAATCTATGAATAATCCATATGTTTGAAGGAATGAGACTGAAATGTCATAATTATATTGTCTATTTATTTTTTTTTTAATTCTAGAAGCTTTTATTATTTTATTTTGTGAATGATTTTAATGAAAGGAATTTCAAAATATCTATACGATACACAGTATCAGAAAATATATGATTAACCCACGAAAAAAGAAATAAAAGATAAACAGTGCACAAAAATTACAATAATGCATACAACCACAGTTAAAATTCATTAGCTTTTATTCGATATATTTTTTAAATGTTTCGAGATTTTTACGAATTTAGATCTAATAAAACAAGTTTACAAACCAATTTCTAAATTTTATCGCATTCATTTGGATTTTACTTAGGGTGTTAACTATTTTAAAAAGTGGATTTAAGCTAGCGATTAAATCATTATTTTAATCAACAATTTGAAAATCAATTATTTAAATCAAAATTGATTTAAATCTAATTGTTCTAAATGACACAAACGTATTAAAATCTAAGATTAATGTAATTTGGAAAGTGTATTAAAATTAATGTAATTTGGAATACTGTATACAGTACACCAAAATCTGATAAAAAAGCTTTAAATAATTGTTTCTAATCTTAATTTCTGAGTCCTGTGAAACATTAAATACAATAACTTTGTTAAGGCATAAAAGATATTTCATTTAAATATTATATTTAAATCTAAATCTAATATAATTTGTGATGTCATAATTTCCTTTAAGTAATTAAATTGTTTATTCTTTTATATGAAATAAGCATTTAAAGTATGCTAAATTTCGGCTATATATATATATATATATATATATATATATATATATATATATATATATTAGTATGCACATACATTGTGTAAGGTATGATTTATGCTATTAACAGTAATCTTTGTTACTACAAATGCAAAATGAGCTACCAATAATATTTGTTAGTTATGTTGGTTATGCCATATTAAAATTACTTATTTGCTGTTTTTATTAATTCTGTTGATTACTGTTTCATTTTGGCTATTTGTTAAGGCTGCAACACTTTGCCCCTTTTGAAATTAACAAAATGCACCCTACCTTTTAAAAAATAGTGAAATATAGCCAGATCTTTTTTGAAATAAATCCCTCCATACCGCAGTACTTCTAAATATGTGCACCCAAGACTTAACAAAAATGATAGAACTTTATTTCTTGGAAAAAAGCAGGATATTATTAAAACATGTTATTTAATTGTATTTTTCAATTCGTGATTTATAGAAATATTGAAAATTAATGATTTTTATATTTATCATACTAAAAAATTATGTACTTATTTTTATTGCTACTAAGCACATTAGTAATATATTTTCTTATGTAATAGTGCCTTTTTTTTAGAACAAGCATTCTGCCCTTTTTCTTTTTAGAATAAATATTAAATACTGAATTATCGTTTATTAATTTAAGCATTACAATATGCATTATATACCTAATTAAAGATTGTAATCAATTTAAAATTAAATGCAGCAACTGATAATTTTAATAAATGTAAAATCATTATTTTTTAATATAGTTTTACATAATTATTGCAAAATATTATTGTATATAACTTTATAGTATTATATTAATTAATGAAATTACTAATTTACAGTTTTTATAATTTTTGTAGTTACTAAATAATAATTAAATTTTATTGATTAAAGTGCAAAAACATAGATTATGTTAGTAAATAAAAGTCTAATTTTTTAGAAACCTAGAATCTATTAATCTTAGAAACCTAGGCTAAACCTGCATCTATTCAATATTTCAATGCTGGAAAAAAAAAATCCGATTCAAATAAAAAGAAATATGATTTAAATACAAAAATTCGATCTTTATTATTATTGCTTTTTAAATCATGATTTTTTTACACCCTATTTTTACGGAATTTTAAACTAATTTTTGTTGGCTGATCCGACGGGGGAACTGTCTGGTAGGCGGAGTGTTAAAATAAGTTTTGTTATTTATAACTATCCTCCATTCTTGTAAATAAAATATTAATGATAATATACCAAAGTGTGATTTTATTTTATGTATGGTCTGCAATTTTATACTTCATTCACATAAAAAAAAGTTATTAACTGTGTATTCCTACTTTGTTTTTAGCTGTGTCTGGTAAAAATAAGTACGGTTATATGGATTTCTAACAGACAATTATATGGAAAAAAAATTATCACATTTCATTTAAAGCCACTATAGTAAATTCTTATAAATCCGCTTGTATTATTTTATGACGATATCAGAGTGATATTGGCCCTGGCAACATAGATTCTTGGAAAATTGTGCAAAAACTTTCATATAAGACCTGAAAAATGAGCTTTGTTTTCAAAAATGATAATCATAGATAGCAAGAGTTATTATTTTTAAATGTACAATTTTATAAATAAAAATGTAATTTTCGCAATGAATGATTAAAATTATTTTTTAATAACTAAATTTTTTAAAGTTTGAATTTTGCTTCAGTCAGATCATAATGTAAAGTGAATTACACCTTTTTATCTCCGTGTTACATAACTGCGATGTACACTAAAGTCAAAATGACCAGCGAGCATTAAGGGTGCATTCGAAAACATTTTTTTCACCTTCAACAGTTCGAAATTTTCTGATACAATTTCAGACTCACTTTTAAAAGTAAAAACACGAAACTTGCTGATGTGACTTTTAAAGAGATCTATAAGATGTCGTGTGATTTTATTTTTTGTTAAATTCATTAGAATTAGATTTATAAACTATTATTTCCCCAGTATGACTCTTTTTTTCGTTCCCAGATCTCCCGCTTCGGAAAATTCGGTTTAAAACGTTGACTTTAACAGCATTTTTTTGCAATATTTTCTGCATTTATCAAAAAATTGAAAAGCACGGGACCTAATATACTTTCTAAATAAGAGAATTTGCCAGTTTGATGCGCTTGAGAGAAAAAACGAATTTAAAAATAAATCAGAAAAAAGGCAATTTGTATTGAAATACACCCTTAATCGGGGGTCTTATTTATTACTGCTATCATCCATCATAGCATTTTTGCCACATATGTTCTTAAAATTCTCAACATACGACGATACTGAGTTTGATCACATGAGCAGTTTTAGATCATTATTGCTAAAATGAATTTTGAATTTTGATAGCCCAGAACAGATTTTTTTTCAAAGGTAAGTTCATTTATTTTACAATTTAACACTTGAAAATTATAATATGGATGAGAAGTGTGTTATTTTCTGCTTATTACAAATTTGGAAAAAATAATTTATTATTTTTGTGTTTTAAATCATTTCTTCATGTTTAAAATCACATATTGTAACATAAGAGTAAATATTTGCAGTTTTAACATTATATAGCATTTAAAATAATTATTCGGTTTAAATACTATCTATTTCAGCGTGTTTATAATATATTTTGCTATAAAACTTCGAGTTTTTATTATTTTACATGCTATACATTTCTTATTTTATTTTCTACCGATGACAAAAGACAGCTTTTCATAGATTTCAATTCATGGTTTTTCGTTTGTGATTTTTAAATTGAAGACTTTTTGTAAGCGTATTGCATTCAAAAACTACAAGAAAAATAAATAAAAACTCTAAAAAAAATGTTATTTGATGTCAGAAGAAATAGTTTTTTTAACCTAGTCCGAAAAATTCAAATGTTTACACCAAATCCAATTACAGACACAGAAGCAATTATAACTTTTTTTCAGTTAAATTTTTATAAAATTAAAACGCGTCCCAAACAGTGTTTCCTTCTTTACCATAATGTAATGTAATATTTTAGTATGGCCCTGTAAATTAATAAAAACTATTCTCTGTACTACAGATTATACAGAATTTATATTGTAGTATATACTTCATAGATGCAAGTCAATTTTATTATGTTCGAAAACGTGTAACATCATTAAAAGGCACTTGAAACTATTTTTATACATGGGCCGTTATGCAAGGGAACGCTTTTGACTGTCTCTATAATTGAATTATACATCTCATTTTCATAAAAATTGAAATGACTTGATAAAATTATGCAAGAGTTATGTATTTTAAATTTCAAACAATTCGGATTAAGTAGTTTTTGCGTTGTTATATGCGAACGGACAGATAGACAGACGGACGGATTGAATGACAACTATAGTTATTACGTATTTACATAATTACGATCGCGTACTTAGAAACAAGTCAAGCATACGAATTTGTTCTTCATGTAATTTTGTTTTGCTATTTTAAAAACTTTTTCGCAGTTTACACATCAGGTAAATCTTTGTACACAAAAACCTATGTATTTTAAATATTACACAAAAATGTATTTTCCATGTTACATAGACATATGTGTAAAAACAGAATATTACACAAAAATCTGTGCATTCTGTACATAACACAAAAACATGTGTATTTTGCATATTACACAACATTGTAGGTATTTTCCTATTGCACAAAAATATATGTAAAAAAAGAGTATTACACATATGTATGTGTAAAAATAGTGCTCAGAAATATGTGTATTTCAGTGCAATTCACACATTAAAGTGTGTATTTCAAGAGTTATCAGATAACTTTTACACATTTGGACTTATCATCAAATTACACATTAAAATGTGTATTCTGAAATTTACACATTTGGCGCAATTTACACACAAATTTACACACATAGACATGTCGTTTTTGTATCATCGATTTACACATTTTTGTGTGTAAATTTACACATTTTTTTTAGAGTGTATGAAAGACACGTTCTTCAGCTACGTCTCAACATAATTGCCGTATTAATTAAAACAATTATCATAACGGTAAATCAACTTTGAAATTCCATCGTCACAGACTTCTGCCGCCGGCCTATTCAACTGCGATTATTTTAAAATTCAATTCGCACTACTCTTTCAATCCAAAGAATTTTAACATATTTTTCTATATAATTTCTGATAAATGCACTACCAAAAATGTTTTTAAAAATAGTGGGTCAAATAAAATATTACGAGAGCAACTCGGAATTTGTCAGTATGAATAAAATAATATGTTAAATATCTTTAAATTAAAAGAGTGGTGCGAGTTGAATTTAAAAATAATCGCAGTTGAATAGGCCGGCGACAGGAGTCTGTGACGACAGAATTTCAAAGCTGATTTACCTCGATAATTGTTTTAATTAATATAGCAATTATGTTGAGAAGTATCTGAAGAACGTGTCTTTCATACTGAGTAATAAAACATGTTTCTTTTCTATATATTTTTTTAAATTCATAAACGGAGGTTATTTTCCGAATTACCCTCATATTTAATAAAAAGGTGTTAAAACATATTAAGATATGTTAATATAACCCTGAGATCTTTCGAACACATACGTGTTCATTTTCAAAGGGGAAGGATGACTGACAGGAATAGAAAACAGTTTTCTGTTGTAGACAGTCGTCTTTCCTCTTTGAAAATAAACTCGTATGTGTTCTAACGTAACAAATATCTTTATATGCTATTAACACATTTTAGCCTTTCACTGCATGATTTTTCTTATTTTTATGAAAAAAATTGTTTGAAATCTATATGTTGGTCTAATAATGGGAAAAATAAAAAATAAAAAAAATTAAATTTCAAATTTTTGCTAAAATATGATATTTTATGACACTGGCACTACATACACAATTAGAGCTTAAATATTGTATTGCTAAATTTTGCTATTAAACGGGCATTAATTAATAAATTTTATCTGCTTAACACTCTGAAATTTGCTTTATATTAATATTTTTATGAATTCAGTAAAAACAATAAATGTAAATTTGGCCTTAAAAGCATGATCGATTGTTTTTTTTTTTTTCTTCCCAAAGGATAAATTCTAATTTTGTGTCAAATGTAACCATTTCACATGGACAAAATAAGTGTTATTCTAGTTTTTGGATTGTTTTTGAACAGTTACAATGATCATATTGGCAAAATTCATGATACATATGGAGCATTATTGTGTTTTTAGGTATGTGCCATATATGCAGTGTTCTCGCTGACATTTGACAAACGTTAATAATTTGGCTAATTAAAAATACAAAATATTCGCCAAATGAAAAGAGTATTAGCCAAATAGATTCGCCATGTGGCATAAAAATATTATCTTTAATCCTTTAATGTACCCCCGTTTTTTCAATGTGTTCTAAAATAAACTAAATTGTTATAATTGCAGGTACGACTGTTTTTAATCTAATTTCAAATATCTGTAACAGATATATTAGGAATATGTATTCATGCATATGTATGAAAAACGAAAAAGAAAAGAAATAAAAAGCAAAAACTGAGCAATACCAATTTGGCGAATCTAATCATTTAATTTCTCGCCAAATGAAGAATTTGGTCGCAATTTGGCGCAATGGCGAGCGACAGCGAGAACACTGCATATATGACCCATGGTGCAGTGAAGGGTTAAGTAATTATATTTAGCTTTAACGTTTATATTAATAACAAGATAAACATTCCTTCACGTCACCAGTTTTAGTACAGTATTTTGATTCTAACGAATAATTTTACTACTGTAATTTTCTCGTTTAAATACTTTTTCTATTATTTGAAATCACGGTGAAAATAATTATTCAGTTAACTATATTTATGAAAAAAATTAGAAAAAATTAAAACATAATTTCATATTTTCCACTTCATGCATCAGTAAATTCTAGGGAGTCTGAGTTAAATCATCTGTCTACAGTTTAACATCAAATGAAGTTGTTTCGAAAGTTGTATTTAACCAAAAAAGTTGAAAGCAAACGAATTTGAGTTGCTTATTTTTAACTGACCAATTATTGCTGTCTTTTCACACAAAACTAGTTTAAAAAAGAATCATCTTTCAAAGACATTTGTCACAAAATATTCTTTTAAAGTTGTTATCAAAGTATATTACAAAGACTTTTAAAGTGAAATTGCTTAGCGAGAAAATTTACATCTTTAAAAGCAATTTTTAATCTATAAATCTGAAATGTTTTTGTATAATCTCCTTAAGAGTACGTCATTATTTCGCAGGCATTAGTCAAAATTTTTATTCCTCCAGTTACAAAATTGAAAGTCGAATTTTGAAATAACGAAATACTTTTGACAAATAGTCATTAAATATGAACTTTTTACAGTGGAATTATTTTACATATATTATTTCTTACGTGGAAATAGTATAGATTTTAGTATTTAATAAAAGTAACATTTTAAATATTTTCTAAGTTTGTTATCCTCGAAACACAAACTTTCTTGAACAATATAATTGCAGCACGTCACGTTTCCTCGCAAGTTTAGATTTAAAATATGTAAAAGAAAATATATTTCATAAAAGAGTATCTATTTCTACAATTTTTCCATAGCTTGAATATTCTTAAATAGTATGATTTAAATTAAAGGAGCAAATATACAAGAAAAGTTATCAGGTAATAAATAATTTTCTGTGAATATGAGATGTCTAAAACTTTTTTATATAGCTCCCTCATAGCATGCATAGTCACTGTGACGTCACTGCGGTCACATCACTTCTGTGACCAAAATGCCACCACTCTGTGACGTCGCATTGTGACTTAGATGTGAATATCTTGAAAACTTAAAATAATTACAAGAAGTCTCTAAAACATGACATTTAATGTAAAATTATGTTTTGTTTTGACAATTAAAAAAAAAAAATTACGTTACTGTAATGTCATTTTATGTAACGTTCGTCACAAATATGTGACTAAATACTACCACATTTTAAAATCGCAATGTGACAAAAACATGAACTTGAAAAACTTTTGAATCAATTCTTGAAGCAATTTTTAGCTAATATATCAAACAAAAATTGAGTTCAAGAGAATTATTGTGGCACTTACTTGTTGAGAATGATTCCAGTCTGTGTCACAATAATTAAAATTGAACATAACTTGTACGGCAAAAATCTTCTTGAAATTTTTGGTTTAGAAGTATGTTTTTAAAAAAGTTATTTTACAAGATTCTTTTCCTACAGATAATTAATATGAAAAAAATTACAGATTTACAAAGAAAATCTTTTTATTCTCTATAACACTTTTTTATTTTTTAAAAAGTTGTGTATTTACTACGTTTGATAACTTTACTTTAAATAATATATTATCACCATTAAATTTACCTTTACATATTTTAAAAATTTAAACTATGTTTTATCGAATAAACTCTGATTGTTAATATTATTTACAAAATAAAATAAAATAAAGAAAAATAAAGAAAAAAGCTTTATGAATCATTTTTAACTTGAATTGTTTTGAAACTGTCAAAACTAAAAGATAAATTAAGTACCAAGTTCATCAAATAAAAAAGTTTAGCTAGAGATAGAGACCCTCTTATTAAATTATTGTGTATTTAACTTCCAAATCTGCTGTTTACAAAATCAAATAAACGGTCATGCGCATTAAAAATTTCATGTTCGTTCGCAGACGATTTTTTACCGAAGAATAAAACAAAGTTCTAAGGTGCCAGAAATAAGTTTACTGGAGAGCATATAGCAGTTATGTGCGCGTTTTGAAACGGATTTAAAAATTTCAACAAGAAAAACCTAAAGAGAAATTTTTAGTTGATACATCAAGCAAAAAATGAGTTCAGAATTATTGTGGGCCTGACTTGGTGAAAATGATTCCAGTCTGTGTCACAATAATTAATATTGAACTTAACTTGTTCGTCAAAAAGCAATTTGTATAGAAAAACGTCAACAAAAAATAGGTATGATTTTTTTGCTATTTTTCCTGTTTACTTTATCATTATTATTATTATTAGAACGATTTTAGTTAGCTTTTCAAAAACATGTTCAAAACATTAATGTTTCAAAAACTTAATAGTCTGATACATTATTTATTTTGTTCATATAGAAAACTTTACCATCAGTAATTTGGATCAGGTTATTAAAATTAGTGATTTTAATTGCATTTTAATCTAATTTGTTTCTTTATTTAAAATATCCGGTTAAAGCAACATGTTTCCATAAATATAGCAACATATGGAAGAGTATTATAATAATTAATCCTTAATATAATTACTGAACTTTTAAAGATAAATAAAATATTTAATAAAGAAATCCTTTTTTTAGAATAAAATTATTTGTAAACATGCTTTTAATTTTTTTTTTATCAAGGAATGTTATGAAACATGGCAGAGTTTTATTTTTAAAAATTGCATCTGCTCTGAAGAGAAATTTATAAGAAATAGGACAACAAAAAGAACAATTAAAAGAAATCGTGGATATGTAATAATAATAGTAATAATAATAATTGTGTAATGTATTTTACAACCTAAGAAATAAAATTTATAAAAGAAATAGTCATAGTAGGTGAAAACGTCTCAGTTGATAAACATTCTTATTGGAATATTTTCAAAGTATAAGAATTATAAGTCTGAATGAAAATTTAGAAATTAATCAACCAATAAGAGTTTAAATATGATTGCGCTTTACAAATAACACAAATACTGGAAGAAGCTAAAAATGTATTAACTATATTTTATTATTTATTTTTCATTCTAGACATTATTATTAATTTATTTCCTCAATGATTTTATAAGAGTAAATTTTAAAATATCTATTACATATGCAATATTAATATACATCATGATTAAAATGGCTTTGTTATTTATAATTACCCTCTAATCTTGTAAATAAAATATTAATAATTATATTTAACGTGTTTGTGGTTTTATTTTATATTTATAGTTGGAATTTTCATAAGATAGGTGTGCTAGAAATAGACAACCTTCCAGAAACGCACTCCCTTTCATGTTTTTTGGTTCATAAAAATAACTAATAAATTTTTTGCTTTAATTATGTTTTTTATAATTTCTCCTTGCATATCTGGGTTATTTTTGACAACTTTTAATTAAACCAATCAAGAAGCAGAAAGTAATGTTTCAAAGTTCCACTGTTTTTCAGTGAAAATCTTAATGAATATGCTAAGAGCTGTCTTTATTTAATAAATGTATGCATTCTTTATTTTCTAACAAAATTTGAATGTTTTCGGTTGAATAGCAATTGCAAATTTTAAATTTTATATACCAACGACCATTTACAAAATGTCATTTATTTTTTAAGTTTTAAGAAGAATGCCCATTACTGAGATAGTTAATTAGTCATTTTCCAATAATGGACACCTCTTATAGACAGTTTCAGTCATGTTTATAGCACATGAAATATTTTGACATAACTGACAACCTAAATAATCAAATTTAGTTTTTAAATTTTACTCACCAAAATGGACACAACAGCAAAATTTTTATCAAATTTTTTTTTAAGTTATCTTATGTGGTAGAAAGAAAATTTATATTTTATTCTTCTTCTTTATGTATATAAGTCAGCCTTGCATATTTTATATCTGGCAATAAGACCAATCAGGAGGAAAAAAATATTGTTTAAGGGGATAGTTAAATAGAGGCACACAGGTCTTAATGCCTCCCCATTTAAATAAGAAAATCATATTACAAGTAAATGTAATTAAATGAAATATTAGTATCATGAAAGTTATAGTAATCATTAAACTAGTAAATTTGCAGATCAGTGGCCTCGAACATCATTTCTGCAGTTTTATTTTGTAATTATTTTTTGTCAATATATTATTTTGTTATTACCGTAAAATGGGGTGAATAGGAACAGTGGGGTGAATAGGAACGAAACTTCCCGGTCATACAAATAAATTCATTATAAATATATGTGATGATATTTTTAGTTGCCAATTTTTTTATAAGAAGGTAATAACATTAAGAATGGGGAAATTCAGTTTTGACATGGTTACACTTCTATTGGGTTATATAAAAAAACTTCAAGAGGATCCTCAAAAACCTCATTTTTTGAACGTCTTCAAAACTTTGTATGTAACTACAGTATTTTTCGTATTCTAAACCTAAGAGTGGGGATTTTTAATAAAGGATAGACCTGTAAACGATATGCTGTATTAAATTCTACTTCTTTCTAAGCTACATAATGAAAAAATGAGAAATGGCTTGTAACATCAGAGGTTTAAGATTTACGGGGTGAATCGGAACACGTTTTCTCTCATGGTTTATTTTTCTATACGGTAATAGTTTCATTTAATATATGAAAATATATGTTTGAGTATGTATTGTAGCAATAACTTGTTTGTTCTAATTACTTGAAGTTTTTAAAGATGCCAAGAAATTACTTGGTTAAACAAAAAAGTCAACACCTAATCCAACAGACATGGAAGACACAATAAAATAATTTAAAAATAGCAAATTAGTTATAAAAATTGCACAGAATTATCCTCTGACAACCACAACATTACACAAACATCTTAAAATGAAAAACCAATTAAAAGAAAGAGGGATGCAAACAGTATTAAGGGCTGGGGATGGGGGCGTATTAGTAGATGGTATTAATACATGCAGCGATCGAGGCTACTCAATAGATTCACTTACCCAATGACTACTAGTAAAGGATAACACAGAACAGGGCTGAATTTGTATTAAATTCTACTTCTGCGATTCGAATATAATTTCTTAAAATAAATTTTAATTTTTCTAGATTTCAAAATTGTTTTCTAATTTTTAAAGAGGTATATCTTTACTTGTATATAAAATAAAGGCTTGGTTTCACAGTAACTAGATGTTCCTATTCCAACTTCATCATTATTATCTGTTTTTATTAACCCTATTAAAGTTGAATCGGAATAAATAAAGATTATAACATTTGTTCCGATTCACCCCTATCTGCGGGGTGAATCGGAACACCATTAAAAAAATAAATAATCTATATATAAACAGTAAAAATGTTTCGTTTTTGTTTAAAAAGTAAAGAGCAAAACAAGACCGAAATTTCTAGTATAAAAATAAAAAAATAAAAAAATCATTTGTTGCTTTTTTTTAACGTTAAAGTTGAAAAGTGTTCCGATTCACCCCATTTTACTGTATTTAAAATATCCAACTCCTAATATGATTTTTTTCATATTTGTAATATTAATTATTATCAGTGGTTACAGCAAGTAGTATCTGAACGTTTAATTGATAAAAATAGTGAGACAAAACTCTGCCCTGATATTCCAAAAAAAAATTTTTTTTTATTATTACCTTTTAATTTTTCTACTCTCTAAGTTTGATAGCTGTAATTTCCTGATATTTAGTATTTGAAACTATTCATTTAAAAAAGTTAAAATATTTATCTTCTGTACTTCTTCTACAATAATTGATGCAAACAATAGAAGATTATTACAAATATTTTATTAATTATTGGTATCCTAATGTATCTTGGTTAAATTCATTTGAAAGCAATTATTCTGTTTCATTAGTATGTTTCTTATTAAATTCTGCTTCTAAATACAGTCATAAAGACAATTATATTTATTACTTTATATGAGCTGTCCATTACTGGAACAGAGGATGCAAATTACTGGATCAGAGATATGTTCATCACTGTATTTTTGAGTTTTTTGATATATTTCTGTTATTTAAAATTAAATTGTGAGTCACATTAAAAAATAAGGCTATAAGAAGTGATAAATATTGCTGGTAAATTAGTATAAAATTGAAAAAACTGAAATATAATAATTATAACTATAATTAAAAAAAAAATTAACGATATTCCTCAAGGGTGTCCATGATTGACACATCTACCCTACTTTATTTGCATTAAAAGGTAGTTAACTATTTGATATTGTGTTTATTGTTATTTTTTATTGTGTTATATAAAAATTAATATGATTATCTGTATTTCTTAAAGAATACATATTTATAAAACTTACACTACATTTGATTCTAAAAATTTCCTTAGTAGATTTTAATATACGTGCTGCTTATCATCATATCATAATTATAATCGCCAGACAGATCCTTGGAAAAACGTTCAAAAGTTTTTCATTAGACGCAAAATATAGTAGCTGCGGCGTTGTTTTGTAAACAATAAAGAAATATTGCTTAAAAAATCATAGATAAGAATTATTATTTAATGTGTATATTTTATTAAATAAAGATATAATTTTGGCAATCAATTTTTAAAGTTATTTTAATCAAAAAGCTGTTTTTAAATGTGTTTTTTACTGCAGGCAAACTTTTATATAAAATTACCCATGCCCAAAAATCAATTGCTTTTACAGTGAGCTTAAAAAAAAAGATTTTATTTAGTTTTACTATCTTCTACCATAGCAATTATTTCCGAAATATAATTTTTAGAATTCTCAACAAACTATTGGTACGAGTTATATTTGTTTTCATAACAAACTTGCGTTTATCAATGGACTAGTTTCAGATCGTTGTTGCTAAAATATAAATTTAAGTTTTGTAAATTATGTAAAATTAAAAATAGTAGAGATAGCTAGGAATAGATAGTTGCAAAGGTACGTTTGTATATTTTATATTTTTTTATTTTTATATCGACAATATTTATGGGAAATACGTCATTTTTTGCTTATCACAAGTATAACAAATATCCATAATTTATTATTTTTATGTTTGAATTTAGTTTTTTACATATCTAAAACAATAATCGAGTATTTGCTGTTTCAAAATTAAATTGCATTTGAAATAGTTATTCGATTTAAAACTGTGTCAACATATTTAACATATATGTTGCTACACCCTTTAAGCGCCCTGACCATGTTTTTCTGTCACATAATTATAGAATTTAAGGGTTGATTTAATACAAAATTTATATTAATGTTTTTTTATCAGTGAATAAGATAAGAAAATATGTTTTGATAGCTAATATTTTAGGAATCATTAAATATTCATGAAAAAAATCTGAAGGCCGCTTAAAGGGTTAAACAAAAATATTTCCTTGGTAATTTTAATGCTTTTTAAATAACAAATAGCTAAATTTGAAATAATTGTGATAGATCGAATATTCAATTGTCTTAAATATTCCCATTTATTGCAACAGAAAAAAAAATGTGTAACAAAGATTAAAGTCTGTTTGGCATTGCAGTTTGATTCAGTAACTTTCTTTTGGTACATTCTTTTTATAGCAGATCCCAAGTTTTAATTGAGATGTATCGCCAAAATATAAGAAAGTTCTGTAAAAGATGTAAATGATGTTACACTATATATCAATGTTCATAACTGTATAATTGTGCCTTAGTGGGATTTAACAACATTGGTAATGTAGCCACCGTCACAAAGCTAGAGATAAAATCATCACAAATCACAAAATATTCACAAAAATGTCCTAAAGTGTCTTCACATACTTGTCACTATCGTCACAGAATAGTCACAGTTTCAATGACAATTTTGTCACAAATGATACAGTTTTCGCATTTTGGTCACACCGTGACTTCATAAAGTGGTCACAATGTGACGTCACAAACGAGCTCTAAAACGGCCATAACAATTTTACATTTTAGTCACTGTGACTTCACATCGACGGTCACAAAGTCACAATGTGACTTTACAACGACGTCACCGTGACGTCACCAAGTCTTACGGGCTGCAACAACAAAAAAAAAAAACGTGTGATGATACCCATAAAATTTTAATAAGTTATTTTTATAGCTTTTCTGACACTAATTTTGTTGATTTACGTCTTTGTTTTTAATGTACAGATAAAATTTTGTAAGCATATACAGCTTTTTTTCGACTCCCCAAAATCTAACTTTGTAGATTTACAGCGTAATAAGTTTTGAAATATTTTACAATCTCACATTCATAACTTTTTTAATTTATATAAAACAATTCCACACAATATTTTAAAAAAATATTACTTTCTTAAGTATAATATATATGAAATACTTTTCCAAACGAGCTTGAGTACTCGTATTTTTTAATTAGACTTTTTATTACTGATTGATTAATAAAAATTTCAATTAAATGGGAACATGACGCAATTAAATAATCGATATTAGTCCCATTATTAGCCTATTAAATTCATGAAAACGATGACTGAATATTTATTTAAGATATTTTATCAAATAAAATACTGCAAAAAAAAATGATTATGTGAAAATGTTTTGATATAAGAATAGTTTTCGTATTCACTATATTAATTTCAAAAAAGAAATCCTATTCTAAATATCCAAAATCCCATTCTAAGGAAATGGTATGCGTAAAACTTTTTTATGTAACTGCAACAAAAATCAATCATGCAATTATACCGCTAAAATTTTAATAAGCTTGCACATTTATGTAGCGTTGCAAAAACTTTTATTGTAGATTTGCATTTTTTTTTTATAGTGTACAGATAAAATTTTAATAAGCATATACAGATTTATGTACCTTCACAAAGACTAACTTTGTAGATTTACATTTTTTGTATATTTTTTTATCTCATAAGCATCCAAAAAAATGAAAAATCTATAAACACACATTCTTAACTTTTAAAATTTATGTAAAACAATTACATATAACACTTTCAAATAAAACACTGCATCAAATATAATGTGTAAGAAACATTTTTTCAAAGTAGTCTCAGTTCTCGTACTTAGTAATTAGACTTTTTGTTTCAGATTAATTAGTCTAAAAATTTCATTTAAAGGGAATATTAGACTATGAAATAATCGATATTAGTCACATAATTAGCTAATAAATTCGGGAAAATGATAGCTTAATGTTTATTAAAGATACTTTTCAGAATGAAATACGCAAAACATTAATAATAATGTGAAAATGTTTTTAAATGAGAATAGTTTTCGCATTCACTCTTATTAATTTTAAAAAACAGTCCCAAACTAAATACGCAAAAATCCCATTTTAAGGAAATGGGATTCCTGGAACTTTTTTACATAACTACAACCAAAAACAATCATGTAATTATACCGATAAAACTTTAGTAAGCTTGCCCATTTCTGTAGCTTTACAAAAACTGCACTGCTAATTCTAAAAACTCAAATATAGCAGATTTTAGAAAATTTTTTGCCCCCAAATTTATAACACATTGATCAATCATTATTGGCAATCTGAAAAATTCCTATACAAAACGTTTTTCTTGTTATAATTGTGTTCGTAATATGTTTCAAAAGTGTTGCTACCAAGGAATGTGTTCTTAAAATGTAGCAAAATTGTTGCTGTCTAGAAATGTGTTCTAAAAATAGTGGTGTTAATTCTGTTGAAATAATCTTGTAAACAGTCTTAATGTTTTAGTAAACCTATACAGATTTCTGTAGTTTTACAAAAACTAACTCTCTAGATTCATTTTTTTTAAAGTATAAGTATTGAAAAGGTTTACAATCTAACATTTTTAATTTATAACAAAAAAAAATTTATATAATTTTTTCAAATACAATACTTTCGCAAGTGTAATGTTTACAAAACACTTTTTCAAACGAGCTTCGATTCTCGTATTTGTAAATTAGACTCTTTGTTTCAGATTGATTAGTCCGATATTTTCAATTAAATGGGAACATGAGACAATGAAATAATCGATATTCGTCACATAGTTATCCTATTATATTCGTGAAAACGATGATAAAATATTTACCTAAGATACTTTCTCAAATAAAATACTCAGATTAAGAAATGAGAATGTGACATTGCTTTAAAATGAAAATAGTTTTCGTATTAACTACATTTATTTAAAATGAGTAAATAAATAAATCTTAATGTATAGACAACTTAATATAGTAAGTAATTGCTTTGTTTTAAATTATAAGAAAAGGTAAGTGTCAGTGAGCTGAAATATTTTCACATGGATAAACCAGTATGAATATTTCCATTATTCATAATCAAAATGTTTTTAATGTTTTTTTTTCATTTACATAATATATCATATGCTGTTTTTTAAATGTTTTATTCTTTCAATAATTAAAATCTGTGGTACGGTGATTTGAATTATCACATGCAAGGCTTTTCTAAAAATGGTATTACTATTTTTTTATTATTTTTTCCACTATATTTTTATTATTCAATCTGCCTTAATAATTTTCTTCTGAAAAAATACTTTTCAGTTATTTATTTTTCAACTGAAAAACAGCTTTTAATGTTTTGCATTGTTCCCTCATACTGCTAAAAATGAATTTTTACTCTGCAGTACTGTGAAACGCATTCTTTTAAAACTGTGTTAGTAATTTTAATTTTAAGAAGACGTGTCTCGTTTATTTGAGTGCTTGTTTTCATTTTTATTTTGTTTATGTTATCGTTATTCTCGGCAATGCTGAACATTTCAACTTAAGAAAGCGGGAAAGGAAAGTTTAAAATCCATTTTTTTTTTTTTTTTTTTTTTTTTTTTTTTTTTTTTTTTTTTTTATGCTTCTCTGTTTTTTTTTTTTTTTTTTTTTTTTTTTTTTTTTTTTTTTTTTTTTTTTTAAATGTGGCGATTTTTAAGATCGATAACATCGCATAAAATGTTTAACTCAAAAAGTGTGTTATTTAAAAATATTACAGAAATTTAATCAAAATTGGAGCATAATTTTAAAGTAATTAGTAAATATTAATCGATGCGATAATAAGGTAAAAATGAATCAAACAGCAAATGAATCTGTGTACTGCTTGCGTTGTTCTAATCACTAGCATCTAATAATTGAAAAACTCTCAATAAGAACACTTGTAGAAGGTGAAATGGGATAGTTATATTAAATCGATTAGGTATAATATGTTTCTAAATTTACAGATAACCAAATCCCAAAAGGGAAGTAAAAATCTTCTTGGCCTCAAGGGCACTGATGAGTAATTTAGTAACAACAAAATGCGTGCCTCTCAAAGTTTACTATCAGTATCTTAAAGATTTCTCCTAATTAACCCCGTAAGTTCTTCCCTCTCAGTTGCAAAATAGGTATTTCACTGTAATTCTGTGGTATTATGAATTTCCCTGTGCTATGTTATTCTTGCATATTTACAATAACTTATAAGTGGGCACCTGACGTGAAGCACACAAGTCATATATGTGTTCAGTAAATAAATAAATACGTGGGTTGTTCAACAATTATTATCCCTAGTGTATATAAAAAAATTGTAATACAATTTTTGATATGGAATATCAAATCAGAATGTTTTAGATGCCTATATGCTCAATTTCAGAGCCGTAGATGCTATATTAACATACTTTCGGATGGAGAAATGAAGTTTTAAAGACCTATTTTTAAAGGGGTTTTTTAAGAGGGGTAGGGGTGAGGAGGAAAGTCTGATTTGGAGCTTATGGGGCTAGATTTATGACACTGGATGAGACGTGGCTACATCACTATGATATTGAGTCAGCTACACTCAGTCCAGTAGCCACGCCTCATCCAATGTCACACAAATCTATATTTATAAGCTCTGAACCAGCCTTTTATGCTTATCCCCACTTTTTCACGCCTCCCTCCGATAGTATGTTAATATGGCAGCTACGGCACTAAAATTGAGCATACAGGCATCAAAGACATTACGCTTTGATGTTCCACATTAATCATCGCAGTAAAAAAAAATTATATACACTAGGGACAGTAATAGTTGAATTATTCATGTAAATATTCATAGTTTTAACAAGTACAAATTTAATAAATAAGGTAACGAGGAGGGACACAATGTCTACAGACTTGCTTTCATGTCTGAGCAGTCCATCTTAGGCAATAAAAAATTGACAGATAAGGTACTGATTCATTCTAAATGATCAGAAATGATTTTCTTGTTTTAAAAACATTATTAGTTAAATAATTTATATACCTAATAATGTAACCTTACATATAAATCAGGTATTTTGTATCCATAAATATAATGTTTAAAATAGCATTAACAAAAAAAAAAAAAAAAAAAAAAAAAAAAAAAAAAAAAACATAAGTTTACATTAAACGAAAATGTTGAAAAAAGAAATCTTATAAGATATTCAGGAATAATTCATTGATATTGGTTCGCATTTATACATTTATCAGGACTCAAAACTCTTAAGACTTAATATATCAGAAAATTTACTGAGAAATATTTTATTTAAGATAAAAATGATAATCTAGAAAATAATGGATCGAAACAAATTTATTATTTATCCACATTTAAAATAATCATACAAAGTTACTCTTATTGCTTACGGGTTTGAAAAGAATAGGAAACAGTTATTTTGCCTATCTATTGTTTTTGCAAACATATGAATGAAAAACTTTATTTTTAAGTAAAATAAAATAATAAAATAATCAAATAATCAAATATTTAATGACGCTTTATCATATAATATCTCCAATAAATCGATAAATATTCTGAAAATTTTAGCAAATAGACGGTTTAAAATTAATGGTTCGGCAGTTAAATAATTTTCATGCGTGAAAATTTAATCAGAAACACTGCTACTTCGACTGCCCAAGTTATGTATTTATAAATGAAATTGATGTAATAAAATAAATGTAATTGTAATTAACATTTTCCCCTCTATATAAGTTCACTCCAAGGGTTTGCTATTGCTACATTTAACTCTAATAATTATTGTCTCTCCCATTTCAAAACGAGTGACGTATTTGTAAAAATTTTTGTTGTTCAATTATTTCATGTATTTATATAAATGAAAATATTCTCTGATGATAGCCGCGGGAAGCCGAAAGTACCAAGAAGTTTTAAATAAAATGCATATTTTTGAATTGTATCATTTATCTTAATATTTGAGTTGTTTTTTAAATAAAACAGTGAGCTTTTTAAATTTCATACTGCATATTTTAAGCTTCATTTTTTTTTTCATTCAGATATTTACATTAATATAAGCATTTCACTCCTTTGTTCTATATATAACTAAATATATATATTATGCCACAAAAATCTGTTTTTATGTAACAAAATTATTTCATTTTGTAATTAAAAACTCAAATCACATAAATAAATACATTTTTGATATAGTCTCCTTCATTAAAGATACAGAACTTAATTGCATTTTTAAGATTTATTGCTTTAGCATGTAAATAAAACAAAAGTTAATTTTGAAAGTTTTAATAAATATTAACTATTAGCATAAACGTTATGAAAAATTAAAACCAGAAATAAAAAAAATAATTTTCATTGTTAAAAAATATGTTCAGTATCTGCGACAACTTGATAAAAAGTTTCTAGTTTAATAATAATTAAATAGTTGAAGTAATCCTGTTTAGTAGGCTAAGATATTCATTTTTCTACTAAAAATGTTTTAAAATTAGTAAAAATTATAACATCTACTCTTTAGTATTACAATATTTATCGGAATTTTTCATAAAATTAATATTATCATTTTGCATAAAATAGTATTCGTTTAATCTATAACTGTGTAGCAATCATGTTTAAAATTTGAATCTATATTTTTAGAAATTATAATATTTTTATGTTACATTAAAAAATATAATTGCATGAATTGCATTATTAGGTTATTAAGCAACTATTAGGTTACCTATAGTTTCCCGCTCATCCAAGTATGGAAGTGTGATGATTTTTAACAGGTATCTCTTTTCTTTTTTTCTTCACAGGTCAAGGTGGGGGCATGACATTCCTGCATGTCTATTTTGTTTATTGTTACGTTATTGAGACATTTTTTACTGTTTAAATTTATTTTTTAAGATTTTAGAATATTTTATATTACGAGTTGATTTGCTTTATGGTTTTGTTGTTGGTTATCAATTGATTTCATTGTTTAAAGTTATTTTGTTTATACCTTTTTACATAAATGGAGTATGTAGGTTTGTCATGCCTTGCAAAACCTGTGAGGATACATTAAAAAAAAAATTTGGTGTCTGTTATTCCATCCACCTTCCGAGGAGCAGGGAGTTTATTTTGTATTGTTTTTTGATGTTGTTCTTTTCTAATTCATTGTTATTGCACCCATTTTTTCATCTTTTTCATCACTATCATAATTTCATATAAATATATATATATATATATATATATATATATATATATTTTCCGGAACTTATACTATATAAAAAAAATTTCCGGAAGTGCTTTCCTCCGGACGGCTGCAATAGGTAGCTTTTTACTTTTTGTAATGAAAGCTACCTACAAGCACTTCATGTATTATGTTGTATCTGAAATCTTTTGTACGTTTATATAAACGAACGATAAGTACTATGCTCATCATATGCTGCAAGTTTCTTATACTAAACCTCAGTTATATATACCAATTTTATAATATTTGAAATTGAAATAATATAACATATTTAAAATATGCTGCAAACATTTTTTTATAGACCATTATGTTGCGGAATTCTTTTGTATGCGACTCTAAATGTAAAATAAATGCTTTGCACTGCAAATTCTACAGAACGCATCTTTTAATGCACGTCATAAATGCATTCAGTTTTATTTTCTTTGAAAAGATATAATATCGAAAAAATGCATTTGAAACGAATTTTCTATTCACCGTATTGTAACTGAGTCTTTTGTTAGAAATTTTTATGTATTTTATTATTTTTTTCCCTTCGTGTTTGATTAATGCTTTAGTTTTTCTTCAAAAAGCACAACAATTATTATTATTATTATTATTATTATTATTATTGCAGAATTAAAGCATTCATTTCAAATCTATTTTGACATTCATTAAACACTAACATTTTTTGATAAAAGTTAAATCATTTAAAATGAAAATTAGTGAAAAATTCCTTATCATTCTACTACGTTTTGAGAACAATTAAAAATCAGCTCAAAAAATCGCTGCTATCTTTTTGGATTTTCATTTTTTTTTTTTTTTTTTTGATTTTCTTAAGATGCGTTGTTCTATAAAATTGACTGTTAAGTTATTAAAAAAAAAAAAAAAAAAAAAAAAAAAAAAAAAAAAAAAAAAATTACCTTTTGCGAATTCTCAGATAAAAAATATTTCATACAACTGCTCGTATTTCTTCTATTAAATATATTTATATGCTTATTTATATTCTTTCGAACTATATTGTTTCCATTGCATTTTATCAATTTTTCTGAGTTTGTTGTTAAATTTGATTAAAAACATTGCACGATTAAAAAAAAATAATACGCAAGATATTTTTTTAACTTAAAAAAAAATCACTTTATCTTTTTGAATTGATATTTTATTCTTACACAAAGGAATACAGATAATGTACAATATCCACGCCACATATTGATATGCTGTAGATGATTTCGAGTATTTCATTTTACAAGGTGATCCCGAAAATTACTATTCATTTTCGATTTTGGGGGGGAGGTGCGGGGGAGGTAAGCTAATTGTCTTCCTGATAAAATCGTAATTGACAAATATGAGCCTGAATATATTTTTTATTATACCAAAGTTCTGTACGAATCTAGTGTGTACACGTGGTTGATTCAATAATTTTTTCTTTAAAGTAATATAAAATAATAGCCGCCCTTTTCGACCAGTTTGATCTCCCTTAAATGCATACTAAGCATTATATCAATTGCTTTTATTCATAATTTATTTTAATTGGTAATTTTTTTTCAAATTAGAAGATTTTGTTAAAGAATTAGGCGCAGATGTCATACACGCACCACATTGGTGGAATTGCAACAAAAAGGCAAATATATGCCTCAATGATAACCCGGCAATTGTGATTTATTCTTTGATAAACTCTTTATTTACTTTTATTTTTTTTAATGATATAAATTGTTTTGTTCTTTTCTTTTTTAATTAAACATTTTTTATTTATTATTATTTTATTTTTTAAATGATAGAAAAGAGATAAAAAATATGTATATAACTGGTATTGAAAACGAAGTTTTTGCCAAATTGGCATCAGAAAAAAATTGTACCAACGTGGTGCGTATATGACATCTGTGCCGATAAAACAAGCACTCAGTATTTTTATGCTAACTTGGCGCATCGCCAAATATTATATCCGTGGTATTTTTTTGTATTTCATTATTTTCATTTAAAATATATTAAATAAGATAATCTTTCATTCATTTCATTTATAATAACATAACTTTAATTTAACTGAAATTTTTTATTAAACTTTAACTTTTAACTGAAATGTTTAAAATTCATGATTTTTATTTATTTTTTAAGCCAATAGAATAAAAAAAAATAACGATATTTTGAAGTTCCATAATTGCAGCGAAAGAACAATATATAAATAAACCCAATTTACCACGGCCTAGATGCTTTCCATTTGGGCTTTGCCATTAAACAATTAACAAATAAGCGTGATTTTTCTGCCACATACGTTTGCGTTATATATATATATATATATATATATATATATATTTGGATTACGATGATTGATGTGGAATATCGAAGCTTAATATCTTAAATGTCTATATGCTCAATTTCAGAACTCCGCACTCTCCAGATGTTACTCGTCTGCGTTTATTCTCTTGGGAGGTTTTTTCTCTTTATAATCAAGAACAGAGTTATGTCACATCAATTGCTGACGTCGAAGAACTGAAGATTAGGATACAAACTGCTGCATGTACTATAACAGAAGACAAGTTAAAGAACACTTGGCGAGAACTAGAATATCTTTTAGACCATCTCCCAGCTATCAAAGGATAAACGATGAAATTTACTGAGGTACATGGGTATTACAAAAATATTCATAACAATACTAACAATGTATCCAAACAAACATATGTCCAATTATAATACTTTTAGCACAATAAATATTTATAATCAGAGGAAAACGTTTGGTTCACCTTGTGTATTTAACCCCTTCGGACAAGAGTTTTTTACAGAATTTTTTATTTTTTGTCCACCGATTTTTCGAAACAGATTTTTTTTCTAATTCAGTTGGTAAAATTCTTGGATTAAAAAAGGTAAAATTTACAGTAAATGTTTACTGGTGAGAATAATCAAGGATTCCGAGCAACTTATGGGGCACGTACACCGGTCGCTCGTTCCCAGCGGATTATGCCATATTTAAAGTTTTATAAAACGTAAAATTAAACCTAATATGATTTAATAAAAGATACTATTCAGCAGTGGTGTAGTCGTAAAAATACAAAGGGTATACCAGCTAAGCAAAGGGTATATGCTCAAGGCAGAGGGTATACCCTAGAATGTATATACTAAAGCTTTATTAAAAACAGAAGGAATACGGTGTTACTTTAAAAAATCCAGAAGGTATATGGCGTACACTGTAAAAAAAGGGTTTATCTACTAAAATAATTTTAGTGATCCTTGCAATTACTAAAATTTTTTTTGTAATCTTACTTGGTTACAATGATTCTATAAGAATTACTAGAAAAAAGCTAACAACGAATAGAGTTAATAGTTTTACATTTTTAATAGCTATTACTAAAACTCACTTGGTGTGGCCGTGATAGCCTAGTGGTCATAGCACCGAACTCCAGGCTGAAAGTACCCGGGTTCGATACTGGACACCACCAAGCATGCACCGAATTTATGCAATGTAAGTACTCGTTAAATAAAGGGATTATAAAAATCCTGTCGTAGCATTTTCCATCGGTAGTTATCTCTGGACTTTCCCTCCCCTTTAGAAACATATCAAAATAGAGCAGGTAGCAATGTTTGGTGCTGCCATCTATTTCGGCTTTGCCGAAAATCTTCCGCTTCAGAAGTCTGTCTTTTTACCCACTGGATGCAGCTCGAAGGAAGCTACTGCCCTTCGGGCACACGTAATGGTTACTAAAAATAATTTTGGAGCTATTACTAAAATTTGCTTGGTGGCTCATACTAAAAAGTTTTAAGTTATTTATACAAGAAATTATTTTGTTCAGTTTACAAAAAACATGTTTTTTTTTACTTGCAAAAAAAGTTTGTAATGGTTACTAAAAAATTCTGTGGAATACAAATTTACTAAAAAATTTTTCGTAACCTCTTGAATTTTTTTTTACAGTGTATACACCTCTCTATACCCTCCACTACATTCTTGCTATTCAGTTAAAAGCTTGCATAGTTGCTGTTCAGCCGCATAATGTAACTTAGAATCAGGGTTCCCACCGGCTTACGACCAACATTAGTGATTTAGCGAGTAAGAAATATAAAACAGTCACCAAATGAAAAGAAATGTTTGCAAAATAGATTCGGCGTTAAAACTGAAAAATGTATCTTTAACACCTTATTGTCTTTTTATTTCCGAGTGGTCTAAAATAAACCAAGTTTTTGTAACTTTTTTGTAGCAGGTAATTTAATAGAAATTCCACTATCCGCTATAGAATCTATTAAACGTAAGTGCAATTTAAATGTCTCCTAAATGTGTAAATGTTTCTAAGATTCTCATAGCCGCCTAAACAAAAATTAATTACGGTGTGAAAATATATGATAAGAATTGCAATGAGATTTCGATTCTTAATCGATAGAAAAAAATTGATCAAACAAAGATTACTTTGCATACAACAAAAATATAGTATGGTAAATGGATAATTTCAACACCTCAATACAATAAAACTTTTCTCTATTTAGCGCTTGATTCGAATAATTTTGTTCGTGCTTTTCCCAACATGATGAAGGTACATAGAAATTGATTAATTGACAATAGATAAATATATATGATATAATCATTTTTGTCTTTGGCTGTTGCTAAACTGAAGTGGTGTTGAGGGAGAATGTAAAGCGACATCCAGTTGTTGTACAACATGGATAAGAATCACCACTGTATTGGAACACACATATATATAAAAGAACAGAGAATGTGCTCTCGCAGTTTGGCGAGTCTGATTATTCTTTTACTCGCTAAATGGAGCATTTTTTTTTTTTTTTTTTTTTTTTGGCAGTTTGGCGCAGTGGCGTGCGACAGCCTGAACACTGCTTAGGATATATACATAACTATAAATATAATTTTAAAATGAGCTCTAATCTGCATTTATAAAAGGTATTAATATTATTGAAATGAGCAAATATTTTCATTTTTTGTTAATAATTAATTAATTACCTTTTACATTTATTTTCCTTCTTTTAAAGTGAATTTTTTTAATAGCTTCTCTCAAAGAGTTTATCATTAATTCATTCTATAAAGTATAATTTAAAGTTCATTTTAAGTTAACTTTTATGTAAATATATTTATTCTAAGTTAAGTTATCAATAAAAGCAAGTAAAAATGATGTTCAATATTAATTGAGCTATAACTTTTATTATTTTATGCTACAAGTGTTAATTTTTAGATTTTATAAAGTCATAAATATGGTTTAATTTTATTACAAAGTTTTAAGTAATTTCAATAATTATTTAAATTTTTAAATTTTTGCATTAGCAACAAAGTTTTTTTTTCTTTTAAAGTACGAGAATTGCGTGTAAAATTATATTTCGTTTTTTAAAAAAATAGCAATAATTTTCTTTTCTATTTGATGGCAAAACTCTACAAGGAACGCCAGCCTATTAAGAAAACGAAATGGGCAATATGGAATGGAAAAAGATTGATTACAATAGCATTTATTTCTTTTGAGCGTGGCAAATTTTCCTTAACAAACATTGTAAATAATACTTTAAGAAAGCTGTCAGCAGTTATAACAAAAGTATGAAACAAAAGAAATATTTCTCAGCTTCAACAAGGGGACTTCCTACTGTTATCTACAATTTGATTCTTATGCATAGATAAAATGGAGCAGTAGTTCTTGTTTAGCAGAATGATTCATCATCGCTAACACCGACCACCTGTAGTGACGTGTTTGACATGCAAGTAATTCGCGTGAACCTCTAAGACAATATGATTTTTCGCTCAGCTGTACCTTATGTAATGATGTTTCACAGGTCATGAGACCTCTATGATTTTACACATCAACATTGTTGTCTTTCAAGATTATTAGATCGATTTGTAGGTAATTGCAAGATAGGACTTTTGTGCCCTTACACCTCGAAGCTTAGCTATTTTTACTTATAATAGTTCTACAAAATACTAATTTCTAGATTGTGATTTTGATTTTATTTATTTATTTATTTATAGAAAAAAGAAGAAATAATGTATTTTCTTATTTTGTTTTCGTTTTTCTGCATGCAAAAACTAATTTCTGAAAAATTAAAAATAGAATTTTAAGTTTGTTTATTAAAAAATTCAAATTCATACTTATAATAGTTCTACAAAATCCTAATTTAGAGATTGTGATTTTTATTTATTTATTTTAGAAAACAAAAGAAATAATGTTTCTTTCTATTTTCTTTTCTCTTTCATGCATAAAAAAATAATTGTTTTTTTTTTTTTTTTTTTTTTTTTTTTTTTTTTCTAAGTAGAATTTTAAGTTTATTTATAAAATTCAAATGTGAAAAAAACCCTTTCGGATATTAATAATTTTCATTGTTCATTTATGATTTTTCGCTCAGTAGTGACTAATGGAATGATGTTTCACAAATCACGAGACCTCAATGATTTTACACATCAAAATTTTTATCTTTCAAGATTTTTAAATTGATTTATAGATAATTGCTAGAGAAAATTTTTGTGCCCTTACACCTTGAAGGTCATCTTAACTTATAATTGTTCTATAAAACACCAATTTATTGTGGTTATTATTATTATTATTATTATTATTATTATTATTATTATTATTATTATTATTATTATTATTATTATTATTATTATTATGATTATTATTATTATTATTATTATTATTATTATTATTATTATTATTATTATTATTATTATTATTATGATCATTATTATTATTATTATTATTATTATTATTTATTTTTTAAATGAAGAACTAATGTTATTTCTATTTTCTTTTCGTTTATAAATTGAAAAATTTTCAAATAAGTTTTAAGTTTATTTATTAAAACTCAAAAGAGAAAAAAAACCCTTATACAATAGCAATTTTCAGAACAGTTCCTCTATGATTTTTCGCCCTGCTGTATTTTATGTTTCACAGGTCATGAAGCATCTATAATTTTTCACATCAACATTGTTATTTTTTAAGGTCACTAGATCGATTTGTAGGCAATTGGATGAGAAAATTTTTGTGTCCTTACTCGTCAAAGGTTTGTGATTTGTGCTTATTATAATTTTACAGAACACGAATTTCAAGATTGTGGTTTTTATTTCTTTAACAAAAGAAGTAAATAATGTCTCTATCTATTTACTTTTCCTTTTCGAATATAAAAAGTGAATTGTTTAAAAATAAAAAATACAGTTTCAAGCTATCGTAATACTAATAATATATATTCTATAATAAAAATAAGAATCTATATTATAAATATATTGCTTAGAAAACGTTGTATACAACGTCTTATAATAAACGTAATCAAGACTTACTAGCGTTATTTTTCACAGTTTAAAGTTTATTTATAAATTTAAACGAGAAAAATAAAAATACCCTAGCATAATAATAATTTTCAGTGTAGTGCACTAATTTATTTATTTAATTTCATTTTTTATGAGTCTTGTTTATACCATGAGCGCTTTTGTCTTTAAAGATTTTACAAATCTATTCGTAAGTAGTTACATGAAAAAATATCTGTAAGTTTAAATTTGTATTTCGACATTTTAAGAAAGTTGCTACTTTTAACCATTAGACAGTAATGTCACATAAATTCATTGTACAATTATTTATAAGAAAAGAAAGAGCTATGTAAATTTTAACTTATCTTTTATGCGTAAAAATGATATTATTATAAATGAAGTATCATTTGATCATGAAACATTCTAAATTGCCATGATCTTTCCATAGATTTCAAGGTCGGGATACATGGTTATTATTATGGTTATGGTCGTTATTATGGTTTGTACCACATCCATAAATCATTTTGTTTAAACATTATTAACTGCATTTAATCTGTAGCATTGCCAAATCATTTTTATAAGAGATAGGAAGGTAAAATAATAATAATAATAATAATAATAATAATAATAATAATAATAAAAACTTTCCATTTGCGAAGAAAAATAATTAAAGGTAAAATATAAAAGTATCTATTAAAAAAATTATTATTAATAATAATAATAATAATAATAATAATAATAATAATAATAATAATAATAATAATAATTTTCCATTTGAGGAAAAAAATAGTTAAAGTTAAATGTAAAATAATCTGTTAAAAAAATCTCCTTTTTGTAACAAGACATTGCAAATCGAAATTCTAATAATAAAGATTAAATATTGTATGCAAATTATTTCTTTATTTCAGGTAAAATCAGTTTAAACATTTCTTATATTTCCACGATTATACAAAAGATTTAAATCAATTATATATATTTTTTACAATAATGAAAATAATGTCATTTACATTATTTATCTTTGTTACAAAGATCAACAAGGGATTTAACATTAGATGCTCCAATTTTTCAATATTCTTATTTTCTAAAATATTTTATCAAATGAAATCCCGTTTGATAAAAATTACTGAACAAGCCAAGCATGACGTCAAAGTTAGCTGTTCATATTTAAAATTTCAAACTTTGTGCAATTTTTGAATGGACACAAACCCCCAAAATTAAATTATGAACACAATCCCCCTGCCGGAAAATTTGGTTCCAACAACCGGAACACAACAGCCGGAAATGTGCTTGACTTGCGCTTGCATCATAAAGTTGAATCAACGGGTAAAACACTAGCTTATAGTAAAACAACGATAAGAAAGGACAAGAACCTATTTTCTTTGCTTTCCTGTAACAATAAATAACTATTTTTAAACGAAATTTTAACGGATACTTAGAAGTGGATATTGTACCGCAATGTGAAGCGACGAAGAAATTTGTGCCGATGTTGCAAAGAATACTCCATCGACCAAAAAAATCGCGTAAATGTTTTGTTTAATATATGGTGGGATACCAAGAGAATAATCAAATAGGATGTCCCCGCACCGAATCCAATAATCAATGCAGATTTCTCCTGACAACAATTGCAATAATCTGCGCAAAATTCACATCTAAATGACCAACACTCATCAATCTTAGAAGCGTTCTCCTTTATCGAGATAAAACCATGCCTCATATTGTGGTAAACACTCGGCAAAAATTACTGGACCTGGGCCGAAAAATTTTACTTAACCAGGCGTAAGGCCTCCACCTTGTACTTTAGATTTATCATATTTTTTTAATCATTACACAATGCCTTCGCTAGCCGAACGTTAAATGATGGGGGGACGGTAATAACGGCGTTACAGTAGTATTATGATTTTAAAACAAAGGAGCTTTACTTACTATCAGACAGATGGCAAGAGGTCATACATAATGATGGTGCATGCGTGAATTCTAAATGTTTAACTTTTTGAATTCTCCACCTTTTGGTTTTAACTAAAAAGCAGATAGAACTTTAGAGCTTATCCAATAATAATAATAGCAACAATAGTATTAAAAAACAAGTTAGAAAAATCTGCGTTAAGCATATATTATGAAGTACTTTCCAACACAACCTGAAATATTTAACAAAACTTCATTATCTAGGGAAATAAAGTATTAGTGTCCATAGCGAAATGTGTATTCCAATACTTTTGTACAGTCCTTTACTTGATCTGTCGGTTCATATATGGACTACATAATGGGGGAATTTAGTTCAGCAAGAAAAAGCCTAACTGGTTGAAATTGTCTTTTCAACAATTTATATTAATAGATGGAAACATACTTGAATAATTTTATTCAACCCTGTAGTTTTCCTAGTACCTATAATGCATTAAAGTATTTTGATAAAATTTAGTTCAAACAAGAATTCTTTTAAAACTATTTAAATCACATTTCCAGAAATCATCATCCAAAGGCGACTATGTATTCTGTTCTTTGCTTGACTCTGTATATCATTTTATCTATGTTCTACAAACATTTCTTAATAAACTGAGTGCAATTCAACATTATAATGCGTAACTTATTTAAAAACCGCCTTTAAGTAAATTATGATCATATTCAGTAAGCTTTCCGAGATATTTTGAATAACCCTGTATATCTAAATTGTACAACTATTAGCATTTAAACACATCATACAATTTGCATAAATATAGTGAAACTTAAAAGCACATATCATAATTAAAATTGTATTTGATACATCCAACAGGCATTGTCTATAATATATAGTACTTGGGATAGAATGTATTATTTGAAATCATTTGTGTGTCATTAAATGCTCTGCACTTCTTATTTTGCATGAAATAACTCATATTAAGCCTCAACGACGTATATCAATTTGATTCTACATGAAATCGCTTACTACAATTAAAATATGTCGCAAACAATTCTCCCCTTTTATTATTATGTAATGGAATACCTTTGTGCGGGCATGTAAATGAATAACAACTATTCGCTTCACTGCACACTTTACAGAATGCATAATTTAGTGCACTTCGTAGATGCATATAAATTTGAATGTATTTCACATTGTAACATCTTTAAAATTCATTTGAAGTAATTTTTCCCGTATGCCATAATGTAATTGAAAACTTTTGACTGGCCCTTCTAAATAAACTAATCATAGTAGAACTTCATTTTCAATAAGTCCGTATAATGTCCAATAATGTCCAAAAACTTCATGGCAATCCGAGTATATTTACGAGAGTTAGAACGCGGTAAGATAAACCGAAAGCATAAACACTTATCATCTTTGTTGGTTTGTTAATAATAATAGTAGTAGAAATCAGTTTCCTTTGCACTCAAAGTAAAACAATCAAGTAAAAAGAAAATGGAATATATTTTGAATAAAATTATAAAATACATATAATTTTTTATAAAAATCAGGTAGTAAAACAAATTTTGTAATACTATCCAACAAATTTGGTTTCAATAACACAGAAGTACTCAAAGAATTTTTCTAAATGTTAACTGCAATTTTTTAAAAAAATTTTATAAAAAATATTTTTTGCTGCTATTTTCTATTAAATAGGGTTCAGTTTTACGTTTATTAGTCTTTCCTTCAATCTCTTTTTCTTTTGCTTTCTTTTTCAGAAAAATACATAAAAAATACCTATATCTTGCAGGAATTATTTGTAAAGTTTTTTTCATATAAAGAAAAAATCATGTAGTCAGAAATAAAGCGAAAGTCTTTTTAATTTTTTGTTTATTTTTTTAAGCATAGAACGTTATGTCAAATGTTCTTAAATGTTTTATTTCTAAAAGAAAGAAATTTAATTTTTCTTCTGAGTGTCTTTTGACACAAAAAAAGAGAAAAGTATTTGGACAGAAGTTTTTCTTGACATTTGAAAAATGAAAAGGAGCAATAAATGGAGTGATTTTAAATGCTTTACGTTAAGAAAAAAAATTTGAATCAGGTGCAGTTGTATATTTTTATTTGTGAAATATATTATGCATCGATTTTTTATATTGTAACAATTATTTGTATCGTAAATTTCATTATCTATTTTATGATATTAAGAAATGCATCACCCCTGCTCTTAATTTCTTCTGGATCAAGTATATAATGGTTATGGTTGAAAGATATGTAATAAATTGCAGCAATTTCAATTGTGATAAGATTTCTTTTTGAGTTACTTTTTCATAATGTTTCGTTATTCTTTCTTAACAACTACATTCTTCTCAACAACTATTTTTATTCTAAATTGTAGTAATCATTTTATGTCATTGAGAAACGCAAAATCTCTATTCTTAATTACCTCTGAATGGAGTAGATTATTTTTGCTGTTGTAAGATACAAGTTGTCCGAAATGATTGATTTTAAAATTCAATAACTTGCAAATGGTGGTAGTAATAGAAAAATTTTATTCGAGGAATATGCAAGATGTCAGGTGTTTTTTCAGCGGTTTCACGATTTTAGTTCAAAACAGCAGTGATAAATCGCGCTGCAAGCATTAGACTCTAAATCGGAGCCCGATTTTCATCTGCTTTCTTCTGCCACTATTAATACGGAAGAAGGAATTTAAATATATGGAATGGGTTTCCAACAGCAAAACTACATTGGTGACTAAAACCACTCCACATATTTAACCTTATTCTTTTACATTAATACTGAAAGGAGAGATAGGGCAAAAATGGGGCCCAATTTAGCACTTATTGCTTCCAGCTCCGTCTATTGCTACTATTTTAAACTGTAATCGAGAATCCCAGTAAAACAAACTTTTGACATTTTAAGTAACTTTCATGCAACAATTTTTAGTACCACCGTTTCCTTGTTATGCAATTTCAAAATCAGCCAATCCATTTTCGGACAGGCAGGAAATTGTAGCAATTTTAGTTCTGATAAATTTTCTTTTGAGTTACTTTAACATATTATTTCGTTGAAGTTATACAGGGTAATGGCAAATGAATATCTCAACTTTACAAAGCTGATAAAAAAATACAAAAAAAAGTAAAAAATTATTGTTTTAATACAAAAGGAAAAATAACAGCTGAAAGTTTAAATTCAACACAGTTATAAGTATTTCATCATAATAATATGCATTAAACAACAAAAAGATAAGAACTTACATTATATATAATTTTTTTTCTTATAAGACGCCATTTTAATAATAAAACATTGAAAATATATTGAAAATTGACATTTTCAACTTACTTTCATTGAGCCATCTTCAGAATGTAACTAGAAAATTACAAACACAATGAACGTGAAAATCTGGAATAAATAATTATTCAATTCCAATTAAATATAACGCCCTCTATATTTTCGACACAGTCCGTGTCCCTACTATGTAGTTATCCTGCAAATCGTCCAACTATTTAATCTATAACTCGGGATGCAAAAAGGTAGCGTATCGTTACAAACATGTGAACTATTTAAATAAATTTCAATGGACTCTCTTATGAAAAACTGTAAATAAAAATTAGATCTGCAAAACTTCGTGAAAAGATATGTTAATGCTCTCTTTTTCATTTAGTCTCAATAAAGCATTTTTTTGCTCTTATATTTTATATTTATTATATGTTCTTTTACGCCTGATATTAAGTTTCCATTGGGTCATACTTATATAATAATTTTTGATTTCCACTTGTTTAATAAATTGAATCATATAAACTTCCGAGAGGTCATCTATACTAATGGGATCGATTTCGGTATTTAAGAGCATGATTAACTTTTGGGAGGGCTTCGGGATTAAACATAAATCAATTTTTTTAACGAGGGAATTATATTTAATCTGAATTCAATAATTATTTACACCAGTTTTTCACATTCATTGTGTTAGTAATTTTCTATTTGCTTTCTGAAGATGATTCAATAAGAATCAGTTGAGGCATGCAAATTTTTCATATATTTTAAAGGTTTTATTATTTAAGTGATGTCTTATAAGCAAAATAATTATTTAGAAGTTCTTATCCTTGCGTTGTAGAATATATGTTATTATTGTTGTGATATAGTTATTAATGGATGTAATGTAGACTGACTGCTTTTATATTTCGTATTGACAGTTATAACCCCAGTAGCCAAACAATATTGGACCAATATTGGCTATATCTTGGAGCAATATTGCCACACTGGCACAATATTGGCATGATATATGGCTCCATTATTGGGATGTTTACATTTTGCCCTTATTTAGCCAATATTTGCAGCCAATATTATGCCAATATTGGGGTTTCATTGAATATGTTTCCAGTAAAACGCCATTATTGGTTAAATATCGGAATTTCATTGGAAATATTTCCAATGAAACGCCAATATTTATACAACATTGGTGTTTTATTGGCAATATTTCCAATGAAATTCCAATACTGGCATAATATTGGCTGCAAATGTCGGCTAAATAGGGGTAAAATGTAAGCATTCCAATATTGGTGCAATATTGGCATTTTATTGGCAATATTTCCAGTAAATGAAATATTGGCTCAACGTTGAACCAATATTGGTTTGCTACTAGTGAAGTGTTCAACGTGAACCCCTTTAGGAACACGCGAACGATATCGAGATGGTACGATAACTCCTCCCACACACTTTTTTAGCATATTAATAAGATCCCATAAAAAAAAAAAAAAAAAAAAAAAAAAAAAAAAACAGAGTCAGAGAAGGTGTTGAATAATTAACCGTACCACCTCGATTCTGTTCGTGTTTCTGAAGAGGCTAGCATTAAACACTTATAACTGTGTTGAATTAAAATTTTCAACTGTTATTTTTCATTGCCGATGAACGACAAGCTTGTACTTTTTTTTCTTTTAATAGCCTTGTAAAATTTAGACATTCATTTGTAATCCCCCGTATTTTCTTAAAAGGTTCTCAATTTATGAAGTCAGAACGGAGTTCGAAACAACAGGGGAAAAATCGGAAAAGCAATAACAAAAGTCTTCATACAATACGACAGAATTGATCTTTCAAAAATAATTTTTTTCACGAATTTTAAAGACGGATTCTATGCTATTCCTCCTAACATACTGTTTATTACGTTGCCTTTAGGTTATATATGTAGGGGAAAAAATGTTGCAATAATAAAATCGAAATTCGCAGAAAATTTTCATATTTTTAATTATAACTGGATATCTTTTCATTTTCGTTGTCTTTTTTAAAAAAATAGAGATATAGGTGTATAAACAAATATAAGCATTATGAAGAAGAAATGACGCATGAAAAATATAAAACCTAGATTAAAAAATACGACAAAACAAGTTTTGTAACATTAACTTTCTCGTACAATATTTGAAAAAAAGTATCTTTTGCTATAAATACGTAAGTAAACAAAAGTAAAAATTAGTAACAGTGTAAATCAAACTTCACCCAATTTTCGAAAATTAGGAGTAGAAATCGACAGAAAATTCGGTTTTTTTTCGCCCAAAATCTGAGTTTTGCCGAAAATTTATTTTCATTGAAAATTTTTGTTGAAAATTTGGTCGGACCGAAACTATATGCATTCCAAAAATGTTGTTTCTTCAATCGATAATTTCCAACGTTATTTATTGAGTTGCGCATCATCCAATGAAAAACTCTGTATATATTTTCGTAAACTTCTCTGTTAATAATTATCAGTAATGACTGACACAAGACATAAATGCAAATTATAAAGCAAAAAATTCATATGTGACAAAACTTTGAAGATTTTTCAATGTGCTCATTATAAGCTGCAGACTAAACTATAATAGAAAATTTTTAGCTTGAAATCGCAGAAGTGTTCTTTAAGAAACTACTAGTATAACACATGGTCATTTACAAAAAAAATATTATAAAAGATAAATTAAAGTATAAAAACATTTTTTAATTAGTGGAAATCTTATAATTAATAAGACCTTTTGTATAGTTGATGAATTCGTTACATTTTACATGATGCATGTTGCATCCCAGTAGTCAAATAATATTGGGCTAGTACTGGCTATATCTTGGATCAATATTGGCACATTGGCATAATACTGGCATGAATTATTGCTCCAATATTGGAGTGTTTACATTTTACCCTTATTTAGCCAATATTTGCAGCCGATATTATACCAATATTGAGGTTTCATTTGAAATATTGCCAATAAAACGCCAATTTTGGTTAAATATTGGTGTTTCATTGGAAATATTTTCTATGTAACGCCAACATTTGAACTATAATGGGAATTCATTGGAAATATTTCCAATGTAACGCCATAGCTGCCAACTTTCAACTAATCTTCCGTAATACCTGGATTATTTTGATCCAGGTTAACGTCATTTCAAACCAGAAAATATATCTCATGAATCTTTATTTATTTAATTTCAGGATTGTTAGTGGAACATACTTAATTTCGTTTCTTTGAAAAAATTCTGGTTCAAAACTCATTAAACCTGGGTTAAATTAACGCACGAATTACGAATAACAAATGTCAGGTTGGCACCTATGTGTAACGCCAACATTGGCCACCGTCTTAACCTTCCTACCCTGTTAAAATTTTACTCAAGCTTGATAAAAACAGTTATTTAAAATATTTTAATATATTTAATTGACTTATTTCTCTGAATCTGTTATTTAACTTTCTTTATGAAAAAAGTTCTCGTTCGAATCGTATAAAACAAATTATAGTTATGGGTCGATTAGACCCATTCAGGGTAGGAAGGTTAATTAAGTAAAAACTATATATATTAAGTATATTTACGCATGCATTAATTACTGAAAAAAATGGAGGATTATTTTCGTTTTTAGCCGAAAAAAGATTATCTAAATTCGGTTTTGTTTTCAGTTTCGGTCGTAAAAACCGCGTAGATAGATCATTACTTAAAAACCTTTATGCCCTTTAATAGCTTCTTAATAGTATACATTCCGATAGGGAACAATTATAATTCAGCATATTGGTATACATATATGCAAAAAGCATAAACTCATTATATTCAATTAGCATTTTTTTTTTGAAAAACTTTAATAATGCTAGCAATCGATAGCTTCAAATAGCACAATTTAGATACTATTTCGATTAGTAAAGGGAATCACCATCTTGGGAAAGTATCCAGTTTTTCTGTTGCAATATCTTACTTTTAAAAATATTTTGAAAATGCAAAACATTTAAAATTAAAAGTTTTTATGAATAATTTTACAAGTTTTGATTTCTATTATAACTTTAAGATACAATGCATTATGGTATGTGCTTTAATTAACAATTAATTAATTATTCCGTTTTACAATATAATAAATATGGATTTGCTAATCGTGACTGTTCACTTAACAAAATATACTTCCCATAATGTACGATAATTTAGGTACAATGTTCCACATTATGCTGCATACATACACACAAATACACAAAAACATACACGCAAAAGTATACACATACACAGACACACACACACCCAAATGTGTGTGCATATAAACTGTAAACATATACTTATTATGTTAAAACAACCACATCATAAAAATTTGTGTCCAATGGTAACTGTTTTATATATGTAAGGGTGTGTATCCAAATACAGTAGTATGTGCAATATTGTGTATGGTGTATTGAGAATAAAGGATGGATATATGAATACAGCCCCTCGTCGTGTTTCTTCCTTTTGAGAACAACAGATTTTGATCTTATTCTATGACGAGAACTTTTAGAATTTTCAATATTTTTATACATTTAAAGTTTTTACTTTATATAAATGTTGATGTTTTAAAATTTTTAAATAAACTGGTACAAATGTATGCACCTTAGATCTGGGTACATAACGTTTATATTTAAAAACACTGTAACATTAAGAACAAGCTACATTTTCGGTTAATATTTTAATCACTATCCTTTTTCGAAAATAAATTTTCTCCATTTATTTTACATATTTCATATAACATGATACGAATTTTCAACCGATTTAAAAATTAAAATATAATTTTTTTAAATTATATTTTGTAAGGGGCTGTAGTTATATAGTATTATCACTTTAGGCCGGAGGAAAATTCTGGCTCATGTATACAACACTAAAGAGAGGTATGTTTTCTTTTGATATCATTATCATTTTTGATCCAACCAAAATTTTTCCTTTTTTCGTCTGTTACCTTTTATTTAATCTGTTATCTATTTTTATGTAAATAAAAGTTATTATTAAAATCATTAAATAATTATAAAGTAATCTCAATCCAAAATAAAAAATACCGCAACGTTCTTCCTTACTTCTTCCTTTTGCCATATTCGCATATAATTCATTGTTAGAGATATCAAGTTCGAAATATTTATATAGACATATTTATATATACATATTGTATATATATTTATATATACACAAAGTTATTTCTGTAAAACTATTAAGACAACGTTTGAGACAAATGCACATGAGTCAACGACTATTCGGGATGAACTCATCCTCTTAAGGGTGTATTTGGATTCAAACTGTTTATTTTCTTATTTATTTTTAAATTCATTTTCACTCTCAAATGCATCAAACTGGCAAATTGTCTTATTTAGAAAGCACACAAGGTGCCGTGATTGTCAATTCTTTGATAAATGCAGAAAATATTGCAAAAAAAGCAATCAAAAACGGCATTTTGAACTGATTTTTCCGAAGTGGGAGATCTGTGAACGAAAAAAGGGTCATACTGAGAAGGTAATTGTTTATAAATCAAATTCTAATGAATTGACCGTAAAAAGACATCACACGGCACCTTATCGCCCAATCCAAAGTTGCGGGTGTGACATTTACACAACTTAATTTAGTCACCAGCAAAGAACATTTTGAGCATTGGTTTCAATTTGTATGAATTTCAATGTAGACCACTTACACATACATTTATCCAAATCTGAAAATTGTCCGATGTATCATTTATTTATTAAAAAAAAATAATTTCCGCCTGTTGCGAGTGTGACATAAAAAGGACATGCATTTTCATCTTTCAGTGCAAAAATGCAAAACTCTGTGAATTATGACAACTGAGTGAATTGATATTTTTATATATTAGACAGTAATGCTTAAATAATTATTCTATGAAAAAATTAAATTACTTACTCAATTCTTGCTTTTGTGGAAAATATTCAAAATTTTCGTTGCGGGTGTGACGCCCTGTTGCGGGTGTGACTTGTATAGCCAATAAAATAATGACATACACAAATATTTTCAAGGCAGATTTTTTTAATTAAAGAATTAATCAATATTACAATTATAATATTTAGAGAGGAAAATGTAAAAAAAATTTCATTTCCAATCCTGAATTTATAATTTCTGGTGATGGTAGCTTTTTTTACAAAAATGCTCTTTTTTTCCTAGGATGCATTTGAATGACTGGGCCAAATATGCACGTTTTCTTAATTTTTTTTCAAACATTCTAATTCTATATCGTCACCATCCATTTGTCTTATTTGTCCATCAAAATTTTCACTTTTTTAATGTCGAGAATAAAACAACTTCTAAAAAATCTCCAACTGCACATTCATCGTTGGATGTTATACCCTTGTCAAAGTATGGATACATCTAACTGACTGAGCCAAATATACACATTTTCTTGATTTTTATTCCGATACTGTTATTCTATAATATCCTCATTCATTTGTCTTATTTTTCCATCAGTTTTCACTTTTTTTTTAATGTGGAGAACAAAACAATTTCTACAAAATCTCCAACTGCAATCTTATCATTGGATATTATATTTTTGACAAAATATGGTAACAAACAAATTCTCTTGTGATCACTTTCTGAAGTTATTGCTACATTACTTGTTCCTACGTCAATAAAAACAACATGATGTATCGATTGAATGTTGAGATCCGATTGTGCTTAGTGCCAGCATTCATGAAGCATTTTCACAATATCTTCTGAAATTTCACATTCAGCAAAGTTCTTTTATATTTTTAGGACTTTTTCTATACATATGACAAAATCTGAAGCTGAATTTATAGTTGCAGAGCGTTGCTAGTGTTACCATTTTCTTGGCAACTGCACCAACCCCATTGACAACTCCTTTACCATGAGATGAAATGCAAAAGGATTGCCATCCTTTACCATGATTTTTAAAAATAGTCTCTTTTTTTTCTCTCCTTGCTTTGTCTCTTTCCTTCTCTTGTTGTAGATATGCTTCATATTTAAAAGGGTTTTCCTTAATCTTTTTTCAATGATATCGTGATCTTTCTGTACTCTTCATTCTCTGCAAAAGAGAAGAAATTAATGTGTAAACTGAATAAATATAGCACTTCCAGTCCAAACATATAAGCTTAACAAATTTTTAATAGTTATCCCTTGAAATTTCTAATCTTACATAAAGTTAATTATGTTAAATTTTGGTTAATTTCAAACTGACTATATACATTTTATGCTAACTTAATAAACATCTTAACAGTTTCTATTATTCTTACTTCTACTTTTTATTTAATTTGAATTAAAAGAGAAAAAAATCTTCCCCTAATATTGATTTACTTATTTTAAAAAACTAAAAATATATATATTAGATAAATGCTATCAAATAACAAAATTAAAAAATGTATGTAAAAAACAAAACAAAATTAACAAATTTAAAGAAAATTGCTAAAATATTGTTTCGTAATTTTCTTTTTTTAATTTCTATAAAAATCTTACCTTTTAAATTAATTTCTTAATCATATATCACTAATAAAATTATTTTCTTGCAGTAAAGCAACAATTTTATCAATCCAAACTGAATAAATCATCTGCACACAGTGTCACATGCTCAGATGATGCAAATTTTTATTTATTAACTGGAATTCCCTCTATTAAATCAAAGGGTATATTTAAAGCTGTCAAGTACATGTTTTCCAGCATATTATTCTTTTATAAATTTACATATAATTTGTTCAAATATGCATTTGTAATCAATTTTAAAAGACGTTGCGGGTGTGACTTTTATTAAATGTCACACCCGCAACAGGGACATGTCACGCCCGCAACGCTCAATAATTATAATTAAAATATTAATCAATTTCTTTTGTGTCTGTAATTCAAAGTATCTTAATAAACTATTTTTGAATATAAAGTTTCATAACTTTAAATCAAAAATATTTTTCTGCAGAGATATAAATGTACCTTTTTGTTGCGGGTGTGACACAATAATTATGAGTAATTAAATATGCTTACCTTTTGTAATGAAGATTAGTGAACACTTCTCTGCAGACAAAAACTCTGAATAATAGCTGTCAGATCATATATATCCAAGTTTGGAGATTTTCAGAATGTTTGTTCAGCTGTACGAGACCATGAAATGTAAAGCCTTTTGCCGCAGTCTATTTTATAAAGTCATAGTGTCACTTTAATTATTAAAATAAGTATGTTAATAACAAAAATTTAATTCTTTTTTGATAAAATATGAAATAGTACACTCTTAACAGTTAATATGCAAAATTTCAACCATATTTAAAGAAATTTAAATTTTCATCCTCATGTCCGTTTTTTCGTGGATTGGGCGTTATACGACTCTTCAAAAATCCCCTCAACAAGTTTCATGTTTCTACTTTTAAAAATGTGTCTGAAATTGTATCAAAAAATTTCGAGCTGTTGGAAGGTGGAAAAGCGTTTTTTCGAATACGCCCTTAAGGCCTTCATAGACGCGCATTAGCAGAAACTGGCTCCGGGTGAACAGCATATGAGTAGGGTATTTTCTGTCCATAGCCAGATATGAAATCATGATTCGTGCCAATTACCATTCATTCATTCTCGCTTCCTGTATACAAACGGCTAGATATAAAAGTTAGGATTGTTTTGATTAACTCTTCAGAGCAAGTGATACATAGATATTTGTATATCTGACGGTAAGCTTCAAAAGCCACTTAAGAGGACGATGTTTGTATATCTAACAGTACGTCAAGCCATTAAGTTTAAAGCGGATGGATTTGAATAATGATAAAAATTTTGTCAAATTTCTTACTTAATTAATGATTATTATTATTAATTTAAATTACATATTATGAAATATAGAATATTATTAAATTTCTTATTTAATTTATTACTTAAAATAATACTTGTTATTTTCCCTCGTAAAAAATGAGGACGAATGTTGTCTACCTGTTTTGTTTACAAGAAGTTCTGTTTATCTCCGGGTAGGCAATATATTAGGCGGCAAACGCAATAAGATATCATTACTGTTGAATAGATTATGTAAAAAAAGGTTTAAAATACTTTTAAATAGAAGTCTTCCTTTAAAGCGTTTTTTGGTATAAAGTTATTTAATATGTGATATTTTATAAACCTTTTTTTCATTTAAATAAAAAATATCTGAATAATAAATATATAACCATATCCGTACATCTTTGTAAACGCATATAAAAAAAAACCACTGGTAACGATGTAATTAGGTGTGTGTGTGGGGGGGGAGGGGGGAGGAAGGATGTGAAGGAATGATAATGTATGATATCGTAAGGTAGGGTGGTGGTCTAAAATCGCCAAAAATATGATAATGTTACATATGCATAGCCTCTAAACAGGATATTTATAGGACAACAATGTAAAAAATTCTAAATGAAAATTTGGCACTTTGAAAGCAATAGGTTTCAATCCCGAGAGAAATAAATACTTTAAACACGAAAGCAAATACTTCCGAACTATTTCTTTAATAAATTTCCCCGAGCAGTGGATTTTTAACTCAAAGTTAATTACGCTTTCGTTTCCAATTAAAATTAATCTGTTACAAAATTCTGATGCAAAAGGTAATATGTATATAAATCAAAACTTTAAGAATCTTCCAAGGTAAATATTACAAATTGAATTTGAAGTCAATATTAAATTTCAATACTTATTAAATGCATGTATTCAAATTTACTATAAAGTTTGCATAAAAATTCAGATTGAATTCACTGCAAAACTTAATTTTTAATTTAGAATTCTCATTTATGTTGAAGCTATCTCGCATTAAAAAAGAGCCATTTTAATATATGTTTGATTATATTTATTTTGAGGCAATATGTCTGGTTATTCTTCAATAAAAGGACTCTTGTAAACTTTCCTCGCAATCAAACAAGTATCGTAATGCAAGATATCTGCTGATCGTTCCGTATTGGTGTATTTACTTCACACATGGAAAGTGAAATTATTGCAAGCCTACAAGCAGAGTACGGTAAGAAGTTAAGTTTTAATCTGCTTACAATAAAATTCAATTTAGGCTCTAGCAGTCTCTTTGATTAGGTGTCATTAATTGGCGACAGAAAAAAAATCATTGTAGAAACATAGAGAAATTAGTGAAGTAGTCGAACTTTAATGAAATGAGAAACGGGAAATTGGGAAATGGTTTCTTCCCCTTGTTAAATTTTCATTAATACGCTTACTTGGTGCCATCTTAATTAAAATCAGTCGCTTTCCTATTTTTAAATTAATAAACTCTTGAATTTTGTCTTTAAATTGATGGTGGTTTTGTACTGAAGGTAATTGATTAAAGTTATTTATAAAGTGCTTCTCTCTATATGCATCAATAAAGTATAGTAATAATAAAAGCTTAACTATTTTTTTTCAAACGTATAAAAAAAAGAAAAAATTATTGAAAAAAAAAAGAACATTGATAACGATGTCATTAAGCCAGGGGTGAGGGGAGTCGTGAAATGATAACGCATGATATCGTAAAGAGAGAAGGGGATACAAAATTGCCAAAAATTCGATAAGGCTTTATATGTATAGCCGCTAAACAAAGTAAAAAATGTTTAATGAAAATTTAGCACTTTGAAAATAATAGGTTTCAACCACGGGTAAAATATACTTCAAACAAGAAAACAAATTCTTCTGAACTAGTTTTTTAATAAATTTGCCTGAGCCGTGGATATTTAACGTCAAAGTTAACTAAATCTTCGTTTTCAATTAATATTAATCTGTTTCAAAATTCTGATGCAAAAGGTAACATGTATATAAATCAAAACTTTAAGAATCTTTAAAAGTAAATGCTAGAAATTGAATTTGAAGACAGTGTGGTGTCGTGGTCGGTGTTTCCACCCTTTTAGCATATATATCTAAGAAACAATTACACTAAATATCATTCCTAAGTTCTTTATTATAACTGCTAATTACACATGAATATACAGTCAACTTCACAATAATAAGTGAGGTAGATTTCATTCGTACAAGATGTTACAATTCGATCATCGCCTCTCCCAGAAACACTCAGAGAGTCAATATTTCACTTCTCACTATCTCTGAGAGAATAATCAACCCCTTCCTCCGAAAAACTACACAGAGAATGTCCTCGCTTTTCTTCTCTGCACACCTGTTCAACCCCTTGCATTTCTCAGAATTTTATCTCTTTCTCGTCTTTAAGTAACTGTCATGATCCATAATAGAATAGCCTCACTGACATACCATTCTACTTTCCCTTTTCATTATACAAAGGATTATAGTAAGCATTCACGTAGATGGGAAAATTGTTTGTTTCTTCAGTTGGTTTATCTAAGATATCACACAGCATTAAATTTTAAATCGTATTAAATGCATGTGTTTAAATTTATAATTAAGTTGCCTAAAAATTCAGATTGAATTCACTGCAAAACTTGGTTTTTAATGTAAGAATTCTCATTCATGTTGAAGTTACTTTGCTTTAAAAAAGAGCTATTTTAATATATGTTTGTTTGTATTTATTTTTGTGGCAATATGTATGGTTACTCTTTAATAAGAGGATTTTTGTAAGCTTCCCTTCCAATCAAACAAGTGCCTTAGAGGAAGATTTCCACTAATCAAGCCATGTTTACTTGGCACCTGGAAATTGAAATTACTGCAACACTACGAACAGAGTACGGTAAGAAGTTGTGTTTTAATCTGCTTATAATAAAGTGCTATTTAGTCTCTAGTAGTCTCTTTAATTAAGTGTCATTAATTGAGGATTATGGAGATAGAAAAAAAAATCTTTTCGAAGCATAGTGAAATTAGTGAAGCAGTCTAACTTTAACGAAATGAGTAACAGGAAATGGAAAAAAGATTTCTTCCCCTTGTTAAATTTTCATTAATACGCTTACTTGGTGCCATCTTAATTAAATTTATTCGCTTCACTGTCTCACCTATTTTTAAAGTGAAATAATAAACTTTTGAAATTTGTCATTAAATTGATGGTAGGTTTTGTGCTGAAGGTAATTGTCCTAAAGTAATTGTAGTGCTTTTAGTACAATTTTAACTATATCATAATATATGCAATAAGATCTTCAAAACACATTTAAAATAGTTATAGAATATTAATTAATAACAAAGAAAAAATGCCGTTATATTTTTATGCATGTTTTTACAAAATAACCATATACATAACTTGTAATAAAGAATAAATAATATCCATATACCGTAATTTCCGGAAGAAACGCCGCGGCGTTTACGTGTTTTAAACTGAAATTTCAAGCGATGCGGCGTTTCTACCGATGCGGCGTTTACGCGCATTTTTTTTTTCAAACAAGCGTGATATTTTTCTGAATTTTTCCGAAAATTAAAAAAAAAAAAAAATCGATCATAACTCCAAAAATTCGGACATAAAATGTATCGCGAATTCCGACAAATGGTCGCAAAAACAAATTAATTTCGATTTCGTCAAAATATCGCGAAAAAATGGCAATTTTCGTTAAAAGAAGTTTCGCAAATTTCGCATTAGATTACGAATAAACGAAAATTGCATTTTCGAATGAATTTCCTTAATTTCCCTCTTATTTCCCCCACCCCTTCTTTTATAACTTTTAGAATATTTGTTCTGAATCCGATTTTTTTCCCCTGTTCCAAAGATTCAGGGATAAATCCTGATGAAATGAATGAATCATGAATCTTTGATGAAATATGCTTTTTTTCGAGATTTTTTAAATTGATTTCATGCTTTTTTGGCTTTTTTTTTTTACAAATTTCTTCTTTTTTTGCGTTTTTCGACAGAATTTACGTTTTTTTTTAAAAAAAAACCCATTTTTTTTTTCAAGTATTGCTTCAATTATCAAAATTCATGATTCATTCAAAGATTCACAACTCATTCCTGTAAATTTTGAGAAACGATCGCGGAAAAATCCCATGTAAGCGCCCCCCTCTAATTATTTTACGATTTTTCATTACGTTTGGGGGGGGGGGGGGGCGGCGGATTAACGGTTTTTACGGTGCTGTTAGGGGAAAAAATCACCGTATCCGCTGAGCCGCACTAAGCATATTTTTACTTTTAAACTCGTATGCGTCGTAGCGCTTATTCCCGAAAATACGGTATTTAAATAATATTATTCATTTTGTATTTATTTATTAATTTCTGATTAATAATTTCATTTTTATGATTTCTTAATGCAGCTTATTAATGTGTTTCTGTTTAACACGTCAACCGCGATTACCGCAGAAATTTCACCTGCGGCGTTTACGACCATTTTCTAAATTTTTTTGAGTGATTTTTCGCGATGCGGCGTTGCTTCCAGAAATTACGGTATTTTAATTATTTAACAAAAAATTCAAAAGAACTTAATAATTTTGTAGTATTATAGTTTTTGACAATACGGAGCATTAAAAAATTAGTTAAGTAATTTCGCAACTGTATTATTAGCAAAATTTTAACTGGAAAATGAAAGTTCAGGGACAGATTACTGGTATTGTATCCAAAACTTAATTTCTAACAAAAAACAATTCGGAATTTTAAGATTTTACTGTGATAACAGCTATAGTGTATTGCCCATCCTTTCCACCAGCATATTTACATTTGTTGTAAAATTTAAAGTAATTTCGTCTTCAGCAAAAGAAAATTTTTAATGTATTTTAAATGTATTTGTGTATATAAGAATTCAATAAATCAATAGAACAGAAGAAAAACATTAAAATAAGGAATAGACAATTTTCAGAAAATCAAAAGATTTTATTGCATGAACTAGTAAAACAAACATTAATTACAGTTTGGATGAGATTCGGTGTTTCGCCTATGTTTGTAATATCTGGCGGGTACCGACTTGAATAACCATAAATATTGTTTATTCACGAAAAACAAAAAAGTACTGGAGCGGTCCTCTAATGACCTACAACGGAAATTTATCTCCGAATGAAACCAAAAAGTTAATTACGTGGGAAATTCCAAAATTATTGTCTGTAATGTATATAAAATATTTGTACTCCGATGGTTGAAGTGAAATATCGAAGCCATACGTCTTAGATGCCTATATGCTAAGTTTCAAAACCTTAGCTGCTACGTTAATATATTTTTGGTGGAAGGGGTGAAGTTTTAAAAATCTATTTTTAAAGAGTTTTTTAAGAGAGGGGGATGGTGAGTGTGAAAGGCTGATTTGGACCTTCTAGATTTGTGACAGTAGATGACACACTATAACACTATAATCCCGAGTTCAAATGACCGTAACCATGTCTCATGCACTGTCACAAATCTAGTCCTATAATCCTCAAACCAGGCTTTCTATCCCTGTTTCATTCTTCTCTCCAAAAATATGTTAATATAGCATCTACGGATCTAAGACATTAGGTTTCGATATTATACATCAAAAATCGTCGTACGAATATTTTATTTAAACTAGGGACTATAATTGTTGAACCACCCTCGCTGTAAAAATATGTTACAAGGATGACAAAAAGCAGCGAGCAAGCATAATATGATGAGAAATCTGAAAATTAGTATCCCCTGTCAACTGTGGTCAGAGTTGCATATGAAAGTTGAAAATAGAATGAGACATTAAAGTTAAGGCACATCTTTATTTTTCTATCTAATTACCGAATAGAATGAGAGATTTGTCATAGCGCTTGATAAGCTTCAAAAAGCCCTCCAGGAAAAACTCAAGGCTTTGCATACGAAAGGAGCGTTTAACGGTTTGTCCATATGCAAAGCCCTGATGTTTTCCTGGAGGGCATTTTTGCAGCTTATCAAGCGCTATGTCTCAATATATTTGGTACTTATAGTGACAAATAAAACTTTTTCGTATGTTTTATGTCTTATTATATTGTTTGACTTTTATACACAATTCTGTCCACAGACGCCAGGGGATACTTATTTTCAGACTCCCCCTCGTATAACCACAAGTAAAACTAGTCGTTGGGGGCCACCGTAATACTTACCCATCATGGATATGTATATACATGTGAAACTATTTATACAATGCATTACAATTCATAAACAAAATTTAAATATTGTTAATATACATAGTAATGCGATATTAAAGAACTGCTGATGTACCAATTTCGACAAATTATATAAAACGCCAAACTACTCAAGTAGTACCGAACTGCGTAAAAGAAACATCCTTATAACTCCAAAAATAATAATTCTATTAACTAACAATTAACTGTGTCGGATTAAGCGTCTCATTTCCAATTAAAATATACTTCTGAATTGAAATTTGAATGAAATACAGGGTCATGAAAAATCGAAGAATGTGGAAAACAGGATTACAAATATCTCGGCAACTAATAACCCGATCGACTTCGTTCTATATGCAAAATATGTGTTATTTTATTGCATTTTAAGTCCATTCCTTAACTTTTCTACAAAAATGGTATATCCACAAATATTGCATCGTGAAACTTTCGCATGATGAACAGCTTTTACTACCTTGTAATAAATGCCACAATGCCATGTTATTGTGATTTCTTCCATTGTATATTTCTGTTTGCTTGATTTGTATAAAACATACCAATATTATGTGTGAGCGTCCTCTATCGGTTATTTTTGGAATCATTTTTTATTATATATGGGGAAAAAATCCAAATTCCGTCTGATCATACTCGCGCGAACCGAATTTTTTTCCGAGCATTACTTCTTTTATTTTGGATTTTTAAAGTTTGCACGAATTTATGACGCACCCTGTATTTACTAACAAATGAAATAAATCCATTCACTGGTGAAAATTTGTATAGTAATGTAGCGCATTCTAGATAGAGCATTTATGTAAAAAAAGATACATATATATACAGGCGGATTCAAAATTTATCGTTCAAACTTCGTGTGGGGATGTAGAAATACGTCAGGAAAGTAATTTTTATAAATAACATGCTTCATAACAATAATACGAAGAGAATAATAGAGACAAAATATTTTATGGAGTTGAACACAAAGTTAATTTTCACCGAGCTTAGTTCGGTCACTCCCGCTAGTTTCATGTATTAACTAGTCAGATGTGACAATTCAAAAATTTCTTCTATGTTGTACATATTAATAATTTCTGAAAAATGCGTATAGCAATGCCCTCGATTTTGTGGTTTAAACCAAAATGCAGTTAGCAACAACTTATGTAAATTTCTGATTGAATCTGAAATTTCATGAAATATGTGCATTATTTTCTAAGATGGATGCATTAGAATCGTTAAAAAAATCTGCATAACAGTATTACTTGTCAAATGATGTGCTCCAAAAACTAATCAGGGGTAATTTTTATCAGGTACTAACTGAATCTGAAGTTTGATGAAAATCAATGTATTAGTTCTTGAGATACAGCTATTACGAAATCACGAAAGATGCAGCATTGTAGCGCTCCACCTATAGTATGATTTACACCAAAAACTAAACGCGACTAATTTATATCAGCAATACCTGAATTTAAAGTTTTTGAAAATTCGCGCAGTAGTACTTGAGATAGAGATATTGCGAAAATCATGAATAATACAGCATGGCAGAGCCATCTGTTGAGCGATTTGCATCAAAATAGATCAAGGACTAAATGAATGTAAAGTTTTATGAAAATCTATGCATTAGTTCTTGAGATAGAGCTATTGCGGAAATTGTGAATAATGTGGCATTGTAGCTCCACCTGTTCACTGATATGTAGCAAAAACGAATTATTTCCTATTTATATCAAGGTATAACTGAATATATAGTTTTGTGAAATTCCGTACATTAGTTCTTGACATAAAGTGCTCAGAAAATTTTTGTGAGATAGAGACTCAGAGACTGACAGAGTGACAGGCAAACTCAGAGACAGACATTTTTTAAAAACCACCAAATAGTGCTCAAGACTTTCTAAAATGTATAAATTCATCGAGAACCAGAAGTCGAATATTTTTTTGCGAATCTACTACTTCCTTCTTGTAAAGAGAAAACGGAGTAAAAAGGATTCAGAAACAGGGAAGCTAAATTTTATATTATGTATTTCATCGTAGACAAATCGGAAGAACTTCAGCGTTGAATTCAGACATTTTTCTCCGGGAGAGATTTCTATGGCTCCAGGGAGGGGAGGGGCAGGGGAAAAAGAATTGTACTTTTTCTCCATTGAAAACACGATATTTGAAATCCTCTTTCGGGGGATAACTCATTGTTCCGGGGGGGGGGGGTTCCTTTCGGGCCACGCCCTGAATTCAATACTAACTTACTTATCAAAGGAAAATTTGCTGAATAACGGAGGGAAGCTAGATCAGACATTCATGAAGGGGTAAACAGTGTGCTTTTTCTATCTTATTACCCCTTGATGTGCCATTTTTTCCCCTTAATTATAAAAGTAAATTATACTTTGTGCTTTCTTAACAATTAAAGAGTTGTCCCTAAAAAATTACGTTCCTTTACATAAACCAGCTGTAAAATTAATCAGATGCGCGCAGGTGTAAGGTTAAATACTGATCATTTCTAATGCAATATTTTTTTTTTACAATTAAGCATGGAAATTTTTTATTTTTTACACCTTCGTGCAAAGAAACAAATGTACTTTTAACTGCAATTTCTTTGAAAACTGCAACTCGATTACTTTTGAGATATCATTGTTATTATTATTATTATTATTATTATTATTATTATTATTATTATTATTATTATTATTTATTATTATATTGTGTAGGTTTTAATGTCATTTCTGTAAAGGTGGCAATTAAAGGACTCTATTTCTGCAGAAAGTAAAGATTATTTACCTAGAAAAAATAGAACGCAAGATTTTTTTCTTGCTATTTTCTCATAACAACAAGAAAAAATATTTTATGAAAATACGTACTATTTTAAAAAATATAAATGAATGTTCTGATGAAACATGGAGCTGTTATAAACTAATTTTACTTTCAAGTATCTATATTAATGTTGCAAACAAATGCAGGCTTATTATCTTTTTGCTAGATTTGTGTATTATTCTGCGATAGTGACGGCATATGCATACTTTTCTGTTGATGTTTTACATGATTTATTGTTAATGTGGAATTCTTCAACTGATGCTAATTATATCGTTTTATGCAGAATAAATCGTGCGTTTTAAGTCTTAAAACTGAAATACATTTTGTACTATCAATATTTATATACATTTTTTGTTTCACTGCGGAGCGACAATAATTTCTGAAAAAGCTAAATTCTTGTTTTCTAGTTTCTATTCTTCTCTCATATTAAATTGTCTAATTCTGGATTATAAACTATTCTTTACATTCAACTGATTTGTGTCATTGCCGTGTATTGGAAACACCACGTTTAGGATACAATAATAACATTCTAAAAGATCTAGAAAGCCAGAAACTGTCAAGTTTCTATTCCCCACCGCAATAAATATTTCAGTCGTGAAAATAATTTTACAGATGAGATCGTTTAATTAATAAATTTAAACTTCGGATTTTAGTTTCAAAATTAATGACATTTCAGTTTTTAATCAAAAGAAAAATGTTTTAACATTCTTAAATGAAATTTAAGATTAAGCGAATAATTATAATTAATTTCTCAAAACATATAATCGATAGCATACAGGACGTTACAATTGAAATTTTTGTTAACTATGCTTTTATTTCCTAATTAAACTTATAGGCGTGAGTACAGTATTGCTCGATTATATTTGTAATATTTATAACATAGATAGTTTAAAATTGTTTAACTTTTTCTAAGGTATGCAATCCGTTTCCGGTCTCTTCTGTCTTCTATATATTTTGACAATCAGCATCAATATTGAACATGTTTGAAATCCTCACTTTGTTTAAAGTATATTTTATTGTATAAAATATATATTTTTGTGTGACTTGATTTATGCTTATCATCTTTATTTTAGGAATAAAAAGGTTATTTGTTAATTTCTTTAAAAATAGTAACAACTTAAAACTTGTGACTTGATTTAAGTTTAGCATCCATATTTTAGGAATAAAAAAAAAATATTAATTTCTATAAAAAAACAGTAGCAACGATAAAACTGCATGTCGCTTTATTGAGACTTTCCGAACAACAACTAAGAAAACCTTCGTATTACACACATAAAAATTGTATATTTAAAAACAGGAACTTGAGAAACAATTTAAGTAAATTTGTTATATGGAATCACAACGTAATTAACTAAAAAAAATTTTCAAAAGTTTATGAGTCTCTATATTGGATGTTTATGTGACCTTAAATCAATCATTTGATGATTTTTCGAATGTGCTGCTAATAAATTAATGAAATAGGGATAAATGTTCAGTTTATTTAACAATAATACCTCAAAATAAAAATATAACGTACTATAAAAAATGTGTTAAACATACTTATTTTAGTAATAAGTAAAAACTAGCTTAATGCACACATGTAAATTAACATTCATTTTCTTTTTTATATATTTGTCTAGTCAAAATTACCCTAGAAATTTCTGTAGTCATCCTGAAAAGTAAAAATTTAAAAATAAAATCACTTAAAATAACTTATGTTTTGTATGATCCTGAAAAAATGTAAATGCTATATTATTTTCTGTTAAAAAAATGACCTTTAAAAATTTTATAAAATTTGAAATAGATTTTCTGTTTATAGACAGAAATGTTTCCGAATTCTTTATGTGCCCCTGGAAAAGAAATACAACTGTTTCGCACTTTATTTTCAAGTAAAAAGTGCTATTGTGTATCTCAATAAACTACAGTAATTTTGTTGAACTTTAATTAAACTTTCTGCTTATTCGCAACAATCTTTCTGCCATCTTTTGTCACAATGACGTCACTGTGAGTCCCTTTGGTCACATCACATCTGTCACCAAAATGCCACCGCTCAGTGACGTCACTTTGTGACTGAGATGTGACTTTCTTAAAAATTTTCAAAAAATTACAGATATTCTTCAAAACATGTTATTTACTTTAAAAAACATGTTTCTGGCAATTTAAATATCGTCGGTTTTGTCACAGTTTCGTCACAGTGTTAATGTCAACGTAGTCACAAATGACACATTTTTCACAAATTTGTCACACCGTGACTTCACAAAGTGGTCACAATGTGACGTCACAAACGAGCTCTAAAACAGCGATAACGACGTCACATTTTAGTCACAGTAACTTCACTGACTAAATTATGGATTCTCGATGAATCTAAATTATCCATTAATTGATTATCGATGTCACGTGATGTCACATTGATAATCGATGGTCACAAAGTCGCAATGTGACTTCCCAACGACGTCGCAGAGACGTCACCATGCCTTACGGGTGCTGAATAATATGTTAAAAGTCAAAATAAAAATTGTAAAGAACATGATGGATCATCCAGAATAACAATATTTGAAAAAAGCGTATAAGCGGGTTTAATATCGCTAATTTTCCTACAAAAAAGGGTTAAATCTGACTTTGACTAACCTGTAACATATGTTCATCAAATTCGTACTTTCAAGTAAAACAGATCAATCACGACGAGCTCTCAAACTTAGAGTAAGCTAATGCAACCACTGAAAATCTTTCAAGCCAACTACGCAAATGTCTTCTTTATGGTCATAATTAATCGACACCTCGGATTTTTTTTTTTTTTTTTTTTTTTTTTTTTTTTTTGACAAAATTTGTACGGATCTCAAAAATAGAGACATTCAGCAATCAGTTTCGCTAAATTCCTGAATGATCGAAAATTCGGATTTTGTTCACCTAGTTTATCAAAACGCCCCATTGCGAAGCGTAATGAAAAAAGGTGAATTTTCAATAATGAAGGCCAGCGCCAAATTAAGGAATTAAAACAGAAATGTTTTCAAATTACATGAATAGTAGTTAATCTACGTGTCATTTTCATTGTGTAAGAATAAATGTAATGACTGCAGGACAGAGCTGTTAAAAATTTATTTTTACTTTAATTCAGAAATAAATTTTAATTAATTTCCGCAGCAGAATATCATTTTATGAAAAGACTTATGAAAAGATCTGTAATGAAAGACACGCTTTTTTGTTTTTTCTCCAAAATATTTTATCTGGTTTTAAAAAATATTGAGTTATTTTTTCTAAATCCTTTTCATGTTTCCGTCGAATATTTTTGATTCAACGAAGTTTTATGCAGTATATTTACATTTCTACAATATTTATTCACAACAACACCATTTTTAAGTAATTTACACATTTTAATATTTTTATTAGTAAAGAGTCTGTTTCCTTTACTTTTGTACTAATTTAAAATTTAACTATATGTATTATTATTTTAGTGATGGGCGATTCTCGAAAATTTCCTATTCGATAAAAATCGTAATCGTAAAAAAGCATTCGATAAAGTCATCGATTAATTTCGAGAATCTACAATCGAGATGTTTTTACAATCGATTATTAAAATCTTTGTTATTACATGTTTAAAAAGCATAATTTAATAAATACATGGAAACTGAAAACAAATAAATTTAAAAAACAACAACAAATCAAAAGGATGTTATAATGGAGCCGCAATAGTAGAAAAGTCATGTAACGGCGTTCCTTGGTTTCAAAAAGTTGTAAAGTCGCGAGTAGCAAAATGGCCAAAGAAAAAATAATCAAAAGCCCTCCTAGTGAAAGAACATGAACTAAAAGGATATTAAAAGTGATCAAAATCTTTTATTGATTTTTGTACATATATTGAGATACGATCTACAATTCTCCCATTATTAGAAGACTCTCTATTGAAATTCATTAAACGGACCACTCCGGAGGGGGGGGGGGGCAAAGTAGTGGAGGAGCAATGAAAATGCATAATATGAGTAAATGGTCATTAGGCTTTCCAACAATACTTCGCATGATGGGTGTCGGTTAAATTTATTAAAGAGTTTCCCGCGGGGGCAAAGTGAGGCGGGATGAGCGCGGGTGGTATATAAATTTAAATGGTAATTACAGAGCTTTCTAATGATATATCACGAAAGAGGAGTCAACAAAAGATATAAAAACACTACACTTCGAATTCCAAATTTCGCAACACCCGGAATACAGCCTGTCCTCAAAGTTTGTAAATTTTTCATACATTATAAATTATATATTGGAAGTCTCTATAAAAAAAATCAGATCTGAATTCACAAAAACGAAATGATTTCAAAAAAGTTTGAAAAGAGCTTCTGTAAGGAGGTCAAATTGAGGAAAAGAGAAGAAAGATTCATAATATGAAAGAGTGGTTTGAAAACTTCCGTTGATTTATCATATGACGGGTCCATAAAAAGCTTCATATTTACTCCTCACTATTCCACTATTTTTTTTCCCTGAATACACCCGGAAATCACGCAGCCTCGCTTTTAAATGTTTATATTTAATAAAGTATTTTTACCAAAGGGCTCCATCAAAAAATCACATTTAAAATGAAATTTATTCTCAAAATAGCTACGATTTAAAAAATTCACCCCTCATCGCTCCCCTCCCCCCTGGGGAAATTCAACCCCAGGAGGAGAAACGTTCATAACGTGAAAGAGTGATTCGAAAAACATTCCAATAATCAATCACATGAAGGATCCAAAAAAAGTTTGGAATTTACTCCTCAACCGCAGGTTTATTTTTTCTTAACAGAATACACTCGGAAATCACGCATCCCCCACTTTAAAATGTTTATAATTAGTAATTTTTATTAGAAGGTTCCATCAAGAAACCACTTCTAAAATTATAGTTATTCTCGAAATAGCTACGATTAAAAAAATTCACTCCCAGTCGCCCCCCCCCCCCCCGTCCTGAAATTAAACTGCAGGAAGAGAAAGGTCCATAATATGAAAGAGTATTCCGAAACCTTTCCTATGACATATCATATAACGGATCCAAAAAAAGATTGAAATTTACTCCTCACCCGTGGCCGTAATGTTACTTTTTCTTCCCAGAATGCACCAGAAAATCACGCATTCCCCATTTTAAACTTTTGTATTTATGAAATAATATTTACCGGAGCGCTCCTCTGAAAACCACACTAAAATGATTTTCATTGTCAAAAAAGCTAAAATAATAATAAATAAATAAATAAAAAAGAAAAGAAATCACCTTTTTATCACTCCCCCTCCCCCTCTTGAAATTCGACTCCAGGAGGAGAAATATTCGTAAAATGAAAGAGAGGTTCGAAAAAATTCCGATGACATGACGGGTCCAAAAAAGAGGTTGAAATTTACATGTAACCTGTGGGTTCACTCATTTTTCCCTGAACACACCTAAAAATGACGTACCTAATGACACACCTAAAAATGACCACTTTAAAATCTTTATAATTAATAAGTTATATTTACCGAAGAGTTTCATAAAAGAAACCTCCACATCTAAAATGATATTTACTGTCGAAATAGTAACAGTTTAAAAAATTCACCCTATTATCGGTTCTCCCCCCCCCCCCTTCCTCCTGAAATTCAACTCCAGGAGGAGAAAGATTCGTAAAATGAAAGGAAGGTGCCAAAACATTCCGATGATGTACATATAACATGACGGGTTAAAAAAAAAAAAAAAAAGGTTTGAAATTTACATGTCACCCGTGGATTCACTTATTTTTCCTAGACTACACCTAAAAATGATGCAGCCCGCACTTTAAAATCTTTATATTTAATAAATAATATTTACCGGAGAGTTCCATAAAAAAAATCCACACCAAAAATGACATTTATTTTCGAAATAGCTAAGATTTGAAAAATTCTCCCCCTCATCGCTTCCCCCCTACCCCCCTACCCCTCCCCTACTCTACCCCTTCCCTCCTCCCGCCCCTTAAAATTCAACTCCAAAAGTAGAAAGATTCATAATATGAAAGAATGATTAAAAGAGCTTTCGTATATGCCTCTCATTTCAGCAAATTTCGATAAAGTCAGGCATAACGAGAAAATCATTTCATCGCGATGAAAACTAACCTCGATTGAAATAGGTTTATCGAAGAACATGTAACTTCCAGATGAAATTTAACCTTGATAAAAGCGGCAGTCCGAGAATCTTGTGGTTTGCCGATGAATGCCTTTTTCGATAAGGATGATTTTCGTTCTCGCTGAGACTAGAGATGACGAGCTTTATCGAGGCGTTTTGTTGATGAAGCTTTGTGAAATGAAAGTTTTATCGAAAAACGAAGTACAGAAAGGAGCATGAGAATATGACAGTAACTTGTGAAATGAAGACCTAATTTTCAAAGTTTCTGGTATTTTGGTCTTACCATGCTGTCACGTGCGTGGTACCCCCAAATAAATATTATTTATTTAAAAAAAAAAAAATTCAGAGAGGGGGTTGGAGAGGGAACGAACATATGTTTAAAACTGTAGCGATTTCTACAATACCTGTATCAATTTAAGTATGGTTTTTTTTTCATCGAATCATTCGGTAAATATTATTTATCAAATGTAAAAAAATTTAAATGTCTGCTGCAGGAAATTGGGGGCGAAAGGGTTGGACTGACGGGGGGCAGGGGAGGGGGACAATTTTCACTTTATAAACCCGTCATATTGTATATCATCTTGAAGATATCGAATTACTCTTTCATACTATGATGCTTTTTTAACCCCCCCCCTTTCCGAATTTGGTTCCCACGGCGGGAGGGGGGGGAGGGTTGGCATTTTTCGAAGCTTTTTGTGTTTTTATCATTTTAGATCGAATTTTTTAATTGAAAACGTCCTTAGGCGTATTGGAAATTTTTTGAGATGGAAAAAAAACCATTGAACTAGCCACATTGTTACTGTAACCTAGGCACATTGTTTAAAAGTTCCCTCTTTGAGGACCTCTTCCAAAGGTGAGGGGCTTGATCCCCCCCCCCCAACATACACTTTAAAATATTGCTCATTTTTTTCTCTACCAATTTTAACTTAAAAGTTTAAGCTATATGGCACAAGCGGGGCTATTGACTCGCCCCCCCCCTGTTGGTTATTCACCAACATAATTTTGCTCATTTCTTCACTTCATTTCAATTTTTAAAAGGCTATAACTTTGCTTGTATGGGAGCTACAGCGGCGAGAAAAATTATAGCATAGCTAATTTTTCGTCGCCGCTCTTTTTGCAGTTTTACGGTTTTCCCCATAGCACCAGGTTTTTTTTGGGGGGAGGGGGCCAGGGGGGGGGGCATTTTTCATTTTTGATGTAATATGTTCATTGAAAGCTTATGCTTCATACATTACCAATTTAGCATAGAAAAGTTTCTCCCGTCATTCTGGGTCACGTTACGGACCCATAATGGGTTGAAATTTAAATTTCTCAAACTTCTTCGAAGTTTTCGCTAAATCATCCTCTGGAAAACATCGTGCCAATGTGGTGCGTGTATGACATCTGTATCATATAAATATTGTTCATCACTGCTGGGATTCTGGCCTCCTCTCGCGTATAGGCGTTAATTTACCGCGGTTACTTGGTCCTTGTATTTCCTGCACAATAAAATATTTCCTGACGATTAAAAAAATACACACGTCATTGTTCAAGTTTTGACTTCTGTCGGCAGTTCCAAAATGTTTTTTTTTCTGTTTTTTTTTTTTTTTTTTTTTTTTTTTTTTTTTTTTTTTTTACATATTTTGCAATAAATAATATTTATAATATACATGGAATTTAGAAAAGCAGGAAGTGTTTGTTTGGCATGTGACCACTTATTGATCTTATGCACTTCGATTTTATATATTCCCACCCCCCACTCCGTTACCTTGGGGGGGGGGGGGGAGTTTTCAAAATTTAACGTTCAGTTCGAGATTACGTTCGGTTGTTCGTTCAATTCGGGATTTTTTTTGTTGTTGTTGTTTACAAGATTTTGCTGTGCGTGCACACTGCGTTTGGTATATGATGCCTTATACAGCGAGGACCCAGTTCGAGATTTCATATTATAAGATTACGTATAAGTTAGAGACACCAATGAAAGGAGGGGCTCACTAGCAAGTGAATCCGTCGTGTCTTTATTAACACCGACTCATTCACCTGTAGTAGACTCTTGATAAAATTGAATCCTGTATGGTATAAAAGCAATTGCAAACTGGAGTCATCGAGAAAAATTTTACACAATCGAAAGTTATCGAGATGTTTATACAATCGAGAAAATCGAGAAAAACTTCTCGTTATCGCCCATCACTATTATTAATCAAACAAAACCTGTATTATATTACATGATATGTTTTCCTTTTCTTTAAGATGTGATTGTTGAAGAAAAACTTTATTTTTCTAAGTACCTTATAATATTCTTACTTTTAACACTTCCAAGTATAGTTAAATTAAAATATCATTTGCATTATTTATTTGTACAACGTTCATTAACAATTAATGTTCATACCAGAATTTTTAATTTTCTTTTCCCATTTTTTAAAGATTGATTTTAGTAAAATTAATTAATTTTTAAATTAAAAATACTGGTAGGAATAATCATTTTGAGCACATTATACGTCATGTCGTCACATACTCTCAATACTCGTCGCGATACGTAGATGATGGTATTTAAGGAACAAATGTTTAAAGATAATGAAGATATTTAAGGATCGCTGTATTGGCTTAAAAAATAAATAAAAATCATGAATTTCAAACGTTTCAGTTTCAAATTAAAGTTATAAAGGAAATGAGTGAAAGGGTTATATTATTAAATATATTTTAAATTATTGTAATGAAGCGATGCGCCAAATTAGCATAAAAATACCCAGTATTGATGATTATGCACAGATGTCATATACACCACATTGGTGTGATTTTTTATGCCAATTTGGCGAAAATTTTGTTTTTAATACCAGTTACATATATATTTTTTTAACTATTCTTTTTCTATTATTTTAAATAGGAAATAATAATAAATAAAAAAAATTAATAATAATTATAATACAAAACAATTTATAGCATTTTAAAAAATATAAAAGAAAACAAACAGTTTATTAAAGAATAAATAGCAAATGTCGGATTATCATGTGAGGCATATATTTGTCTTTTTGTTGGAATTGCGCCAGTGCGGTGCTTGTAGGACATCTGAGTCTATTTTCTAGCAGAATCTTTTAATTTAACAAAAAATCGAGCAATTAAAATAAATTATGAATAAAAACAATATGATTTAATGCTTGGTATGCATTTAAGAGAGACCAAACTGGTCGCCAAGGACGGCTAGTAATAATTATATTTTAACAACTTTCTGATTTTTTAAATGTAATAATCACAGAACGTTAGTACAGAACTCCACGAACATTCATCGTGAAAAGCATCTTTTATTACCGTTCTTTCACAACAGAAATTTTTGGCTAATTGACTATAGAAAATATCTAGATTAAATAAAGCCGAAGATACAATAAAAAATAACTGGTGGGAAGAATAAATGAATGAAAATTCTGATCAACTTATGCGTTAAGTATGTGCGACGCTCGTCCCGTAGGTGTTAATGCTTTTAGGATCTGGCTTTAATGGTGGAGTTTTCCGGTACAATACTTTTCGTCATATGTCTCGCATTATTCTGTAGTGGCTTAAAGAACATACTTTTGAGTATCAGCTGATGTTTTTTAGCTTCGAATTCGCCAAATAATGTAAACGCTTCTAACTCGCCAAATAATATAAGCGCTTCTAAATCGCAATACTTAAAATGCCTTGATTAAGTAGGGCAAAACTTACAATAAAAATAACTGATAGAAATAATCAAAGGCTCTGATCACCTTATGCGCTGTGTATACGCAACGCTCTTCCTGAAGGGGTTAATGCTTTTAGGATCTGGCTTTAATGGTGGAGTTTTCCGGTAGAACCCTTTTCGTCCCATGTCTCGCATTATTCTTCAGTGGTTTAAAGAACATACTTTTGAGGAAGCAGGACGTTTCGGTCCCGCCATTTCGGTCCTGCCATTTCGGTCCCGCCGTTTCGGTCCCGAGACATTTCGGTCCCGAGACACTTCGGTCCCGAGCCATTTCGGTCCCAAGACATTTCGGTCCCTAGCCGTTTCGGTCTCAAGACATTTCGGTCCCAAGACATTTCGGTCCCAAGTAGCGTTGCAAAGGTTAGAAAAAATCCGGTTTAAACCCGGGAATAAACCGGGTTTTTAGGAATAAACTTGGAAAAAACCCGGGATTTTTTGGAATAATTCGGTTTTTTGGGAATAAACCTGGGAATAAACCTGGTCTATTGGAAATAAACCCGGGAATAAACCGACTTTTTGCAACTCTAGTCCCAAGACATTTCGGTCCCTTCTCCTGCAAACTGAAATTTTGTGAAATAAGACATAATTTTACAGGGAACATTGCAGAGTTTTTAAACTGAAGGCCATAAAATTTTAGTATAATGTGATTATAATTGACCTAAAATCGTACACACGTATAACTCTTTCCCAAAATATTATAATTCGCACAAACTTTGTATGGTAAACCTAATCATAATTGGTAATCCTAATGATAATTAGTAATTCTAATTCTCAAAACAGTTAGTAATTTTAATATAAAAATCAAATTAATATTTAATTAAATATATTTATTTATTAATAACATTATTAATTTACCTATTGAATTTTGCTTTAAAATAAACTCACTCAATACATAATCCATTTTATATAAAATACATCATTATAGTTCCTAGTAGTTCTAAACTGCAATTTATCTTTTACTTGTTCATTTATTGTATATTTAAAATTACAGAATTTTAAAACAATTAGTATAGTTAAAAATAAAATATAATGAGAATTATTAAATAAATAAAACTAAATTAAGAATTTTTTTTCCCGAGAAAGTAGGAGCGAAAAGGTAATACAAATAAACAAATAAATACATAAATAAATAAAAGCTTAGTTTTGTCACTTAAAAATTGAAAATAAAATTATTTAAAATATTATTATATTAAATTTTAATATAGTTTATTAAATTATATATTATATTTTATATATAATATTTATATTATTATACTTTAAAATATTATTATATTAATTTTATGTAAAAAAAATAACAATAATCATCTTATTAGAATGAAATAGGCCCAGTTTCAACAAAATTGACTCACAAAAATTGTCTTCATGACGTGAGAAGACTTTTAAAAAATGCAATCAATCAATACTATTATTATTATTAAAATAAAAAAAAGTGGCGGAGGTAAATTTTTAAAAACAATTTTTTTTTCATAGCATGCCTAGTTTCGAAATCACTATTGCTTTTGTAATGTTAATAATGGAAAGTAACTTATGAAAAAAAATTTATAAGATGCAACTTTGTATTATAAAAATAATAAGAAAAATAAAAAAGTTGTTCTTCAATAAATATATCTCATTTCTGAATTATCAGAGGAGAGGGTGTAGATGGGTGATTTGAGGAAATATGTATTATAACTTATAACTGTCTAATTGAATTATTAAAGACATTTATTATTAAACTAATTGGAAGAAAAAAAATTAAGTACAGTTTTTTTATTATTTAATTAATGCTAATTTAAAGGTTCTAAAAAATGTACGTAAACAGCCAAAAAGTATTTATGTCAGATTATATAAAATACTTTTTAGTTTATAGTAGTTTATAGAAGTTTATATAAAATACTGATACTAATAATTAATAACAAAATTTATGATATTTATTCTGATTAATAAAAATACTTCTAAAAGCAAAAGGCTATATCCCCTAAACTCATATCACATTGTTTAATCAAACAAAATTTTCAGCTCGCTATGATTTCATTATCACGAGTTATACAAGTTTAAATTTATCGGACTTTTTATAAAACTTGAGGGGGGGGAGAGAGGGGGAGAAATAAAAAAAATTAAAAAAGGCCCGAATAATGTTGAACTTATACCATTTGGCAGGCCCGCAACAATTAGAATCCGACTTATAAGGTAGCGAGCAAAGAAATAACAAGGGACCAAAGTTGCTGGGGACCGAAATGGCCACTAACCGAATTGTCTCGGGACCGAATAGTCTCGGGACCGAAATATCTCGGGACCGAAATGGCCAGGGACCGAAATGTCTCGGGACCGAAATGGCCAGGGACCGAAATGTCTCGGGACCGAAATGGCCAGGGACCGAATTGTCTCGGGACCGAAACGGCGGGACCGAAATGGCGGGACCGAAGTGGCGGGACCGAAATGTCGTGTACCCTACTTTTGAGTATCAGCTGATGTTTTTTAGCTTCTAATTCGCCAAATAACCTAAACGCTTCAAACTCACCGAATAGTGTAAGCGCTTCTAAATCACCTTACTTAAAATGCCTTGATTAAGTAAGGCAAGATTTACAATAAAAATAACTGATAGAAATAATCAAAGGCTCTGATCACCTTATGCGCTGTGTATTACGCAACGCTCTTCCCGAAGGGGTTAATACTTTTAAGATCTGGCTTTAATGGTGGAGTTTTCCGACAGAACACTTTTCGTCATATGTCTCGCATTATTCTGCAGTGGCTTAAAGAACATACTTTTGAGTATCAGCTGATGTTTTTTAGCTTCTAATTCGCCAAATAATGTAAACGATTCAAACTCACCGAATTGTGTAAGCGCTTCTAAATCACCTTACTTAAAATGCCTTGATTAAGTAAGGCATAATTTACAATAAAAAATAACTGGTAATTACCCTATGCGTTGTGTATACGTGACGTTCATCCCAAAGGCGTTAATGCTTTTAGAATCTGGCTTTAATAATGGAGTTTTTCAGTAGAGCACTTTTTGTCACATGTTTTGCATTATTCTACAGTAGTTTAGAAAACATACTTCTGAGTATCAGCTGATGTTTTTTAACTTCTAATTGCAAAATAAAGTAAACGCTTCTAAATCGCTTTACTTAAAATGCCTTGTTTAAGTATGGCAAAATTAACAATAAAAATAATTGGTGGAAATAATAAAAGATTCTGATCACCTTAATGCGTTATATATAATTTCTTCTCGTCCTGAAAGGTTTTATTTTTTAAGAATCTGCCTTTAATGGTAGAGTTTTCCACTTTTGTCAACACTTTTGTCACAAATGTCGCATTATTCGACAACAATTTAAAGAACATGTTTTTGAATTTCAGATATTGTTCGTTGGCTTCTAACTTTCCAGGTGTTTACTGTACTTTAAAACGTGTACTATAATACAGAACATTAGAATTGAACTCAATAATCCCCTTTCTTCCAATATAAGGAAATTCCTTGCTCCTTGTTTTGAAATCTAATATATCCTTCCCTCAATAACATCTACGGGTGATTCTCAAAATAGGGGACGATTTCAAAAATGAAATCTTAAAAAAATTACTGTTAGCAAAATTTCTGAAAAAAAGAGGTGATGCTAATATAGTATTAGGTATACTTTCCATGTAGTCAGCAGAGCTAAATGTTTAAAAATTAACTTAAAAAAATAATTATTATTTTTTGAGCCATGCTAATGACAAAACAAATTGCATGGAATAAATATATTATGAAATTTTTATTTTCTTGCTGTTTAAATATTTTTTTTTCTATATTTATTAGCCTTCCATTTCAGCAAATGGTTTCCATTTTTACATATATACATATAAGGAGAATAAAAACATTACCAAAGAGCAAACTTTGTTACATGAGCAACATTCTGACACTAACAATGTAAGAAGCTGTCTTAGTGATTTTCCTACAGATTTAATGCATATTTTAGTGATAATAAATGTAATACCTAAATTTATACGTAAAATTAAACTTTATAAAGGATACAATATAAGCACTGGTTACAGTTATGTACATAGGAGTCTTTAGCATGGACAGAAAAACCATGCTAATGACACTGATATCTGTCCATGCTAATGACAAATTTTAATTTAAATAAGATTATGAGCCATAATATAATCACAATGCAATAGTCCTTTCTGTGGCTTTTTAAAACACAAAAGTTCTATGCAAATAAATAAAATAAAAATTTTAACTATAAAATAAACATGATAATTATTATCCATTCTAATGACATACAATTGATTTACGCCCCTAATATTCAACTTCTATTCTTAAAATACAATACATGCTTCTATTTTCTGGATGGGATAAAATGGCTACTTGTTGCCATGGAGAAACTTTATATTTTCAAACTATTGTCATATGTGAAAATGAAAATTTGATTAATAACCAGCTGTTTTAGTATGACATTGTTTTGAAAATCGAATACGGAGGACAAACTTTAATTCTTTTTTTATGTACTATAATTTTATTTTTTAAAATAAATTTATTGGATAAATCCTCTCCTTGATTAATATTAAAAAAGAATAACATTTGTTTATTTTATAAACATGATACTAACTCTTGAAAAATGCTAGTATGCACAAGGCACAGCTGCTGTGGACATCCATGCTAATGATATTTTGAATCTTTATTCTGTTATTTTAAGGTGTTTTTAACTAAAAAGTGAGTAATTCTTGAGTGCAAATAATGAATAATATTAAGAAAAACATATCTAAATATAAAAACATGACAGAAAACCTCTCAATTTTTTTTGTATGCCGAAAGACATAAATTGTCCCCTATTTTGAGAATCACCCCTACATGAGTAACAAATTTTGATTAATAGATGCATTAGTTGAGATAAAAGCTACTATAAAAAACAAGAATAACCTAACTTTTAGGGTTCTGGAATTAATAATAATAATAACAAGTCGAAAATTGCATCTCAAGCGTAGGAAAAGTGGTGCGTTCGTACTACATCGAAGTTTTAAAAATATTCAGATCTTGGTGTAATAGTATACAAAACTTCGGATAGTGGATACTGTTTCTGATCGTTTTGTAAATGCATTGCTAATGTGTTGTGCCAGGAAAAAGATTGTGTAAAAAGTGTTATTAAAAATTACGTAGTTTTTCCAGAAATGCAATTATTAACGTTAATTTGGTAAAACTAGTCAACATACTCAGTAATTTCCTGCAATTTTTTCCTATAAAGCAAACTTAGCTTTTATTTTCTTTTTAATTTGTGTAATTTTAAAGTAACCCTTTAGAAAGTGTTTTTAAAGTGTTTTACATGTGTTGTTTCAATAGTGTTCTAAATTCTGTGGTGTTTATAATTTATTGTGAATTTGGAGACAAAGAGTTATGCAGCAGAGAATTATTGTAAAAAAATATTTTCATTTACACTATTTACAACACTATTTCAACACAATTAACAAAAATGTTTTTGAACAAATTTCTAGATAGCAACATTTTGCAACATATTAAGGACATATTTCTAGATAGCAACAACTTTTGCAATACATTAAGAACACAATCAGAACACAAAAGACATTTTTGTATATGAAGTTTTCTAATTCACAAGACATTTACGTGTTGTAAATTTGGTAACAAAAAGTGTTCTAAAATGAGTTTAATTTTATGTATTGAGAATATGCAGTACATAATCTTTCAGCTCTATTTTTTAGACGATAATTGAAAACTCAAAAATTTCAGTTATGTTCCATCTGTCCTTAAAAATATTCCAATTTGAAACTAACTCGGAAGAGGGATTATAAATATGAATAAACTTGATATAACAATTGTTTAAATAAACAATTTTGGCTGTAACTTCATTTAAAATGTCTTAAAATAGTAACTATTAACAACAATGTTTCTCTGCGAGTTACATTTATGGAACAGATTCGTAAGATTAATTAAATATATGGATTGCTTTCATTATTATGTGAAACATAAGCGTAAGTTTTAGTGTAAGAATTATTTTTGGAATAATTTAATGTAATTAACTGAAGTTTATATTAAGAATACTATTCAGGTTAGTTTGTTTGCTAAAATTGAAACAATATCCTAATATGAAAATAGTCGTAATATTTTTGCATCATTAGTGCACAAAAAGCATTCTCTTTTTTAAAAATGTTCAAATAAATCGTTTTATTAATGCAAAATGTAAAATCAAAATTGTAATACCTAAGTCTATGTAGGAATGTATAAATTGCTCTTATCTATAATATTAAACATTTAATTTTAATAGTTTACTGCTATATATAAGGGGGTTCGGCACATATTTTAAAATAATTTTTACTTATTGAGCTAAAATTTTGAAAATTTCTGTGATGGCTAATCATATCATTTTCAAACAAAATGACATGAATAAACTTCTTATATTTTTTTATTTAAAATTTAAAATTTACTTAAAAAGCGGTAATTTAAAATTGTTATAACTCGAAATATTATTTATGGAATTTTTTTTTAATCCAAATTAAACAGAAATATATAAACTTTAACTCAGACTCAGCATTTTAAAAATATAATTTAAATAAAGATTTAAAAAATTTAAAGCAAAAATACTAAAAACAATTAATGTAAGTAAAGTAAAAAAATTATTAGTAGTATTATTTTAATTTGCTGCAACGAATTCAGTTTAAAATAATTGAAAAAAAAACATGTTCCAAGTATGAACCATTTAACTTTAATGATTCTTAACTTATGACAATTTAAATAGGAGAAATAATGAAAAATCCATCCTGAAAAAAAATGCAATTTCAGAAGTCGTCTCCATAAAAACCATTCCTTTAAAAATAGAACTTGAAAACGAAGCAAAGCATAAAAAAATTATAATTCCTGTTCAAATTAAAACATGAACATGTTTAAACGTCATTATTTTTTTTTAATGCAAAATTTTTTGTGCCCCGTCCCCTATTAATAGTGGAAAGTTTTTTCTGTATATGAAGTAAAATTTTCATATTAACTCTGTAATATACGCCGTATAATAAAACCTGGCGTGGGAAACAATAATTAATTACTATGAAAATTATAAAATTGCGGAATGGTCAAAATTATGTAACATGTTTAAATACTTTTACTTATTTTGCATTGTAACTCTTAGATTATTTTAATGTTTGTATCAATATATTATTTCAATTTAATAACATTTTATGCTTTAAAGAGCAATTAAAGGAAATCATAATAAGTGGAAATATTTTTAAAAGATTAATTTGATAAATAAGTAATTAATCACATTTTATAACTGGTGGAATTTTTTTATCAATTTAAATCTGGTTTTTATAGAAACAATTTTTTAATTACATGGTAATTTTTAAATTTGAAACGACAATTACTTTACATACAATTATATTGTTTATGAAACGCAGTAATTATATCAAAGATTTTTAAATTATCACCAGGGAAACGCGATTTAAAAATATTCCAATTTGTATCTCCCTTGGTAGATTGATTACAGTTCTGCTTGAATAAACAGGCTTGTCTGCAACTCAGCTTTAAGCGTCTTAAAATAGTAACTATTAACAACAATGTTTCTCTGTAATTTTAACGAACAGTTTAACAGTTATAAAATTTATTCTTTGGAATAATTAAAATTTGCGAAATGTTTTTGTTATTTTGGGAAAAGTAAAGGTATGTTTTAGTGTGAAAAGAGTTTTTCAGAATAATTTAATGTAGTTAAATCGAGTTTATTTCAAAATATAAAAGTGCATTATATTTTCCTTATTCATAACGAAAATTGTAATTAGGTGATTTTAAAAATAATTACTTTGCGTAGGATTATTAAGTTGATTTAATTGAAAGTATTGAAGTATATTATTGTTTTTTAAGAAAATCAGTAACACTGAAGTAAAGAGTAAAAGTTATAAAACATGTTGATATTTTAAAACTGAAAATAAATTAAAATTGTAGTATTGGTGATAAATTAATATTTCAGATTTATTATTGATTTTTAAGTTTTAAAAGACTTTGTTGTGAAATTTCTATCTTTCATATAATAATAAACAGCAACATGCTCTATATTACAATTATTGTAACGTCATGAATTTATACTGTCAATTGAAAGAATATTACAAACAATATATTTTTAGTACATACTTAACTGTGACAGGCTCAGCAACATTAATGATTAAGTAGAATTTTAAAGGAAGAAGTGGAGTAGCAAGCAATTAATTTAGCAACATCATGCACTATTAAAAATTTTGCTCTAGTCTGAACCAAATTTTGTTTCTCAATAGCTGCCACTGTAAGATTGTGAAATCTTGAACCAATATTTAGAGCTCATTTGCAAGCATAATTCCAATAGTTGGAACAAGGTTGAAATGAAAAGCTCCAAATGTTGGTACGAGATTTCACCATCTTATGGTGACAGCTTCTGAGCATCAAAATTTGGTTCAAACTAGAGCAAAATTTTTAACAGTGTATAACATTACGTGGTGCCTGATCATTCAGTTTATCATTTCCATATACAGTTGACTCTCGTTAATTTGAAATCGGATATTTCGAATATTCGCTTAATTCAAATTAAATATGAAGTTCCGAAATTTTCAATGACAGAATAACATTAAAAATTTTCATTAATTTGAACTCATTTTCTCTTGACTTCGTTTAATTAGAACTAACGAGAATTCCGATTTTTAATTTTTCTTTTCTTTCTCACGGATTTCAGATCATTTGAATAACCTTCTTTCTTTGATTTTTGTGAAAATTGTTCCGAACAAGTATACATATAATCCAATGCATTTGATATCCACTTTCTTAGTGCCCCGTCTATCCATCAGTGACGCTTTAAATTTTTCTTCAATTGTGCTTTTTTCTAATCTTTTAATTAGTTTACGTATTTGTACTTTCTAATTTAATATTAAGTCATATTCTAATGATAACAGATGAAATAAATTTAAAAAACACTATAACATTAATTCATTTGTAATAGTACCATATTAAGCATGTTTTCATTTAATATTTTCCATAATTCGAACTTCGGATAATTCGAACATTTCTTGTGGTTCCGACGAATTCGAATTAACGAGAGTCGACTGTAACAGATTTTGCGGCGCGGCGGTTCCAATTACTTTTTTTATCTACCTTTAGATTTTTTTTCATTAAAAAACATGGTATTTTTATCAAACGCACGTGTTTTTGTTATGACAGGGAATATAACTATGAATTCATATGAATTTATAATGGAATTTTAATTAACTTTTCAAATTTTGACAATATTTAGTTAGATTTTAGTGAAGAATTGCGTTTATGCCAAACTTTATATAACGAAATATATTTCCCCTTTTTTAGAGCAATATGTTACTAAACCAATTACCTATGCTTTAAAGCAAATAATTTGCTATACTTTTTAAATTTACTGATATATACCAAATTTTGTATACAAAACATGATTTTTTTTTAAAATATGTATTTTTCAATAAAAATAACGCTTAAATTTCTATGCATAAAGTTACAAGCTATAAACAGAAACCTTTCATAAAATTTTTATTCGATATCTAAAAAACTTCTTTTAAGATATTATGTTTTTTGTACCTGATCAAAAATGACATTTTCCAGAAAACACTAATTAAAGTTTTGATATAACAGAAAAAATATGTATAAAGTTTACAGCTATAAAACTGTCGGTCTATAAAACTGTCTGTTTTAGAATTAATAAACATGAATTTAAGTTGAGATTTTAAAAGTTTAATTCTTAACGTTTTTCATTCAATACTGAAAGGAAACACAATTTCCAATGGAATGAAGATTTCTGTTTTCACTTAGGCAATTTGGTGACTCAAATTGAGGAACTTACTCGTTTTTGTTTGTTTTCATAATAATAGAATGTGATTGTCCCTATAAAGTAAAAAAAAATAAATTGCTAATAATTGATACGCTAAACGAAAACGTGTATTAATGTTTAAATTACGCTTAGACGATAAGTATATTTTGAGTAATACTAAACAACAAAACAACCACTTAGTAGTCGGTTTTGCAACAATTAAAAATGAATTTAAGGTTAGGTTTCCAAAACTAATATCGCTCTATCCCTAATTTACTTTACGGTTTCACTTCTCGTTTTTTTAGCGAATGGCAAATTTAACTCAGAATAAAAAAACACGGTGTTAAAATTTGGTGTTAGCAATGAAAATTTTAAATATTGTTGCAGTTTTGATATGTAGATGACTCTTAAGCAAAATTTATTTGTAGTAGTACTTAGTCAATGTTATTACGAATAGATATGTACACTGTTAAAAACTTTGTGCAACTTTGAACCGAAATTTGGTGCTTAGTAGCTGCCACCATAAGATGGTGAAATCTTGTTCCAAGATTTGGAACTTCGGTTGAACCATAGTACCATTTTTTCAAATAATATGGTGTAAACTCGTTCCAAGATTTGGAGTTTCGATTGAACCATCCTATGGTGGCAGCTGGTAATAGCTGCGAGCACCAAATCTTGGTTCAAAGTAGCACGACAATTTTTAACAGTGTAGTAGTAACGTTTCTCCCCCTCTCTTCTCCTTTATTAAGTTGCAACTTCTGCTGTGAAATTTTCCATTTTTTTTTTCAAACCTTTGTAATTGAAAGCACGTGTCTAGCATATATATTTATGAAAATATGTAATTATTTCTATATTTAAGAATTACACTCTACGTATAAGATTCATATGTCTCTTACATTTCAATATAGGCTTTTAGAATTCTCATTAAAAAGGGATTAGAAAATAAATGATTCTTTTTTCAATATTTATGAAAATATATATCGAAATTAGCAAAGGTATTTCGAAATTGATAATGATGATAATTTAATTTAGAATAAGAATCTTACATTGTTAAATGTATTTTTTGCGTATCTTCGACGGATTAAAAATTCTATAGTTTTAAAGTTTTTGAAATTTCATTTATTTACATGTATGTATTGTCAATAAAGCGCCGAAAATAAATTATGAAGAACTTTCCAAAATAATATCAAATTACGGGATTTAATGTAAAAAATATTCATGAAATGAATACACAAGATTAACATCATTAATTTAAAATTTGTCATTGCAGTATTCGTGTTGAGATTTCCTGAAATTAAAATAAGAAATATAAATTAATTTAAAATCCCATTGTAATTAATTTTTTTTAAAACGTTCTTCAATAACTGTTAAAACTTACTGATACATTTACAAATATGTAAAATTTTAGAAAAATAATGCTTGTTTGAAATCTCCATAACAACTCATTTCTTTCGACTCATAATACGCGTTATTTATTTTTTAAACTAAATTAATAAGCTAATGATATAAAACTTAATTGTTTTTTTCTAAAAATAAAAGAGTTTGAATGTAGTAAGTTTGTAAGAAGTTTTTCAAATTATTTAATTAAATAAAAGTAATTTTTCTTTACATATTGAGGAATTAATTGTTCATTATCTTTTATGTTAAATGAGAAACAAATATTTTTATAATTGTGATCTGCTTTTTAAAACTTATACTTTTAGTTAAAATAGAAAATTAATTAAAATCAAACTATATTTAATAACATTTATTTATGTTAAGGTAATTGCAAATTTAAAAATATATTGTTCTCTAAATAAAACAATTTAAAATCATTTTTATTATAAAAGTCAAATTTAATTAAAATAATCATTGAAATCTAGTTACTCTAATTACTGAAACAAAACATTTTAATGAGAAGTTAATAATATTTGTGTAATCACAATTCTAATTAATTATGTGTACAGATATACAGTTCACTAATTTGTGCGAAAACTTTTCATGTATATGAATTATAATTTATTTGAGTATATACTAATTGATACCTCTTTTTTTTCTAATTTTTCTGTGGATGGAAATATATGTCAAGTTGAAAGAATGATTATATCATAGGCACAAACAGTGATTTATATATTTAACCACTACTTTTGATAATAGATTTTATTAATTAGTTAAAATAAAACGATTTTCTTTTAAACTGCAATAAACAAACAAACAAAAATAATAAAATTAAATATTTCACTAAGATAATTTTGTTTCGAAAATTGATAAATCTACATTTTGCTTTGAACACATATTTTAGGTTTTCAGTCAAGACAATCAAGCTCTTTTCTAAATAAAAAATAAAAATTAATCCTCTATGGATGTAGTTCCAGTACTGAAAAGTGTCAACCGTACACTTATCGAGGAGCATATTTTAAACTACAAACTATCTCGTTAACACATTTAAAATCTTACACAGCCTTTTGAAAGTATATGAAATACTCTAAAAAATTCTGTAATAAGCAAAGTATTTCCAAATAAACATTTAGTTTTTGTAATACGGTACTTATCACGGAAATTTTAGATCGGACGTTGACTCTTTTGTGATTCTTCCAGCGGTAAAGTTTATAGATGAAACAAAATAACTTTCATCTATATTTTTCTGATTCCGATGAATCACAGCTCTTCTACGCATAAACTTGATGTACTATCTCCCGAATTATTTCTTAATTATGTGTAGTATTAGCACTTAGCATCATTATCCACCTAGGCGTTACTATCCCAGGATACCTTACTTTTTATAATAACCACTAGAATCATTTTTTTAATGTTTAGAGACGATATTTGACACTAAAACACTTCAAATTAAACTTTAAGCATTCTACTACAATATGTCCAAACAAAACAATTCAGAAATGGATTGAAATTTTTCTTACTTTCTAATTTTTCTTTATGCCTAAATAAAAACATTTATCGCATTTTCTGTTCCACAAATCTCATTATCGATGAATCATATTTCTTAGTTGTTATCAACACAATAGATTTAATTTCTATAAACTCTTGGGGGCAAAAAACGGTTATAACCGAATATATAAATGAACAGTACTAATAAATACGGTGTATTGAATTACGATACTCAAAAAAATATATACGATTTTGCTCCAGAAATCAAACTTATTCATGTGAAAGATATATAACAGTCAATAATTCCATATTATATGTAGTATATTTATATCCATTTACTGGTATTTTCAGCATTCGTTTAATAATTTCAGCATTATTTTATTTAGTTATTATTTCTTTTTTTAATAAAAAAATTGGAAAAGGGTGGGAAATAGAACAAGCTAAATATTGCCTCGAATGCGAAAAATTAAGATTACAAGTATAAAAAAAGAATTTTTAAGGAATAAATTTTTCCACAAATATTAAATATATTTTTTTAATGAATAAATTTTTACACAATTAAAAACTAGTCAGATATGGCTATTCCAAAACTTTCTTGTATCTCACAAATGTTATTACTTCCGGGAAAATTCAACGTAACAGCTTTCCCATATCTGTAATTTACATCAAAATCTAGCAAGCAACAATTTATGTCAATTTCTGACTGAATCTGATGTGTGTTGAAATTAGTATAGGAATGTGCATTAGTTTCTGAGATAGAGCTGTTGCGGTAATCTTAAAAATGTCTGCATAACAGCACCACACGTTGGGTGATAAACCCGAAAAACTAATCAGGATCATTTTTATCAAGTTTGGTGAAAGTCAATGCATTAGTTCTTGAGAAATAGCTATATCGAAATTGTAATAACATGTAGCATAGCAGCGCCACTTGTCGAGTGATTTAGATGAAAAACTAAAAAACATTGTTCTATGTCAAGTAATAACTGAATCTGAAGTTTAATGAAAATTCGTTCATTAGTTCGTTAATTGAACTATATTCTTGAATAATGCAGTATAGTAGCACCACTTGTTGAGCGGTGTACATCAAAAACTTATCAGAATCAAATTAGATTCCGAGCTAACTGAATTCAATAGTTTATAAAAATCCGTGCATTAGTTTTTGTCATATAGCTATTATATTAATTGTGAATATTGCAGCATAGCACTGCCACCCGTTGAGATGTATATACTAATAATTAATCAGTTTCGTTTTATATCAAGGTCTAACTGAATCTAAAGTTTTATGGAATTCAATTTATTTTGCTCGTGATATTGAGTGCCACAAAATTTTTGTGACATACAGATTCACAGAGTGACAGGGTGACAAGCAAACTCAATGACAGGCATTTTCCCAAAACCAACAAATTGTGACAGGACCTTCTAATACGCATAAATCCATCGAAAACCGAAAGTAAAAAAAAATTCACTAATCCAATATTTTCTTCTTGTGAAGATAGAAGAAATTAAAAAAATTACTAACATAAAGGTATAATAACCATTTTTCATGATTTTTTGTATTTTATTTTGCAGAAACCGTCTTTTAACTCCCTACATTTACAAATGTGCTTTATGAGATTATTAGATTATGTTTTGAGGATATGTTTTTAAAAGTAAACAATTCAAGAGTACATTTTTCTATCTTTTCAAAGACTGTCATTATTTTCTAAAGAAAGAAAATGGTTTTCTTTTAAGTAAATTAAGATATGTGATTGCTTCAGTGCATTTATTTGCTTCATGAGACTTTTTTAAAATATTTTCCTCTTCATGAAATACAATTATTATTGATCTGGAAATCAATATCAAACAGAAAATATATACGAGTAACTGAATTTTTTCACCACCTTTTATCAGTTTAATGATAACAATAATAATAGTAATAGTAATGAATAAAAAGAAAAACAAATCGAACTTCGTATTTTGAAGAATTAGAACTTCTTATTCTCAATGTAATAAAAACCGATCATTCAACTCATGATTCAAAAATGTCATATAATAAAAGGAAAAAAGTGAAAGAAATAGTCCCTTTCCTATATCTGTAGATATTTTATCTACAATTAAAAATACTGTATTAGACCGAGAGGTGGCAGCTCAAACAATCACCTCACCTCAAGTTCAAGGCTGAAATCCCAGAGTTAGTGAAAACTCGATAAGCACATTAAAAACCAACCGGTCTGCCAAGACACATCTTGGTGGAAAATATCTAAAACCCTAATTTTAGCTGTTGACGCGTAAATTTACCATTGTGTTTTCCTGCTTCCAACCCTCCGTGTTTTCATATATTTGGGTGGAGAAAATCGCTATGATAAGTCTAAGTGTCATTTAATAAAACTGGGTTTTTAGGTATTTCCCACCAAGATATGACTTGGCAAACGGATTGCATTTTAATGTGAATCTAATTTTAATAATTCTGTAATTTCTGTCGTGAATTCGTTGAGGTGATTCTCTATGCTGTTGCTTCGTGTTCTATATGTAATTTCTTTTATTTCCTTCCTCCTTTTTCTCCTTCTTTATTTATTTTTTTATTATTTTTTTATTTTTTTTTAAATAACTGAAGCAAATTTAAGGCTTTCTCAACTGCTCTGTTCAATAAGCGCAAAATGTTTTGATACATTTACAAATTCATTTTTTAACAGAAAGATATAAAACTTGAAGATTTGACTGTTGAAGCGATTTGAAATTGTACTGTTTTTTCGACTTTTTGATCAATAAATTACCCATCAAATTATAAGTGTTTTTGTTCACGCGACAAGACGTTTTTCTCATTTCTTTGACTATTTTTTCTGCTTTTGTCCAGAAATTTGGTGTAAAACGAACACTTTGACACTATTTTCTGAAGTATGTATTGTGTTTGAAATAAAATTACTGCGATTAGATATTTTCTGAACTACAATATCTGCTAGTTTCATGCATTTAAATTAATTAGAACTTATGTCATAAATTTGCATTTTTTTTTATTTAAGAACACTCTTAAAGGAATTTATTTCTATATTATTCAGTGTTAGGCCAAATATAATTATTTGGTAAATTGCTAACAATCTGGTGTTTTGGAGAGATTGAAATCTTATAAAATTTCTAAATGTACATAGAAATATCATAATAATAAATTTGTGAACCAAAAGAGATAAGAAATATTTGCAGTGCATTGAATTAGTGTATTTTATATGATTTCACAATAATATTATTTTATATCATTCTCGTGAAACTTTTTTTATATTCAATATGTCACAAAATAACGTGATTTGATGCTTTTTTATTTTAAATTCAACTAATTAAAATATAAGTTCCGATTACACATTAAAACTATTCATTTTGAAAACAATTTAAGTACAAAAAAAATCAGTTATAATCAACAATTGTTCTATATCGAATCCGTTGTAATAAAATTCACAATACAACTCATTATTTTGAATAAGCTCTTAAAAAGAAATAATAACACAAAATGCAAAAATATATTTCCTTAACACTTTCGAGGTCCGATTTTTTTTCTATTTTTAGAAAAAAATTCTTTTACGTTAATACCATTAACACTAGCTATTCAAATAGATTAATTAGTGTTTAACGAATATTTCATTGTCTGAAACATACCGAATGTTGTTGGGTTGCGTATAATTCAACTAATATTCATCTGACAACCCCTAGTAGCAAACCAATATTGGTTCAACGTTGTGCCAATATTTCATTTATTGGAAATATTGCAAATAAAACGTCAATATTGCTCCCATATTAGGATGTTTACATTTTGCCCTTTGTTAGCCAATATTTGCAGCCAATATTGGGTTTCATTAGAAATATTGCCAATAAAACGCCAATATTGTACAAATGTTGACGTTACATTGGAAATATTTTCAATGAAATCCCAATATTTAACCAATATTGGCGTTTTATAGGCTATATTTCCAATGAAACCCCAATATTGGCATAATATTGGCTGCAAATATTCGCTAAATAAAGGCAAAATGCAAACACCCCAATATTGGAGCAATATTTCATTCCAATATTGCGCCAATGTGCCAATATTGCTCCAAGCTATAGCCAACATTGGCCCAATATTGTGTAGGCTAAGGATAAATTTTTGGAGATTTTAGAAAATATTGCACTTATATATCTTAATATTTCATACATATATTATTGTATTCTAGTATTATTCATATCTTAATATAAAAATTTTAACTTCCAGCAGTGCGTATTGAACTAACAGCCTTCTAATTTACCAGCGAGATACCATCTCCAAACTAACATGTGTACAGAAAAAAACGTTGAAATTAAAGTTCTCTTTTAAAACTTAAATCGCAAATATGAACGGATAACATTGAAAAAAAAAAATAAGTTTGAATAAAGTAATAGACTTTTTCAAAATTTTATGATTTGTTGTGAACATGAGGCATTCAGCTCCTAAGTACACAAAATCTGAAGTCTGACTTATTTCTGTGACAGACGGATAGGCATAGGACAGAGACGAATAATGTTTCATAAAATGAACGAAACCTTAAATAGAAAGCAATGAGAGGTTTCATCCATTAACCCTGAGGGGTTTTTAAAAAAGGTGCTGTACACTGTAAAAAAAAAATCTGTAAGCATACAAAATTATTTTTTGTAAAGCCACAGAAATCTGCAAGTTTACTAAAATTGTATCTGTAACTGGGGTATTATATTTACCAGCGCATAATACAAATACATGAAATATCTTAGTTTCACCTGTCAGCCAATCAGAAAGGGCTTCAGTAGTGAAGTGATCATTGTTTACGCGGCCACAAGGGCGTAAATGTCTTCCATCTTGAATCCGTTATTGAGAAGGATTTCTAGTTAAAAAGTAAGTAAATATTTATTCTTAATGTGTTAAATTTTTTTTAACCTCTTCAGTCTTGACTTCGCCCCCAGGAGACACTTATGAACACTCTTTAAATTTTTTTAAATGCTTCTAGAATTGTTAAGATTACTTTTAGACCTCTTTTAATGAATGCGTGCATATTATAAGCATCGATAACTCTGATAAGGCTATTTGAATTTTTGTTATAATGTAGCATGATCTAGCAAGTAAATCTTTCTATTATTTCCTGTTAATTACATATATTATTGTCAGATAACTATTCTTTACGTAGGTATTTATTACAAATGCGAAATTTCTAATGTTTAATGTAACAAATAAAATTCCCTTCTATTTTTCTCAAATTTCCCTTCTGCTTTTTTGCCTCCTTCTCCAAAGTACAAAAGATTAAAGTGTTTCAAACTTATTTCTACTCTTTTTGTTACTTTATAGTGAATAATCAATCCTAAATTTCATTAGCAATTGATTACATCACTTTCATTTCGTTAAAAATTTCAGCTGAATTTCACCCTCAAAATATTCGGTTCCGAATTTTGTCAATCCCACACATTAACAGCACTTAAAGTTAAAAAAAATCTGTAAAACTTTTTAATTTAAAATAAATAAAATCTGCTCTATGTATTATTTTATTTTCACAATCAATTGCCAAATAAGATTTTTCTTACCTCTCGAAATTTTCATTTTCCTTTTGCTCCCTCATCCCTTCATTTTGCGCTCTATGCTATATATTCTATGCGCTCCTTATAAAAAAAGCATAGAATTTTAAACACTTTGAATTTCTTTAGAGCCCGGTGATGGGGGAGGCGAAATCTGAATTAATTAGAGGAAAGTTGAAAATTTTTAAATCCTTGTAGGTCTAGAATGAATATACTAAGTTTTTCCGTTTCTTACTAGGTTAGAACAGTAGTAACTTACAGTAGTAACTTACTAGGTTAGGTCTATACACAAAATGTGTATAGATTTATAATCGAAAAGAACACTTTTATTAATTACCTTAAAAATATCTATAAAAACTATTTTTATCAAAAGTATTGTCAATTCATTATTTTTGATATTTGAAATATGTGTACTTAGAGTTATCTATTGTGTATATATTAACCCTTTCAGTACCAAAACTTTAAAAATGAAATAAAAATTATGAAGTTTTTACATATTGTTAACAAAGGTCCTAATAAGCTAAAAACCACCTAGAAAAAAATTCATGACCATAATTTTTTTAATTAGAGAATGTCCTTGATCGAGGACATTTGTATTCAATGGGTGTAGGGTAGACTATAATGAAAAGACACTGTTGATGGAAAAACAAATTTTATTTTATTGTTACAAAATACTGTTTTAGAATAATACTGTTACGAAATACTGTTTAAATTTCAAATGCTGTGATAACTATGTGTTTAAGTGGAATTCTTTGAAACAATTGCGTTTTTTACTCAACATAGATGAATTTGGCATTTTTCACACCTAAAATGTGGTTTCCCCTTGCACTGTTTTCTTTTATAGCGACCTACTTCCTTGCAGCTTTTATGGATAGGGATATGATCTACTGCATCGAGTTGTATTGCCTTATATAGTCTTACTTCTGTGCTTTTGCGCGAAATATCGTGTTGGGAATTTTCTGGCATCCATAATTTCTGTTTTTGGAATTTTACATTGAGTAGCATCTCTTTTTATATTCAAGCCAACTATTACATATAGCCAGGTCTACTGCATGAAATATGAAGCGAAGTGTCCATTTTTTTGATCCAATAAAAATTCTGTATAGGCCAATTAGAAAATCCATCTTATCAACTCCTCCCATTGGTTCATTATATTTCTTCATAACTTTTGGTCGAATCACATCAATGTATTGCTTAGAATTTTTGCACCATCATTTAGCAATATCAGTGTTGCCTTTACCCAGAAAGTTACTTGCAATATACACACTTTTGTTAACATACATCTAACAAGTACAATATCGTTGTCCTTACTATGTAGCTCTTCTATAAAACCCCTTTCATTTTTTTGCTGCTTTCTCCGGAATGAAAGGTGGATTTCCAAATCTATTCACTCTTGCTGTATAAGCTGCTAACATTTTATGACTTTTCAAAATCTGCAACAAAGCATAAGATGAAAAATAATTATCAAAATATAACGGTGATTATTCTCTTACTCAAATGCATAACAACTGCTGCTGCCTCACCAAATCTGCTTTGTAGATTTTTATTTATTTCTGTGATTGTTCCCTGATATAATATAAAATCATACACAATTCCACTTTTCCCACACAAAAGAAATAATTTAACTTCCCATTTGCTTCGTTTGTTTTTGGTGTATTGTTTTACTTTTAGATGTCCCTGGACACATCTGCTCATCAACACATAACTTTTCTTCTATTTTCAAGTGCTTCTTTGAATCTCTACTTTGAACAGCATCAAAAAGTGGCCTAACTTTATAAAAGACATCAGTATTGTCTGAATTATTCACAATATGTAAATTATATGGCAATGAAAAAAATCTACTGCAGGTCATAGAATTTTAGAAAGGGTCAATACCCAGGGTTTTATTCCAGTAGAACTCTTGCAAATTTCATTGCCCCCATAGATACATGAACAATATACAATAAAAACTAAATGAAAGCAAACAATAGCATAAAGTTACAGTATAGTGGTACACACACCGTTTGAAAACATTTGTCCATGATCATGGACGCATGTTTTTAAATAATTTTATAACAAAATTGTAAATACTTAGAACTTTCAAAATAAGCTTAAATTAAAGTTTCTAGTTTCCGTAATAAAATAATAAATATATTTAGCTACTGCTTATATAAAATTATATCAAAATACTATGATTCTTAAAAGGCTTACCGGGACAAAAGCTCGTGTTTCTATCCATCTTGATACAAATATTCCTAGGTGCTGCCATGTACTAGTTTGATTTCTAAATATTTGTACTTTTAGTAGGGAAATGATTAAAAATACAGACAAAAATTGTAAAATTACTTTAAATTAAATTAGAATTGATAAAAAAAAATTCTAAAAAGTATGTCCTTGATCATGGACACCAGTAGCGAAAGGGTTAAGTGGATATCTATTAGAATTAAGGAAATTGAAAAAAAAACTGCGAGAATTTGGGGGGGGGGGGACAAATGAGTGTGTAGAAGCCTTTTCGCTAGAGGAAATTTAAAGTCAATAGCATGGTTCTAAACTTCGATATTTTACATAAAGGACAAAAATGGTTTTTTAAAAAAGGATTTTCGATTAGTACGAACATCTTACATTAATCTTTGATCTCACAGACCGCTTCTCCCCCCCCCCTATTTTTACACTTTAACTACACACACTACCGAAGTTTTCATTCATTTGAAACTTTTGTACTATCATCAGAGACTTCTGAATAGGTGAATTTTAATTATAAGAAACTTATACAAAACGTTTAGCACAAAAAATCCATCCTATGAGTTAATCGGGCCTTTTATTCATCTTTCGGTAGAGACTGCTTCATAGTAGTTATATGATAATTTCTGTCAGGTTAAATTTATAAAAGTATAAAGTCTTCGGAATAATAAAATATTGCAGTCTTAACATAAAAATTTTTTTTTATTTTTTACACTATGGTTTAAGATTAGCGGTATCAGTTGCGACATGTAAAACATCCATCATTCATGCACCTCTTTAACGATAACTACAAAATTATAATTCTCAAAATTCATAAAATAAAGCCCTAGCATAGTTACATAAACATCGCGAAGGCTTAAACAATGCACAACCACAACAAACTTAAAACATGTAAAACAAATGGAGGCTGGGCAGATTGATAACTTGGTCTCTCCTTGAATCAATATTCTGTTAGCGATTAAGGAAAAATTTTGAAATAGAATACGACAAAATATACTCGTTTTATTTTTAATTTCAAATTATAAAACATTTGTCTTGACAATGTTTTCGATAGAATCAGTTCTTTTGAGATATTGCTCAGATAAATAAAAAAAGTGGTTTTTCGACTATAAATGCGTACTTTTTTATAAAGTTGACCACAAACAAGGGGGGGGGGGGAAGGGACTCAGTACTTTCATTCTAGATCTAAACTGAAGGGTTTTTAACAATTTAGTTTTCTCCTAATTAATTTTGAGTGATACCTCTGATTTATTTAGACATTAATGTTCAAAAAAAAATTTAAGTGTAGATGCTCATTTTACTCAGAATTTTAAGCCATACATCATTTGTTTTAACAATGTTTTTGACAATTGTTTTGAGATATTATTATGGCATTAAAAAGGGGGGTTTTATTTTATTTATTTTTATTGTAAATCTATATATATTTTCTAATGCTTGTCTTGTACGAGAAAGAAAACTTAATATATTCATTGTAGACATAAACTGATAAGATTAAACCATTTTACTGTTTCCCTCTAATAACGAATTCTACCAGCTAACCACTGGGCTATTAGTATTTTACTTATTTGTAAATTTTTAGTAATGTAAGTCGGTCATCTAATAAATCTCGCTCTTCTAAAAAAAATTGCTTATATTTTTGGCCCTTTAATATATAAAGTTTAAAACTTTAAAAATCCTTTGCTTTTTAAAAACCTTTTCCTGATCTATTTGTGACTTTTATTGTAACAAATAATAAACAATCAAAAAGTCTTAACTTGTTTACTTTTCATTTTTTGCGTATTTGTAAAACCTTAATAAGGTAAATTATAAGTCGTTTCATAAGCCCTTCCCCCTTCAATAATTAATAAAGTATGATTATTTTTGTCTCCTATTTCTACTCATAAAATTTAAATTTTTAAAATGCCTTCATATTTTTTCACCTGTATTTATTACTTTATTATAACAGCAGTTAACTTCCTGAAAACGCCCCTCAACCCAAGATTTTTATACTTAGTACATCTTTTATATTTTGATAATTTGAAAGATTTAAGCGCGTAGCTCAATTAAATATCTGATAAATTTGTGTTTTAGATATATTATTTATTTTTAGAGGACGTTTTATCTTTTTTTTTTTTTTTTTTTTTTTTTTTTTGGAATATTAACTGTAAGAAAATGATGATGAAGCCTTTTTTTTAAGAGCAAGATATAACATGAAATATTTTTTTTATTCATCTCTTCAAGTTTTTCTTCAAATCATGTACGATCAGTGAACTCAAATGTACTTTGCAAATAAATTCCATTAAGGATGTAAAAGGGGGGGGGGGGGAGTTAGAAGAGAAAAATCACAACTTCCTCAATTCTCAAGATATCGCATGCAATTATTTTTATTTATTTATTTATTTATTGCACAGAAGTTTATTATCTAAAACTTTTATATTTACAAGTTTTAATAGAATCAACTTATACTGAAAAAAAAAAAAAAAAAAAAAAAAAAGACGATAACTGAAAAAGGGGGGGGGGAGGAAATATCCATACTTCGTCAATTCTTAATATATGAAATCCAATTAAATTTATTTTACATATTCTCAATAATATCTACATTTTTTATACTGACGAGTTTTAGGACCAATTCTTACAGTAAAAATAAAATTAACAAAAATATGAGTAATAATGAAAAAAGAATCTCAAATCCAAACTGCTTATATTCTGACTAGTTTTAAATTCATTTTTGATTTTAAACGCATCCAAATGATAAGCTCTCTTATTTAGGAACTGCATAATGTGCCACGTTGGTCAATTTTTTGATAAAGATAGAATATATATATTTTTTTAAATGCTGTGAAATTGGGCATTTATAACTGCATTTCTCATGATTGAAAAATTGTGTATTCAAATAACAAACTCCTTATTTTCTGACTTGTTTTTATATTAATTTTTGCTCTCTAATGTGTGCAATTTTCATTTTCTTTTATTTATAATGTACCGTATTGGCCAAATTTTAGATAAAGGCAGAATATGTTCTTAAAAATTTAGTTAAATTAGGTATTTGGAAGCGAATTTCCGAAATGCAGGAGGAATCGATCATGTACTTAAATATGAAATGCTTATTTTCTGGCTGTTTTTAAATTCATTTTTTGCTTTCAGGCTCATCAATTTGGCAGGTTATCTTATTTATAAACTATATAATGTGTTGTGCTGGTCATTTTTTTTTGTAAAGATAGAATATATATATTTTTAAATGTTGTCATAGGGGACATTTTGAACAGTTTCCCAAAGCGATCATTCTGAAAATGAAAAATGTGACTGAGAAATTAAAGTTTATAGATTAAATTCTAATTAATAGAATGAAATTAAAAGCACCAGATCGCTTATAAATACTTTTAAAAGTCACATAAGCAGCTTTTACATTTTTTTTAAATATGCCTAAAACAATTTTAGAAAATTTTGAGTGATTGGGCGCGGAAAATACATATTTTTTTAATATTGACTTAAGATGGTTCTCATAAAATTAGCTCTTGCAGAAAAATGAAAATAAAATTTTTTTCAAAAGCGTCCAGATAAAATTGATAAACTGGGCTTATCGCAAATCATATTTTGAGTTTTTGTTGGTGAAATTACCCTTAATATCGAAATGTAACTGCGCCTGTAGGCCGAGCCGACAGATTTTTTTTTTTTTACTTGCAAAATAAGAAGTTTTATTTCTGCTACTATTTAATTACAAAACAAAATACTCTTATAAATATAAATTACCAAAAGTTGTATGTAATTAAAAAATAATTATTTGAGTAGAGATACAATTTGGGAACGATAGAACATGTCCCAATCTTTCTTGAATCATTGTGTCCCATTCCTCCCTTGGAGCAGCATTAAAAAAAATAAATATCCAAAAAAAACATTGCCTTTTAGATTTAACTTAACTGTTCATTTATAAAAAGTATATTGCTGGGCTTATAAAGTGTTAAAATCAATTAAATTATCAACAAAAAATGAGATGGAAAATTTACAATAAAAATCTGAATAGTTACTTACTTTTCCTATTGTGAAATGGACTTTTTAAGTGACAAACTCATAATTACTTGCAACTCCAAATATTTATAACAATAAGTATAATACATTGATTATTTCATCTGGTTGAAATTTCATAAATAAAAAATAAAGCATATTTTAAGAATTATTGTAAATGTCCGATCCCTCCCAGTGTTCCACTCTTCCTTAATCACCCCATCATTTTTAATCAATATGTATGTAATGTGAAACCTCATTAAAATACGCAGATGAAAAAGAAAAAGTGACTTCGGACAATGAATTTTTTAAACGATATTTTTTTGTATTTTTACTTTCTCAATCTTTAAAAGAAGTATTAGATTCGTAAAACGTTTAGACAGATTTACACGCTTTAGGGGGCAGAGACCCCGATTTTTCAAAATGTGAATCTGTGATTTTATTTGTATATGACACGCATTTTCTAGATACTCTATCTCAAGAACCAATGCACAGAATTTAATATTTTAAATATATAGGTTTAATAGAGAAATTATGTTCAATCAGTCACTGATATAAATTAGTGATGGGTAGTTTTCGATGTAAATTCCAGTTCTCGACGGAGTTACATTTTGAGTCAGATATACCAAAACCATGTTTTTACAAAATGTCTGTCTGTAACTTTGTCTGTGTGTTTGTATGTTATGGGACACAAATTTTAAGTTGCACTCCATCTCGAGAACTAATGCACTCCACATAATAAAAGTTCATATTTAGTTAATTCGTAATGTAAATTTATGCCGATTAACTTTTTGTTTAAATTGCTCAACATACGGTGTTCCTTCGCTATTTTCTCAGATTTCTGCAATAACTCTATCTTAATACTTAATAATCGGATTTTCATCAAACTTGAGATTCAGTTAGATATTGTCCTGTTACATATTCGGTTCCGGCCCAACTCACCAAACAAGAGGCGCATTTTGCAAAATTTAGGTGATTTTAGCGATGTTCATACCTCAAAAAATAATGCACAACATTTTGTATCCTTAGAAATCCCAAGATGGGCATATATTTTTCGTATTGGGAAGGCATATTTTAAAGTATTAACATGTATACAGATAGAAGAAAGTTTCGGCATTGCCACATTCAACTAGTTTGAAACGTTTTACAGTATTTCAAAGGGTGATTTTAATGTGTAATTTTAAGTGCTGTCGAAAAGGGGATGGGGGAGGGAACAAAGCTCTTCCAGAATTTAACATGTACTTAAAAAAATGCCATTATTCAAACTTTGAATATTTTTGCCGTTAAAAATAAAGTTTGCGTATCCTGGATAAAAAAGTGATATTTAGTAATTATTTTCAATAATTATTAATTTTTAGCAGAGGTAAACAATTTAACGATAAAAGAAATTCCTAGTTGTAATACATGTAAATATCAGGGTTATTTAATGATTTTACAATTATTATGTCAAATATTAATGTATATAATATTGTATACATCTAACTAAAGAAAGTGATCGCAATATTTGTAATTCCTATAATTAATATTAATAAAAGTTTAAAAACATTCATTATATTACAAATTAATGTTTTGGAAAAATTAAATTATTGGTTGTTATCCCGCATTTTAACTTTGCGGGAGGGGGGTAGAGGTCTGCACGATTCAGGCTGGCCGGGCCGGCGGAATCGTTTCAAATTTTCTAACGGGCCGGGCCGGCAGAATCAGAATAGTTTTCTCAACGGGCCGGGCCGTCAAAAAAATGAACGGGCCACACGGGCCGGACCGGGCCGATAAAAAAAAGTTTCGGGCCTGAAGATTTAAGCAGAAACGATAAAGTATGATCTATTTTCAACGCAAATGGTTTTAACGAGAATAAATATAAATGTGCGTCACGAGCCATACTAGTTTGACAGCATCAATATAAAAATGCAACTTGTACAGTGTGAGATCGACATCGGACAGTTAAATTGTGTGCAACCCGTTTTAATATTTTTTTAGCTGACCCATACCGGGCCGAGATCAAGCTTGCATTATTTTTCTACTTATAGACTTGCCGGACCGAAACAAGACTTAATTGTTCTCAAGATCTGTAGGGCAGACAACATAATTTGTAAAATTATTAACAGTGATAAAGAACTTACGTTAGATTAATCTTTGGATATATATACTTCTTGATGGTTTTTAAATTAATTTCTCAATAACGCGAAAGTTTGACACATTTTCAGATTAATTTTTAATTTTAAAAATATAACAGTGATAAGCCTGACTATTGAAGGAATTTGGAATCGAATAGCATTTTTCATTTTTGATGAATAAAATACTTGCATAACCTTGTTCGGATAAAATAGTTTCTCAAATGGTTGCAGGTTTTTCTCCCTTCTCATGCTATCGCTTCCGGAAAATCTATTGAAAACGTTAACTATAACAATAATTTATTTCCTTTCAGTATTCTTAAATTGCTTGTATCAAAAAATGGATAATGCCATTTGATTATGTAGTTTCTGAATAAAGATACCTGCTATGCGTTTCTGAGAAAAAAATGAATTTAGAAATGTATCAGAAAGGCGCATATTTGAATTAACGAATGAATTTGGATTTAAAATCTTTAATAAAATGACATAGAAATATTTTTATAAATCTTCTTTTATTAAACAGCCTCAAAAGTTACGATGTTTTTAACTTATTTACTTTTTTTTTATTCTAAGCCATATTAATTTTTTGATGAATCTTTATTTGATTGTTGAAAGCCTAAGAATCTTAGTAATCACTAATGTTGCTAATGTGTATTTCCTGTAAAATATACTGTAAAATCATTCCATAGATATGTATGCAGTATTCTTTAAAAAAATTTTAATTATATGAAAAAAATCTGAATTTTTTAGAAATCGTAGAAATTGAAACGGGCCGAGCCTGTTTTCACTGATTTCTGTACGGGCCGGGCCTAAAATATAAAATTTCAAACGGGCCGGATCGGGCTCGGGCCTGGAAAGTGCAGACCTCTAAGAGGGGGGGTAATTAATAAACATTTGATTTTTTAAAAACTATAGCTTTCATCAAGAAAAGATGGAAAGTCAATTTTATACTATCTGAAAGGTTTTTAATAATTTTTTTTCAATTTAAAAATAACTTAGACTTAAAAAGTGTTCGTGCATAAAGAAGCACTTAGCAATTATAAAAACTTTTAAGTACCCAAATTCACAAATAGATGGATATATCAATTTATAGTTATTTATACATATTGAAAGCTTAAGCATTTGTATTACAATGCAAATTTACTACCATTATTTATTGGAAATGAAGATGGATTGTGTCTGAGTATTAGTTATTTATCTAGACATGCCGTCACAGGAAAATTGCTCTGTGAAACGCTGAAGATTTTTTTAATCCACAACTTCAACATTGTAGATACCTTCAGGACATCATTTTTACACGTTGAACTGTTTTAGTGCTATTTATTTAGCATTTATAAAGCATATTCAAAGTTTTTAGTGTTTTGGGTGCTACCTTATGACGGATTTTTGTATTTTTATTTCATAAAACATGTCAATCCTTAAAAAAGGAAACTTTTCAGTTTCATATGGCTTTACTAATGTATTTTACATGAAAACTTATATGATATAACTTACATATAGTATATAACTTACTGTCATCATTTTAATAAATAATGACAGCAATTTACGATTTATTGATGTTCTGTCAGTAAATGAAAAACCTCAGATATGAAAACTCCTATGACTACATGAATGAATGTACCACTGACAATTACCAATCATTGATTTAAAATTACATTGCATGGTTTTTCAAATTATTTATAATTCTTATTGTTTTATTTTTCAACATTTATTCATTTAAATAAACTTTTATTTCTTTGATACCATTAAGATATTTACCGTCAAATTTTGACGGTTCAATAGAGATAATTTTGAAGTAGTTGTAAAATTCATTTATTCAATACGAAGATGAATATAGATTTTTTATTACATAATATTCATTATATATTTTTTAAATGTTACTTTACTTTTTATGTTAACAAGTAACTTTCTTCTATAGATGCGTAAGAAAACTGAAGTCCAATTTAAAAGCAGTGTGAGCTTCCCGGATGATGAAAGTTTGATAAAGTCAGACGAGGAAAAAGAACTATTATCTATAAGAAAAATCCCTCCCCATACCTCAGTCGGGCTTTCTAATATATTCTACAGCACTGAAGTTTTCAAATATTTTACCATAATATTTTATCAATCATTTTCCAATAGTATCTTAATAGGTATATAAGCTTGATTATTCAAATTTGGAGAAAACATGTTTCCAAAAATACTATTGATGAAGTATGAATTTAATAGATATTTGTATGAACTCTCGTTATGTAATATTTGTAAAATATGAGTCATATTAAAAAAATATATGTAAATTATTTTTATTGTATAGAATATAATAAATCATTATTTAGAAATAAACTTCATTCATATTTTCATTGTATTTTGTCATTTAATCACATTACATTTATTGGTTGTACAGGTATGTACATTTCATTTATAATAAAAATGACTACTCGTAATATTTTTCAAAGTATTATACCTTTCTATTTGTTTCAATTCTTATTTTAATACACTTTCTGCTTTTAGAAATTCTTATTCACGTCTGGTGATTATAACATACTGATAAGCACTAAAACGTGCGAAATAATGACTGTTGATATGTCCAATATGCAATTTTGAGTACATATGTTAAGGTGTGTATATCATCTGTCTTATATGCAACTTTTTTAATTAGAATTTCTAATTCCAGAGCTGATTCAACCACAGTTCAATCCTACTAAATTCATGAATGTTAGATCCATTCTTCTGGTTCTTTAAACCAGTTTAGAGTTTGAAAATTGTGGTTCTATGACTAATTAAATTTTCCTCTTAACTGTTTCAATTTGAAACATAACTCTCAAGAAAATGAAATACAAGTAATGTCAGGTGTATTTAATGTAGAGAGTGCAACAAATTTGTGAAGGGAAAGTCGAGGAAAGAGAGAAGAAAATAAATAAAAGGAAGAAAGTTTCTAGTGATCAGTGACAACTATACGGAATATTCGGCAGAAATAAGAGATATTAAAAAAACATATTTTCTTATATATGGCATTCATGTAAAGACGTTAATTTTATATATATTACAGATTTCACATTTTTTTCAGCCATTGAACCGCGTATTGTATAGTCTTTCAAATATATGTACCATAATACACTTGTGACTGTAATTCTTATAATCATGGAATTGTACAAAACTCCATTTAAAAAAAATCGCAAGACTACTTTTTTCCATTTCAAGTTCAGATTCATATTTACATAAGAAAAAACAATGGTGTTTCTCGTAATATGAAGGTTTTCAAATCATATATTGGATTAGATGATGCACAGTGCTTACTCATACAAATAGAATTGACTTTAAAAATTGTAAATTTAATTTGTCTCAATAATAACCATATATTTTTTTTATCATAGGCATATTTTATAAACTTACTAATGATATTTTTTTTTTACATTACTGCTTTTATTGACCCTTTTTTTAGTTTAACTGAAAACCGTAAGATCTACTTCAGCTTCTCTGCTCATTTATTGTTGTTGTTACAATGCTCATTTAATATCAAGCATGGTTTAGTACCTATATAATTATCTAAAGTGAAGCTTCAGTCAGTATTCTCATGCGTAACATACAAATATTTATGGTAATTGCTGTGATTATATTAAAACACATGTCAAGCTAATATTACTTATTTTTTAAAGAAATATATTTATACGTAAGGAAAACTCCACTGTGGATATTTAAAATTGTTAAAATTCAACTTCATATTGAAAGAATACTATAACAACAACTCCAATTAATATAAGTATTACTATACAAAAAAATTACTTAATAAAATCTTTTTGAAATACTGCTGAAAACGATTGGTAAAAGTTTTGTACAGTTAGAAATATTTTTTGGTAAGTGTAAATATTTTAGATACAATTCTAAGAAATCATAGCTCTTGCACTGTTAGAAAAAACTTTCTGGTGATAATGGAAAAACTATTTTAAATACAATATTAAATTATTTGTAATTTTTCTCACTATATCTTAATAAAGTTACATTTCTAATGATTTTTATACCGTTACAAGGTTTTTTTAGCATATTTACTAAGAATTTTTTGTGGATTTGTGAAGGACTTTATAATACATTTACTCTTATTTTTAGGAATGCGCACTCAGTATTTTATCTACTTTATCAAAATATTTAACTTTTTTAAGGGTATTCGATAAAGTACATAAAATACTTAGTGTGTATTACAAATGAAAATTAGTAAATATACTTAAAGTCCTTCACAAATCTACAAAAAATTCTTCAGCAAATATACAAAAAAATCCCTTGTAAGTGTACTAAAAATCATAAGAAAATTTACAAAATATTTTTTAGGAAACACCCTAAAAGTTTCTTTGCACGTTTACCACGTAATCCTTAGTAAGTTTACCAAGAAGTATTTAGAAAACTCCCTAAGAAATCACTAGTAAGTATACTAAACAATATTTAGTTCATTTACAAAAACTAATTTGAGAAATTCCCTTAAAAATCATAAGTAAATTTATTAAACAATCCGTAGTAATTTAACAAAGAGTTTTTTGGAAAACTCCCTACAAAATCTTTACTACGTTCACAACATAATTATTAGTAAATTTTCTCGATATTCTTTATTAAAATCCCTAAACGATCGTTAGAAACGTTACAAAACAATATTTAGTAAACTTACAGAAGTTTCTTTGGAAACCTCCCTAAGAAATCGTTAGTACGTTTACTAAGCAAAATTTAGTCACAGTTACTAAAGAAACTTTTGTTATTTTATGTGTCTTTCTTTTGTTACGGTTACATAAAAAGTACTAGGCATCCCAGTTTCCTAGAAAATTTTTAGTAACCTTACAGAATTTTTTTTACAGTGTATCATGCGAAATTTTTTTTCCGAGCACCTTCGTCGTTCCAAGCCCAAGCTCGCACTCTGATTGGTTGTTGCTCTCGGCACTGTTTTCATGTAACTTGGCGATAATCATACTTGGCGTAGCGATAGATGCTTCCGTTCGTCGAGTTTGATTTCCTTCCGAACCGAGTACAAATTAACTTTTCTCTTGCAGCATTGGATTGGATGGAACGTGTCTTACTGAAAGCTGTACTCTTTAAAAGTTTTTACACACAAGAGCACAAGACCACGAGGATAAGAATGTAGGAAGAACAAGAATTAGTAGGTTAGGTTTTAGGTTTACTCGTTCACTTACGAGCGAAGTATTTTTCGCCAAGTATGGTTATCGCCAAGTTACGTGAAAACAGTGCCGAGAGCAACAACCAATCCGTGTGCGAGCTTGGGCTTGGAGCGATGAAGGTGCTCGGAAAAAAAAAATTACGCCTGTATCATACCTTCCTTTTTGTTTTGCAAATTAGCACACTTCTTCCCCGTCTTGGAAAAAGAAAAAAAACAATTTTTTGCCTTCAGTCGGTTTGTTTGTTTGTGTTTGTTTGTGTGACGACCAAATACCAACACGAGGGCTATAGGCCCTAAAAAGGAAACGCCCCCCGTGGAAGTCCTTCTAAGGTGACTTAACCCGCACTGTAAAAAAGCTGCAGCAGTGATTCCAGACAATGTCCGTAAAAAACGAACTTTATTCCTATATCAACGGACTTTTCGATTACATTAACAGTTTTTGCCCGTATAACACAAAAAATTACGGTAGTTGATCGTTTATGAAAAAAAAGTGACATATTCCGTAAATTTACTGGATAATTTATGGTAAAGTATCGTAAATTTACAATTTTTTTACCGTGCGTATTTACGAATGGAAATCAACCATGGAAATCTCCAAATGATTAGGCCAACGGGCACGATTGAATTGAAACGCAGTATTTCCTTCCTACCAGTTTTGACGGCGGCTTCTCTTTCCCATTAGTGGGGCTGCCTCCAGTCGGAAAAAGTACTTTCAATCCTTTTTGTATTAGAAAACTTACTTGCATAATAAAAATTCACTCATCTATTATCTTTAAGAGGTGTTCTGACTGTTAAGTATTAAAGTGGTTTTAAAAATAAAAATCTTAAAAAAGCTTCTTGAAGAATCAAACCACATACTTAAGAGTTCAAATCATACAATTTTTAATCCAAAAGAATATCCTTAAGAATAAATAAAAGTATCATTTTCAAGAAGCAGCAACTTGTTTTTTTTTTAAACCTCGGAGAAATGCTAATTTAATCGGTAAAAATGTAAATTTATTTGTATGTAAACTTTATTATTTATATTTCATGTTAATATTTCAAACAAATGTTTTCATTCTGTTCAAACAATGATAAAAATAAAAACTTTAATCTTATTCTATAAGTATTTTATATCACTTGGTGAAGGGATCAATCGTATTTTTAAATTATAACCCTATTTTTAAAATATTTTTAAATTATAATACTTTACACCATATTTTAATACCTTCTTATAACGCTTCGAAAAATAAATATATTAAGACACAAGAATTTATTGCATTTTGTCGGAAATGCATGCATTTTTATATAATTACATGTGTTGTATTATGGAATTATTTTCTTTAAAATAAATTTTAAAAAAACATCTATTTTAATTTAAATGATTTTATTAAAAAATATATATATAATCGGCTTAAGAAGAAAATAATTTTGCGCTTTTAATGCAGATTAATTTAGGTAAGCTTCTGTTTTTTTAAAAGGATCCTTTATAACTAATGAGTTACATATTTATTATTAATTATTTATTCAGTTTTCATTTTAAATGTACTTAAAGCAAAGGTTAATGCGATTATGTAATTTTCATTTCTTTTCTTTTTGCTGAATTATACGGATTATGAAAACTAAATTCATTTTTCTTGTTTAATGTTTGTTTCAAAGACCCAAAGTAACTTAAAATTAATTGAATCTTAAAAAGCAATTAACATTAAATCTATTCAATTTTTGAAATGTAATGAAGGGACATTAATTAATTTCTTCAAATTTTAGCGTTTAATTAAATTTTTAAATTCAAATGTAAAAAAAAAAAAATACTTTTATATTTCATAGATCATATGTAATCGAATCCCAAAAAAGAAAGTTCTATAATTCATTTGCGCCTTTTTTTTTCAATGTGTATTCATACATAATTTTTCAAAAATTGATTTCATTTCTTTTTTTGTTATTGAATAGTTTTCTTTCTCAAGTTGGAGTCATTATAATATCATTAAGATTTTAAAGTGGCGTGACTGTCTGAAATGTTGTACATAAAAACAGCCAATAAAGCCTTTGTGCAAAAATATTAAAAGGAGAAACTAACGTTTAACGATGCATAAATAATGCGCAAAAAGCAGCAGACTGCTGTTTTAAATCCACAAGCGAAATTCTTCTTCAGTGCGATAAAAAAACAAGATACAGCGTTCTACACTGTAAAATAAAAAAATTGTAAACTTACTGAATTAATTTTTTTCTAGGAAACTGGGATTCCTAGAATTGCTTATGTAACGGCAACATGAAAAATTCATGTAATGGATTTTGTTACATGAAGCTTTGCCGTTAACGTTACATAAAAGTTCTATGAATCCAAATAACCTAGAAAAAAATGTAATAACTTTACAGATTTTTTTTTTTTTTTTTTTGTGTGTGTGTACAAAAATTAAGGCTGGATATAACAAATTATGAACACATGTCACCTTGCATTTTGTACCACTCTGCTCTTTGCTGTCTAACGCTCTGTAAAATTATCTTGCTAGTGGTTCGAAATAGTTATTTGTTGCCTTCTGTGGCATATATATGTATTTGAAAACGTTTTCTGCCTTTTAATGTATGTTCCATAATTTTCGTAAAAATCGATCACGAATTTTGAGTTTGGCGTTTCTGCTCACGATACTATTTTGTGCTTTAAAAATAGACCTAGTAAGGTGCATAGGATGTTCATCTAATGTTTCAATAAGCACGAACGCACCTTAGCTGTTGGTGAATAATGAACGGTGCCATTATTCAAGTGAGTTAAAACGTAAAAAAAATTAATTAAAATAGAAGTGTCGGCAAACACATATCTTAAACAATGCACATCACCTTAAAAGGCTCTAGGATTCAGGAATCACATGTAAAAAAATTGCAAAAAAACGAAAGTCCCAGTAAAATTCGAATTACATGAGAGAGTTAAGAAAATGTTGGAGGGCAAAGCACCCAAAACCTTAATCGCACCTATAATAAGAAATGTTCATATATGATTTATTTTTAAAAGCATAGTTTATTTTTAAAAACAGGATTCGACTTAAATTTAAAGACAGTAGAAAATCATTTGTATTTAATGTTTTTAAAATGGGTTTAACAAATGTTTTTTCTGAAATTTGCTCTTTCTTACAAGATAAACGTCAATCAATGTAGAATTACGATGTTAAAAATAATAAGAAAATAGATTCAACTGAATTCAATTTAGTGACAGTGTAGCTTCAGGAAATTTGGGGATATTTAAACGCAATCATGATAAAGGTCAAACTTGCTAGAGAATGATTTTCTTTAAATAAGTACTCAGTCTTCGCAAAGTTTCTAACATAATACTCTTTTCTTTATCTCAAGACATCAAGAGTTTGAACAGTTCTGTTTAGTTTTCAAAAACTAAAAATAAACCCTTTTTATTAAAGAAAATATATTTTTTATATCGCAAGACATCAAGAATTTCTGCAGTTCTGTTTAGTATTTAAGAACAAAAAAATTACCTTTTTTATTAAAGAAATTATATTTCTGTAAGTATTTTCTGTATGTATATCTGTAAGACTATAATTCAATGCATTTTACGCAAATCATGGACCATTCCTTTAAAAATTAACGCTTTTTATTAAAGAAAATATATTTATGTTAGCATATTCAGTAGATAACAGTACGTCAAAAATATAATGTATTTTACACAAAGCATTTGTTATTTTCCCTTGCCTTTAGCATATGGGATTACACTATAAAATTACCATATAAACTACAAAATATCAAACATTGATATAAAGTATCCCAGTTTAGAATATTGTAAATTTGAAGTCATTACATTAAATAATAAGGATATGATAAACTATAATGATATAATAATATAGTGATATAAAATGCAATAAGCTTTTTAATTTCAATGCGGTTTTACTCTGTTTTGGAAGCTGTATAAAGATGTTTCCCTGATGAAGATCTCAGATGAAGATCGAAACGTTGAATTTCATAAATTTATTTTACCATTTGTATACTTTTTAAATTTTGCATCATTTTTTACACCATTTAGTAATAATGTTATTTTTATTTTCGAATCTGTATGTAACATTTCATGGTGTAAATGTCCAGCACTTACATTGACATGTTACACGTTATAATACATATTATTTAAAACTTAAAAATATGTACTAAAATAAATACAGATTTCTAAATGATACACTTTAAAAAATATTTAAAATACACTTAAAAAGTATCTACGTTTCGCATTATTTCTGCGAAAGTCGTCAGGATAAAATAGAATGATATTAAATGCAATTTAAAGTTTCAAAATATAAACCCATACGTCCAAGAGTTCACGAGCATACTTGAGTTGAGAGTGCGTAAACCTGCTTTTTAATTAGTTATAACATATTATGTCAGATTTTATGAATGGTAACTAACAAATGATCGTTACAAGCACTTTTCCCGAGCTTAATGATCTTAATGGATTTTAAAATTTGCTATAATTAATTAAAAAGCATGCTTACGCACTCTCAACTGAAGTATGCTCGTCAACTCTTGGACTTATGTGTTTATATTTTGAAACTTTAATTTGCATTTAACATCTTTCTATTTTATCCTGACGACATTCGCAGAAGCGATACGAAACGTAGATAATTTTTAAGTGTATTTTAAATATATTTTTTGAAGTTTACCATTTATCAATCTGTATTTATTTTAGTACATAGTTTTAATAGAATTTATGGTGCAAATTGTCCAATTCATAATTATTTAAAACTTCTTACTTCTTTCTGACTTTTCCAAGATAAAGAAAAAGAAAGAGTTACGTCACACTTGTTTCGTTTTATCTTCTGTTTCATCGAGCCTGAAATACTGCAAAGAAAATCAAAATCTCCGTCATGCTCAACATTCCCCATTAGTGCATGGTGAATGTTGATATTCGCCAGTTTCAGTGAGAAATAAGGATATTTAGCAAATATCTCGGACATACCAAGCGACTATGTGAATGTTGAAGCTCACCGGTGAAAATATACACTCTTTATATTTCGGTCTTTCGCAAAGAATACATGCAATCAAATTTCGGAGAAGACCGGAAAAATATGAAAAATTTAATGTATGAATAATACTTAAATAAATAAAAACAATTTTTAAAATATCAAGTTAAATTAAATGATTTTTAATACATTTATAAGAAGTCTATTTTGACTTGCTGTTTTATTCTGGTTATTTCATGAATTTCCTAATTGGATAAATACATTAATTATTCAAAACACCATACAGCAATTTTGTTATTTAGATTTCTGAGATTTTGAGATAACAATAACGATAACAATACAATGGATTTTAGAATGAATAATGAATTTATCATTAAATTATTGAATCTTGAAATCCTTTTCAAATCATTTTAATCGAATAATATTCGAATTATAATGTGGAGCCATTTTACTGAACATTTAAATTTGCATGTTGCACAATGGCACTGAAGAATATTTTTAAAGATTTAACATTATCAATTTCCGGAAAATGTATTTGCTTTGCAAACAAATTGATGAGTAATATTAATTTAATGTATGAACACGTTGAGCAAAGAATTATTATTATTCCTAAAGAGAACAATTAATTTGCCATATTAATTTGATTTGGAAAAAGAATTTTACTAAATAGTGCAACTGGAGAAAAAAAGGAAAATATATATACAGGATATTAGAAAAGTTTGAAAGGAGTAAACAAATATAATTTTCAAAATATCAAATGAAATTTAATAATTTTTTAATAATACAAATTTTTAAAAATCTATTTTAACTTTCTGTTTTCTTCAGGTTATTTTATGAATTCCGTAATTGGAAATATGTATTATATGTTTAACAAAGCATACAACAGGTTTATTATCTAGATATCTGAAGTATTGAAATAATTACTGTGATAATAATGCAATGGGTTTTGCAATGTCTAACGAGTTGGTCATTAAAGTATAAAAGCTTTAAATCCTTTCCAAACCCTTTTATCGTATTATACACGAATAATAATGTAAACACACTTCACTAGCATTTAAATTTGCATATTGGGAAATGGCAATGAAGAATATTTTTAAGAACATAATATTCTCATTTTCTGGAATATGCATTTGCTTTGCAAATAAATGGATGAGTAGTGTTAATTTAATGTATGAACACGTAAATCTATCTATTGGCAGGTTGAGCAAGGAATTATTATTATTATTAAAGCGAACAATTAATTTTGCCAAATGAACTTGATTTGATAAAGCAGTTCTACTAAATATAAAGTGCAATTAGAAAAAAAAGGAAAATGATATACAGGGTGTTTGAAAAGAGTGAAAGGCGTGCTTAAAAATAATTTTCAAAATATCCAATTAATCTGATAATTTTTTAATATATTTATTATAAATATATTTTGAATTTCTGTTTCCCTCATGTTAAATTTTTAATACCTTAATTGGAAATATGCATTAATTACTTAACAAACTATACAGCACTTTCGTTGTTTAGATTTTTGAAATTTTTAAATAATAATAACAACAATAATACAATTTGCTTTGTAATGAGTAACGAATTTGTCATTAATGTATAAAAGGTTGAAATCCTTTTCAAACCCTTTTCTTGTATAATACTTGATTAATACTGTATAATACTTGTTGAGCTTTTTTACTGAACATTTAAATTTAAATATAACAAAATGGCACTGAAGAATACTTTTAAGAACTTAACAATCTCAGTTTCCGGAATATGTTTTTGCCTTGTAATATTTGAAAAAAAAATTGGGGGAATAATGGTAATCTAATATATGAACAGGTTAAGCAAGGAACTATTATTATTCCTCAAGAGAACAATTAATTTACCATATAAACTTGATTTGGTAAAGGAATTTTACTAAATTAAGAATGTTCTCGGATAAAAAGGGAAAAGAATATACAGGGTTTTCAAAAAGTTTGATATGGGTAAATAAAAAGGATTTTAAAAATATCAAATTAAATTTAATATTTTTTAAATGCATTTATTACAAATTTCTTTTGATTTTCTGTTTTCTTTTCGTTATTTTATGAACACCTTAATTGTAGAAAAGCATTAATTATTTAACTAAGTATACAACACTTTCGTTATTAAAATTCCTCAAGTTTTGAAATAATAAGAACGACAATAATACATTTTATTTTGCAGTGAATAACGAATTTATCGTTAAAATATAAAAGCTTGAAATCCTTATCAAACACCTTTCTCGTATTATACTCGAATAATAATGCTGAGCTATTTTAATAAACATTTAAATTTACATTTTGCAAAATGAAATTGAAAAATACTTTTCAGAACTTAACATTATCATATTCCGAAATATGCATTTGCCTTTTAATATTTACAAGCAAATTGATAAATAATGTTAATGTAATACACGAACAAGTTGAACAAAGAGTTATTATTATTCCTAAAGAGAAGAATTAATTTTCCAAATAAACTTGCTTTGGTAAAATAATTTTACTAAATTAAACGTGTAACCAAAGAAAAAGTGGATACAGTGTGTTCGAAAAGGTTGAAAGTAGTAAATAACAATAACTTTCAAAATATCAAATTAAATTTTATATTTTTAAAATACATTTACTACAAATCTATTTTGTATTTAGTTATCTTTAGTTTATTTTATGAATTTATTAATTGTAAACATGCATTATTTATTTAACAAAGCATACAGCAATTTCGTTATTTAGATTTCTAAAGTTCTGAGATAATAATGGCGATAATAATGCAATGGATTACGAGTTTGTCATTAAAGTATAAAAGCTTGAAATCCTTTACAAACCCTTTTTATCCTATTATACTCGATTTATAATGTGAATCTATTTTACTAAACATTTAAATTTACATGCTAGAAAATCGCGCTGGAGAATATTTTTAAGAATTTAAAATTCTCATTTACTGAAATATGCATTTGTCATACAATATTAGTAAACAAATAGATGACTAATGTTAATGTAATATATGAGCAGGTTGAACAAGGAATTATTAAAAAGTTGAATTATTATTTCTATTGTGTGTGATTGATTTTCCAAATAAAGTTGATTTGGTAAAGGGATTTTATTAAATTAAAGGTGCAATCGAATAAAAAAGGAAAAGGGGTATACAGGTGTTCGAAAAGGTTGAAAGGCGTAAATAAATTTAATTTTCAGTATGTCAAATGAAATGTAATATTTTTTTAATGTATTTATTACATAGTCTATTTTGACTTTCGGTTTTTTTTTTCAGTTTATTTTATGAATACCTCAATTGGAAATATGAATTATTTGTTTAACAAAGCATACAACAGTTTCGTTTCTTCGAGTTCTGAAGTTTTGAAATAATAACAGCGATAATATTGCAATGGATTTTACAATGAATAATGTATTTGTCATTAAAGTATTAAAGCTTTATTTCGAACCCTTTTATCGTATTATACTCGAATAATAATGTGGAGCAATTTTAGTGAACATTTAAATGTACATGTTGCAATATGTCACTGAGGATAAATTTTCAGATATTAAATTCACATTTTCCGGAATATGCATTTGCCATATTAATATTTGAAAATAAATGGATGAATAATGTTAATCTAATATATGAATTAGTTGACCAATGGGTTATTATTATTCCTAAAGAGAATAATCAGTTTACAAAATAAACTTGATTTGGTAAAGGATTTTTGCTAAATTAAAAGCACAATCGGAGAAAAACATATACTGAATGGTGCGAAAATGTTGGATTAAACTTTGATATTTTATTGTCGTAGCTTATTGCGATGCCATATTACAGTTCCCAAGTTAAATACTGTTTTGGAGAAGTTTTATTCAATTAGTGAGAAAATTCACATTTAAAAAGTTTCTATCATTAAATAGTGATTTAAATATCATATTAAAATATATTAAAAATTTAAATATTATACTATTTTAAAATTTTAAAATTTAAAATGTATGAAAATTTACATTGCAAACTATCTCAAGCATTTATAAAATTAAACTGTATTTAAAACTTTTTGGGCATCCAGTGTATTATTTTTATTAACTGAATTTGAAATTAAGTGAAAAATTACTTTAACTTTAATCATTACTATAACATTAACCTTCATATTTACATCAACATAAGCATGGCAATAAAATGTATTGGGTCTTTCGGAAAGTCATTTCCGTTTGGGAAAATCAATTTGTACCGGAAAATTTGTCCATTAATATCTAAATATTAGATATCGAAAACAATATCTAATAATTAAATAACAGAATTTTCCGGTACGAATTGATTTTCCCAAATGGAAAGGACTTTCCGAACAACCCAATACTATTTTAATTATCAAATCATATTGAGAATCAGCGTTTTCCACTATTTAGTTAAGTGATCGTGTTTTGTTTCACCTGGATGTAATTAGTCTATGCAAATTTTAAACTGCGTCGCTTCGAAAAAGAGTTTAATACATAAATGTTTTTTTTATTATTATTTATTATTCATCTAACATCTCAATTATTCAACAGTCTTATCATTTTTATTTTATTGGGTAAAAGATGAAGAGATAAGTAATGAGAGACCGTAAATTAGCATTATATTTTTGAACACTATTTAACCATATTTAAAGTGAAATTTTTTTCACTGAACTATATTTTGCATTTGAATCCATACTTTAATGGGTACTTTTCGGTTAGCCGGACGCCAGTGTTATATATACATACATTTGCCGATACACATGAATATATATACATATGTGCACATGCACATATACGTGGATATCTATGTATACAGGGTGATTCATAAAAGATGGACAGAACTTTAAGGGGTTATAGTACACTTAAAGACAAATAATATTAAATAGGAGACTAAGGGTCCCAGACGTATTCCCAAGGAGATAGGGGGCATTAAAGTTTAGGGTCCGAAATTTCAAATGATTATAAAAATGGAAAAATTGTTCGATTCGTTTGCGGTTTTTGCAAAAAATTTTCTTTATGCCAGTATTTTCTTGAAATAAAATTTTAAAGTTCAATTTCAAAAAATGCCGATAGGGGGCGCTTTAGACTTTGGAGTAACAAACAACTATTTTTTAACGTTATTTTTTGTATTTCTTTAAATGATTTCGAAAGCTTAGACTTAAACTTAAATTTTGATCTAAAAATCTGAGTCCTAACGAGTAGTTAAGTAGCGTCCCAGACAACCACAATCGTCCTTCGGATGCTCTACAATGATCCTTGAAATCCCATAGTTGTCATATCCTATGAAACTATCCTGTGAATGTCCCCAGAATACTGAAGATAGGACCGTCCTCACAGTACTGTCTTAAGAACGGCCGGAGGACGCATTGCGACTCCTTGGATTTGGAACCCTGTACTCGAATGTGCAGCCTACCAACCAACTCACCAGAATTCAGAAAAAGCGTGCGTGATTTCCAATGTTTGTCAATTTCAGCTCATGGTGATTTCGGATAAAAGGAAAGTGAATGTAATTATAAGGTAAGAATTTTCCTTCATGTATATTTGCAATGCATTTCCTTATAATTATTCTGCCTCTATATTTGTATAATGTTGGCAAAATTTTATTAAAATGCAATTAAAAAAATAGGCCTAGTCATCGCCCGAATAAGAAATAATTTTATAAGACAATATTACAATATATATGTTTACAGTAAGAAAGAAATTTGTCTTATAAAATTGAAAATTTTGTGTTTTGTATTGAAGTAAATGTGTTTTGTGTTATAAAATAAACTGATTATAAATATAATAAATATAAAACTATATGCTGTTTTTGCATGATTATGCCTAACAAGTATTTCAAAACAGTGTTTTCTCGCCAAAATCTCTAAAGAAAAAACACCGACACAAGGACAAAGACATCAACAAAGCTGTTTAACAAAGCTGTTTAATAGATTCAGAAAACAAGTTGATTTTATTTAACAGTTTTGGAGAAATCAAAATTTAAATTGAATATTTACATTGATGTAACAAGTCCTTTTAAAAATTTTAGTTGACTTGGATTATGCATATTCTATTAATTATATGTTGTACACTGTTTATTTTTTACTTTATTTTATTTGAAGCATTAAGACATTCTTTCCTGTGTTTTATGTATATGTCATTCAAAAAAATTAAGCATCCCAGTGGAACGCTATGTTTTGTTATATTTCAATTAAATATTGTTAAAATATGTATTTCAGAAACATTTTTCTTCAATATAATTATGAAATTTCAGATGATTTTTAAATTGATTCTATAAAGAAAAAAGAAATAAAGAAATCTGTAAGGTGAGTTTTTTTTTAATGGCACCTGTGTCACATAAAATTTTGAATTTCAATTCAAAATTTACTTGTGAGTTGCTAGTGTACTTATTCAGAAACTATGTGATTAAAAAGTGTTTTCCATTTTTAAGTAAAAGCAGATTTTTAAAAAAAACTTTCAATCAATTCCATGATTCGGCATTTTAAATTAAATTTCCGGATAAGACTGCTAACTGCTTCCTCATGACGACATTTCTGTGGCTGTCAAGTCCTAAAAACTATCGTAAAATGCTAACTTAACATTTCAATTTCTTCATATCTGAATGAAATCAGTGTAAATTATATATTTTTAGAAATATACTAATGCAAGTTTTTGTATTTATGAATGATAATGAATTAACGAAAGTATAAGAAAAATTGTCACTTTTAATTTAAGAATAACCTTCAATATGTGATACTACTTGGTTATTTTGTCGGCTATAAATTTACTTCCAAACTCCAAGATTAAATGCCAATAATGAATGATCGTACGTAGGTATCCATTCACTTGACATTAAGAATTACATCATCAAATGATTTTCAATTCGACCTTTTATTTCTACTTTTATTAATGCTCTACTATTTATTTGTTTTTTCATAAGCATTATTTAAATGAAAAGTTTCATTAATTTGTGTAAATTGGCTTTTGCGATTTGTATAATTTGACAAAACTGATCGCCGGGATAACCAAGTAGTACCCAATATAATAGTTGATTATGAAGTGATGTGACCAGTGTTGAATTCAGGTAGTGCCTGGGGAGGGGGACATTCCCCTCCCAGAGCAATGAAATGTCTATCCTGGAAATTTTGTTTTTTAATGGTCAAAAATTGCAATTTCTCCTCCCCGGAACTCTATAATGCCCCCCCCCTTCCCACCTAAGCCACTAAAGTTCCTCTGGAGAAAAGTGTCTGTTAATTCAACACTGGATGTGACCCCCCCCTCCCCCCTCTATAAATTGAGAACTAGATCTGTCATTATCAGGGGTGGGGAATTTTTGAAATCTTGCCAACCAAGGATTTATTTCACCAGCCTGCAAGATGCAACACGCATGCAGTTGAAAAAAGTTATCACAAAATTGCACACGGAATTACTATTGCCTACTGCAATACATTTTTTTAATTCTTTTTTTCCTATAAAATTAAGAAATATATGCAACAGAGGTAAGCTTATGTAATAATTTGGAAAGTTAAAATATCTATATTGAAAAAGTGTGTCTGATAATGTCTCTAAAGGGCAGGAGGGCGCTCTGGCCCTCCTGCCCTTTAGTTTAAAGAATTGCGCCCCTCTTTCTTCTAATCCAAAGCCCCTCTTGTCGCTCATACAAAAATATAGTGCCCTTCTTGCCCCACATTTGAAAAAACACAGCCCTTCATCAATGATGCTGACGTGCTGTAGCGCTTAAATTACGAAAAAAAATCAGCGATGGAACGCAAAAAATAGCATCCCGTGAGACGCGTAATTTCGTCAGAGGATTGCAGAAAAACAGCAAATTTCGTTAAAAACTCATGTCCTTCGACGATAATACAATTGATTTCTGGCAAGATTCGCGAAAAAATGGCTAATTTCTTCACAAAATCCCGAAAAAGTGGCAGATTTTCTCAGAAGATTGTGAAAAAATGACCAATTTTGTCCAAAAATCACAATAAAACGGAAAGATTTGTCAAACGATTCGCGAAAAACAGATAATTTCGTCTAAAATTCTTTAGAAATGGCAAATTTCATGCAAAAATCACAATAAAATGGAAAATTCAAAATTTCACAAAACGGGAAATTTCACCAAAAATTCGCAGAAAAAAACGCAAAATATCCCCCCAAAAAACAGCAATTTCATCAAAAAAAAAAAAAAAAATTGCAAATTTTGTTAGAGGCACAAAAAAAAAAAGTTAATGCCAGAAGTGAATTTTTCTGCTCTAAAACTAATTTTCCTGATTCGCAATCATTTTTATGCGAAGAGAAAATTGCATTCGGGGCATAATTAGAGAAAAGATGGGTAGATTCCATTCCCATTACAAACTGTGTGCTTTTTTTCACCTCTTTTTCAAAATGTGAGTTTTTTCGTGTTTAAAAGTGACAAAATTGGTGGGTTTTTCAGATCTTTTGAAGAAATTTGCCATTTTTTGTCATCATTAAACAAAATTCGCTGTTTTTTCGCGATCTTTTCACGAAATTTGTCCTTTTTTCGCGATTTTTTAACAAAATCTAAAGTTTTTGTGCTCTTTTAAAGAAATCTGTTTTTATGATATTTTAACAAAAACTGCTTTTTTGTGATCTTTTAACAAAATGGGCCATCTTCTTGCAATGTTTAAAAAACCTTTTTCACAATCTTTTAACAATGCTTGTTGCTTTTTTTTTTCTTTTTTTTTTTTTTTCAATTTTTTGACAAAATTTTTGGATTTTTTTTTTCTGGATTTTTTGACGAAATTTCTGTATTTCCACGATTATTTGAACCGCTAGATTCTAGATTCAACTCTATAAAAGTGCCCTTAAAAATCACAAAAGTGCCCTTTTCAGAACAGTAGCGCCCTGCCCCTGCCCCTTTTGAAACTTGGGGGAAACTCTGGTTTTTCAAAAACTAAAAATCCACTCGCCACTGGCAAGCAAAATGATGTATTTCCCCACCCCTGCTCATTATATATGATGAATGATGCTTTGCTAACAAGTGTTTTTTTAATTCGTTGTTGAACCTTCTTTAACTGAATACTTTATTTAGCAGAGTTTCCCACAGAGAGTTTCAGGGGGGCACGACACCCCTTCTGCCCTTTAGTTAGTAAAATAGTGCCCCTCTTGTCGCTCATTCAAAAAAATAGCACCCTTCTTGCCCCACATTAGAAAAAATGCAGGTCTTCAGCGATGATACGGACACGCTATAATGCATAAATTAAGCAAAAAATTGCAAAAAAGGAGAATTTCGTTAAAAAAATCGCGAAATAACGACTAATTTCCAGCAAAATTGGCAAAAAAAAAAAAGGCTAATTTTGTCTCAAAATCCCGAAAAAAAGGCAGATTTCTTTTTAAAAAAAATTGTGAAAACGACAAATTTTGTTCAAAAATCGCGAAAAAACTGAAAATTTTGTCAAATGATTTGCGAAAAACGGCAACTTTTGTCAAAAAATCACGATAAAATGGCAGATTTTGTCCAAAAACCACAATAAAACTGAAAATTCTCTGATAAGATTCACGAAAAATGGCAAATTTTGCCAAAGATTGCGAAAAAATGCAAATTTCGTCAAAGGGGCACAAAAAAAGTTAATGCCAGAAATGAATTTTATTTTCGGAATTTACGTTTTTTTTGTGTTTAAATGTGACAAAATTGGCAATTTTTCACTATCATTTGACAAAATTTGCCATTTTTTGTGATCGTCTAATAATATTTGCCGGTTTTTCACGAAATTTGTATGGAAATTTGTTTGGAATTTTATATTGTCATTTTCAAACTTCATATCATTCGTAATGTTTTTCAAAAATGTAATAAAATCGTAATGTTTAAGTGGACAGCCTTAAATTGCAAGGCATTGATAATTCATCTCTGTTACACATTTAACGTTCTTTTAAATGTTTAAAATTCTGTCTATTTTTAATGTAGGTTAGCTTATCCTGTTTTTAAATTTAGGGGTTGGGGGGGGGGGTAGATAAAAATACTGATTTTAAAAATGTCGTTAATTGTTGAAAATGATTGATCTGAGAAAATATTTTGTATCAGTCCATACTTAATTTTATCTATTCTCTTTCAGCTTCTACTTCCACCACCACTGGCAGTTGAAATGCACCTGAATTAGAAGAATTCCTGTTAATGGATGAGTGCAGTCTGCAGTTCTCAAAAGAAAAACTTTCAGTACTGGAAAATCAAGTATATATGGTATGCTTTTCACCATTTTTTCCGGCTATCTTAATGTTTAAAGATAAGTCATAATTCTTAGATTTTTTTTTTCCTCTCAAGAAACTCTTTTTTTTTTTTTTTTTTTTTTTTTTTTTTTTTTTTTTTTTTTTTTTTTTATAGTGTTACAAATCAATGTTTGTTAGTAGTTAGTTACAGTAAAACCCAAATAATTCGGATTAATTGGGAACAGAAACAGACCCAATCCGAATTATCGATTATCCGGAGAATTGGAAAAAAATGAAATAAAATATAACATTGCTTGAATTTTATTTTGTGTTTTTAAAATATTAAACCATAGATATAAAGGCAATTTTTTATAGTTATATTTTACTTTGACACAGTAATATTCTTGATAAATAGTCAAAAAATTATAAATTATTAAAGATAATATATTCAGATGTTAACATGATAGAAATGTTTTTGTAAAGTTACAAACTTCTATTCTTCATTTGTATGTGTATTTATTAATTGAATCTATTTTTTTTAACAAATTTAATACAAATTTTTGCCTTGTTCAATGGATTACGTCAATTTGAAATGATAAAATTTACTGTAAATTTTTTCCGGGTTTAAAAAGGATTTTGGTAGCGGATGGTACAGAGGATGTTGGTAGCTATGCTATATTTTGTTTGTTGCGTTCATGCAATTAAGCTTTTTTTTTTTTTTCCCATAAAAATTTATATTTTACCTCATCTGTAAAATAACATTTCTAGTATTGGAAATCGAAGTTATTTTATGCCTAGAATTTTTTTGATTTGTAATTATTAGTTACCATTATATGTTTTAAATGTATATATGTACTTTATAGAATTAAGTGAAAATTTATTATTTCCTGTAAATTATAAATAATTTTGATGCCAAATGCCCAAATGTATTTAACTTTAGATGAATAAGAATGAACAATTTATGTTACTTTTTTTTTTTTTTTTTTTTTTGACTCCAGCAAAAAAATAAAGCAAAAATTTTCAATTTGAAATTTTAAAATCATCTGCTGATCCCGCATGGCACGTAATCTATGATGCATACACATGTAATTATGCTTTATATAAGAAATCATCAGTTAAACTTACATAATAAATCAGAATATATAAATTTTTTTATTTATGTCCTATTTTCTTTTGAAGGCAAATACTGGCTACGAAGTTATGCTCTGTATACGAAAAATTTCCAAATTAATATTCTGTTTTAAATATTTATGATATGTCACCGATTAATTGCATATTTAGTAAACTTCAAAGTCAGTATACTGAACATTTTTCTACTTATTTGACATATTAAAACAAACCTAATATTAAAAAGTTATTCATTTTTTTAACTTTTTTTCTAATAAATTATGCATTACTTGAGACAAGTAATAAGCACTTTTTAAAATATTAAAAAGTGAAAATAATCAAACTTTTTTTGTAAATAGGTAAATTTTCTGATGTTCATTTGTTTCTGTTTTAGATGCAGTTTGTGAGGAGCAATCTGTTACCAAGTCTGCTGTTGAAGACATAATCAAAACATGGCTAAGCATGCTGAAGAGAGAAAAAATTGTGTTTAAAGAAAAAATATAACAGTGTATATTAATATTAATAAGAGATGGATAAAATAAAAATTGGTGTACAGATCTAGAATTCTCCTTTTCATATTTTTCTTTCAGATCGTATCTTTAGACCCCCTCCCCCACCCCCCCCAAAAAAAAAAAAAAAAAATTACAACTCAGCTTAGAAAGCTTATGCCCTATTGGAAATTGTCCAGGGTCATTCAAAAAAAAAAAGAACAAATTTAATTATGGAATATTAAAAAATTTATATTACTTTTTTATAAAATTTTTTAAAAATGATTTTCTTTAATCGCTTATTTTCGGTAATTGCTGTTCTAAAAAAATCATTACTTTTATTTAACTAATAACCTTGATTTATTCTGATCTACATACAAAAGATGAAAAATAATTTGCTTTTTTATCTTTGATTTTATTTTGATTGCAAGGTAATTTTAATTTGCCACGTGTCTTTTTTTTTTTTTTTTTTTTTTTTTTTTTTTCAAAATTAGTTTAGTGGCCCAATGGGATTTATTTTTTAATAATGTTATATTGCCTATGAACTCTAAATGGGCCTTTTGGCTTTTATACTAAGATAATCTAAATCTTGAAAGTTTCAGCTGTGAGGTGGGGAGAAAAATTAGATACCAAAAGTATACAGTAAAATATTCTTACATTTTATAATTGCTCTTTAAAGTCTGTTCTTGCATAGAAATATACAATGCAAATATTTCTTTTATGAAATGCAGTCCATGATCCTACATTTAAACAATATCCAATACTCCGGCGGAATGAGGTGAAAATTATATTGGACAAATTTAAAAGACAAAATAAAGAAAAGCAGGAAGGGGTCAACCTGGGGTGATGAAGTATTGAAATGGAATTCAAGCTTATTAATCTATGTGATGGTCGGGGTGTACTGGTGGCTCATTCTTATTTCTCAAATAGAAATCAAATTTGATAAAGTTTCCTTTTCCGAATCTCAAAGATATATAAATTTGAATCACTTATGTAAACCTTTAAGTATGATTTTAAAATTCAGGAGCAATTTCAAGGATTACTAAATGAAAAGTAATGCATGTTTTTGCACTAGCTCCTAACACACATTTACTATTCATCTCAAAGGTGTCTGTATCCATGTAAATGTCAACTTTCATAAACTATATCAAGGTGGCTAGAAATGGAGGTTTGTAAAATACTCTAAAACCATGCAAATTTGTCTGCTTGTAGAAATATTAGCACTTTCCCTTGCAGATTAAGCATATTGTCAAGATTATCTTATTCATAAACTATAATGTGCCGTGCTTAATATTTTGTGATACAGGCAGAATATATTGCAAAAAACGTTATCGAAATGGACATTTTAAACAAAATTTCTCGAAGCAAGATAATAAAAATGAAAATAATGGTCGTACTAATGAAATAACTGTTTACAAGTGTGAAAAATAAAGGCACACAACTGCTTATCCATCTCTTCAAATGTTATGTCAGCGAATTTCATGCTTTTATTTTTTGAAATGTGTCATAAAATTTTATCTTTTCAAAAGAAATATTTTTTTAAAAAAATTCTCTTAAAAAAGGATTTTTTTTTTTTTTTTTTTTTTTTTTTATTACCATTTTTGTAGTCGTCCTGGACATCTTACAAGAAAGGTCTTAACTCTGTTAGTTCCATTTTGGATCTTCAATAACTCCATTATTTTATTTATTTATTTATTTTATTTTTTTTTAAAGATTTTGTTTAAAACTGAAAAGAAAATTATAAATTGAACATCATGGAATCAACTTGATACCTTGTAAGAAGCATCATTAAATAAAATTACTCAGTCAGATAATAGAAAAACAAGAATGCTCATCCAGAATTAAAATCTTGGCTAGAAGGATTAAAAGTGCATTCTGTGAATACTTCAAAAAATATTATTCAAACTACTAATGTATATAATAAAGTGTGCATCATAATGTAATGGAAAACCTGTCTCTCTGTAAATGATCTGACAATTTGGTTGGTTTGATTATTATTGAAGATTAAGTTGATTTCACTTAAAATCACCTGCTCGCTAATGCTAAACATTTAGGTAATTCTTGTTTTAATTTCAAAAATTTTAAGCTTCTATTTTTCATTCCACTGCTAAGGTCTATTTTTAATAAGAGTATTTTGTACTTTTCCAATTTTGGTTGCAGCTTTTTAAATACAGGTATATTTTGTTTAATTCTGAAAGTAATACCTTCATTTCAAAAAATGTTATAGCATAATAGCTTCAGCTATCCTAAATTGTTTAAAAATATTTAAATTTAATACATTGCGATCCATGGTGACGACATTGAACTTTGCTTTGGCCACTGGTGACTAACAATGTAGAATATAATATAAAATAAAAGTAAATTAGTGTTTAAATAATTAAGAATGTAAAATCCTATAAATATAAGTTTGATTAAGTTGATTAAATTTTAAATAAATATTCAGTGATTGCTTAAAACAAAATATTTTTTAACTTGGTGGTTGACATGTCATTTGACCTGTTGATAAAAAATTCAAAAACCTGTCCAATTAGAAAATGTGTTTGCTTGAAGACTGTCATGGATGTCTTCGAATGGAGAGTCCCCTTGAGAAGTAGATGCATCACTCGCTACAAAGTTAATTACAAATAGCCAGAAAAGTTTATCTTACCATGAAAGAATATAAATGCTGAAGTTCTTGGATTCTTTTTTATGCATATGCAAAAAAAAAAAAAAAAAAAAAAAAGTATGTGTATAAAATAATGTTGAAGATCACACTTTTTTATACATATGCAGAGGTCGATCCAGGTAAAATTTGAGGCCTATTTATTGTCCCTACAAAAAAATAAATTTAATAAAATGGGCCCCTCCACAAAATTCCTTTTACTCTTTTATAAAACTTTTTTTTTTTTTTTTTTATGAAAACTGTTTAAAAATGTGTAATTTGTAGATATAACCAGTTTATGAAAAAGAAAACCTTTAGCAAAATGATTTAAAGATGTTTTTGTTAATAAATGCTTGGTTCGAATTTGTGTAACTGGGTTTCAAGTATCATTACTATTTTTTTTCCCCACAAAAATGATTTTACTCTTCACAAAATGGGCCCCAAGAATAAAAATCTGGAATAATCCCTAGTATGTCAAAAAAGAAAATTATAGGTTGCAGGTTGAATTTGGGTGATCTAGGGGGTATCTGCAACTGTCCATTACTGTACAAAATGTGTTGTAAAATGTTGTCCACAGGACATTGGCAGGTTTCACATTTCGAACTTCATGGGATGTCCTACAACTGTCCACAAGACGAATTCCCCCATCCATAGGATATTGGCTTATCTGGAATATGACATTATTAGGATGATTTTAGGACCGTCCAGAGGGTATAATATAAGCGTCCTATAACCATCCCAAAGGTGTCATACAGTGACATCCATAGGATGTTGACAGGTGTGACATTTGGAAACCCAGGGGATGTTCTGTAACTGTCGACAGGACCAATTCATCGGTCCACAGGATATCACGCATATCCGAAACGTGATATCTTCTGGATGTTTTTAGGATGTATTTGTGTTGTCTGGGGTAAACTGAAATTTGAAATTTGAAACCCTTCTCCCCCCAGAACAAAAATCAGTTATTCCCGATCTTTGTGTCGTAGATTAGGCTCTAACTACTGCCGCGTTTTGCTAAAATTAATCTTTATGTCAGTATTTTCTTGAAAATAAATTTTAAAGAAAATTTTCAAAAAATTCCGATAGAGGGCGCTTTAGACTTTGGAGTAACGAACAACTATTTTATACCGTTATTTTTTGTGTCTCATTAAATGCTTTCTAAAGCTTAGACTTAAATTTTCAGCCCAAAATCTGAATCGTTAGACGTGGTTAAGTTTCTGGGGAGAGGGGTTTGAAATTTCTACTCCTGAGCACAGTTCAGTTTACCATGTCCTCACATTGTGTGCTGTGATACGAGGTAAAAAGACACAAATTAGGATTATGTTACCAAAGCAAATTTATTAACATGTAATTACAATAAATGTTCAAAATTGTGACGACCAGAGGTTATGCACGCAGAACAACGGCAAAGAATGGAACTGCGAACATTCGCGAAAACATCAGGCTTTTCGAGCACTTCCCCTACAGCGGCGGAAAGTCTGGCGACCAGTTCCTCGGGGGATTCAGTGGGTGTCTCGTACATAAGAGCCTTCAATTGTCCCCAAAAAAAGAAATCGAGGGGTGAAAGATCTGGCGAGCGAGCAGGCCAAGCAACAGGACCACCTCGACCAATCCATCTGTTCGGAAATGTGATGTCCAGATAGTTGCGGACGTCTCGTACGTAATGGGCTGGCGCTCCATCGTGCTGGAACCACATGACCCACCGGATGCGTGGAGGAACAACGTTTAACAGGTCTGGCAGCACATGTTGCAGAAATGTGAGGTATGTTTTACCGTTGAGGCGTTCAGGAAGAAGGTACGGTCCGATTAGGTGGTCTCCGAGGATTCCTGCCCAAACATTGATGGAAAAGCGTCTCTGATGAGCATGTGGATACGTAGCATGTGGATTGACATCCGCCCATACATGTGCATTATGTGTGTTAAATGTACCTTCACGTGTGAAGGTACATTCATCGGTGAAAAGCACAGTTCGTCCAAAATGTGGATTTAGCGCGTTCTGCTGCAGAAACCAGCGGGCGAATTCAATACGATTTGGATAATCCCCTGGAGACAATTTCTGGACTCGTTGCACATGAAACGGGAGCAAATGTTCATCCTTCAGTACCCTCCAAGTCATGGACTGTGAGGTATCCACCTGCCTAGCCACTGTTCGTGTACTTGTACTTGGCTGCACCGCTACTACATCCAGAATGGCTTCTGCAACAACTACTGATTCGTCCTTTTTTGCACGACCTGCATTCGACCGGGAAGCGAGAAATGATCCCGTCTCACACAACTGTCTGTGCAAGCGCTCGAAAGTTTTGCGGTTAGGCAACCGCCTGTTGGGAAATCGCTCTCCGTACATTCGTTGTGCCTCTGCACCATTTCCATCTGCCGCTCCGTAAATTAAATGCATCTCAGCCTTTTCCTTATTCGTGAAGGGCACCATCTTCCGATTCATTACTACAGCGACTTACACTTGACTCACCGTTCAGTGGTTTTTATGCCTGAATCGTGTCGAAATTTTGCATACGTGTTCTTCTTCTTCCCCATTTGACATTTGCATACTTTCTGTCTCCTTCTTCACCCGGTGACTAGCGTCAGAAATGGAGCTTTAACGTTTGCATGAGCGACGTTTCCAACTGTGCCAGTGCCTTTATGAGTGAATTCCGACTATGCAGTCCTTGACGAAAGTTGTATTTTTACCTCGTATCACAGCACAGAATCGTTGGGCATGGTTAAGTAGTGCAAAATGAACTATGTTCAGAAGTTGAAATTTGAACACCCTCCCCTCGCTACTGAACCACGCTCAGCGATTCAGATTTTGAGCTGAAAATTTAAGTTTAAGTCTAAGCTTTAGAAAGCATTTAATGAGACACAAAAAATAACGGTATAAAACAGTTGTTCGTTACTCCAAAGTCTAAAGCGCCCTCTATTGGAATTTTTTGAAACTTTTCTTTAAAATTTATTTTCAAGAAAATACTGACATAAAGATTAATTTTAGCAAAACGCGGCAGTAGTTAGAGCCTAATCTACGACACAAAGATCGGGAATAACTGATTTTTGTTCTGGGGGGAGAAGGGTTTCAAATTTCAAATTTCAGTTTACGCTACTTAACTACTCGTTAGGACTCAGATTTTTAGATCAAAATTTAAGTTTAAGTCTAAGCTTTCGAAATCATTTAAAGAAATACAAAAAATAACGTTAAAAAATAGTTGTTTGTTACTCCAAAGTCTAAAGCGCCCCCTATCGGCATTTTTTGAAATTGAACTTTAAAATTTTATTTCAAGAAAATACTGGCATAAAGAAAATTCTTTGCAAAAACCGCAAACGAATCGACCAATTTTTCCATTTTTTATAATCATTTGAAATTTCGGACCCTAAACATTAATGCCCCCTATCTCCTTGGGAATACGTCTGGGACCCTTAGTCTCCTATTTAATATTATTTGTCTTTAAGTGTACTATAATCCCTTAAAGTTCTGCCCATCTTTTATGAATCACCCTGTATATGTAAATACATACAATATGTATATGCATGCATGTTTATATGCGTATATCTGTATGTATATATAACACTGGCGCCAGGCTAACCGAAAAGTACCTATTAATTATTTTTAACTCATTTTTATTTAATTTTTAACAACTTTTTATTTAACTTAACTCCTTTTTATAAGTATCCGAAAATTACCGAAAAATACCCCTTGCCCTGGATTTCCAATAGCTCGTCGAGCTGCCCCATAATATGTCCTAAGTGCATATCTGGGATTCGCCAAGGTTTATTCAATCATTCAAAAATTTTAATCTTGAATTTTTCTATCATTAAATGGCAATTTAAATATTATTTTAAATAGTAGAAAATGCATAAATGTCATATTATTTTAAATAAGAATGCGAAAAACTGGTAAAAGTCAGACCCCTTTGATTAATTACATTTCAGTTAATTGAAAATATATATCTACGAAGTATTTTGTCCTGATGGTGATGTTACAGCAAAAGAAGTAAAAATCTATCTGAGAAATTTTGGCTACAGTTTGAATGTAAAAAAATAAAATAAAAATGAGGTCAATTTAAAAATTAAACAAAAGACAATATCCTTCATTTTTTAACAATATGAAAATTTACAATGCAGATTTATTTCAACATTTATATAATTAAAGTGTATTTAAAAAATTTTGTGCACTCTGTGTATTTTTATTAATTGAAATTGAAGTTACCTAAAAAAATACTTTCTCTTTATTTGCCGATTTTATCTCCTGTGTAACATAAACATAGCAATAAAATTTATTAATTTATATATTTAACCATCTAAAGGATTAGCATTTCCTCGATTTTCTTATGCAGTGATGCGTTATTTCACCTGGATGTAATTTATATAGGCACATTTCAAAATGAGTTCTGTTGGACCATAATTTAAAACGAAAAATTTATTTAATTTAGTATTTATCTAAAGTCTCAGTTACTCCGCTATTTTCTCATTTTAGCTTAAAGCGTATGGAATGAACATATGGGTAATAAGAGCTAATTAAGTATCGTAGGCTTGAACCTCAGCCTTTGTTTTGTACAGGAGTATAGAAACATATACAGAATAAAAATTCAGTCAGTAAATTACCTTCATTTCTCAGAATATTTTTTTCTTTCATTGAATTCTAATGTACTGGAGGAGAGTACTGAATTATTAAGTATTCTTTTACTTGTGAAAAATAATCTGCGTGTGATTATGGGATAATGTACTCCCTTAAGAGGTAACCTTTTATAAAAAGATGATAAACATGTCTGTCATCTATAAAGTAATAATAATAATAATAATAATAATAATAATAATAATAATAATAATAATAATAATAATAATATAGAAATCAAAAATATTTCAATAAAATTTCACGCAGTCATTAGATAACACTTTAAGAAAAGAATTTAATGTGAGTATAGAGTTAAACTGAGTTACTTGCATTCACCGAAAGTTTCACTGAACATAGTAAGAACTTAAATTAGTAGGCATCAAATGAAAATTATCATAATGGTGTTCAAACCATCTTTAAATTAGAAGTTTGCAGAAATTAAATTCTTTTCTGCACTTCCCACTGCTAAATAATTAATCATTAAAACTCCAAAACTATTAGTTCTGCAACAGCTTTGAAGAATTGAATGAAAGACTGGGGGAATTTTGATGAACATTAATGCTATAAAGAGTAAAAAATAATTTCTAACTGCCCCGGGAAAAATCCATAAAAAATCTAAAAAAAAGATTATCTGAATCACATGTGATTTTGATTAGGTCACTCATTTAAAATAAATCGTATTTCAAAAGAATAGATTTGAAAAGAACACCTTCACAGAGATAGGTTCCTAGCACAGGGAACTAACTGTCACAGTCAAAATTATGGCTCAAAGGCTTTTGAAATCTCGTGTCAAGACGAAATGAGTGTGTGTGTGGTCTGATTGGAAATTGTGCTGTCAGTTACTTAAATGTTTCAACCACGCCTTGTGCCAATAACAAATGGTTCATTTGTTGCCTCTCTGCCGCCGAACAGACACTGAAACATCTACAATTTCATAATAGACCCGTCATGCATGAGCATGGGGAATTTTCTTCGACAAGGTTATGATAATGAGAATAATCAGCACCCAATAATTGACGTAATAAATTGATGTTAAACAGATATTCGTTTCGCACTTTAAAAAAAGGGCATCATGTTTTTAATTAGACGGCAAAGTGTAAAGGTGACTCAACTAATGAGGTTCCAAAGTTTTTCTATTAAGCCGTTTAGTGGTGTTAATGAGCCAGATGATTATCAGTTTCTTAGGAAGTAACGATAATTCATTACAACAAGCGTTGAGTTAATGAAATTTCAGTGAGCACCTTTTTTTCAAGAATTCTGCCATAGTTTGTAATCTAGAAGTTTTTATTGTTTAAGAAAACTTTCATTTTAATGTAAGAAATTGGTTATCAGTTTCATAATTTTTATTAATTATAATAAAGAAATTATGAATTGTCACTGCCGTATATTATTATTCTTAAAACAAAGTTATACGATAGTGTGGAGTTTAAATACGCTTAGAGATCTAAAATGAATACGTAGCCAAAAAGAAAGGATTAATTAAAAAAGGACTAAAGGTAAAGTAATAATAAAACATTATGCTGTAAAATAATAATAACAATAATAATAAATCTGTGAAATTACAGAGAATATAAAATATAGAATGTAAAATACATAAGTGCCTGTAAATTTATTTTTAATGATAATAATTTAATTTGATTTTCAGAATCAATAATACACTCAAATTTCAGTGAGCTGATAAATTAAAAATTTTCGAGTAATTTCGAACTATTGTATCATTTATTTTTTACACAATTTGGTTTTACACAAATGGTTCCTTTATTGTCTTCCTGCCAATGTTGAATTCAGGAGGTGGCCCGGGGGGATTGTATTTTCAATGATCAAAAACTGCAATTCGCCCCCCTCCCCCGGGAACTCTATGATATCCGCTCCAGAGAAAAATGCTTGAATTCAACACAGCTTCCTGCCCCGTTCCGATCCAACACAGATGTATCTACAATTTCATAATGGACCCGTTATTCACGAGCATAGGGAATTTTCTTTGACAAGGTTATGATAATGAGAATGATCAGCACTCAATAATTGACGTAATAAATTGATGTTAAACATATTTTCGTTTCGCACTTAAAAAAAAAGGGGGGGGGCATCATGTTTTTAATTAGACGGCAAAGTGTAAAGGGGAATTAACTAATGAGTTTCCAAAGTTTTTCTATTAAGCCGTTTAGTGGTGTTAATGAGTCAGATGATAATCTGTTTCTTAGGAAGTAAAGATAATTCATTAAAACAAGCGTTGAGGTATTGAAATTTCTGTTGGCACATTTTTTCAGAATTCTGCCATACTCTGTAATCTCGAAGCTTTTATTGCTTAAGAAAACTTTGATTTTAATGTAAAGTTTGATTTTAATTATCAATTTCATAATTTTCATAAATTTCAATAAAGACATTATGACTTGTCACTGCCGTGCACTGTTATTCTTAATATATAATTATAAGCAAGTGTGGGTTTTAAATGCATTTATATGTTTAAAATTAATAGAAAGCCAAAAAAAGGATTAACGTCTATACTAGTGTATAAGTCATGAAATTTTACACAAAATTTGGGAGTTAAATGCAAGGAGTCCACTAATTCACGATGTAATTTAAAAAAAATCACAGACAATTGGCGAATGGGCAAATCTTTAAGTTAACACGTATGTCTAAGTTAGAGAGAGAATTAAAAGCATTTTCCAGTGTTTGACAAAAAAGTTCAACAGTAATGTCCTAGTAATTTTTTTGCACCCGTTTTCTCTTTCAATAGAATTTCTCTCAATACAAGGGTATCTCTTTCAGCATTTTAATCGCTTTTTAAAAAAAGAGTTCAACCTGAAAATGCCTCTAGCTTTCTTTTCTGAAAATCCTACAATACAAAAAGTATTATGTTTTAGTAGTCTAATAGTTTTTTACCATTGTAAATAATGTTTGAATAAATTTTTGAAAGAAAGTTTGCTTTTGGAGTGTTATTGAATTGATGTGAATAGGTTTTAAAATAGTTTAAGATTCTTTGATTTTACAAATCAATACAGTTTTAAACGTTGAATAATAAAATAAAGAATACTACCCAGTTAAACTGATGGCATTGAGCTCACAGGCAACAAATACTAATTGTACATTAAAGCCTTATATTTTCAAGGGTTAATTCCGTTCGAAAAAAAATTAAGAAGGGGAAACAGCTCTCCCCTTTCCCCTTCTTTTATACTTAATCATTGAACCTCCTATACTATCAAAGACATGCTTTATCATATAAAAAATTTATATCCAAAATTCAGAGAAAATGAGATAATTCTTAATAAAAACCCATTTAGAATTTATATAATTTAAAAGGATTATCCCCCTCTTTTATACTTAACCATTAAACTTCCAAAACTATTCAGAGATTTGAACGAAATCTGAAAATTATGCTTGAAAAACCCATTTATATAAATTAAAGGGGGGGGGGCATTAGAACCCGTGTTCCCCCTATTTATGCTTATTCAATGAACACCTAATAACAGTCACGGAATCGCTTCATCAGAATGATCCTAATCTAAATTTTGAACGAAAACTTAATTCTGCATGAAAATCCCATTTATATCAACTAAGGGGAGGGGCATGAGCCCCCCGTTCCCCCTTTTATACATATCGAATGAACTCCAAAAACTAATCAAAGAAGCGCCTTGTCAGGATATACGTACATACAAAATTTCAAGTGGATCGGATATTTTTATCATGAGTTATCGCGTTACGCACGAACGAACATACAAAACGGACGGGCAAATAAGCTCTCAGGCTGTGATAGCTAGTGAGCTAAAAAGTCTGATTAGAAATGTAATAAATAAATAAATAAGTTTACTAAATTAATGAAAATTTTTTGTTGTTTTTATCCTCGATTATAAATCATTTTTCAACGTACTACTAGAAATGTGGTTCAACTTATACAAAATCCATTTTTGAAAAAAACTTTGCTTTAGAGTTTTGTGGGTCGACTTATGCACGAATTGATTTATATATGAGTATATCCGATAATTAAAAAAGGTTTAGAAGTAAAAATGATTAAAGGTAAAGTGGTAATCAAAAATTACATTTGGTGGATATTTTCGAGATATATTTAAAGTAGATTTTAAAAAGAATTTTAGTGTGCAAATTTCGCACACAAAAAGTTAGGTATGTCTGAAACGTAATGTGTAAGATTATAAGTCTTTTTTCTATTAACATTTATTGATATTCAAAAGATAAATGCAAAATGAAGCATATTTTGTTAGTTTTTTCAACGATACTAGTTTGGAATATTGTTATATAATAATAATAATAATAATAATAATAATAATAATAATAATAATAATAATAATAATAATAATAATAATATACTCAATTTATCTTACAGCCATAAAAATAACACATGACATTTGAAATATTATAAATATATGAGTAAGTATACTTTCGTTATGCAGAAACACGTTAAACTCGTGCAGTTACTTTTCATTTGTCTCCAATTAGTGTAAATCATCACTGAGTTTAAAAGCACAAGTTTAACGAGTTACCACTTTATGAATTCGTCCTAAATCACTACTGTAGAACTTGGACTAATATTGCAACGTTTTAAATTATACATATATGCATAATTTTGTACGTTTACCGTATATATTTTTTAAGTTTCAGAAACAGTTCGCTGTATTTTTTTGTAGTTTGCGATGCAAAATATATTTCTTGCATAAAAGATAATAAAATTTACATGACGCAAAATTAAAATATACTGTCCAATATTTGAATATTTCTCAATATAAAAATTGTGTATGAGTTACATGGTAAATTCTTCGAAATTTTTACTAAAAATGTGAAAGCAAACATTTATATTATATAATGCATTCGGAAATGTGATAAATTATGAAAACGGTGAATGATGCATATTTATTTACGAAGCTTGAATATTTAAAGTGCTTCTTAAAAAGCATTTTCTAGTTTCAGCTTTTTTTTTTTTTTTTTTTTTTTTTTTTTGGAAATAGTATCAGTAGGACGTGCATGTGATTGTGTACTAAATTATTAATTTTACGTATATTTACTACATTACGTAATTACATAATATTAAGAAAACGCATAAAAATACTTTTTATATTAGATAAATTTTCTTATAAAAGAAGTTGAAGTAGGAAAGGTTTAAATAATTTATTTTTGGGATATGATTTTCCACAATGAAATTGATTTTCTTCATTCTGGGTGATATCGATTGCTTCACGTACAAAAAGAACAGGGATTGATCTCCCAAGATAAATCATAACTTATATAATGTTGGACATTTTCAATTTTTATACTTCATTTCAAATAAAGCTATTATTATTATTGCTTATTTATTTTGAAAGAAAAACACTGTGACTCAGAACTTTGTTGATGTCTTAAGAAAAAATAATAATGACAAAATTGTTTTTTAATGTTCTACTTCCGATCAGTTTAACGATTAGTGACGTAAGGAATGTATCGGTAAGATGTTATCTTCAATATGTTCAGTAAGTTTAAATAGAAAACAAAAGTCATTAAATTTTTTGAAAAGAAAGAATAAACTAAACCATACATCGAATTGGAGTGAAACTGTTGTCAGAACTTTTGTTTTAAATCGTGCTTAAAAACGGATTTAATATACATTGCAAAATTGAAAATTATTGTTCATTATTGCCGAAAAGCATTAGTATAAATTATAATCGATACATTTCCACAATAGTGACCCACTTTTTTTAAAAGCTTGACACATTTTAGGCTTTAGAAAGTAAGAATTGATATCAAATGATTTTAATATTAATGAGATGAAACTTGATGAAATTTTATGCATATTTAAATATGAATTTTAAAATAGATAAACATTTTTTGTGTTAATAATTATTGTTTTAATGTACAATTTATTTTTATTTGTATGTAAAAAAAATTAAAAAGTATTGCTTGTGTATCTGAAACATTGAATATATTGTTAAATTTCTTTCTGTTACCAAAAAAGAGTATCGTACAATATGGAATAATTCCCCCCCCCCCCCCGTTAATTACGGTATTAAAAAAATAACAGAATTTAAAACCTTAGAACAGTTTTTTTCATTGATTTAGAAGCCATTTAAGCATAGAATATTTATTTTTGAATATTTATAAATTTTAAATTATATTTCATTATTGTGTGATGACACATATTTAAGAAAACATATTGAAATTTCTAACAAGTGAAAAAAAAAAAAAACTTTTGATTTATAAAAATATCGCGTTATGATTTTCAGCGTTTTCCAACATTAAAAAAAAACATTATTGTTTACCTTTAAATTATTCATAAAATTCAAATATCATAATTCGGCAAGTTTTTGTCATAGGAAATAGCTATTTTCTTTGGTAATAAGTATATTTTGTTGAAGTTTTGAGTATAATGTTACAAGCATTTATCAGATTCAGGTATACAGCATAAATTTCGTAACTTTTATAGATTCCTATATGCCTCGTGGAATTTATTTCACAATATTTTCAAGTCTATGTGCACATCATACATGCGCATATTGGATTTATATAACCTCTGTATATACATATAATATATATATATATATATATACATATATGAGATCATAGAACTAATATAATTAAATTTATGAAACCATAAAACAATATATTGTAAATTCAGTTCAATTTTACAATTTGAACTCAATAAAATATATTTTAAATGCTTTTCTCTAATTATTTTCCTACAAACGTGGCATGAAAAATGAGACCACACGTATTATTCGCGGGTGTGACATGCACGAAAAAATGCAATATTTTGACACATATGGCGTTTGATATGGAAAAAGAAAACACTTATTTTTTTTAACAACTAAGAGCATACTTTCTATAATACTATTTTCCCCCAAAAAAAATCTGTAAAATTACTAGGGTTTTTTTTTTTTTTTTTTTTTTTTTCAAGAAAGTGGGCTTTCTAGAAACTTTTATGTAACGGCATCAACAAAACTTCATGTAACAGACACACGTTACGATTATAAATTAAAAAATTTGAAAGGCTATTAGAATTTTTTATGAAACTGGGATTCTTGGAACAATTATGTAACTATAACTAGAGTTACAGAAAAAAATTTAGAACGATCACTATAATTTAGTTCGTTCTTTTTTAAAAAACAGAAGTCTGTAGCTTTATAAAACTAAATTTGCAACATTACATCTATTTTGTACAGTGTACAGATAAAATTTTAGAAGAATACAGATTTGTCTATCTTTACATCTGTAAAAATACAGTTTTTCTTACAGTGCACCGATTTAGTTATGATTGGAATTAATCCTTTCGCGGTCGATGATCTTAAAAACGGACAACTAATTTTTTATTTTACTAGCACCCAGAATAATTAAAATTTCCTTTATATAACATATTTCAAAAATATAATCAAGTTCGTATTTTCTAAATAATTTGTTTATAAATTCTGATGCAAGTTAGTTATTTAAAAACAGATTTACGCCGCACCGGTTAGGGTTATGTAGAAAATCACAGAGATCACAAGAAGAAATATCCCACACAACAAATTATATAAAAATTAAACATGAAATTGGTCCTTTTATTTATTAGAAAATTTAGCAACACGATGAGTATGAATATAAATAAAAGATTCAAAAACTGAAGAAAAAAAACGTTAAATGAAATCTGATTAGATTTTAAGATTAATTCTAAACAAGTATTATTTAATTGTAAAAAAAAAAAAAAAAAAAAAAAAAAAAAAAAAAAAAAATATAATGTCTTTCAATACTTGAAAATATTTATGGAAAAATTATTTAAGGAAAATTTTTAGAAATGTTTCTAGGAATATTTGTTTTATAACATAAAATGTTGTTATTCAAAAAAAAAAAAAAAAAAATATATATATATATATAATTACATGTTCTATAACAAACCTTAAGTATTATTTATAAAATTTATTTGCAGTTACACTTTAAACTCATTTTTATTTTAATTTTACATGTGTTGGTATGAAAAAGCATGCAATGATAATGTGCTGAAAAAAAACAAAATCCTGTATTCATGAGCGTAGCTGCGTATATATTTTTTAAAAAGTATCATTACATAAATTTCTTTTGTTTTTTTCGGCATTTAATTTCTTGTATCTTTTTTTTTCACACAAAGCATTTTTTAATTAATATGAAAAAACATTTGTCTTACTCGAAAAACTATTTAAAATATTCTAATTAAAATTAATTCATTAACAGTAAGGTATGCATGAGAGATTTAATACGGCATTGTACTTGTAAAATGAGGTTGAATTTAATCATGCTTATTTTAGGCGTTTAATTATAATAAAGAATATTTATTTTCAAAATTTTCATAACAAAAGAAGATTGTTATGTTATTTTTATTACTCAAAACAAGCTAAATTATCTAATTTCCTAAAAACGATACTGAAATAAAAATCAACTTTAAATTAATTAATGGTTTAAGATTTAATGTAAGACTATTTTATGTTGAAGCGCTTAAAACTTTTGTTAACCAAAGAAATAGGAAGAAGCAAACTGTTATTTTCTATAGACAGTAAAATTTTCGAATTAAAAATTAACCTCAGAAGAAAGGGGTTTTTTTTTCCACATTTATGTGAAGATAATTTATATTTAAAAAAGTCTTTTGTACACAGTAAATAAATAAATAAATAAATAAATAAATAAATAAATAAAGTTACTAAATTTTTTGTAGGAAACTGGGATTCCTAAAACTGTTTATATAACGGCAACAAGAAAAATTCGTGTAACCAAAAACCATGCAACAGATAAACATTTTCAATGTAAATTAAAAAAAAAAACTAACTAAATAATATAAAATTTGCCTAACGAAATAAGATTTTTTTAGGAAAATGCGATGCCGAAAATATCTTATGTGAGTGCAAACCAGGTTACAGATAAAATTTTATTATGATAACTGTAATTTTAATAGATGCTTTTGTAAATCCACAGGTTTTTGTAGCTTCACAAAAACTAATTTTGTATATTTATATTTTTTTTCTGTACAATGTAGGCATAACATTTTAGTAGCCATACAGATTTCTATGACTTGATTGAGAGTGATTTTATAAAAATGTATTTACAGTATAATATTTCCTGTATTTAAATCTTTTGTAGAAAGAAAGTTAAACTATTGCAAAAAAAATGTTATTTATGGTCTTTTAGCACAGATGCCATATACGCACCACATTTGCACGTGTTTTTTCCCCGCTAATTTGGGGAAAATTTTGTTTTTGAATAAAAATCATAAGTTGCATGCAATAACAGCGCATGATTTTTTATCGTAATGTAAAGGTATAATAACGGGGAAAAAATGAAAAAGATTCTAATATTTTAAAAAAGTAAATAAAAATAAATAAATAATAGTTTGATGTAAATAATTATTGATGTAATATATAATAAAAATAATTTGAAGAATTAAAATAAAAAATAACAGTAAATAAACATGAATTTGATAAAAAAGGAAACAATAAATGAACAGTTTTAAATAATAAACTTAATAAACAAAAAAAAAACAGTAATTACATTTTTCACAGTAAATCGTAAATATTAATACTTTTAGCCATATTGAATGCATGCAGTTGCATCATTTAATCAGCACATTTCACTGAAATCTTTAATTTTTCCCTTTTTATTTCCCTAACAATTGCTATAAACTTATTAAACGGAACTTCTCTTTGGCACAGATGTTCAATGCTAAATTGACGGGGGACAAAAACACGTGCAAAAGTGGTGCGTATATGGCATCTGTGCCGATCTTTTTTACATTTATGCACGAATGTATACCAAAAGATTACAGATAAAAGAATTCTCCTAAAAAATCTCTTCGAAAAACAGAAAGAAATTAACTCTATTTAAATGGAAGATGTGCCTTTATTGTTTTAGACACTATGCGTTTATCTAGACCAATTTAAGGAGAGAAATCAACATCCGTGTATTTTTCAACATCCATTTTAAGGGGAAAAAGATAATGTGTCAGCCAGGTTATTGTTATTATTGCCTGGTGTATCAGATATCATGTCTGCAAGCCAAATGGCAATTTATGGGATTGAGAAAATATATTTATATACATTAATAAAAGTAAGCATGTTTATCATTTTTATAGCACATTATATTACCTTATAAAGAAGTCAAATATTTTTTTTTAAATCATTTCTATGACGAAATATAATGAGTTAAGGATCTAGTGTAAAAGAAGAAAAAAATTAGGTATTACTAAAAATTCATCAAACTAGAATAAATTCTTTTAGGATATTTCTTTTAGGAATTAAAAATTGTCCTTCAAACAAAATGTTTTTTTTTTTTCAAGAAAGTTTCAAAAGAAAAAATCCTAATAAAAAAAATACTATGTAATTTTTTCAGTACATCGGAATGTCTTCCTTAGTTCCATCTTCTGTAATAAAAAAATAAAAAAAATTTAAAAAATACCTATAATTATCATAATTTTGAGAAAATTTATGTGCGAATATACAAGAGTATGCATGAGTATGAGTAAACAGTACAAAGTAATAGTACGTGCTACTCGATAAATTTCCAGAAAATCAACTTTCTTTCTTTCTAACCGATGACCAGGTCCCTACCTGCCGAGTTACTTCAGCTTAACGGGTTAAATACCTGGTATCAGGGCGGGTGACCGCCTAATTGCCGCGTAGTGGCAAAAAACCTGATTCCTTCGCTTCGCACGTCATCATATCTGCAGTATTTGCTTCTCAGTCTAGCATACTTTGTTTTGTCGGTTGCTTAACGTTACATCCTGTTGTTTGTGCTGCAAATGACTACTAAGTTTGGTCTCGTAATTTAGAACCTTGATCAGATGACGAGACCTTCAAATAACAAGGCAGCTCTAGAGGCATAATTCACAGGTAACTTGGAGGACTTTGCCCCCACGACGGATTTTACATGCACCAGGAGCCATTAGCGTACATGACGGAATTTTAGCCGGCAGATAGCTTGAGTTCTGCAACCAAAAGCTATGAGTAAAAGGTTCTGCCAGCTTGGACACCGTTGCCCAACATACTTGGGATAGTCTGTAGCCTAATAGTTGATGCGTACTTGTCAAATGAAAATGATAATTTAGTGGGAGGGGGGGGGGGACAAAAGAGAGGACTCCGCAAATAGAGAAGTTGCACCGTAATTAATTTTGAGCCAAACTAAAAGGCAAACATAATGTTGGAAGGCGGGTATGAGACTCGGCCATTCTACCATATCTCACCGGGTTAAAAAAAAAAAATTAAAAAATTAAAAAAAAAACTTGGCTCCGTGGGTTTTTTTAATGGAGCGGATCCGGTAGCTCGCACAGATATAAAGTGAGGTGGTTGTCAAAGAGAAGATATAAAATAATCGAACCCTGATAAAAATATTTATAAAAAAGAGAAATAATTAGAAATAAAAAGACATAACATTAATTAAAAATACTTTATAAATCGGTAAACTTAAGATAAAAACAGTTTTTTTGCGTTAGGGGATTCCTAGGCCTTTTATATTTTTTAATTTTTTCAATTTTGTATTTATTACGCATCACAGTGGATGGACAAGCAGTGTCGGAGGCGGTTGAAGCTTCCCAGAAAATCAAAAATATGCTACTTAAAATGAATTATTAATGTCTGCTGCGTCAAATGTTATGTTTGAAAGTGAAATGGAAATCTGAAGTGATTGGTCGTAATTTAGAACCTTGATCAGATGACGAGACCTTCAAATAACAAGGCAGCTCTAGAGGCATAATTCACAGGTAACTTGGAGGACTTTGCACCCACGACGGATTTTACATGCACCAGGAGCCATTAGCGTACATGACGGAATTTTAGCCGGCAGATAGCCTGAGTTCTGCAACCAAAAGCTATGAGTAAAAGGTTCTGCCAGCTTGGACACCGTTGCCCAACATACTTGGGATAGTCTGTAGCCTAATAGTTGATGCGTACTTGTCAAATGAAAATGATAATTTAGTGGGAGGGGGGGGGGGGACAAAAGAGAGGACTCCGCAAATAGAGAAGTTGCACCGTAATTAATTTTGAGCCAAACTAAAAGGCAAACATAATGTTGGAAGGCGGGTATGAGACTCGGCCATTCTACCATATCTCACCGGGTTAAAAAAAAAATTAAAAAATTAAAAAAAAAACTTGGCTCCGTGGGTTTTTTTAATGGAGCGGATCCGGTAGCTCGCACAGATATAAAGTGAGGTGGTTGTCAAAGAGAAGATATAAAATAATCGAACCCTGATAAAAATATTTATAAAAAAGAGAAATAATTAGAAATAAAAAGACATAACATTAATTAAAAATACTTTATAAATCGGTAAACTTAAGATAAAAACAGTTTTTTTGCGTTAGGGGATTCCTAGGCCTTTTATATTTTTTAATTTTTTCAATTTTGTATTTATTACGCATCACAGTGGATGGACAAGCAGTGTCGGAGGCGGCTGAAGCTTCCCAGAAAATCAAAAATATGCTACTTAAAATGAATTATTAATGTCTGCTGCGTCAAATGTTATGTTTGAAAGTGAAATGGAAATCTGAAGTGATTGGGAAAAGTATTTTTACAGACTAATAAATGTGTGCGAATTTGTTGATTTTGTCTCATATTATACTTTTCATATGACAAAAGCAACATTTTCTTAAATTGTTTAACCTTTTACAGGCCGAATTCGGATCCATGTATATTTTTAATTATTTTTTTTGCACATTATGTCTTCTAATGCTTTAGTTAAGAAATATTAGTCATTAATTTGATGGACATTTTTTTATATATAATTTTCAGAATGTTCTCAATTTGGACCATTAGTCACTTCCGATGGTCCTTATCCGGTGGTCATTGGTCATTTTTATGATTTTCTGTACAGTTTCCCGTAAATGATAGAAATGTAACTTCTATTTGAAAAAATCAGGTTACCTAATTCGAAAAATCTATTTCAAAAAATCATTTTTATGACTGATCATTTTCCAATGGTCATTTGTCATTTTTATGGTTTTCGCCACATTTCTTCATTAATGATAGGAATGTAACTTCTACTTTAAAAAATCAAATCATCTTTTTGCTATTTCTGCTTATTTTTTCAAGTCAATTTTTATTAAAAATTAATTTTTAATAATTTTTTAAAACTTATGTTCCCTATTGGAAACATTGACCTGTAAATAGTTAACAATACCAACGGAGATGTTTAATAGGATGTGGATAAAATGGTACATTGAAACACTGAAATATTACTAAAAACTTATAATGCCAGATTAAACTCGATAAGAACATTTACTCCAATTAACCCTTTCGGGTCCGAATTTTTTTTTTCAGTAATTAGAAAAAATTACTTCTACTTTAATAGCATCAACATTAGCAATCCAAATAGATTAATTAGTGTTTAACAAATATTTCATTGTCAGAATCATAACCAATACTGTTCTTTTCAATACTATTTAATTTATATTCATATGACCAAAAGCTAAGAAACAATTTTTGAAGATGTTTAGAAAATATTGTATTACAACTAGATTTAACTTATATTGCATCTTTCTAATGATTTTTGCATTTAATTACATAGGATTCTTTCGAATAGTAACTTTTATTTTAAATTCAAAGAGTGATATATATGTTTAAGGGTGTATTTCAATTCAAACTGCTTATTTTTCGATACATTTTTAAATTCATTTTTGCTCTCAAATGCATCAACCCGGCAAATTTTCTTACTTAGAAAGTACACAAGGTGCCATGATTGTCAATTCTTTGATAAATGCAGAAAATATTGCAAAAAAAGCAATAAAAAACGGCATTTTGAACCAATTTTTCCGAAGCGGGAGTTCTGGGAAGGAAAAAAGTGTCATACTAAGAAGTTAATTGTTTATTAATCAAATTCTAATGAATGGAGCGTAAAAAGACATCACACGGTACCTTCTACATCTCTTCGAAAAACCCCTCAGCAAATTTCATGTTTATACTTTTAAAAATGTGTCTGAAATTGTATCAGAAAATTTCGAGCTGTTGAAGGTGGAAAACACATTTTTTCGAATAGACACTTAAAATAAAATAATCGCAAACAGCGAAAAGAGAATCAAGTAAATAATGATTATTATTATTGCTAAATGTCTAGACGTAAATAAAGTCATATATTAAATGCATAGGCATATACTAACATTATTACATTTAAATACTAGCAAAAGTATTTATTAAAACTAAATAATACTCCATTAAAATACATGTACTATTAATAGTACACCAGACCCGAAAGGATTAAAAACCAACCAAAATAATTTCTATGGAAATTAAGTGAGTAATTTTTGAGGAAAGAAAAATCACTCTTGATTTTTTTTCTGTAAATCTTTGTGACTTATTCATGATCTATATTTTTCTAAGAAGTAAATTAAGATTTATCTTTTTCTAATAAATAAATTAAAATTATCGCGTTCTTGTGCAAATCTGTTCTCGAACATGCACCTAAACAGTGCAAAGTTAGAATATATACTGTCACGGCTACAGCGGTAACAAAAAAAAAAGTATTTAAATAGAAGGATACACTTTTTATTTTTTTACAAATGACACAATCCGCTTATCTGGACCATTTTAAAGAATAAAAAAAAAGCATGTTCTTGGTGTTCAACATCCGTTTTGAACAAAGAAAAAAGTAATTTGTCAGTCGGGCTATGGTTATTAACGACTTGTAAGTCAAAAGTCAAGTTCGGAAGTCAAATGGCAATCTTAGGAGACTGAGCTTTTTGCCGTGCCTTATTTAATTTGTCCCCTGCTAACATGTTTAGATTATTATGAAATTACTAATTTAAATGGAAATTGGCTCCGACAGGAACAGCTCTCCTAGTAATAAGCAGTTTCGGCAGATATAGGTTTTAAATGATAGAAAACGTAAAAGATAAGAAATTTTAAAAAGTAAACTTTTGTTGAACTCAAATAATTATATATGAATGAATATTTAGTAGATCCCTTTTTTATTTTGTTAGACAATCGAAACATTTTCAATGAAATCATTTTTTTTTCATTCTTATTTATTTACAAGGAAAAAGTATTGGGTTCGGAAGAAATTACGATTTCCCGTTTTTGGTAAATTTATAGGTTTTATAACGTTTTCTAAAACGATTTTTTTTTGTTTTTAGAAAATGCATGTCTTTGAGTCTGTTTGTCTGTGAATGACACATGCTTTGTGGACGTTCTCTATCTCAAGAACTAATACACGAAATGTAATAAATCTTACAATTGAGTTAGACTTTGCAGCAATTTTGATTAAATTTTCTGAAAATTACGCAACAGGTGAGACTGTTTTATTTCATTTTTCATGATTTACGCAGTAGCTCAATCTTAAAAACTGTTTATGGGTTTTTATGAAACTTTAGATTCAGTTATACCTTGGTACAAGTTGTTACCGATTATGTGTAAATAGTCTGACAAGTGGCGCTGCTGTTCTGAATTTTCAAGATTTCAACAATAGCTCTATTTCGACAACTAATGCACAGATTTTCATCGAACTACAGATTCACTTAGACGTTGATATAAGTTGTTGCTTATTAAATTTTGATGAGAATCTCGCAACAAGTGGCAATATTCACGATTTCCGCAATCTTAAGAACTAATGCACGATTTTTCATCAAACTTGAAATTCCATTAGACTTTAACATCAGTTGTTGCTGATTAGATTTTTTGTATAAATCGCTCAAAAAATTGCGTTGCTATTCTTCATTATTCAAAATTTTCGCTGTAGTTATATATCAAAAACAAAATTTAATAAAATTCTGTTTCACTTTCTGATAAATTGACCCTTGTTAAGCTTGGTTGTAGTATACTATCCAACAGGTATCGCTTTTATTTTTTGATGTTGGAAGTTTTAATTGCAGATATCTAAGAGAGTGGGTGCTCGAATTTTGGTGATTTATCTGAAAAATGTGATACTTATATTCCTTTTTTTACATGCACTAAATTCAACGAACATCATGTAAAGAAGCATGGTGATTGGTATAAATTCGGATTTAATTTTGATATTGTCATAGCAAATTTCGAAGTAATAAAAATCATTAAAGTTATTAAAATTTTTCTAGGAAAATGGTATTACAAGAACTTTTTACGTAACTGGTAACAGTAAAAATTCATATAACCAATTATGTTACTGAGAGAGACAGCAGAAAAGTTTGAGATTCACACATCCGACTAGTTCATTGAAAATAAGCAATTTTTAAGAAAAAGCAAAATCTACTTAATGGAATTACTTTCTTATTTTTGTGTTTTTGTGTCACTAATTTACTGTTATCCATATTATTCTCATGTACAGGTTAATTATTCTAGACATGAATCCAAAAACTCCATTTCAAGTTATCTCATTCAAACCTGGACAGTTGATCTGAACCTGACGCGCTTAATTTCAAAACTGACCCAGCACTTGAAATTTTCATTTTTCAATTTTAAATGCTAATATCAATTCTATTAAAGTAAAATGTTTTGTATAATATTTTTCTTTAATTATTCCAAAAGCCATTTGATGAGATCTTTTGGGAAAACCAATAACTTCATTTTTTATCAGTAATTAACACATTCGCTGCCACTGAAAATGATATTTCCATCCTCAGAAGCCGGTTTACAAAACAGTGTTTTAAATCCTTCGGAAAAGTAGCCTTTTGTTTTATGTTTAATCTTTACCGCCGGTTTTTAAAAACAGAAAAATTTCTGTAGTTGAATCGCGAAAATACTCTAATGAATAAGCTAAACACAGCGACGCCGGCATACAGAGAGGCGTGTGTTGTTGGCAATGACCGTGTTAAAATATAGTTCTCTACTTAATCGGGCTGTTATTGGTTAATCCTCATATTTGTAGTGCATTAAAAACTCCTCTGCTTCGTGATTTAAAACATTAGAGCATATGTTACATGGATTTATACTGAATATATATTCTAAATTTACTCTGAGTTTGAAACGCAGAATATGAGTGTGGATAATAGAATTTCATACATTTAGTTGCTTCCAAAACCTATCTGTCATGTAGGAGCGAGCATTTTATTTGCATAAATTAATGATATAACACTGTTTTATTATGTAGCTCAAAATGAAGGACTAACTGTTTACGCTAAGTAGCGAGCCCATGTGGCACAACTGGCACAAATGGTGAGCATATGTGTTCACAAGTTAAGCCATGTGCTCACCAGTTGTCAATCTAGGTAGCTTAAAAGGTAGATTCTTGACAATGTAAGGCAAGGATCTGTGTTTGAATCTTTGGCTTGGGCATGTTTTCGCCCAGTTAGAAATATTTATGTCGTATGATGACATTACCAATCAGTATGATTGTGTTATCATAATAAAAAATATTAGTACATCTATGTACTCATCATTTATATGACACTCCTTTACCTGCGATTTTTTCTGTTGAGCTGTTTACATGCTACACCAGATGTTATTACCAATAAGATTATCTAAGCGAAATATGCTCACTAGTTGTCAATAGAATTATCTTAAACGGTAAAATTGACAATGTAAGCGAAGGATCAGCGAAATTGTATAAACCACCAACATCTTTATTAACAAAAAAGAACAAACACCTTTAAAAAACTCAATAACAAAAGGATTTCTTTTTTTGTACGATGTTCTTTTGTTAACAATTACCAAGCTCTCAACTGTACAAAAGTTATATTTGTTTCAAATGAGTGGCAAAAGAAAGTTCTTTAAAATTGAATGCTTCTGTGTGTATTCCGTTCTTCATCGTTAGCGGTTTGTAAAAATAACCCAAACAGAACTCAATTAAGAAACTAACTTTTCTTTTATTAAATCTCAAACAATAAAAGATAAACTATATTCTGAGGAGGTATCTTCTGAGTTATTCGTTAAAAAAAAGCTTATTTTAAGGTATCTTGATATTTATATATTTTTCTACAGATGGATATAGATTCATATTGAGTTTGCTGAAGAATACAATATTCGCGTCTAAGTATAGCTTGAAAAATATTTATTAAAGTTTTATGAAGTAAAATAATAGCGTGTATTATTTAAGGATGCACAATACCTTGAAATTAAACAAAATATCGAATTTCTTTTTTGAAAAATAATTGTAAGTTTCTTCAATTGTGAATATTTTTACGTCTCAGTTTTATTTATACGAGAATTATATCGCGAGATATTGTAAATTTTGTTAATAGATAAAGCGAAATTACTCATAAAAATGAAAACTTTAAACTGATTTTTCACCATGTTCATATTTTTAAAACTTGCTTGTTCGATAAACACTAAGGCTTTTTTGCTACTTTAAACAGAAGTTTGATTTTTTTTTTTACTTGTTCTCTGTGGGATTTTTTTTTTTTTTTTTTTTTTTTTTTGTGCATGGGTTCAACGCTCAAATTTATAGTTATTTTTAAAAAAATATATATATTTAATTTGAGAGTTTGTTGAATTTGCTTCATTTTTTGATATACAAGATGGAAAAAAATTCATATTAAATGAAAAATGCCGTACATCTAAAAATCCATACACAGTTTTATGTAGTATATTTTAATAATACACTGTAAAAAAAATCTGCAAGGTTACTAAGAATTTTCTAGGAAACTGGGATGCCTAGAACTTTTCATGTAACCGCAACAGAAGAAAATCATGTACAATTACAAAAGTTGATTTAGTTACTGTTACTAAATATTGTTTAGTAAACATACTATCGTTTTTTTTAGTGAGTTTCCTAAAGAATAGTCTGTAAATTTTCTAAATATTATTTAGTAAACTTACTATAAATTATTCAGGGAGTTTAGTAAAGAATGTTTCGCAAATTTATCAATGATTATGTTGTATATGTAGTAACGATTTGTTAAGGAGTTTTCTAAAGAACGTTTTGTAAACTTACTACTGATTATTTAGTAAATTTACCAATGATTTGTAAGGGAGGTTCTCATATCATTTTATATAAATGTACTAAACATTATTTAGTAAGCTTACTAGCGATATTTTAGAGTGATCACTATATATATATTGGTAAATTTACTGAGAATTATTTAATAAACGTAGTTACGAATTTTTAGTGAGTTTTCTATACATTATTTTGTGTGTATTCTAATGATTTTTAGCATTCTGATTCTCTAGTATTACATTTTATAGTACACTTATTGAGAATTTGTTATACATTTGCAAGGGACTTTATGGCATATTTACTATGGGTTTTTTATGCTTTCACCTTAAACCTTTTATGTACTTTATAAAAAAATGTAAGTTTAATGAGATATCGTTAGAAAAATTACCAAATTTTTTTTAGTATTGTATTTAAGCCACATTTTGTATTCTCGCCAGAAAGTTCTTTGCAACAGTACAAGTGTTAATACAGTAAATTTGTTAATGATTTTTTGTATTGTATTTAAAATATTTTATTTCACATACCAACATGTATTTGTAACTGCACAAACTGTTTGCAATGTTATATTTTTTACAGTAGTATTTCAAAAAGATTTTACGTAATTGTTTTTTATTCTAATACTTAAATTAATCGGAGTTATTATGGTATTCTTTCAATATGAAGTTGAATTTTTACAGTTTTAAATATCCAGAGTGGAATTTTTCTCATGTATCAAAATATTTCGATGTAAAATAAGCAATATGACCTAACATGTGTTTCAATATTACCACAGCAATTAACATAAATGTTATGCATGAGAAAACTCACGGAAGTTTCAATGTAGATATTTAAATAGGTGCAAAATCATTTTTTATATTATATGAGCATTATAACAATATCACTAAATGAGTAAATAAGCTGAAGCCGATCTTACGGTCTTTAGTTAAACTAAAAAAAGCAAATAAATAGAGTAATGTAAATAAATTACCATAACTGAGTTTTAAAATATGCCTAAAAGAAATATGATTTTTGATGAAGCACAGTGCTTAATTCATACATATAAAGCACTGAGCCTAATCTAATCCAATACATGATTAGAAAACCTGTATATTATGAAAAGAAATTGTCCATTTATTCTAGGCGAATATGTTTTTAAACTAGAATGCTAAAAATGAAAATATAGTAGTCTTATATTTAAGATTTTTGTTCAGTTCTATGGTCATATGAATTTCATTAACAAGTGTCTTCTGTTACATATATTTGAAACACCATACAATAACTAATTCAAAACAGATAAGAGTTTTGCAAAAAAATTAATGCCTTTATCTGAATGTCACATTTATGATTTTTTTTAAACCTTATTCTTATTTCAGGTGGATATGTCGTACAATTCTTACTAATTACTAGAAACTTTTTCTCTTTAATTTTTTATTGTCTTTTACCTGGACTTATTCCTAACAAATTTCTTTCACCATCTACGTTTGATACATTATACATTTTTTAATACTTTATTTGCTTGAGAGTTTTGTTTCAAATTAAAATATTAAAGAGGAAAAATTTAATTATTGATAGATCAAATTTAAAACTCTAAACTGGCTTAAAGATCCGGTTGAATTAGTCGAATATGTATGAATTTAGTAGAATTCTTCTGTGGTTAATATTGCTCTGGAATTAGAATCTTTAACTAAAATAGTTACATATAGGAGTAATAATATACACACCTTAACATATGTACACAAAAATGCATCTTTGATTTATGAACTGTAATTGTGGGCAGGTCTCGCACTTTTTATGTTTATCAGTATGTTATAATCGGAGTTTACTAAGCAATCTTTCTGGGCTATTTCCATGAGTACTTGTAGTGTAAGTCACAGGCTACGATTTTTGGCTACCAGTATTTTAGTACGAAAAAATGCGATTTATTTTATCGGCACATTCTCATTAATTGAATAAGGCCAAGCAGACTTTTCGAAAATAACGGTGGGAAACAAGTATAACAGTTATAAGGTAATGTGACTTACACTACAAAACCCATGGAACTAACCTCTGAAAGTAAAAAACTAGAATGGAAACAAAAAGAAATACATATTGATTTGGAAAATATTATGAAGCTGTCGTTTTTGATATAAATGTAATATGCATATCTATACTACCAATAAATGCAATATGATTAAATAACAAAATACAATGAAATATGAATAAATTTTGTTAAATAACTATTTATTTAATTCATTACAATAAAAAACATTTATATCTTTTTAATATGACTCACATTTTGCAAAATACTACATAATTAGTATTTATACAAATACCTATGAATTGCACACTTTTAAAAAATTATTTTTGGAGATAATATCATAAAAGGAATGTTAAAGATATATTGCAATAAAATAATTCGAAAATTTCAGTGCTGCAGAATGAGGTTCGCAAGATTTTTCTCATTGAAAGATAGTGCTTCTTTTTCCTCTACTTTCGTCATCAAGGAGCTTGCATTGGTTTTAAATTGAACTTCAGTTTCTTCATGCATCTAAAATAATAAGTTAGATGTTAACATAAAAAAGAAAGAAAAATTTAGTAAAATTTATAATGAATATATTATAGAAAAGCCAATATTCATCTTCGTATTGAATGTTACAAGTATTTAAAAATTAACTAGATGAAGAAAAACCATGCATTTTAAATTCAAGCTGATGATCGGCATTTTGGAAAAGTTAAAGTCACATATACAGTCATAGGATTTTCTCATCTGAGGTGTTTCCATTTACTGACATAGCATCAATAAATCGTAAATTGCTCTCATTATTAATTACTAATTTCATCTAAAATGAACTCGCAAAACCATATTGAAAAGGTCTTTTTTTATAAAGGCTTGACATTCTTCTAACTTATGAAATAATAATACAAAAATCCATTGATAGGTGGAATTGTAACACATAAAAAATATTGAATATGCTTTATAAATGCAAAATATGTATCAATAAAACTTCTCAACTGTTCTTAAAATGTTTTCCTGAAGGCATACATAATGCTGAAGATGTGGATTTTAAAAAAATCATCAGCATTGTATGTTGTCATTGTCCTTTGACGGCAAGTCTATGTAAATAAATAATGCTGAAACACAATACGCCTTCTTACCCAATAAATAATGCCAATAGGCATGCATTGTAATATAAAAGCTTAATGTTCAAATATATGCAAACAGCCATCATTTGACAGGCCTATTTATTAAGGAATCTGGGTACTTTGTTAATAATTTTTGTTATTATAGAGAAAATTGCGGTGGGGTGCGACACTTTTTACAAAACTCAGAAAATCAACTTTGTTTAACTTTAAAACAAAAAATTCAATTTATAGAGTGCAAGGTGAAACACTTTTTAATATTCTTGAACAATATAGAAAGAAAACATTCAAAAGGTATTTTATAATTAAAGAAATTGTAAGTTTTAAAATAACTCACCACTTATAGAGATTTATCGAACTGCAGTAAAATAAAGCTATAAGGCACAAATAATCAAGTGTCGGCTAGATATATAATCTAATAAAGATTGTAGATTGATATAATGTATGTGGCAAAATATAAAATTCCAAGATTTTCATAACGTAAATGGAAATTCAGTATTGTTAGTCATAGATAACATTAAAAAATCGTCAATTCAAATTATTTACATTTTGAAGTAAATGAATATACTATCAATGTTATAATTAATATATTACCCTCTAAATATGTTTGCATGTTACCAATTTACATCCATCTCATTAAAAAAAAGAAAGGCATATCCCATTCCTCCCTTTACTGGCATGTCCCATTCCTCCCCACTTTCTTTTTTTGTGTTAAACTTCTTGTATAAACAAAAGTGCTGCTTTTAGACTTGTTTTAAATAACTAATAATATACAGTATAATGTTCCATAAATAATGAAACTATTACACCTATGAATAATAAATCATTAGTGTACAAAAAGCATAAAAAGTAAATTTACTTTTGATTCTTGAAATGATCTTTTATACAATTGTAAGCTTATACAGACCAACAAGTTTTTTCAACTAAAGTTTGGCTACCAATGCTTCATCTTGCGTGCGATTGATGAAATGTTTAGAATGTTACATAAAGAGAAAAAACCTACTGTCCCATTCCTCCCACTATCTCACACCACTATCCCCTATATATTAACATTTTATAAAAATTACGTAAAACAATATTAAATACCTCTTATATTTACATGTATAAAAATTAATTGAATTTTAACAAAATTAATGGAATTTTAACTCTTTGAAATACACTGGCGAAGGCAGATCACTTCACACCACAAGGACAGCATATGTTTATTAAATATATGTACTTTTATTCCTATAAATGTAACTAAACTTCCGTATTTGAACATTTTTAGAGCACTTCAATAGACCATACTTGCATTACCTACAAAACTTTCGAAACATTCCGACAATTAGAAATATTTTTTACAATATAAAATGTGTGAAAATTTTGCCAAAATTTGTTAAAACCTGAGAGATTTATTGCTGTAAAAGTCTTACCAGCCTTTTTCCACGAAATATCAATATTTCTTTCACCCAGGCTACGTATATCTTATGTTTTTAACACCAAAAAAATTCAAAGAGTTTGGTTGATAATGTCAAGTTTTTTAAGAATGTAAAATACCGGAAGTACCCTGTCCACAACTCCAAATCCCACAACTTTCTTCTATCTCATATATAATACTATTTCAAAATTCCTCGAAGTACCAAAATTAAAAGACAATCTATGCCCATCAGGGGTATTCTAATGATATGAAATTCCGTGCATTAGTTCTTAAGATATGAATATCGGTAAAATCACGTAAGAAATGCACCATAAAAGCGCTACTTGTTTAGTGATCTACACCAAAACCTGCAACGGTGACACTGCAATAGCTGGTGTCAACATATAACTGAATCTGAAGTTCGATGAAAATACGTGTGTTAGTTCTTAAGATTAGAATTTGCGGAAATTATGCAGATCCCCCCTCCCTTTATTGTGCAAATTAAGAAAAAATCAGCACATCAGCGCCATATATTGAGCGATTTACGCCAAAATATAAAAAAAGACCAAATCATATTAGGGACAAACTAAATCTGATGTTTGATGAAAATCCGTCCATTATGCATTCAGGTAGAGTTGTTGCAGAAATCTCAAAAAAAGTAGAACAGCAACCAAATCTATTGAACATTCACGCAAAAAAAAAAAAAAAAAAAAAAAAAAAAAAAAACGGAATCAATTTATTACAAGAACTATCTGAATATATTTTTTTATTGAAAGCTGTACATTAGTTCTTGAGACAGAGCGCCCTCGAAATTTAGGTCGCATACATATAGCCATTTAGTAAAAAGTTTTTGGTATATCTGACCCCTAAAACGTGTAAATCCGTCGAAAACTAGAATTTACATTAAAAACTAATCATCACCAAATTATATCAGAGACAGACTGGGCATAAGTTCTACATTAAACATATATATATTAAATAAAAAATTCTGTGCATTAGTTCTTGTGACAGAGTACCCAAGAAATGTATGTCCATGCAAATAGAGTCACAGGCTCACATTTCGTAAAAAAAGGGGAAATCTGACCCCTAAAACATCTAAATGTGACGAAAAGTTTTACGTATCCTATACTTTTTTTCGTAATAACAGAAGAAATAAAATATTCAAAAATTATCTTTGAAAAATTTAATTGTTAAAAGTCTCTCTTTTTCTGTGTATTTTACTGTACAATTCATATTATGTACGTTTTAAATAAATTCGTACACTTGATTTTATGCAATATAACTATAATTATAGTTGCATAGCCCCTTACCGATTGTCTATGGTTTTAAAAACAATTTTGAAGCATGAAATATTTTTTAATTATTCTGTATCGCGTAGAGCTCGCTTACGAAAGGGGCTGTGCAAATATAATTTTATCAACTTTTTGTTAATTTTGGATTCCCTCCCTCCTTCCGATTCATACGTTATCATCCTTCAACTCCCCCCCCCCCCATAAATGATATCGGTATCAAAGTGTAGAAAATTTTGATTCCTATAACTTATTTTGCTCGAAAAGACATACAAAACTTGTTTCATTTATTTTACGCATACTTTTATCATCAAATGATGAGAAGTTGATAAAATATCATTTTTGATATGAAAAATTTTTATATCACATAACAGTTAAAAGCAGTACTATTTAAATGAATCTCGTGATACCTTTTTGTTACGTAATGCATTCAACAGTAATAAAGATTTATTGTAACTTGCAGCGAACGGAGAGGGGTGGGGAGCACATATAAATTCATATCAACAAAACGAAGACAACATTCTTTCTCTTTATTTATTAGTAAGCACAAGCTTAATTTCAAATACACACACTGTTTCTCGAATTGTGATTATATATGCATACACATATGAAGAAAAATAAAAATTTTAAACGTTAGAGTATACTGTATTTTAGAGTTAATAAATTTTATAATAATTTAGCGATTTTAATAATTTTGTATTAAAAAAAATATGTAACAGGCTATAAAAGTAACGTACACTTTGTACTAAAGACCATGATACAAATGCAAAGAGAAACAATTGGTGATCAGAAATGATATTTATATCCAAAAGACAAACCTCGTCCCTCCTGAAATGATACCATTATATTTGCACAGCCCCTAATATTAATTTGTTCTTAAAACAACATAAAGAGTTCATCCTTTTTTACGGCTAATTTTACATAAAAATAAAAACTTCCTCTATGAGTATTTAAAATAATATAAATAAAACAAATTTAACAGGCATACAATTGAACTACTCACTTAAAGCTCTGAAATTATCGGAATATAAAAGAAGTTATCGGAGAAACATAATTTTCAGAAACGATTTTATAATTAACGAAACTGTAACTAAGAGAAAAAAAAATCCCTGTCGGCTTGGCTTATAGGCGGAGGTAGATTTCGAAGAGTGCTCATTTCAAAAACAAAAAATAAAATATGATTACAGATAAACCCAGTAAAACAATTTCTTTGGCCGCTTTTGAAAAATATTTAATTTATTTTTATGTAAGAACTGGTTTTTATCAAAATCATCTTAAGTGAAATTTGGCTCAAATGACCATTTTGACAACATATTTTGAAATATATTCTGACTTTTTAACCCTCTGACAGTCTTGCAAAAGGGCAAAATTGTAATGTTGTTTTCTCTGCATTTTGTTTTAATTGCTAAAAAAATATGATTCTTTCAAAATTATACAAAAATCTTATTTACGAACATGAATGTTATCCTTGAGAGTGTTAATCATTGCACAATGTATTAAAAATCCATTAAATCAACTGAGTTATATCATTTTAATTATTGCTTGCATTGCAGTGAAACCTGGAGCTTAGGGAACGTCTATAGACGGGCTTGTCAGTGAGAGGGTTAATTAAAATATTGACCAATACGCAAATTATATAGTTCCTAGATAACAAAAAACTGTCAATTGGATGCTTTTGAGAGCAAAATCGAATTTAAAAATGAGTCATAAAATAACCAATTTGTTTGAATACATCCTCAATTCTTAAATCATGATCGCTTTGGGAAATTTTGTGCAAAGTGCTCACTTTGAAAGCTTTAAATATATATATATTTAACCTTTATCAAAAAACTGACCAATACGGCATATTACACAGTTCCTAAATAACAATCAATGGAATGCGTTTGAAAGTAAAATTGAATTTAAAAATCAGTCATAAAATAATCAATTTGTTATTTTAATACATCCTCAAATCTTAAATCATGATCGCTTTGGGAAATTTTGTGCGAAATGCCTACTTTGACTGCTTTTTAAATATATATATTTAGCCTTCATCAAAAAATCGACGAATTCTCACATTATATAGTTCCTAAATAATAAAAAACTGTCAATTGAATGCGTTTGAGAGCAAAATTGAATTTAAAAATGAGTCATAAAATAAACAATTTGTCATTTGAATACATCCTCAATTCTTTAATCATGATGGATTTGGGAAATTTTGTGCGAAGTGCCTTTTGGCAGCCTTTTTTGAAATGTATTCTGCCTTTATCAAAAAACTGGCCAATCCGTCATATTATATAGTTCCTATATAAGAGGACCTGTAAATTGGATGCGTTTGAGAACAAAATTGGATTTAAAAATGACTCAGAAAAAACGCAATTTGTTATACTTCCTCAATTTTTCAATCTCTATTACTTAGGGAAATTCTGTTCAAAATGCCCTTTTTGGCAGCCTTTTTTGAAATGTATTCTACTTTAATCAAAACACTGGCCAATATATCACATTATATAGTTCCTAAATAAGAGGATCTGCCATTTGGATGCGTTTAAAATCAAAAATGAATTTAAAAATGAGTCAGAATATAAGCAGTTTGGATTTGAGGTTTTTTCTCAAACTCCTATTTTTGTTTAATTTATTTTTGATATAAGAATTGGTCCTATGAAAAACTTGTTAATATAAAAGTTGTAGATACTATTGCGAAGATGTAAAATAAATATAATTAGATTTGATTGCTTAAGAATTGAGTAAGTTATGGATTTTTTTCTTTTTCCACCCCCCTTTTTCTTTTCGTTTTTAATTTTTTTCATCGATAAAAATTGATCCTATCAAAAACTTGTGAATACAAATGCTTTAGATAATGTTGAGTACATTTCTAAAAAATTGAGTTGGATTTGATATCTTGAGAATTGACGAAGTTATGAATTTTTTTCTCCCAAAAACCCTGATTTTTTCGTCCTTTGAGCCCACTTTTAACTTTATCAAAAATCTGTCAAGCATAAACTTTTAGCCCATTTTTTAGAAGTAATATAAACTTTAAACGGTATCGATATCTATTTTAATTAGGAAGTTATCGCGTTTTTTCGTTTTCACAAAAACCCTCCCTATTTCCATCCCCTTGGTTCGATTTTGCCCATTAATGAACTCGACCGAGATTTTATGCCCCTTGATTTTATGTAAAATTTTGAAGAAAATCTGAGCATAATTATGGAAGTTATCGTGTCTAGAAGAAAGTGAAATATATATAACTTTTTTTATTGATGGCGGTTTTGGGGTCTAGGACTCATGATCGGTGTAGATCTGCAAAAATTTTTCAGAAATTCCAACATGGGAGAGAATGCAATAGGTAGTATTTCATACGAAATCTACCTAAAAAAAAGAGTGAAAAAAAATTGGAATTGTCCCATTCCTTGTTTTGCTGATATGTCCCATTCCTCCCTGTACTTGATGTTAAACTTCTTGTATAGACATAAATGCTGCTTTTAGACATAGTTTAAATTATAGATGATTAGCAGTATAATATTCGATAAATAGAGAAACAATTACATATTTACATAAACAAGTCATTAATAGCAGAAAGCATAAAAATATATAGGAAATTTACTTTTGATTCTTAAAATATTCTTTTCCTTTTTACAATTGCAAGCATATGTAAATCAGCTATTTTATTCAAGTGAAGATTGGGGATGCTTTTGCTTAATGGAATACGTGACTGATGAAATGTTTAATAATGGAATATAAAAAGAAAAATGTACTGTCCCATTCCACCCCACTCTCCCTCATTAAGTAACAAAATCTTGGGTTAAGGGATTTAGGGAAGATTTCAGGTGTTTAATTGCTATCACAGTAAAATAACAAACACAGCAGGAAGAAAAATGGACTTTTAAAGATTTTTAATTCAACGAGTAAGAATGGAGACAAAGATAACCATATTTTTTTTATTATTGAAGGAAAAGAAGGGGAAATTTCAAACGATTGATAATATAACTCATTGAAGACTTACAATTAGCGAAAAAAATGAAAATTAATTAGGGTAAAAGACTAAATTTTGTATGCTTGTAAGGCGAGAGGGGGGTGATTTTTATTTAGATTTTATTATAAGAATAAATAATAGGTCATATCCATAAAGGAACGGATCAGAAATTTTTTTAAAGAATGACTTAAGGTTTTCAATTTTATATGTTGAGGGGGCAAAAATATTAGCGATTTATTTTTCTTTTTAGAAAGGAGGAGTATTAGATGACTTATTTACATTAATGAAAATTTACAAAGTACTAATAGCCCAGTGATTATATGGTAGAATTCGATATTAAGGGAAAGTAGGAAATAGGTTTAATCTCTTCAGTTTAGATCTACAATGAATATAGTAAGTTTTATTCTCATACTAGCAGAGCGTTAGAAATATATTAGATTTACAGTTTAATGCGACAATAATATCTCAAAAGAACTAACTATCAAAACACTGTTAATATAATTGCTGTAAAGCTTAAAATTCTGAGTAAAATGAACACTTACATTTAATATTTTTGCTGAACATTAATGACACAATTATATTTTAAAGTTTAACCGCAGTGGTCAAGAGGTTTATTTTAAAATAATTAGGGAAAAACTTGAAATTGTTTTGATCCCTTCAGTTTAGGTCTAGAATTAATGTGCTGACTTTTTACCCGCGTACTAGATGAACGTTAGAAAATATGTACATATAGTGAAAATATACAGTTGGCAAAAAAAAGTATTTGTACACTTCATTTTTTTTAATTTTAATGAAATTAAACAAAATATTTAAGCAAAAAATACTGTAATACATTAATTTAATGCATTATAATATTATAGAAGCAAAAACAAAATTAAACGAATCGATTTTTTACATTATAATAAGCAAATATACAAAAATATAATGCAAAAAAAAGTATTTGTACACTATATTAATGTAATATAATTAATGAAAATTTAGTTAAATGATACAAATTATTATTTTGTGCGAATCCATTTAGCGTTTAGGACTACTTCTAGATGGTGTGACATAGATTCCACCAACTTTTTTGTAGCGGTCTGGTTAATGTTATTCCATGACACAATAACAGCTTCTTTAAAACTGTTTTTTACTGATGCATAATTTTTTTTTCGGATTTTTGCATCCAATAGCATCTGCAAATTTTCTATTGGATTCAAGTCTAGAGATTTTAGAGGAATTACCAGTCGTCTTCGAGTATTGTCGTAATCATGTGCTGGTGATCACAGCAGTATGCTTTGGTCGTTATCCTGCATAAAGTGAAAAGCTTCCTCTATGTATAATTTCTTGGCACAGTTTAATAAATTATGGCGCGACACATCAATGTATGTTAACCTGTCCTTCCATCGTTAATAAATTTTAAATGTCCTGCTCCATTAGAAGCTATACACCCCAAAACTATAATATTCCCCCCAACATGCTTGATAGTTTGAAGTATACATTTTGGATCTAGAACAGTTTTATTTTTACGCCAATTTTTTCGAATGCTTGATGGTAAGAAAATTTCGAATTTTCCCTCATCAGAAAAAATTACTGTTTTCCAAAAATCCAATGATTTACTTCTGTATGCGAAAGAGAATACTATGCGTTTTCGCCTATTTGTTTCGCTGATGAATGGATTTTTCCTTGAGGTTCTTCCTTTTAAATCTGCATTGAGAAGAATATTTTTTATTGTTTGAGGTATTCCTCTGATGCGAGAAGATGTTGCAAGGTCTCCAGCAAATTTTTAAACCGAACGCATAGGATTTTTTAAAGCTTTTTTAACAACACTCCCTTTTTCCCTCATTGTTAGTTTGCTAAGAAGTCCTGGTTTTCATTGAATTTCGATGCTTTTAATTTATTCATAGTTTCTCACTATACATCCAATAGTTGTAAATGGTAATTTAATAGCTTTTACAAATTCTTGTTGCGAATTTAAATTTTTATTATGCTCAATCATAGGATTTCATATATCTAGAGGTGCCTCTCTAGTTTTAGGTTTTATACTCAATTACTTAAAGAGCAAATTAGATTAAATGTCAGACAAATATAATATGAACTTAAAAATTATTAACAGCTTCTGTAAAAGTAGTCCTTTGAACCATAAACACAATAAAACACAGTACATATCAGGATGGAGAAATGTACAAATACTTTTTTTGCAAGAAATTTTTAAACTTTTCCTATTAGAAAATTATTTTACATCTTTATCGAAATTTTCTGTTGTGTAATTTAAAACGGACGGTAAGCAGACTGTATTAAAACTATTTTTGACAAAATATCTGTTTTTATTTAGTTAAAAATTAAAATTTTTAGAGTGTACAAATACTTTTTTTGCCAACTGTACTTTATTAAAAATATTAAAAATTATTTTAACAATATTCCAAAACAACTAAGTCTATAGAAACCATTGTGAATACAAATTTCTTAGAGTTTGAAATTCGCAATAATAAAAAAAAAATCATTTTTGTCTCAATTCTAATTCAAAATTTTATCTTAATCGCTCATCCAAAGCTCTAAACTAGGCGAGATCAAGTTATCCATCCGCTCTGTCTCCATTTGTTACATACGTGTACATTTTTTAAATTGTTGAGGCCTTCACGACGTTTTTGTAACTATGTAAGGATTTTATTTTGCATATTTTGAGAATTATAATTTAGTAGTTATTGAGAAAATGGTGCATGAATGATAGACGTTTTACATTTCATTTCTCAACTCACACCCGCAGACTTAAATCATTGGTTTAAATGAAAGATTTTTTACTTAACTTTCAATATTCCTGAGGTTTTAAACTTTTATGAATTTAAATGAAGATTCTTGTATACTAGTCGAAAATCATTTAATTAGAGCGATCTTTGTCCTTAACACAAAATATGAAGTTTAAAATCGCGCTATTCGTTGACCTTAAACTTATCTAGGGAAAAGTCTTATGCACACTCATTTGTCGCTCTACCGCCCCCGCCCCCTCTAACATCCTTGCACTTTATTTTCAATTTCCTTAATTCTATTAGACACGCACTTTTGTTCACTCTAAATATATTATATTAAGAGCTACACCCATTTCATATTGGAAATAATAAACAATATTTGCCCTCATTTACGAGTCATTTTTGAAATATTCTAAAAATTATGAAAGGATGTACTTTTTAAGTTAATTTGTTTGTCGCTCATCTAGCAAAAGAAAGAAACATAGTAGATTCATTTCTATTCTATGTCCGATGGAAATTAAAACAATTTCTGAATTTCCCGTAATTAAATCATACTTCGTCCTTTCTTTCATACACAATTTCTGGTCTATAACCCGCAATCAAGAGATTAAGCCACAATTCTCAAAATATCCATCCTAAATAATGCATGAATAACTAAAAATTACATTTACATAATAACAATCACTTATAAACTGATAACCTCGTTTGTTCGCGCTGAAAGCTTTTGTGTAGTGATTTAGGCAATACTTGAATCTAATAGTTGAATCCAATTGTTGAATTGTGAAAATTCAACAAAAATGTTAAATATCGATTGTCATTTTATTCAGAATTTTAAGTTCTAAAACATTTGCATTAACAATATTTTTGATATGTTTATTTTTCTTTAAATATTTTATGGTAATCAATAAAATCGTGTTTTTCAATTATAAAATTTGTACCCATTTTTTAACGCGCACATAGTAAGAGGGGAAAACTTAATACATTCATTCTAGACCTAAACTAAATGAATTTAAATAATTTCCAGCTTTCCATTAACTAATTCCAATTTCGGCTTTTTTTCCCCTCCTCCACCACTGGGCTATAAAGAATTTTAAAGACTTTCTGTGTGTTCTTAAAGTTTCGCAAGGAGTGTGGATGAACGGGGAAATGACTTTTTTTTTGGGGGGGGGGGGAGGGAGAAATGTCTTAATTGATAATTTATTATGACAATAAAATAACGCATAAAACACATATTGTATTTTATATTATTTTAATTTAAGCAGTTTTAAAGAGTTTTTAAATATTGAGTACTGTTACTGCGTGAAGAAAGTTCGGGAACAAAATTTTAAGGGTGAAATTCATATGAAGTTTTAATGAAATGAATGTGATTTAACGAATGGTTAATGGAATTTATTCGCTAAAAAAACAAATAGAATAATATATTTTTTTTAAAGTAAGTTTTAAACACTTTACATTTTGGTACTGCGGAAAAGGGGGCAAAAAAGAGAAATGACATCCAGAAAAGAGCAGGTAAATTTGATTTATTGTATAAAACATTAGAAATTTTGTACTTGTAATAAACACAGATTTAAAGAATAATTAGGAAGATTAGGTTGCTAATAAGAAAAAATCAAATATTATATAATAAAATTTAAATCATATAGACTAAAAATTTACTTACTAACTAGAAATATTTTTATCAATACCAGATTCAAGATGGATGCATTACTCGGCTCTGTGGCTGCGTGAATAGTCCTTACGTCACCACTGAAGCCCTTTCTGATTGTCTGACAGGTGAAACTAAGATATTTCACGTATTTGTACTATGCGACAAGTAAAAATAATACCAGGCTACATATAAAATTTTAGTAAACTTGCAGATTTCTGCAGATTTACAAAAACTAGTTTCGTAGGTTTCCAGATTTTTTTTACAGTGTAGCGGAAAATAAAAATTGATGTCAAAATATTCATATTTATAAAAACAGTAGGGATTTTAAAACATTAAACTTTTTAAAATTTAAATTTTAGTAAAATAAGTAGTTTTAGAAAAAAGTCTTTAACTTTTTTGTATTCTGCCACCACATCTATTACAATAATATTCAAAATCAAAGAAATGTTTTCAAAGGTACCGTATTCCCTTAAACAGAAATATACAGCTGAAAACGAAATTGAACTTGAAATTGCATAGAATGTTTAATTTTTCTCTTATAATGCCTTCTTTTTATCATCAAAATTAAATATAATTGATTAAATATGTTCCTTTTTATATTCAATCTAAACTTTTTCATTAATCAAAATATGTTAACTAAAAGTCTTTTTACTAAATTAATGTCATTCACTTTATTAGCTTAACCACTGTAAAAGACACATACGTACAAAATTTATAGTTTTTTTTTCATAATGGCAAAAAAAGTTTATTTAAAGCTGAATATTTCCCGATTCAATCATTATTTATTAGCGCTTTGAGCAAAGAACACAAATAAAAGTTAATCAAAGAATTTACCGGAAAAATATTTGTTGATGTTTTAAGAAGTAACATAATAGCATGTATTTTTTTAACTGAAATATAATTTAGAACAATAAATTGGACAGAACGTTTCATTTTTCACTTATGTTTTGTCTTTCTATTATCAGAAATAAGTATAATTGATTAAAGATTTCCTTTTTATATTCAACTATGTTCCTCTTTACTAAACTTTCGTATTATTCAAAACAGATTAACAAAAAGTCTTTGATGTTTTACTGCATTAATGCCAGTCAGTTCATTTGCTTAACCAAAATAGAATTCAGAAATTTTTTAGTTCTTTTTCATAATGATAAAAAATATTTCTTTTAAAGCTGAATGTTTCGAGATTCAATCATTATTCACTATTGCTTCGAGCAAAGAATACAAATGAAAGTTAATTAAAGAACTTAGTTTTCTTTTATTGGATCGTAAGTAGCAAAATTTATAATTATATTACTTTATATTATTTGTAAATGTACATTTTTACCGAAACAGTTATGGTAGCAGTGTGAAATGATCTTGTCTTTTGAAATCCTCTTTCGATTTTATTGACATAAAAATAAAACTTTTTGCTTAAAAGAGAGAATTGGTGAAACATGGAACATCCTTTTAGGTAGCTTTCATTACAAAAAGTAAAAAGCTACCTATTGCAGCCGTCCTGAGGAAAGCACTTCCGGAAAATTTTGGTATATTTTCACCGATCATGACACCCAGACTCCAAAACCACCCTCCGTTCAAATGTTGACATATATATATATATATATATATATATATATATATCTGATTTTTGTCATGCGATAACTGACGTATTTATCAACCGATTTGAATGAAACTTGGTATGTACATAGTACATACAAATGTCTCGACCGAGTTCGTTGGTCAGCATCATCCGCCATTTTGTTTCAAAATGGCGGCCATTTTAAAATTTTAAAAAAATTTAAAATTTAAAATTAAATGCGAAAAAATCAAAATTTGAAAAATATTTTTCTTTTACGTGTTAGAAATTAAAACAAAGATTCCAGAACATTTTTTATTTTGTCTATATCTTACAAAATAATTGAGTTATAGTACTTTGAATTTTTCTTATGGCTGACATTTTGAAACGATCTGATTTTTGTCACGTGATAACACGCGTATTTATGAACCGATTTCAATGAAACTTGGTATGTACATAGTACATACAAATGTCTCAACCGAGTTCGTTGTCCAGCATCATCCGCCATTTTGTTTCAAAATGGTGGCCATTTTAAATTTTTTAAAAAATTTAAAATTTAAAATTAAATGCGAAAAAAATCAAAATTTGAAAAATATTTTTCTTTTAAGTGTTAGATCTTAAAACAACAATTCCAGAACACTTTTTATTTTGTCCATATCTTCCAAAATGATTGAGTTATAGCACTTTGAATTATTCTTATGGCTGACATTTTGAAACGATCTGATTTTTGTCACGTGATAACACACGTATTTATGAACCAATTTCAATGAAACTTGGTATGTACATAGTACATACAAATGTCTCGACCGAGTTCGTTGGCCAGCATCATCCACCATTTTGTTTCAAAAAAATGGGCATTTTAAATTTTTTTAAAAATTTAAAATTTAAAATTAAATGCGAAAAAATTAAATGTTGAAAAATATTTTTCTTTTACTTGTTAAAACTTAAAACAACGATTCTAGAACACTTTTTATTTTGTCTATATCTTGAAAAATGATTGAGTTATAGCACTTTGAATTTTGCTTATGGCTGACATTTTGAAACGGTCTGATCTGAACGATCCATCATGTTGCTTTAAAATGGCATACACTTTATGATGTCGTGGAATTTGGCGACTCTCTAAATCGCTTAAAATAAAAGCAGGTTGAATAAAAGATGACTAATTTCTAAAAATTCCTATTAATATTCAGTCTTGACAAAAACTAGTATTCAATCTTAAAAATCACTAATTTTATAAGATTATTTCCACTAATTTGAGCTTAGTATTTTTGAACAATGTAACTTACTTTAAAATAAATAAATAAATATATAAATATATGAAAGCTACCTCTTCCTCCCGGCATTGCCGGAAGGACTTTTTATATTTAAACTAAACTTTCGTATTAAATAATATAGATTAACAAAAAGCCTTTTCACTAAATAAATGCCATTTACTTCATTTGCTTAACCACGGTCAAAGTCACAAACGTTCAAATTTTGTAGGTTTTTTTTTTCATAATGACAGAAGAAGTTTCTTTAAATATAAAATTTTCCTTATTAAGTCTTTATTCACTAGCACTTCGAACGAAGAATAACAATTAAAAGTTAATTAAAGAGCTTATTTCAATTTTATTGGATCGTAAATAACAAAAGCTAAAATTAGATTACGTTATTTTATTTGTAAATGCACATTTCTATAGAGACAGTTACAGTATCAGTGTGAAATGATGCCTACGTTCGCAATCCTATTTAGATTTTATTGCACAGAATGTTCATTTTTCACTTATGATGCCTTCATTTTATTATCAGAATTGCGTATAATTTATTAAAGAGGTTCCTTTTTATTTTTAATCTAAACTTTCGTATTAATCAAAATAGGTTAACAAAAAGTCTTTTTACTAAATTAATACTATTCACTTTATTTGCTTAACCATGGTAAAGTCAAGTCACAAACGTACAAAATTTGTAGTTCTTTTCCATAATGACAAAAGAAGTTTCCTTAAAGCTCAATGTTTCCCGATTCAATCATTATTCACTAGCGCTTTCAGCGAAGAATACAAATAAAAGTTAATTAAAGAATTTATTTCTCTCTTTTTGGATCGTAAGTAACAAACGCTAAAATTAGATTACTTTATTTTATTTGTAAAAGATCATTTCTATAGAAACAGGTAGTGAAGCAGAGTGAAATGATCTTCTCGTTTGCAATCCTATTTAGATTTTATGGACATAAAAATAAAATGCTTTGCTTATAAGGGAGAACTAGTGTAACATGGGACTACCTGAAATCAATTGAACACGAAATTGCATAGCATATTCATTTTTCACTTATGATGTCTTAATTTTACTATCAGAATTAGTATAATCGATTACAGATCGATTCATAGTCAAACTAAACTCTCGTATCAATAAAAGTAGATTAAGGCCCCACACTAGTCACAGAAAAAGACATGGATGATAATGTTAAGTCTATGTGGGCGTTCGTTTTAAATATCTCGCTCAAATTTTAATATTTTTACAGGACTCATTTTTTGCATAGGATAGTTGAGGACAATCTACAACAGTACTAGTTTTTACTTTTTCGATTTTTAGGTGCGTTCGTAATTATGTAAATACGTAGAACCTATTGTTGTCGCTCAGTCCGTCCGTGTGTCCGTCTGTCTGTCCGTCTCTCTGTCTGTCCGTCTGTCCGTCCGCATGTAACAACGCAAAAACTACCCAACTGAATCATTTGAAATTTAAAATACATAATTATTGCATAATTTTGTCGAGTCATTTCAAATTTTATGAAAATCGGATGGATAGATCAATTACAGGGACAATCAAAAGGATTCCGTTACATTACGGTCAATGGGGAAAAAAGTTTCAAATGCATTTTAATCATTTGAAATTTAAAACGTATATTTATTACATAATTTTGTCGAGTCATTTCAAATGTTATGAGAATCGGATGCATATATCAATTACAGGGACAATCAAAAGTATTCCGTTACATTATGGTCAATGGGGAAAAAAGTTTCAAATACATTTTAATCGTTTGAAATTTAAAATGTACAATTTCTACATAATTTTGTCGAGTCATTTCAAATTTTATGAAAATCGGATGGATAGATCAATTACAGGGACAATCAAAAGGATTCCGTTACATTGCGGTCAATGGGGAAAAAAAGTTTCAAATGCATTTTAATGGTGTTACACTCATTTGAACATAATAGAATTGACATGAATCTATGAAATATGTAGTAAAAAATACATTTTGCACAATCTGTGATGTAAAGAATATTTATTATTAAATTACAGGGCCACACAAATGTATTCCACTAAATAATGTTATACGGGGAAACATTGTTTGGGGCGTGTTTTAATTATATTAAACTATTTCACATTTTATGAATAAGATATACGTTAATGAAGTATAATAAAAATTACTCCCTGCATATTTACAGGAACACAAAGATTTCGACCACTATACTGTATAAAAAGTACGCTCTACTATATCAGCAAGATCTGAATATTTTAAAACTTCGTTATTGTACGAACGCATCTCATTCGCTACGCTTCACGTGCAATTTCCAATTAATTTCCAATTATTTTATCCAATTTCCAATTCAAGTGTTAATTACTTTACCTTTCGAAGCCAATTAGAACCGGTTCTGAAATTGAGACTATCATAATATAAAAAAAAATAAACAACCAGAATCAAAAAAGTTTTAAACTAGCTCGGAGCTATCCTATTAAAAAAAATCATGTAAAAGTATTAAAGTTTGAGCGAGATATTTGAAAAAAACGCCCCCCCCCCCCCATAGACTTAACATTATCATCAGGGTTTTTTCAGTGACTAGAGATGCGTCATAACAAAAAGCATTTTTACTAAATTAATGCTATTCACTGGCGCCAACTTTTGAAAAATATTGGGTTGGCTCAATAACATTGGATGGGCCCAAAAATATTTTGGTAAAATGGTACGATCAGTTTGTTTTCCTTTGAAGGGTGGACCGATGATGAAAGATGGGAATTTTAAGTCAAGCTATCATGCTTTAATAAAGTTGAAATTTTATTAAATAATATTCTAGTGCCTTTTCCTTATAAAGACACTAATATTCATTGCACTATCATTATATTATAAGCATGATTACCAATTGAATTAGCAAAAGGTTTCAGTCATTAGAGATTCATGGGTGTCAGTCGGAGAATTAAAAAACATGGTCTTTGGCAAAATAAATTTTGTTCAAAAGAGAAAAATGAATAATAAAATAATAAATAAATAAATAAATAAATAAATAAATAGGACAATGAAAATTGGGCACACTACGATTCAAAATTATTGGGTGGGGCTCGGACTCCACGGGCTCATATAAGTTATGGCGCCACTGCCATTCATTTTATTTGCTTAACCATGGTAAAATCACAAACGTACAAAATGTGTAGTTCTTTTTCATAATGACATAAAAAGTTTCCTTAAAGCTCAATGTTTCCTGATTCATTCATTATTCACTAGCACTTTCAGCGAAGAATACAAATAAAAGTTAACTAAAGTTAACTATTTTTGTTTTATTGGATCGTAAGTAACAAAAGCTAAAATTAGATTACTTTATTTTATTTGTAAATGAGCATTTCTATGGAAAAAGTTATGGTAACAAAGTGAAATGTGCCTCGTTCGCAATCCTATTTAGATTTTAATGACTTAAATTAAAATGTTTTGCTTAAAAGTCAGAAATGGTGAAACATGGGACTGCCTGACGTCAATTGAACTCGAAATTGCATAGCCTGTTCATTTTTCATTTATGATGCCTTCATTTTATTATTAGAATTAAGTATAATTTTTTGAGGATGTTCCTTTTTATATTCAAACTAAACTTTCGTATAAATCAATACAGGTTAACAAAAAGTCTATTTACAGAATTAATGTCATTAACTTTATTTGCTTAACCACGGTCAAAGTCACAAACGTACAAAATTTGTAGTTCTTTACCATAATGACAAAAGAAGATTCGTTAAATCTGAATGTTTCCTGATTCAATCATTATTCACTAGCGCTTTAGGCGAAGAATACAAATGAAAGTTAATTAAAAAACTTATTTTTCTTTTATTGGATCGTAAGTAACAAAAACTAAAATTAGACTATTTTATTTTATTTATAAATGAACATTTCTAAGAAGCAGCTACAACAGCAGTGTAAAACGATTTTCTGTTTCTCAATCCTACTTAGATTTCATTGGTATAAAAATAAATTGTTTTACTTAAAAGTCAGAACTGGTGAAACATGGGACTACCTAACATCAATTGAATACGAAGTTACATAGAATGTTCATTTTGCACTGATGATGTCTTCATTTTAGTATCAGAATTAAGTATAATTTATTATAGATTTTCCTTTTTCTATTCAAACTAAACTTTCGTATTAATCAAAATATATTAATAAAAAGTTTTTGATGTTTTGCTAAATTAATGACATTCAGTTCATTTCCTTAACCATGGTCAGAGTAAAAAACATACAAAATTTGTAGTACTTTTTCATAATGACAAAATGTTTCTTTAAAGCTGAATGTTTTCCGATTCAATCTTTATTCACGACCGCTTTGAGAAAAGAATACAAATAAAAGTTAATTAAAGAAGTTCCCTGAAAAATATTTATTGAAGTTTCTGAAGTAGCATAATAGAGTGTATTTTTGTAAACAGAAATATACAATTGAACAAGAAATTGCATGGAATGTTTCATATTTTACTTGCGTTGTTTTCTTTTTATTATGAGGATTAGGTATAATTTATCAACACGTACGCTGCCGCTTACGTAAAGATGTCATGATAGATAATGCCGCACTGTAGAAATGGATTTTTTCCAGAAACCGGTTTACTTTCTATAACAAAGGTTTTTCCCGCGCCAGCGCGTGACTGGCTATTGGACATCACCCCAAATCACGGGTCGCGTGATGTGGGGCCCCTTAACGTTGTCTCCATATCACGCGAAAGCGCGTGTGTGGCAGCGAATGCGTTAAAGCTGTTCCTTTTTATATTCAACCTAAACTTACGTATTAATAAAAAAAGATTAACAAGAAGTCTTTTTACTAATTTATTGACATTCACTTTATTTGCTTAACCACGGTAAAAGTCACAAACTTACAAAATTTGTAGTTTTTTTTACATAATGACAAAAGAAGTTTCTTTTAAAAACTGAATGTTTCCCATTTCAATCATTATTCACTAGCGCTTTGAGCGAAGAACACAAATAAAAGTTAATTAAAGAACTTATTTCACTTTTACTGGATCGTAAATAACAAAAGATAAAATTAGATTACTTTATTTGTAAATGTACATTTCTATAGAAACAGCTACGGTAGCAGTGTGAAATGATCCCCTCGTTAGAAATCCTATTTAGGTTTCATTGACATATAAAAAATATTCTGTTTAAAAGAAAGAACTGGTGAAACATGGGACTACCTAAAATCAATTCAATCAGAGTTTTGTGAAAAAAATTATATATATTTAAAAACTATTTTAACTATTGTCTTTATTAAAATATTCTGTTTTATACATATTTATCATGTATCTTTCATTTCCAGCTACTCTTTGTTTCCTGATTAGTGATTTCCATCCCTTTTATTGAATAAAAATGTAAAATTCATCTACATTTTAAATGCATAAATAGTTGTTGGGGGCCACCGTGATAGTTATTCATCATGGATATGCATAATATAAAATGTGAAAAAAAAAGTTTAAACGTTTTAAAAAATGCATTGCAGTTTAAAAAAAAAATTAAAGTATATTTAAATCTTTTTAATAAACAGTAATGCTCTGGTATTGAATTGCGGATACAACTGGATTATCCCACCGACACGCTTTAAAAATTTAAAAAAATCGCCAAAATACTCGTAAATTATATAAATTGTCGTAAATTTTATTATAAATAACGAAAGAACAAATAATTTAGTAAAAGATTTTAAAAAAGTCAAATTAAAAATCACTTGATGACATACAAAGACATGTAACGTGTTTACTGTCAAGTGAATTTGTAATTTATGATAAACCATTATTGGCACTTAATCTTATATATATATATATATTTTTGATTGTTTGAATAAGTAAGTAGAAAAATAAATATCCCTATTACTCCAAAAATGATAAACCTGTTATTAACAGTTTACTACGTCAAATGAAGTGTCTCAATTTCAATTGAAACATATAATTGAATTGAAATTTGAATGAAATACACGGTCATGTAAAATCCAAAAGTATGGAAAATAGAATTGCAAATAGCTCGGAAACTAACCCAGTCGACTTCATTTTTTATGCAAAATTTATGGGGGTTTTTTCCTTTAATTGCCTTTTACAGACACTCCTTAAAATAAAAAAAATTGAAAATTTTTTATAAACTTTTCACCAGAACGAATATTTCGAGAGTATGAAAAAATAGTTTCGTATTATCGAGGCTAATTATATTCAATAGGTTTCTCAACATTATTACATACTAATTAAATACCAAATTTCAAGTCTCTAACTCAATTTGTTCGGCTGATAGGGCATTTACATACCCACAGGCAGACGGCATTTTTTTCCAAAAATGTGTTTTTTGCAATCTCCAGTGTTTAAAATATGTAAATCCCTTATTTTCTTTTTCGATTTTCAGAACGATTAAAAGACTTAGTTTATTCTACGTATGATGGGTATGTAATAAAGGAAAAAAAGTTTCTACGCTTACAAAATACCATAAATTGCTTGGAAGTCAGTGACTTCTGTTGGAGCAATAGATTTAGACACTGTAAAACATTTGTGGAAACGTTACACCATACAATTGGTGTAAAAATGGTGGCAAATGCTGCCTCCAATTTCATGGAGTAATTGTTTTCACATATGCAATGGTGTAATTTAAACATATATTACTGGTGTAACATGACAATGTTACACCAGTAATATATGTTTGCAGCAATGCTGCCACCAATTTTACGGAGTAACGTTTCCACAAATGTTTCTCAGTGGAGTCAATGCTTACAAATGCATATAATGCAATGATAGAAGTCGATCTTAAAAGGAAATTCTTGATTTGATTTCAGTCTTATCGATAGTTGCTACTAAATTTGATATCTGCCCAGAAATTGGGTGAAATTGAAGCTCCAGTAAACTGCAAAGTGCTATAAGAAACAAATTGTTATTTCGTTTAGTTCTGTTATCTGTTAGGATCCATTCACAACAATATATATATTTTACATTATTTATATGCATAAAAATAAAATTGGAAAGGTGTGTAATCTATAGGATACATCAGGTTTGAAGAGTTTTCAAATAACAAAATTTACAATATCTTCACGGTACAATTGTCTTATAGGTAAAAATGAGGTGCCAAATATTCACAATCAAAGAATATTTCAGTAATATTGAAACAAGTTGGAAATTGCACGTGAAGCGTAGCAAATGAAATGCGTTCGTACGATAACGAAGTTTTAAAAATATCACTCTCATAAATAAATCTCATAAAATTGTAAATAGTTAATTACAATTAAAATGCGCAACAAACAATGTTCTCTCTATACTCGTTATGTAATGGAATACTTTTGTGTGGCCTTGTAAATCAATAACAAATGTCCTTTGCACAACAGATTATGCAAAATCTATATTATAATATGTACTTTATGATGCATATCAATATTATTATGTTCGAATGAGTATAATATTATTAAAATGCATTTGAGACTTTTTTTCCATTGACTGTAATGTAACGGAGTACTTTTGATTGTCCCTGTATTTGATCTATGCATCCTATTTCAAAAAAATGAAATGATTTGACAAAATTATGTAATAAGTATGTAATTTAAATTTCAAACGAGTTAAATGCATTTGCAACATTTTTCCCCCATCGACCGTAATGTAACGCAATAACAATAACTTTGATCGTCCCTGTAATTGATCTATCCATCCGATTCTCATAAAATTTGAAATGACTCGGCAAAATTATGTAATAATTATATATTTTAAATTTCAAAAGATTCGGTTGGGTAGTTTTTTCGTTGTTATATGCGGACAGACACACAGGCGGACAGACGGGCGGACTGAACGACAACTATAGGTGCTACGTATTTACATAATTACGAACGGACCTAAAAAGGAAGTCAATATTTTGACCAATTTCAAGATAACATATTAATGAAGCATATTTCTTCATGCCCTATTAATATTTGAGACCTCATGCTTCATTTTGAAATAAGAAGCCTTTCCTAATTATAACATAGAAAATAGATAAAAATTTTCTTTTCCTCTGCGATATTTTTCTATGAAAGCAATATGTCATAGAATACATACTACTTAATTGCAGAAACTGTATTTTTATTTCGGAATGAATACATCCGTAAAAAAGGAGTTGTTACTAATGAGTTCGAAAAGAATGTTTCAATTATAATGTTCGTATCTATTAGTTTATGTTACATTCTTAGATACAAAGAATGAAATTACGCCCATCATTCCAATAATGAATTGTTTTTTCCTTTTTTATTCCCATTAAAAATGAAACATGAAAACAGCAAGAATTTCATTTAACAAATTCGCTGCCGATCACGCGCCAGCGCGTGATATGGCGCCAACGTTGAGGGACCACTCACGCGCCAGTGCGTGATGTGGGGTGATATCCAGTAGCCAGTCACGCGCTGGTGCGGGAAAATCTGTCACTGATTCTTTGTTATAAAAAGTAAATCGGCTTCTGGGAAAAACCCACTTTTACAGTGCGGCATTAACTATCATCACATCTTCACGTAAGCGGCAGCGAACATGTTAAGGGGTCACTCACGTGCCAGCGCGTGAAATGGGGTGATGTCCAATAGCCAGTCACGCTCTGCCGCGGGAAAATCTTGCACTGATTCTTTGTTACAAAAAGAAATCAGCTTCTGGCAAAAACCCACTTCTACTGTGCGGCATTAACTATCGTCACATCTTCACGTAAGCGGCAGCGAACGTGTTAATAAATACTCATTGAAAATTAAATACAGGAAATATGTAGTTGACATTTATTTTTTTTAAACTTTTTAAAAAAGTATTTTGCATGCTTTGCTTCTAAATAAATATATTTAATTTAAAAAATGTGATACTTGAAAAAAATTACTACCGTTATATCAATATTTTGAAAAGATAAGTGCACTAGGCAGCAAATAAGTATCTCTTATACTTGTGTGACTCGAGGCGCGAGAGGAAATATTAAGTAAATTGATTATAAAAATATTTAGAAAAAAAGTACTCTTCGGTACTTTTAATAATAATAAAAATAATGATAATCATAATAATAATAATAAAATTACAACTATTAATAATAAAATATTAATAATAAAATTATTAATAACAATAATAAAAAGAAATATTACAATTAATAATAATAATAACTAATTAGGAAATAATTATAACTTGCCAAATAAAAATTGTTACTGTTATGCTTAAACGTTTAAAAAATGCGTGACTTAATGCAACTAACAATTGTTGTGCTGGTTAGCATCTTTAATAAACAGAAAATAAGTACGTAGAGAAGAAAAAAATACATATATTCTTTTTCAATAAATATGTAGACAATGAAAGGAAAAGAAGTCTAGACAACAAAAGCTTTCTGTAAGGCTGACATTTTTAAGATTTCAGCTTCTATTTTTACAAAATCAATAATCAATAATGGATTAAATGAATTTTTTCTTTCAAAAAAAAGTTTTTTTAATATTTAATATTATATTTACTTATATTTAATATCTGTGTATAATATTTAAGAACCGTTATGATTGTTGTAGAATAAAAGAAAAGAGGAAATATATTCTTAAATGCCAGAAATTAAGAAATATTTTTATCAGTGATAAAAAATAAAGAAATGTTTACAACAGTTTACAATAAAAAAATAATTATTATTTACATTACAGAGGATTCATACTTAACAGATAATTTGCTTGATAAATAAATACATTTGATTATCTTGAGTAAATGCACTATTAACACAAAACTACAAAATACGAATAAAACTATTTAATAGAGAAAATGCATTTTCTCCAGCAGACTTAATAAAAGTTTACTTATCTTTTATTCACACCTTTATGACTTAAGTCCGCTTTTCGGGCTCCGGAGAATAGCATTTTGTCTTAATGGCGGCATAATTATTCGTCGTAATGTACTACAAAAGGAAGCTTATGTTTTAGTGATTTAAATGTGTTGTTCAGTGACGTTTTCCTAAAGCTTTATTTTATGGCATAAGTGTTACAAGAGCTCTTTTATAATAATATTTATTGTGGTTGACATTTATGAATAGCTAACAATTCTAGCTTGTTTCCATTAACTTCTGAAAGAATAGTAAAATATATTATATTTTTCAATAAAAGCTTTACTCGTTAACGAATAAATATGCAATTGTATCAGAAAGAACTTTAACGATTAATTCCAAACAGTCAACGAAATTAATTAAGATTTAATAGGCCAATTGAACCATGATTTTACAGTGTGACTCTGGCGATTTTGGTAATTCAGCTTCTAAAATAAAATTTATAATCCATTTTAATTAAAATCAGAACCTTTAGAGGTTCACTCTATCAGAAATTTTCAAAATTATATTTTAATGCCTGAAAAAATGTACATATATTTCATATTTCGTTCTTCATGGGATCCTTTATATATATATATATATAATGTATCAGATTCTATTTTAAAAAGTGAATTATAAAAATAAATAAATAACTAAACAAGCCAAACAGATAATGTAAATTATAAATCTACTGAAGAGCGTTGTAAGGGAAAGCTTTGCTGTCCAGGTGTCTAAAAAATGCACCAAATGTAAATTTTTTAGATTTATTCATACAAAACATATAAGAATTAAAAAAGTACTTGTGTAGTTCATTACAGGTATAAAGTATAGATAAAAGTTACACGGGTATTTTTGAAAGATAAACAACAGGATAAATCTATGAACAAACGTGTATGTATGCACCATTATGTTTGTATCTCACTTTCTCTGTTATTACCTCAATGAAAGTTCCACAATTTGAATAAATATGCGGAGAGTGTAGCTATGTTTCAATATCGAAAAGAACTATTTTTTATTAGTTTCAATAATTTTTTAATAACGTTGCTTTATCTTATGTGCACTTCTTCATATATATTGCAGAATTTCTAATTTTGTAATCTCATTTAAGAAATTTGGATTGATATATGTGATCATGCTTTTTATTAAGTTTCATTATGTAATTTTAATAAGATATTATATAATTTCCAGTATCGCAAACAAACAAAAGAAGTCGGAAATTTAACGTCAAGCATATCAAATGTGGTGTGTACGTACTATGACGAAATTAAAAAAATATTCAGAATTTGGTGTAATAGCATACAATACTTCGGATACAGTATAGTAGCCGAAATCAGTTGTGTGGCCACGCAAATGCTGTTTGTTTTCTATAATACAGGAGGTATCTTGTAGTAAACAATAACAACGTATATTAATTTCATAAAATGTGAAATAGTTTAATGTAATTAAAATGAGCTCCAAACAATGTTCTCCTCTATACTATTATGAAATGGAATAGTTTTTGTTGTTATAGTATAGTACTTACTTCATAGATGCATATCAATTTTATTATGTCCGAATGACAATCACATCATTAAAATGCATTTGAAACTTTTTTTTATTGTCTGTAGTGTAACATAATACTTTTCATTGTCTCTGTAATTAAACTTTACATCCAATTTTCATAAAATTAAAAAAGACTCGACAAAATTATGCAAATATTATATATTTAACTTTTAAACTACTCAGTTGGACAGTTTTTTGTCTGTTATATGCGGACAGATGGACGGAATGAACGACGACTATAGGTGTAATGTATTTATATAATTACGAATGTACAAAAAAAGGGAAAAATTTACTTCCGTAGAAAAAGGAACTCGAAAATATTATTTATAACTATTGGGGTAACTAGAACTCACGTGGTTTATTTACTCCGGATACATGTCTCAGTTAACCTATTCTTGAAAAATTTAAGGGGTAACTGGAAGCCTTTGCGTTACATTTGAAGCAAAATGTAATGTTTGTTTAATAAAAGTATTTTTCCTATTTGAACAAAAAAGCCGTAGAAGTTTAATCCAATCAACGTTTTTTCTGAAAAAATAAATAAATAAACAAATAAATAATAAATTTTTAATAATCTGTCATAGCAAAAACATAGTTAACATATGTTGTTTTAACAAATAGATATGGGGTTTAATAAAGATAAAAGCTAAAACATAAAACACATAAACTTAAAAAAAAAAAAAAAAAAAAAAAAAAAAAACCTATGGCCTATATACTTCGAGGTATGCATATAGTGGAGTGCATAAATGGCATGCAATATTAAACACACTGCACCAATGATAAGCAAAAACTTCATAAAGGATACTCACTACAAGATTCTGAGAATAAATAAGTAAATAAATGCATTTATTGACAGATTTTATAATAGAGCTAGAACCTAAAAGGACAGGAATCTAAGTACGGTCTCGTGATATCTGCCTCTAGAGACTAGTAAGTCACACATTGTCTACATTTATACGAATTGCACTTCTACGTTCAAGTTCAACTAAAACGTATAAATAATACACACTTAAATTAAGAAATTTACCGTTATTGGACTCCTATTGGATAATTTATAAGGCTGTTTCAATTAATGAAAATGACAGAAATCATTCTATTGCAATAAAGATTCTAAAGTACTATGAATGTTATTGAATATTTATAATTTCAAAAAGTTCACGATATCCATATATATATATATATATATATATATATATATATATATATATATTTTTTTTTTTTTTTTTTAGGTTACATATTTACATACTTCATATTTACAAACTCTAAGTAGACACACGTATAGCTATAAACACGAAAACAAACTAAAACGTTTGAATAAACATTTAAATTAGGAAAATTTTCATTATTAGACTCCTTTAATTAATAATGTTGCTTCAATAAATATAAGTGACAAAGCTCATTCTGTTATAATAAAGGTTCTAGAATACTATTAATATTATCAAATCGTTATTAATTCTAAAACATCATGTTATCAATTTTCTTATTTTAGATATATCTCTGTTGTAATTAATTCATTACTGAGTAGCGCATAAAGCTATGAATAAAAAAAAAAAAAAAAAAAAAAAAAAAAATATTACATTTAAGGGGTCATAGGACTTTTAAACATTCAAAAAAATATATGTTAATGGATAAGTGTTTCTGAACATTATAAAACAAACCACATTAAAAAATTCCTGTAATTACTCGAGTTATAGCCTAAAACTTATGAAGCGCCAAATGATTTGTTTTGGTAAAATGAAACTTTAAAGTCATTTTTCTCAGATTGAGGTTTTTGAGCATAACGCGCAAGATTTCTTGAAAACTGTTCAATATTTTTTCATGAAATTTTCAGAAGATGTATGTTATGTTAGTCTGTATAAACTGAACCTAAATTTAAATGTTAATTGTTGAAAAAAAATTAGGTGGTTATAGTGTTGAAAATTTCAAAATTTGTGTATAAGCTAAATAAAATGTTTCATTAAAAATATAAAAAAGCTTTAAATACACATTTATTTAGGTTCTGAGTAATTATTTAATCTAGAGTATAAGTGGGCACCAAAATTGTCGATCTAGATGCAAAATTTATTTTGTAATCCTGCGCGTAAAATGGCAATTTTCTGCTCGTCAAATGTCTGACAGTTTGAAGCCCCCTATAAATATTAATTCTGCACATTGTTATTTTATAAATATATGAAATGAAATAACATTCTTATACCTTTCATCACTCCAAAAATTGCGTTTTAAAAACATATACATTTTAAGATATTACATGTTGAAAGTAGTCATTTTTTTCCATTTTTTTCCAAATTTAAAAGTCTTATGACCCCTTAAAATATCGTACATATTTGTGCTTATTATTTCAGAACTCAAACAACGAAATTTTTAATTCAAACTTACAATTTTTTACAGTTCTCCAGAACTGTGAATGAAACGGAAGAAAATAATTTTCATAAACAAACAAACAAAGAAAACAAAAAAAAATAAAATATAATAAAAAAAAATAAAAGAGAGAGAGAGAGAGAGAGAGAAAGAAGTCAAAATAAGTTACATTAGATTAACGCAACGACTTCGAGTTTTACATCTTTGAAGAAATTCAGCTGAATAACTTTAATTCTCTTTCTTTTTAAGATTCCGTACTTAAAAAGTGAAACCGAACCATTAGAAGATCATTCCCGTGTCTGTCTATCACAGCCATTTTACTCGTAAATTATAAAACGTGGAAAATTCAAATTGGGGGAAGTAAAAAAGACTATTGACGCACATAATTACAGATTGTTAAACATTTACAAATATATTTAGAGGGAGTGGAATTAAGGGGGATAATTAAATTACTTGAAGAAAAAAGATCTTTTCTCTATATATCGTGTGATACCTTGTGAAAGTTTTCGTTACGCTAAACTCAAAAATACATTTCCTTTTATTTTAGGTATTATATTTTTCGCGATATCGTCGAAAATAAAAATCAAAAATGTGTCTCCACCCCATCTAATTCCTAATCTACGGAAACTAAAATTATGCAAAAATTAGGAGTTATAGATGTTACTTTAAACCTGGCAGGGAAACTATAGGGATTACTCTTGATCGCATAGTCTTTGAGAAAAGCACATTTTTCTATAATACACACATTTCGATTTGTAGGCACTGAGCAAAGATGCTGAGAAGCGTTGAAGGTACCTTATCGTAGAAGAAGTATAAAAGCTTTGTTCACAGTGATTTTGGAAAACATTCGTCTGTAATTAGCCGAAATGTTAACCTTTAAAGACACGGACGGTTTAGATATATAATTAATGATTGGAGCTATGTACTCTACAAGCCAACGGCTTTTAAAACCTAGAAAACAATTTTTAATAATATATTTGTATAACGCAATACCTAGTAGCAGCATAAAAACAATTAACTTCATATTGTTGCAAACAGACTTGTTTAATGAGAATTAATCATATATCACGTTTCGTACGCATCAGATATATAAAAAAAATTAAGTATTATTTGCCTTATTTAATGCAAAACATTTCTTACTTCAGACATAGCAGCCACTACGTTACGAAGTTTTTGGCACTAAAATGTCTATTTTTTAAACTCTTTATGCGTGCGAATCCTGCATAAATATTACGGGGTGTTGCATTGCGTTCATTATGATTTTTGTGCTCAGTAGCGCACAGTGGTTGAAGCACTTTTGAGTAAAATAACACACACACATATATATATTTATTTATTTACCCTAATGGACGTTAGTGTTGAGAGAGAGAAGGAAGGAGAGGATGGCTAAAGATGATAATTTGAAATTATTATTTTTTCTAAGCAAATTTTAAAATTATTATAATTTAACTGTAATTTTATAAATAAATTTATTAAATTATATCCTTATAAGTCATTCAGTATAAATACAGTAATATTAATTTTAAATAAACTTGGAGTTATTAATTATTGAAATTGTAAAATTCTAAATGTCAAAAAAAGCATACATTTTAATTACCTAAGGGCTTTATCAATTCCAAACACCAAAATAGATGGCATAATATGCACGGAATTTGTTTTTGAAAGAAATTTAACTAACATTCGCTGAAAAGAGTTTCACTGCTCCTGTATATGTAATGGATACAATTAATATTTTCAAACAAAACTATTTTGAGAATGTTAATAAAATCAAATTTCATTTTAGGGATTAAATACTAAAAAAAAAAAAAAATTACGGCTCTACAAACTTTCCAGCTCCTTTCACACAAGCTGCTTTAGCACAATGCCAAGTTTAAATTTTGAGTAAGAGTTTTGTATTAACTACACTGTAAAGAGAAAAGATTATTAGTACGCTGAATTAAGTTTTATGAAATGCCAAATAAAGTTTAAATATGCACTATGTTTTATTTTCAGTACCGATTTAAGTTCCTTATAAATAGATAAGGATATGATTAAAAAAAGAGCTATACAGAATAACAATATTTGTTACTATTCAGGCTTCATATCTCTTCGAACTTTTATGGTATACCCATTCAAGAAACTAGTAATACTTTTCAAGTACAAACAATTAACCAAATATACGCTGTACAGGTCTTTATACAAAGTCTTATTATTCTTTCAGCAACGATTTTCTTTTAATAATACAGTTAGCACCATCGCGGCGAGAAAACTTTGTTTTTTTTTTAATCTTCAATCACCAGTTTTTCAAAATACAAATTTTTCTCTTGTTGAACCGCGGAAATGCTCCAATTAAATAAGGTAAACTTTACAATAAAAAATAACTGGTGGGATTAATGAAGGATTCTGAGAATTTTAAGCGGCACATATACAAGTCCCTCGTTCCCAAGAGGTTATTTATTCAAATGTTTATTATATACAGAACCCTCTGAACACAAGTACTAATCGTATTTGGCCGTTTATTTTCTTTTCCCTTTTATTTTACTTGTGTGACAAATTACATTTGGAAATATAGGCTTTTTTGATTTTTTACATTTAGGTATTTTTATTATTCAGAACGTGTTTTAAAGATACTTTTATGACAGTTTTTTCATAGTATTTTCACATCAGGTTTTCCATTTATTCAAAGCAGTGTCCTTTTTTCGATTATTAGACATCGGAATGCGTAGATTAAATTTTCTTTTTTCCATTAAAATGCAAAGCATACCTCAAAAATGAATTTTCTATTTTATAGAAGAATACGTGCAGAGAAAAAGTTTCTATGTAGATAAAATGTGTTGTATTCAGATAATGAAACTGTGGAAAATTAAATGACATAATTTAAGTAATATTTTACACGCATAAATATATATATATAAATTTATAAATATAGATATATTTTTTTTTTTTTTTTTTTTTTTGTATTTTTATATATGAGATCATTTTATACCTATATTAGCTTTTCTCAACATTTCTTCAAATTATTCAACTAAATGCGACGATATACAAAAGACTTTACACTGTAAAAGTTACATTACATTGTAAAAAATACTTTAAATTTAAAGCGCAGCAATGTTGCCAGCAGTGTGTAAAGAAATGTTAAAACAAATCTAGGATTTTGTTGATGGTTGCGGTAGTTTGTTTCTTAAATCTGTAAATGAAAATAAAATATTTCAGGGAATTAGATTTTGTTATTTTAGAGGTTATATTGCACAGGATATCCTTACCTTTATTTTGATGCTATTGAAAGATTTTGTAGGTTATAACTACATTAGTTTATCTTAACATTTCTTCAAATTATTCACCTATATACGAGGAAATACAAAAAAAATGTGGGGAAATGCTAAAGTGAAATTAAGATTTTGTTTGTTTGTTTGTTTCTTAAATGTGTAAATGAAAATGAAACATTTTAAAGAATTAGATTTTTGTTACACTGTAAAAAAATTACATTTACGGCAAAGAATGTTGATGCAGTAATGTTACCAGTACTTTTTGCCGTAAAAATCGCAGTAAAATTACATGTAATTTTTTTTATTACACCTAATTCTGATACAATTTCTATGGCAAAAATTGCTGGTAACATTGTTGCATCGTAAATTTTACGGATTTTTTATTTTTATTATTATTTTTTTTTATTTATTTATTTTTTTTTTTTTTACAGTGTATTTTTGAGAAGAAAATTGCACAGGATATCATTGCCTTGGTTTTGATTTTATTGAAAGATTTTGTAGGTTTTAACTACGTTAGTTTTTCTTAGAATTTATTCAAATCATTCATCTATATAAGTAATATATAAACAGCGGAGAAATGCTACAAAAAATTAAGATTTTTTTGCTGTTGTTTGTTTGTTTCTCAAATTTGTAAATGAAAATGAAACATTTCCAACTTCTATAATTCTGCTCAAATCTCTTCTAAACTAGAATAAGTAATTTCTACTAGAATCAATAATTTCCATTATATCCAGGTCCGTAAAATCTGTATCAAGTTCGTTAATGGGAAAAATCGGACCAAAGGACTGAAAATAGGGAGCGTTTTTGTGAAAACCAAAAAACCCCCATAACTCCTTAATTAAAACATATATTCCTTTATAGTTTTCATTACTTCTAAAAAATGGGCCAAAAAGTTTATGCATGGCAGACTTTTTGATAAAGTTAAAAATGGGATACAGGCGCGAAAGAAACAGGGTTTTGGGGAGAAAAAAACTTAATATTTTCTATAAGTTTTTGATAATAGCAATTCTTATTATTATTATAAAAAAAAAAAAAAAAAAAAAAAAAAAAAAAAAATGGGTTTGATGAAGAAAAATATTCCATAACTTTGTCAATTCTTAAGATATCAAATCCGATTAAATTTATTATACATCTTCTCAATAATAAGTTTCAATATATGTTTTACTAATAAATCTCAATAATAAGTTTTTAATAATGACAAGTTTTTGATAGGAAACAATACTTCTAATTAAAACAACTTAAACAAGAATAGGAGTTGAAGGAAAAATCGTATTAAGGGTGTACTCAAATCAAAACTGATTATATTCTTACTCATTTTAAATTCATTTTGCTCTTAAACACATTCAGTTGGCAGGTTCTCTTGTTTAGGAATTATATAACGTAACGCATTGGCCAATTTTTTTTTCATAAAGACAGAATATGTTTCAAAAAATGCTGTCGAAGTAAGGATTTTGAACAAAATTTCTAGAAAGGATCGTGATTGAAAAATAGAGGAAGTATTGAAATAACAAATTGCTTTTTTCTGTTTCATTTTTAATAACATTTTTGCTCTGAAAAACATCCATTTGACAAGTTCTCTTAATGAGGAACTATATATTGTGCCGTATTGGTCGGTTTTTTTGATAAAGGCAGAATATATTTCAAAAAATGCTGTCAAAGTGACCATTTTGAACAAAATTTACCGAAGTGATCGTGATTGAAGAATTGAGGATGTATTCAAATAACAAATTACTTATTGTATGACTCATTTTTAAATTAAATTTTGCTTTCAAACACATTCATTTAGCAATTTCTCTTATTTAAAAACTATATAATGTTTTTCGATTTTTTCATAAAGTTAGAATATATTTCAAAAATGCTCTCAAAGTGGACATTTGAGCCGAATTTCCTTTAAGATGATTCTGATAAAACCAGCTTTTGCAGAAAAATGGTGTTAAAAATTCTTCAAAAGCGGCTAAATAAAGTTGTTAAACTGGGTTTATCTCTAATCATACTTTATTTTTTGTTGTTGAAATGAATATTTAATTTTGAAATCTACCCCCGCCTGTACTCCAAGCTGACAGGGTTTTTTTAATTGTTTTTTTTTTTTTTTTTTTTTTTTTTTTTTGCACCATAAAATACATACGCAGATATAGTTTTCTTTGGTTTCATACGCGTACGAGTTTTCTGATTATTAGGAGCTAATTTTTAAAAAGATGTTTGTCTGATTGTTTGTTTACAGTCTCATTGCATAGGGTTTTCCATTTATTTCAAAATAGAGTCCTTTTTCCATTATGAGACATAAGAATACGAAAATTACATTTTCTTTTTCCCTTTAAAATTCAAAACATGCCACAGAAAAGAATCCGTTATTTCAGTGATAAATATGCATATAAAAAAATCTTATACATAGATAAATTTTGCTTATTCAAATATTGAAACTGTGGAAAATTAAATGATATAATTTAAATAACATTCGATATGAATAAATAAAATATACAAACATGGGTTTTTGTGTTTGTGGTTTGTTAAATAATATCATTATATAATTTCATATGTTTTTCTAAACATTTTTTCAAATTATTCATCTGTATACGAATAAATAAAAAAAAAGAAATAAACTGTGTATAAATATAAACTTTTTTTTTTTTTCTTAAACCAGTAAAAGAAAATGCAATATTTCAAAGAAATGATTTTATTATTTTCGAGAAGAGAATTGAACAGGATATCATTATCTTTGTTTTGATTCGATTGGAAGTTTTCGTACGTTTGCATAGTAATATTTTTTTACACTATTCTACAAACAAATATATTTTTATTGTAAAATGCTTGGTTTTATTTTGACAACAAAGGTTCTTTCTGTCTCAGTATATGATCAATGTTTTTCAAATATTCGTCTTATAACAGAGATAATATATACGTTTTTCATATAAATATTTCCTATCTTCTTGTCGATATACATTACATTTTTTTGTTGAATGTAATATACATATATATGACATTTTAAAGTGAGAAACTCGAAACATCTTCACCTGTTTTCCCTTTTTTAAACCACAGAGTCGGGACAAGCGAGGGAAAAAAAATAAATTAAATAAATGTAGACGCTTCATTGAACTCACATTGGCTGCTCCAAAAAAGTTTATTCAAGTGCAGGCATATATAGTGGAAAATTTTCTCTTGCAAGCCGTTTTGAACAGAATCCACGAAAGAAGAAAAAAATATTCCATCATAAAAACATTATTCCGCAGTTCGTTCGAACAAATCATCGGAAGAAAAAGAAAGATAAACCCGTCATCATCTCTTAGCTTCTCCCTTTTAAATCTAAAAACAAATCTTTTAGAATATTATATAGTCACTAACCAAGATTTTTCTTGTAAACAGAATTCATGTCCAGCGACGAGATTAATTTCATTCAGACGATAATATTTATTCTAAAAAAATATTATTTAACTAATTTATAATCGAACTCAGAATTCGTATGTCCTGCAGACGATATTTTAAAACAAAAAAGGAAAGAAATGAATTTCTTGATACGCACACATATTAAACGTATAAGGGAGAAAATAAACAAATAAATAAAAATAATGATATTTTTTGAAAGGTATGGTTTTGGAATAAATTTATTAAGACTTTCTTAAAAAGGGTTGATAAAAATAGGGAAAAATGAGTTTTATTTGGAATATTAACAAGTAAAGTTTAATTAAGAGTATTTTTAAATTAGAGCTATTTTTTTTAATTTACGCATATTGGAATAAATGTTTTTTTAAGGCGAATCAAGAATTTATATCGTTTCTATAAAGATTAATAGATTAGATTTAGTAACAGGATTTTAATTTAATAAGTTGAATTAAGTACGGAATATTGTTAAAAAGAAATTAATATAGTATAAGGTTAATTTTGGCGAAGAAAAAAAAATATATTTGTAATATTATCCCTCGCTCCCCCAAACTTTGTATGAAATTGACAGTTAAATAAAACTACAAATTCAGACAACAGAAATCTAATAACTTAGAAAAGTTAAATTTTGGAAAAAAAACTGTCAAACCCAGGAAGCTAAGAGATTGAAAGAAAAGAAAATTAACGCAATGTAAAAAAATAATAGCGATTTAAAAAAAAATTAGTTAAGAGAAAATTAAATAGAGTTAAAATTAGGTAAGAGCATTCGCCTGAAAGGAATACAATAATATCACAATATCACTTACCATTTGTAAGTGCATATTAGATGATATATACAATAACAGTATATAAGTTATAAACATTAATAAGCAAGAAATAATAAATTTATAATAAAAACAATAGAAAATCTATTTCATGGGATTTTATAGAATTTCAATAACTTAATCAGTAGTTTTACAAAACGCAGTCCTTTAAGACAAAAAGTCTTTAAACAGTTTACTAACTCTTTTTCAGTAGTATAGTTCACTATCAATAGTTAATCTATATAAGATTTTCCGGAAAATTTATTAAATACTGTCAGATAAAAGAACTACATAATTTTTCCATTTTTGCCCAATGCTGTGTCCAGTCTTTTTTTGGATTCCAACATCTTTTAATAATATATCAGATTTGTAATAAATAATGGCATCACTGTCAACATCAATAATAAATAATATAGAAAAATTCAAGTAATAACAATAATAACAATAATAAGTAGTATAAGAAAATTCAAAATTTATAGCAACAATAATAATTCTACATATCCTAATATTCTCAATAAGAATGTAATGTGTACTATATTTCATTATAGATATCATAATGATAACAATAATAAAACAAGAGTATAATCAAACGAAAATATCACAGCTTGTTTATTATTAATTATTGTTAGATATGCACATATACACATGTAATATTATACATCTACTAAAACAGAGAGAGAAACACGACGATACTTCCTTGCTGTCAACTACTTGCGCAGGGAGTTCATAAAAATATGTAAAAGAACAATATTAAAAAAGCTTTCGTATCATCAAATATCGCTCTGCTTCTATGTAAATCTATTTACTGCTAGCAAGAAACTTTTAATTATAACACATTGCAGGATTCATTTCTCATTTAAATTTATAGAACATTATTTTAATAACAATTTAGAAACCTATTATCTATTTATTTCCTTATTTATTTATTTATTTTAAACTAAACACCTTACATATTATTGTACTTTTAAAAATAACAAGTATTTTTTGTGTGCGTGTGTGTTTAATGCACTATAGTATTGGAAAAAAAAATACAGTGAGAAGAATAATTCAACATGTGTTATATATATCTTTACATATGCTCATACACATATATAAATTTATTTAAACATCTGCAAAAACAGAGAGAGAAAAATGATGATATTTTTTTTCTATCAACTACTTGCGCAAGGAATCTGTAAACATTTGTAAAATGACAACACATTTCTTAAAAAAGATTTTCCCATCATCAAGTGTTGCTCTGCTTCTATGTGAACCTACTTACTACTGCCAAGAAGCTTTTTTAATAATAATGCATTCCAGTATACACTTCTGATTTCCTTTTATATACCATAATTTTAATAAACATCCAGAAATCTATTTTCTATCTATTTGCAAATTTATTTATTTATTTAAAATTTAACACCATTTATGTAAATAATTCCACTTTTAACGATAAAAAATGTTTTTTAATTTCTTTTATTTTCAATATATAATGTACTATAGTTTTGAAAACAAGAATACACACAACGAAATAATTAAATATGTACTATATATTTTTTTTTATATATGCACACACACCATAAAAATGTATTTATACATCTGTATGTACATATATATGATATGGACATACACACATGAAAATTTTTAATTCTGCAAAATCATAGGGAGAAAAAAATTTATATTTCTTTGCTGTCATCTACTTGCGCAAGGAATCCATAAACATTTGTAGAAAGACAACATACTTCTTAAAAAAAGCTTTTCCATCAACAAATATTGCTCTGCTTCTATGTAAACCTGCTTACTACTGACAAGAAGCTTTCAAAAATAACGCACTCCGGTATTCACTTCTGATTTCCGTTTATAGAAGATTATTTTAATAACCATTTAAAAGTCTATTATCTATTTACTTGTTTATTTATTTATTTATTTTAAATTCAACACCCTTTTACGTAAATTATTATGCTTTTAAGGATAAGAATTTTTTTTCAATGTTTAATGTACTATAGTTTTGAGAAAAAAGACACACTGATTAGAATAATTAAACATGTACTATATATATTTTTTACATATGTACGCATAAGGTATAAATTTGTTTATACACCTGTATGCATATATGTATTATATACACATGCACACATTAAAATCTATACATCCGCAAAAATAGAGGGAGAAAAATGCTGATATTTCTTTCCTGTCAACTGTTTGCGCAAGGAATTCGTAAACATTAGTAGAACGACAACATGCTTCTTAAAAATGCTTTTCCATCATCAAGTATTGCTCTGTTCTGTATAAACCTACTCACTACTGACAAGAAGCTTTCAATTATAACGCACTGCAGTATTCACTTCTGATTTCAGTTTTCAGAACACTATTTTAAAAATGGATAATTAAAAAAAAAATAAAATAAATAAAAAAATAAAATAAAAAAATAAAATTAGTATCAAAATGCTCGTATGTTTGCACTCTATAAAATGCAAGTTATATTGAAAAAAGTTCCGTTTCCCCATCGTTAGAGTCAAGTCTCATTTTTGTTTATAGAACATTATTTCAATAACAATTTAGAATTATTTATTTATTTATTTTAAATTTAACACATTTTACGCAAATTATTCCACTTTTAATGATAACAAATGTTTTTTTAATTTCTTTTATTTTGAATATTTAATGTACTATTGTTTTGAAATCAAGAATACACAGAAAAGAATAATTAAATATGTACTACATATTTTCTTATATATGTACAAACACCACAAAAATTTATTTATTTATCTTTTTGTACATACATATGATATGGAAATACACACATAAAAATGTTTACATCTGCAAAAACATAGGGAGAAGAATGATGATATTTCATTTCTGTCAACTACTTGCGCAAGGAATCCGTAAACATTTGTAGAATGACAACATACTTCTTAAAAAAGCTTTCCCATCATCAAGTATTGCTCTGCTTCTATGTAAACCTACTTACTACTGACAAGAAGCTTTCAATTATAACGCACCGCAGGGGGTGTAGCGGCCCAGTGTACTACAAGATTCCGCGCATCCGTTTGAAATGGCAAAAAAAGCATCTTCAGGAGTTCAGTTCAACAGTACCTTTGTTTTACCCCACGCTGTTTGGTGAAGATAACTAAGTTTCCCATACTCAGATTTTATAAAATGAAAAGAAAAATTGGATATTGTAAGTGAGAATGAACAGTGCTTATTTCGTAGAAACTGTATTTTGTTTTTGATTTTTGCGATAGTGTTAGTTCCGTTTTATTCCAAATGCTCATAATTTATAGAAAGAATTTCTGACAGCTTTTAATTCAGGCATTTTTCTCCGAACGGGAATTTTTCAGCTCTATCAGAATGGGGTGGGAGGGAAATTTGAGTTTCTGGCCATGTTTGTGGATAAAAAAGAAATCCCAAATCATTACGTAAGTTTATAAAAATTTAAAAAAAACTGTAATTCTGCAAATGTAAAATTAGATCATAAATCTGTATGCTTACTAATTTGTCTAATCTACAAAAACTAATCTTGTATAACTTTAATTTACAGAATATAATAAAATTAATAATTTTAATTTACAAAAATCTGTAGCTTTACGAAAGAATCAACGAAAATTACGGTTACTAAAATTTTATTTGTAACACCCCGGTTGCAGTTAAATAGTAATATCTAGGCATTCGCTTCCTAAAAAATTCTTAGTAACCTGACAGATATTTTAATTTACAGCGCAAATGTGCATCTGTTGCATGAATTTTTGCTGTTGCCATTACATAAGACCTAGGAATCTCAGTTCCCAAAAAAAAATACACTAACTTTACAGATTTTTTTCACCCACACTGTTAAAAATTTGCAACAAACTGTCCAATCATTTGACCGTTTTTTCAGAAAACTGTTCCATAATAGTAATTTTGCTCTGTTCTGACCATATTATTGCCCATTTTATGGTCACAATAGAGTTTAATTATACTTATGTAACCGTTTTCTATAAAAATGGTAGTATGACTCAAGAGTTTGTTGCAAATTTTTAACAGTGCAGTATAAGATATTACGATAATGATATTACGACTAAATTCATAATTGATTTCGAAATCGTTTTACTGTATGAAGATTTACGATTTTAACTCTTTCAGAGGCATATCTTTTGTTCGTAAAAGGACGAAATAATTGACTGAAATCAGAATTTCTAAACGAATTTTTTTTAATCTAAAAACCGCCTTTCAACGGTTTCATTATTAAAGCCAAATTTTATTAAAATATTCTTCATGCCAATTATCAGTTTTGGAATTAAAATTAGATGGTCACGCGATATGAACACCGACCTTGAAAAGTTTTAGTAGTGAAAATAACAATGTTCTTTAAGAGATTGTCTTTATCAGAAGAGATTTTTAAGAACACTACTGATTATAAAAAAAAAAACCCGGATGATATTGTAAAGTCTATGGAGACATTATTTTGAAATATCTCGCGCAAATTTTAATATTTTGACGCAATTTTTTTGCATAGAATAGCTGAGGAGAATCCACAACCGACCTAGTTTTTGTTTTTTTTATTTTAGTTATATTCTTTTTATGTTAGGATAGTTTCACTTTCAAACCGGTTCTGAAAGTTAAAGTATTTTTTTTTTTTAATCTGGCATCAAAATTGAAAAAGCTAAAACTAGGCCGGTCGTAGATCGTCCTCAGCTATCCTATGCAAAAAATCGCGACAAAATATTAAAATTTGAGCGAGATATTTGAAAAGAACGCCCCCATAGACTTTACATTATCATCCGGGGATTTTTCAGTCAATAGCGTGGTGTCTTAACACTAGAACCGCGATGACGAGTCATTTTTACCCGCATCAAATGAATAGATATCGATTCGAACCGGAAACTATTTCCTAATAAACCTAAAATGCGATCTATACAAAAATAATTTACATAAACAAATTAAATAGTTACAAATAAAAATTCTGGTGTAAAATATATATTTTAATCTTGTGTACAATTTGCCGCGGTTCTAGTGTTAAATATTTTATTTTAAAATATCTTGTTTGTAAAAGGCACAATCTGTTGAAGTTATATTTTCGAAAATATCTTGCCTATATCACAACCCAGCGCCGCCAAAACAGTAATAAACTAGTCGAATGTAGCAATGCCAAAATTTTCTTCTATCTCATACTGGTTAATTCTTCCAGAAAAATTAAGCATATAGCAGCGTAACCCATTAGGTGATTTACATCAAAATTTAATCAACAGAAACTTATGTATGGGACTTTCTAGGGAATATAATGTTTGTTGAAAATCCGTGTGTTCGTTTTCGAATAACTGCAGTATCGTAAATAAGTATGGACAAAAACACCACTTGTTGAATGATTTATTCCAAAAAACTAAAAGATGTTAATTTGTATGAGAGACTATCTGATTCTGAAATTTGATGCAAATTCGTGCATTAGCACCTGAGATAGAGCAACTGCGATAATCGTGAATGATGCTAGTTGCATAGCAGCGCCACCTGCTGGGTGATTTACACTAAAAGGTTATCAGCACCATATTATAACAAGAATTCATGGAATCTAAAGTTTTATGAAAATCCGTCAGTTGGTTCTTAAGATATGGCTATTATGTAAATCGTGCAAGAGACAGTGGGCGATAAAAGCCAAAATCTAATCAGCTCTAGTTTATATAAAGGTCCAACTGAATAGTTTTGTGAAATTCCGTGCATTTATTTTTGACATGGAGTGCCCAGAGAATTTTTATCATATATAGAATGACAGACATTTTGTAAAACTTTTTCTTTTGAGTTATTTGACCCTTAAAACGTGTAAATCCGTCAAAAACTGGAATTCAAAAATGTTCATGAATCCAATACTTTCTTCTTGTAAGGACAGAAGAAAGTATAAATGTAAGTAACTTATTTATGAAATTAGAGCAAAAATATTTTGAAGCAATATTTTTGAAATTATCTTGTCTATATATTTTCACAAAACAAGGCCCTAGATACAATAATGAGATTTTTTTTCTTCTTATGCTTTAAGACTGTTCTTAAGTTCACTGATCACCAAGCACGAAATTTTCTGATACAAAGACGTACACTTTTTTAAGCGTAAAAGTATAAAATTAACAGACCTCACTGTAGAAGTAATTTGGAATTGAACATTTTTTTTCATTTTTGATAAATAATTACCAATCAAGTTAGAAGCGTTTTTGATCACGTGATAAGCCATTTTTTCAACCGTCAATGACTGTTTTTTCTTCTTTTGTCGGAAAATCACGTTCAAAACGCCGAATTTGACAGCGCGTTTTCTCAAAGAAAAAAATCTATTGTGTTCTAAAGTGGAAAAAAAATATACATATATATAGTTTGATATAGATGTAATCGTATATTTTTTGAACAATAATATCGCAAAAAGTCATTTCCTGATTGCTGTTTAAATTATATGATAATGGATGAAATCAATTTAAGGCTTTTGTTTATTGTTTTCTGAAACCTTCATTTAGAGTTTACACTATAATGTTTTTAACATAAAGTTGCTTCTTTGGATTTGAAAATAGCCCTAAATGAATTAAAAAAAAATGAATTTCCGTGTCAGTATATTTCAATATTATACTTGACGGAATTCCCAAACCATTATTTTAATCCATATGGTATACCGAGATAGGATCAATGGGAAAAGAGTCAATGGTAATCTGCGAACATAAAATGCTAAATTACTTGAATTTTTAGTTTTTTTAGAAGGAAAAATATTTAGCGAATTCTCTTTTTGCATTCAAATTTAAATTTCTGCGAAATCGCGGGAAAACAGTTCATAAGTTTAAAATTCTTAAAGTCTTTATTTTTGAATTAGTAATTATCGAACCATTTTTTAAAAAGGTTTGAAGAATTTTAAATAATTATTGTACAATTATTTATCTTTGGATCATGAAGAATATTTGACAGAGACACATTACAAGAAACTGATATTAAGGGGCTACTTCACTCACGCGAAAACGCCAGATTGCTAATGTTAATCTTATGGAAAAAGAAAAAAATAAGGTGGCTCGCTTGAATTTCAATATTTTCAAATGATTTTTTTTTTTCATTGGCTGGCCAAGATCGATCTGTCCAAAGGTCTTTTTTATGTTTTTCGAATTTTTCACAGATTTTCTTAAAAAGAATACTTTAAATTTCGAAACCGGTTCTGAAAGTAAAAGTATACAAAGAATTTTGAAAGAAAACATTTAAAATTTTTGAAATGCAAAGGAGGTATCTGTAAAAACGTCATCGGTAGGATTAACATTAGCGAATGGATGTTTTTGCATTAATGAAGTAACTTTTTAAATATGCCTTTAGATATAAAGTTTAATTTTTTAATTAAAATTTAATTAATTCTTGGATGCATCAAAAATCAAAAGTACTCTGTGATAATTATTTCAAAATTCATCTTGTAACACTTCGTTTTATAATACAATTGCATTATATTCTGAAATAGTAGATATTGTTATATATATTTTTTAAATTCCAAATCCCTGCAGACCTGATGTATTCTATAGGATTCACATTTAAATATTTTCCCCCACATATAAATAATGTTCAAAAAAGAGAAATTTGTGTGAATGGAGCTTAAAAGGTACTAGAACTAAACAAAATAACAATTTGTTTCGTATAGCGCATTTTTAGCGAGCTACGTGTTATATTAGAACGGCTTGCAGCAAAATCCACGAAATGTGCAAAAACGAAAACCTATATAGTTTTACTGTGCATTAAGATACCATTTGTAGAGTCCATTAGCAATAAAAAAATATATTAAATATATATTTATTTTATGTTTTTCAATGTTTTTCCAAAACAAAATAGTAAAGTAAAATAAAATAAAATAATCCCAAGAAATTGCCCAAAAATGTATTTTTTGAGTCCACATGTGTCATTGAATTTTGTGTACAAAAAAGAAAATTTTATTTTTTTGTCAGTTCAATATTTTCTAGTTAGGAAGTCTAATATGCTTTATAATAAATAATAACTTATAATTTTTATTAATAAAAAATATTATATGATTTATAATAAATAATAATTTAAAGTTTTTATTAATAAAAAATATTATATGCTTTAAAATAAATAATAATTTATTACAACAAATATAATAAATTCCCTAGTTATAAAGTTTATGTTAGTCTAAAACAGATTACTAAAATTAAAAAAAAAAAAAAAAAAAAAAAAAAAAACATAAATATATCTTGGACACTGAAGAGGATAATGATTAATTAAACTTTTTAAGTGAAAGTACCTCACTCAAATTTCAAACATTTCCATCTATTTTAAACGTAACATATTGATCAATAAATGTAATAAATCTTTCTTCTATTTTTACACTCTTCTACAAACTTGAGTAAAATTCTCATTTATTGATTGCAAAATCCATTGAATAGAGAGTGCCGCCTTTTCAGTGTCTAAAAATAATAATCTTCTAAGAACTTATTCAAAGGAAGAGATTATACGATGAAAATATTAGGTAAAAAGAAATTTCCTTTATGAACTTTAAATCTTTTCAAATTTTTAATTTAAATCTTTTCAAATTTTTAATTTAATTTAATATTCTGATTTTATTTTGATGGGTGTAAAACCCCCACATCACTCAAACCAGACAATTCCGTAAAGAAAACTAACTATTGGAAATAAATTATAGAAAAAAAAGGAACAGAGGACAGTTGATTGACAGCTCAGACAAGAAATTTATAGCGGCAATAAGACTGTGACGGACGGCCATAAATAAGATGACAAAACAGAGACACTTTCACTAAGAGTGTATTTACGACAGGGCAAAGGGGAAATCTCTGTGTGGGGTAATAATTATCAACCACATAGACACTCTGACGACTAGGCCTTTACAAGCCCCTAGAAAATTAAAATTAAGGGGTGTTCAAGTTAATAGTCAATTTAAGGACAGCCAATAACAGTGGACTGCCTTAAAAGAAGCACAAATGAATTAACGCGAAACTGGAAGGGGAAAAAAATATGTTAAAAAGAAAACTGTGAATGGTCGAAGGATATTCGACTACAGAATTATTATTATACATTTTGCTTCTTGAGTTTTTGGTGAAATAATGAGAGTCAGTCAGGCAGTCAGTCTACCAAGTGTGCTCGAGTGAGGTGTGCCAATATGGGAAACCAAAATGTTCCAGACTTCTCCTCATCTGCCCGGATATACATTTGCCTATGGTGTCAGCAACTTAAAAAAAAAGGTATGCAATTTACCGACTTATTTCCCCTTATATTTTGCCCACAAACATAGAGTATGATAGAACAATCAAATAATAGGGAAACACTTGCACGCCAATGATCCCGAAGGTTAATTCATTTTGGTGATGATTACTTATGAATTTATGAAATCTATTTCAATGTTGAATATATCATGCTACAAAGCATAAAATGTAATTATGCAGCAATGCCAACAGCTATAAAAAAATAGATTTTGATTTGATTATTTTGTATTTTTGTAATTTTTTTATGTGCATGTATATATTTAGTGTATTATGTGTGTTCTGTGTTGTACAATAAAATGTTTTTGTTTTATAAATGACAAAGCATGGTAATGATTTATGGAGTATGTGTCGAAATTACTATAGGTGCATGCTAATCAACGTTTCATAAGGATCTGATAGCATCGAAATAACACAACGCATAAATTAATCTAAATTTTTTTGGATGAGAATATTTTTTTTTTGTGTGAAATTTTAATTGGGAGTGTTTTGTGAGGAATGTTATCATTTTATTAGTATTATTATTATTATTCCTTATGACGCAGAAAATATTCTTTTCCCTGATCAGATCCTAGAAACATAATACGATCACAAACGGATTTAATTATAATTATTATAAAATAAAAAAAAAATAAAAATTGGTTGATCAAATTGATTCACACAATTTTGGGGGAGAGAAATCTCGGAGAAAAATCAAAGGTAATAAGGAATTAATATAATTATTACAAATTATTTTTAGGTATGTAAAAATCTCTCCATCATCTCAACCCCCCAAAAAATTGGTTGCCGTGATACCAGTTCCTTAATTATTTATTTTTATGTATTTAATTTAAATGATTAAAAGAACGAACTTGGTTGATTTTAGTACTTTAATAATACGGTAGTATTGTAATTTCTTTTAATTTGAGTACTTTAAAGAACCAAATTATTTTTCAAGAAATTAATTAGCTTCAATTTAGATATTATTACTGCCATATTAGAAGTAAATATTTAATTAATATTGTGATTATTTGAATTTTTTTAAAGAAAAAAAAATTAATTTTGTGATTACTTGAATTCCTTTTGTGAAAAAAAAAAAAAAGATAATGAAATGAATGAATGATTCTGACAAATATACATGTTAAAGGAGATAATTAGATTGGAGATAAGATAGATTCTCTTTTTATTATAAGAAAATAGGAGTTGTTGTTAAATTTGGTATATATATACGTAAAATAATAAAATAAATAAAAATTTGTTTTTTCACATAATAAATTTTATGAATATGATACTAAACCGAGACATTGGCATGCAAGTGTATTTTTGTTTGAGATAATTGGCACATTTTTCAAAAAAAAAAAAAAAAAAAAAAAAAAAAAAAAAAAAAAAAAAAAAAAAACTGTATATATATGTATGTTCATACTATTAAAAAAAAAAAAAAAAAAAAAAAGAAAAGAAAGAAAGGTTGTTATTTAATTTATGTATTTATGTGTCATATGATAGAAAGGATTTTATTCTAAAATTCATCAAATATTTTGATATTTTATGTCTGGTACATGTGGATAAAACTGTATAAATTAAAAAAATAATAATAATAAGATATGGGGATATATTTATATCAAGTTGGTTATTTTAATTAAATCATTGTAGTTTTATTATTAAAAAAATTAAGGATAATTGAGTTTATGACTAAAGGAGGTACGAGGAAATCTCTCAGAAATAGCACGCGTTTAAGTGGTGTTAAAACAAGAAGGCAATTAAAAATATTATTAAATAAAAACGAAGAAATTTCGGTAGAGAACAAAAACGATAAACAAAGAAAAAAAACAAAGAATTCGGGATCAAAAATTTCTTGGACAGGAAATATGGCAACTCCTAACGCAGAGCATTTAGTAGGATTGATTTATCCGTTTGATGGTAAAAAAGAAACTAATATCAATTATTTCCTACTACAATTTGATAATTTAATTGACAAAACGAAATATAGCGATGAACACAAATTAACAATTTTGAAAGCCAAGATCATAGGATCGGCAAGGGAAACTCTCATGCAGGATGAATCATTATTTTTAGAAGCAGACATAGGAAAATTCAAGGAGAAGTTAAAAGAATTATTTTCCGTTAAATGTAATTTCGGGGGTGCTCAGAATTTATTTTTCAGTCTAAAGCAGAAACCCGATCAAACATTAGCTAATTTTATAAATGAATTTAATGCTACGGCAAATTTATATATAAAAAAAAGTGGTCAAAAATTAGAGGATAACAGCAACGCAAAATTTTTAGACCAAATGAAATTGGCAAGATTCCTAGATGCAATCCGCGCAGATATTAGTTTAGAAGTGAGAAAAAATGCACCCGAAAATTTTGAGGCAGCATGCAAGTCCGCACTAAGATTGGAAGAGGCTTACAATCAAGCAAATATTCCCGAAATAAATAGCATTACCGTTACTAAAGAGAATGAAATATTGGAAAAATTAACCCCTTGGGGACGAGCGACCACTATAGATGCCGGCACCGATTGTACTCAGATCCCGCGAGACTACAATTGATGCCGGCGCTGTTTGTACTCACATCCCGCGAGACTACCATTGATGCCGATCAAACGGAACGTTTTGTTTTTCACAGTTTAGCATATAAAAAATTTATCCTAATTCTATTTGAATGTATATTAAGGAAGAAGACTTTTCCTTGAAACTAGGAAAACTAATGAAAACTTTTTTTTTTTTTTTTAATCCACGCGAATTTAATTTTTTATGGAAATACTACAATGGGAAAAAGATTATTTTTTCATCACGTCTTTGTGTTTCATAAATCTTTTTACGCGTCTAGTAAAACTTTATTTTTCTTTATTAGAAATAATGCTACTGAACTTCAGAAGGAAAAATTTGCGGTTAACGTAAGTAAGTGTATTATTAAGCATATTTAAGGTTACGAATGATAACATGAACATCTGATTCATTGCTTTTTTTCCCGCTCTTGTATCTCGATCAGATCGTAGTGGCAAAAACCGACGTCATTAATATAATCATTCTTGTAGAAGGAAAGGATTTATCTTTTTTATATTTTTATTTTATTTCAGGAGTGCTTCGCAATTAAAAAATAAAAAATAATAAGAAAGAAAAAAAGGGTTACACACTGATTGTGGGAGCTGATACGCTGATAACATTCTTTCTCAGTGCAGCTAAATTAAGAATATTTTTCTGCGTTACTGACCAGTTTTTTTTTCTATAATTCTATATATTTATCTAATATGTTTACATTACATGCTTGCATATATATACATTTCATTTTAAAAATTACTAGTAACATGAACAAAAGTTTTTAAAGAGTGTTTTAAGTTTTAAAGAGTATTTTAAAGTATTATTGTGCTTTATTCATTATTATTCAAGATTTTTTTCTTACTTATATATTAGATTATATGTTAACATAGATTTTAAAAGATAATTTTAACATCAACAAAAGTTTTGAAAGTTTCAAATCATTATTAAATTTTATTCATAATTATCCAATAACTTTTATTTGAGATACCTTATTATACGATATACCATATGGAAATATATTTTCTTTTTCTGAAATAATTTTAACATAAACATGTTTTGGAAAGGTACATTTTTAATTTTTACTCTGATTTGCACATCATTACTGATTATTATTCAAGACTGTTTGTTTGTTTTTAATTATGTGTTATATATATTTTTTTATTTCAAAAATATTATAAAATTAAACTAAGTTTTTTTTTTTTTTTTAAATCCAATCTTACACACACACACAAATATACATATACATATATATATATATATATATATATATATATAAGTGTTACAAAGCAACAGTAGCAGGTTGTTTGTATGTTTTATTTAATATTTTTCATTTCTAAATAAATCGTTTTTTGTAAAACATTTATTTTATTTACTGAAAGTGTTAAAAATTATTAAATATCAAGATGGTTAGGCTTGTTTTTCTATTATAGCAAAATGTTTCATAGGTTGATATTTAACAGCCTGGTAAGTATTTTTCTGTCATGTTATATCATTTTAAAAGCTAAAAACAGGATATTAACTATTCATTACTTACATTTAAACATTTTTTTCCCATTAAAATATCACACAATATACATCATTTTTTGAATAAATATGTAAAATAACATCAAATTCCATGTATGTGAATTTCAAAAAGTTTCATGCGAAAGTTATTTTTTTATTAATTTTTAAAGAATTTTTGACATGCGTTAGGCTTAACTGCGCGAAATCCTCCGGCCCAGAAGGTGAAATCGAATTTCCCCGCTCCGTCCTCAGATGCGCACTTCAAAATGCGCGCGCCGTCGCGAACGGGTTAAATAAATTAAGTGCAGACGGTGCAGAGCAAATTCAGACACTCGTCACCGAAATAAACAACCTTAAATTGAAATTAAATAATAGATCGGAGAGAGAAAAAACATGCTGTGAGGTATGCGGGAAAGAAAACCATGAGACAAAAGATTGTTGGTTCAGACAAAAATATAGTAATGATAACGCGGCTACGAATATTAACAGATTTCAAATTAATAGAGTGTCGCAGGTCTCACGCACAAGAGGCTACAGAAATAACTATAAACAGCAACAAGGATTCCAAAATATGGGGTATCAGGGACATAATGGTAACAATAATTTTGGCAATTGGAACTATGGCTATGTAGCACCTCACTTTTCTACCCCCCCTCCCCCCATATACAATTATATGGATCCACAGGAATATTACCATAATACAGGAGCACAGGGGTTCGCACCGCCTTCAAGAGGTCGTGGAAGAGGTGGCTATCATAACAATTTTAATAAATCCCAGACAGACGAGCAAGAGGACAATTATAATGAACAAAATAGCAAAAGGGAAAATAAACACAGAGGCCATTCCAAAAGCGGTTCATTCAATAACAAAAAACGACACGAAAAACAAGGGTCGGAAAACTAAATCAGAGGCTCGCTGAAAATAAACAACAGTATTTTAGCGACACAGGTGAGTCTCAGTTTAAAGGGTGTCGCAAAATAAACAGAGTTATTGCCAGTGTTAGAAATGAAGGAGAAAATCAGTTACCCATCATTGACCTAGAGATAAATAACATCAAATTTAAAGCGTTATGTGATAGTGGGGCGGCGGTCTCATTGCTTTCGCCCATTATTTTTGATAAATTAAAGGAAAAAAATGTAAAATTTAAATATCTAGGAAATCAAATACAAATACAAACTTTAACGAATTCAAAAATTTATTTTAAACAGTGTATTAGACTGGTTTTCAGAGTAAAGGGCAGTTTTACAACAGGTACATTTTACATCACAAATAAAGATTTCGGTAGAGAATACCAAATGCTTTTGGGATACGATTATTTAAAGGATAATAATATGATTTTGAATTTCAAAGAAAAAACACTTATTTTCAAAAATATAAAAATTAAACTGAATATTCCAGAAAAGGAAACAGGGATACAAGTTAATAATCTAACTTCAGAAACAGAAGACAAGGATAGGCAAGAAAACAATCCATCAGGGTCTTACGTAAAAGAAAAGAATAATGATAACAAGAAAAAGACACAGTCCATCACTAAGCAAAAAAATATGTATGCTAAGACCATAGCAACAATTTTTATAAATGCAAATTCAAAAAAAATAGTTAATTTACAGTGTCATGATGACATAGCAGAACAAGAGGTAATATTATTAGAACCCTTGAGAGACGACTCGAAATTCACATTTCAAACTTCATTGCATGAAGTGCAACAAAATAGTAGAATTCATGTCATAATAGCAAATAACACTGACAAAAGAATAAAGTTGAATAAAGGGATAAATGTAGGCAAAATAACAAAAGATATAGATTTTAAACAGGATACAAAATCCGATGACATTGAACAAGGAACAATTTACGAATTAAATAGCTTAAATATCGAAGAGATCAGAAAATTAAGAGAAGCAGAGTTAAGAGAGACAGACTTTGATTTTACACATTTACCCGAAGACCTAAGAGAAAAATTAAAAAACATACTCATGAGAAAAGCGCATGCATTTTCAAAGTCATATGATACTTTAGGTCAAACATCTTTAGTTATACCAAAATTTAATTTAAGTCATGACTACCCTATACAAACCAAACCTTATAAACTACCTCAAACAGTCAGACAATATGCGAAAACAGAGATACGGAACTTACTAAGAGCAAAGATTATTGAAAAATCAGACTCAAATTATGCGTTTCCAGTGATTTTTGTTAAAAAGAAACAAAGTAATAAAGAAAAGAAAAATGAAACCAAATATAGAATGGCTATAGATTATCGGTTATTAAATCAAATTCTACACACATACAGCTTTCCCATACCGGATATTAAAGAAATTCTTTACTCGATCAGCGGAAAAAGGTACTACACGGTGTTAGATCTCCATAGTGCATTTTTTCAGATAAATTTAAGGCCACAGGATAGGCAAAAACTAGCATTTATTACTGAGGAAGGAAAATTTAACCCTTTAAGGCTCGCTTTTGGGACAAAGAACAGCAGCGCTTATTTCGCAGAATTAATTGATAAAGTGCTGGGACACTTCAATAAGTCCCAAGTGGCATACTTCATGGATGATGTGGTAATTGGTACAAATACAATCCAAGAAATGCTACAAATTTTAGAGCAAGTTCTACAGACTCTCATTGACCACAATCTGACCATAGAGCCTTCAAAAATGCAAATATGCAAAGAAGAAATAGATTTTCTGGGCTTCCAACTCAACCGATGGGGATATTCTCCAGCAAGAAAAAACATAGACAAAATTAAAAACCTAGTACGTCCAAAAAGAAAAAAAGGAGTAAGATCACTTCTGGGTCTAGCAAACTACTTTAGATCTTTAATTAGAAATTATTCAGATATTGTACATCCCTTAGTAGAACTTACAAAAGAAAAAGTAAAATTCAAATGGGGTGAGGAGCATGAACAGGCGTTGAAAAACATACAAGAAGCAATAATACAAAACCCTACACTTAGACCCCCAGATTTTAACAAGGGATTATTTTTGATATGTGACGCCTCGAAGCTAGCCATATCCTCAATTCTGGCGCAGGAGTCTAATGGCATTTTATTGCCTATCGAGTTTTTTGGGAGAAAATTAAGAGGGGCAGAAAAAAGCTACCCTAGTATAAAATTCGAATTATTGGCGATTCATGAATCAGTCAATCATTTTAAACATATTTTATGGGGTAGGCCATTCACGATTCTGACGGATTCGAAACCCATTACACAGCAAATGAATTTAGAAGCGCAATCTGACATAGTCAAAAGATGGATGACAGATTTGGCGGAATATAATTATGTTTTCGAGCATATCGAAGGTAAGGTCAACCCGGCTGATTTTGTGTCTCGTAATATTCGCAATTTAGAAACGGACTTACAATTACACAATACTCTATTTAAAGTCAACGAGGCTTTGTCTAATGACAACATTAAATCAGAACAATATGCAGACGAAAAGTTAAGAAAAATAATTGACAAAATAGAAAAGGGACAAAACAATCGAACAACAAAAAGATACATGTTAAATGATGATAAAATATTAATTCTGAGACCAGGTACAGAAAAAAAGGAACTACTCATTGCCCCTGACTCTTTGAAAATAGCCATTATGGAAGACGCGCATTCCCCCCATTTTGGATTCCAGAAAACTTATGACACCATTAAGGATAGGATATTTTGGCATGGAATGTACAGGGATATTAAAACATTTTGTGCAAATTGTACAGCGTGTCAAACAGCTAAACACCACAAAACGATAAAAGTACCAGTGCAAAGGGTGGTTAAAGACCATGAAGTAGGAAGTATATTACATATTGACGTATGTGGGCCTCTAACATTTTCTGTGCGAAAGAATAAATTTATTCTGACTATCACGGACGCAACTTCCTGATTTTTAGAAGCGGTTGCATTAAGAAATGTAGAAACACAGACAATTGTCAATGTGCTGAATAAGTACTTCAGTACTTTTGGAATTTGCAACAGCATATATCTGGACAATGCAAAATATTTTAGAAGTGATTTATTCCGAGAATATACAAAGGCGTTAAATATAGAATTACACTTTACGAGTGTATACAGAGCCAAGGCGAATGCAATTGCTGAAACGGTAAACCGAATTCTGAAGAGCTCCCTAATCGCAATGTCAAAAAGCACAACGGAATGGGTCATTAGATTAGATTTTTTCAAACTACATTACAATAACACAATTCACAGGGCTTTAGGATTCGCTCCCGCACTCATTTTCTTTGCGAGAAAATTGAGAACTCCGTTTACATCGCATATTCCCACAGAAGAGGTCTCAACTAAAACTTATGTGGCACAGAGAATGGCACACATTAAAGAAGTGAAACTACAAGCACTGGCCAATCAGTCACGCATGCAGGATGAGTATGCTAAAGAAGAGGACCTGCTACATACACCTACTCTGAATTTGGGACAAGTAGTATACTTAAAACGTATAAATCCGGGCGCTCTGGCGAACAAGTTTGACGGTCCTTTTAAAGTAATAAAAAAATTACGCAACAATAATTATTTACTAAAAGACCTAACAGGTAATTATGCTCGGCCTATAAAAAGGAACATCGAATTACTATTCGCGCCTAAGGCAGCAACTCCTCATATAGACGTGAAAGACAGTACGGCAGAGGAGGATTCAGAGGGGGAAACATAACAAAAAAAAAAGAAAAAAGAAAAAAAGAAAAAAGAAACATAAGCCCTAACTATTATTTAAAATTTCTAGTGTATTTGTAATATATAGTGATTTGTATTATGTATTTAAGAAACAAATTTAATGTAGATAATTTTTTTTTCTTCTCTTTTTGAAATTAGAAAGTTATAATAATGCGTTTTTAAGACACCATATAATAACTTGCCTTTTAAAATCAAGCAACATAGAGAGAAAAAAAAGAAAGGGATAGCAAGATGAGTGTACTATTTCCCTCTGAGTTACGATTGGGGAAATGTGCAGGCACACTCGAAAAAATTATTACATACACTAAATATTAAATAGGTACTTCACAGAACTTCATGTTGCATAAAAAAAAATATAAATAAATAAACAATAATGATAATTGTACATTGGATGACTAGGACAGAAGCAATTGCTCAGAATAAATTCGTCTAGTGCTTAATCAATAATACAAAAAAAAAACTTTAATTATTTATTCTGCATATTTAAATAAAGTGGAAACAACTTGAAGAGAAATAACTCTTACAAACAACGCATATGCAAAATTGATATTAAAGATATGTATATTGGTGCAAAAAAAAAAAAAAAAAAAAAAAAAAAAATACAGATTTTTATATAGAAATTTGATGAGAAGTTCGGCGAAGTACGCAATAATAAAATAACATATAACAATGGCAAGGCAAGTTATTGACAAACCAAAATAACGTGGAAACTCAGCACATAGGATTCACAAAAATAAAGAACTCAAAGAAAAAAAATAAGGTTTTCTCACCAACAGAAGACTTTCCGCTTGATGAGATTGATGGATCTGCTGACAGGTCTCGGGGGTAGTTAACACACCCCAGATCGAGGAGGGGGAGAGTTGCTCCCAAATGGGGAATCTTTCTCTAGGCAGGGCATGGCAGAAAGCTATAAAATTGAATATCAGATTTAGTCGCATGGCAGTTTTAAGATGGTTCGCTATAAGGTAAAATGTTAAGATTAGGATCTTACGAAAACTCGCGTGATATAAGCATTCCCAATAATATTTAATCGGCAGAGTAAGATATACATATAAAAAAAAAAAAAAAAATAAAAAAAATAAATAAATAAATAAGTAAAGGTTATTTTTTTTTGGAGGACATTTTACAGGAATTTTTTTTTCTTTTACCTTTGCCTGAAAATAAAACGTATTACAAATTCTTTTGCTGCACGTTAGATATAAGTATGATGACATTACTCACGCAACGTAGTTTCAAAAACAATTAGACTTCATCACAAGGCAATACTTAGTTACATTGGATAAGTAACAGATGCAAAATTATTTCAGAGTCTTATCAGGAATCTATATAAAAGCAAAAAAATTAGGAAGTTTTTTTTAAATGTGAAGATTAAACGACACTATATATATTATTAGGTATATATATATTTTTTTTTTACCGACATAGGCGTATGGAAACATAGCAAGATTTTATAAAAAATGTACAATTGCACATTAAAAAAAAAAAAAAAAATGAATTGTAAGTGGTATCGATTTCGCACTTTCACACACTTCATAATAATATTTATATAAGGCATTAAAATACAATAATAAAAAAACAATATAAAGGTTCATGTATGGATATCACATACGGCAATGTGAGTACACATATTTATGAATATAAGGAAATCTTTCTGCGGGCAGAGAGTATTTCTCAAACCTGGCCAGGTTATTCACTAAAATGTATATACTCGATTGTCAATAATCCGTAAAAATTAATATATATATATAAATACAAATATTTAGGTATTAGTAAAAAAAAAAGAAAAAAAAATTCAATTTAACTCTAAACAACATAGTAAATTTTGGTAAAAAAATAATAAAATAATAAAAAAGATAAATTATTTTGATCAGTATGTCATGCTGAATCATTTTAGTAATAAAATTAGATATAGAAGTCAATACATATTTCAAATGATTAAGTAATTTTGTTTTCAAAATGTATTTTTTTTACCTCTATACTATAGTGTCTTTTAAAATTTTAAATAATCAAACTACAACAAGAAAAGGTAAATAAATGGATGATATATATACACATTTTATCAATATTATTTCATTTCACACTTTCTATTTGTACCCAGAATTGGGTGACAGGATTATTAATGGAGATTAGTAAAATAACAAGAAAATTGTGTTGTTCAGATAACTTTGATTAAAGGCAAATTAGCTTAGAAATATTCTTTTAGACTCTTCTAATGTAGAATAAAAATTATAAACAAAAAAATATTTTAGGGATTTCACTCCCTTTTCCTTCATGTTTTGCTAGATAACCCCCCCCCCCCTCAAATTAAGCATTTAGGAAAAATATCAGATTTTTCTTTCGCTATTTTTTTTTAGATAGATATGCACGGTAAAGATTTACTTGCAGAAAAGTTTATCAACAATATCACAACCAGTACTGAAAAAGGAATTTTTTTTTTCTTTAAATTTTTTTTTCTCTGGCGGCAAAATTTGACTTTAGTTCTTCAAGTTTAATTGCAATTATCAGCCAGTGAAATGAAAAGGCACATTGATTTTCCCAAATTTTTTTTTCAAGTTGTGATATTATTCAACTTTAGCATTGTATATTAAAATCTTTCAGGCAATGTTCAGAATCATAATACAATTTTAAGAACATTGTTAAACGATTGCCTAATCGCTGTATTATTTCCTGAAAGGCAATCTCATTAGAATACTTATATAAGACTCCAAAATATTCTGAGGGAAATACGAGATTTGGAACACTCAAGCGTCCTTCAGCAGTTAACCAGTCTGTAAGAAGCCATTTTCCCTGAAAATACAAAATAAACAGTACACAGTACATGATTTTATAGCGGATATATGTCAATTTTATAGAATAAAGGGGTGAAAATTTACACGAAAGGCATGCGTAGCAGGTTATAGGTTAATAAGGGTTAGTTTCTTATAGTTTACCATAAGTTGCACGCAAAAGAAATATAATTTTTAAGACAAAAAAACGAGAAAATGACATACCTGTGTGTCTTGCAAGGACCATAACATTCGCTATCCCCGTTAAGCAAACAAGTTTTCCTCTATAGAGGGGTGACTTATCGGAGTTGTTTTCCAGGAAAGCTTATCCATTACGTTTTTAGGGTGTGAGGTACTAAACACGTCATTAGCACTTGTCAATCAAAATGCGCGCTCCTCATCGGATGCGTTTTTTTTCGCGCTAGCTCGTTTTTTTTCCTCTTTTCTCTCATTTAAGAAAACGTTCACTTCTCGTATGGATAGCAATAAGGTATGCATTGAGCACATGTGTCTGTGCGATATCCTCTCTACCTCCTCCACGAGAATTATTAGGAATGTGTATACAACATTACCCATTTTATCAACACTTAACATAGTTCAAATTTGTAACATTCAGCTATGATTTGTGTTGATAATCTTGTGGATAATGTAGACTATACAAAACATGGTATATTTGTTTTTTTTTAGATATTTCATATGATGTACATAAAAAAAGGTTTCTCAACATTGTATATATATTTTACTATTTCGATACTAATCCAGATATGTTATGCAAACAACATTGGTGTTGCTATGAATTTGTGTTGTTTTTTTTTTGTTTTGTTTTTGGTTATTACATATTTTACTTTATGTGTTTAAAATATTATCCATTTAAAATAAACAAAAAAATGTGCCAATACATCTCAAATTCAGGTTTAGATTTTTCGGAGCTTTTACATGTTATTTTTTTTTCTTCCTTAGTGTAGAAAAAAATTATTCCAAATTTATACTTGGCTTTGATTGCATGATTTGGCATTTTAATGGATTAATTTAATTATTGTATCAAAATTTGGCCATGGGGAAATAATACACAGAAGAGAAGATAATCGGACCTTGGAAGTGTTCACCAGAACTGAATCAAAATTCCAATGACTACGGATACAACATTTGCGGCAGTGTGGTGTACACAAAAATGATGTCTACAGACCTCATTTATTTTTTTTAGACCCAGGGGATAGATGATGGGTGTAAAACCCCCACATCACTCAAACCAGACAATTCCGTAAAGAAAACTAACTATTGGAAATAAATTATAGAAAAAAAAGGAACAGAGGACAGTTGATTGACAGCTCAGACAAGAAATTTATAGCGGCAATAAGACTGTGACGGACGGCCATAAATAAGATGACAAAACAGAGACACTTTCACTAAGAGTGTATTTACGACAGGGCAAAGGGGAAATCTCTGTGTGGGGTAATAATTATCAACCACATAGACACTCTGACGACTAGGCCTTTACAAGCCCCTAGAAAATTAAAATTAAGGGGTGTTCAAGTTAATAGTCAATTTAAGGACAGCCAATAACAGTGGACTGCCTTAAAAGAAGCACAAATGAATTAACGCGAAACTGGAAGGGGAAAAAAATATGTTAAAAAGAAAACTGTGAATGGTCGAAGGATATTCGACTACAGAATTATTATTATACATTTTGCTTCTTGAGTTTTTGGTGAAATAATGAGAGTCAGTCAGGCAGTCAGTCTACCAAGTGTGCTCGAGTGAGGTGTGCCAATATGGGAAACCAAAATGTTCCAGACTTCTCCTCATCTGCCCGGATATACATTTGCCTATGGTGTCAGCAACTTTAAAAAAAAGGTATGCAATTTACCGACTTATTTCCCCTTATATTTTGCCCACAAACATAGAGTATGATAGAAAAATCAAATAATAGGGAAACACTTGCACGCCAATGATCCCGAAGGTTAATTCATTTTGGTGATGATTACTTATGAATTTATGAAATCTATTTCAATGTTGAATATATCATGCTACAAAGCATAAAATGTAATTATGCAGCAATGCCAACAGCTATAAAAAAAAATAGATTTTGATTTGATTATTTTGTATTTTTGTAATTTATTTATGTGCATGTATATATTTAGTGTATTATGTGTGTTCTGTGTTGTACAATAAAATGTTTTTGTTTTATAAATGACAAAGCATGGTAATGATTTATGGAGTATGTGTCGAAATTACTATAGGTGCATGCTAATCAACGTTTCATAAGGATCTGATAGCATCGAAATAACACAACGCATAAATTAATCTAAATTTTTTTGGATGAGAATATTTTTTTTTTGTGTGAAATTTTAATTGGGAGTGTTTTGTGAGGAATGTTATCATTTTATTAGTATTATTATTATTATTCCTTATGACGCAGAAAATATTCTTTTCCCTGATCAGATCCTAGAAACATAATACGATCACAAACGGATTTAATTATAATTATTATAAAATAAAAAAAATAAAAATTGGTTGATCAAATTGATGCACACAATTTTGGGGGAGAGAAATCTCGGAGAAAAATCAAAGGTAATAAGGAATTAATATAATTATTACAAATTATTTTTAGGTATGTAAAAATCTCTCCATCATATTTTAAAAAATTCACTTTGAATTACTAAGGGGCTGTGCAAATATAACGCTATCATTTTTTTAGAAATTTTGGACCTCCTCCCCCCCCCCGACCTTTCTGATATCATAAGTTATCATCCCTCGAGCCCTTTCCCGGTAATGGTATTATTACAAAGTGCAGTTTTTTATATATTTTAGAGTTTATCTCTTTTATTTGGAGTAATATATAAAGGTGGTTACATTAATTTTTCGCATACTTTATTGATTCAAATGAAGAGAAGTTAATCAGATATCGCTGAAGGCTTTTTGCACGCTATTTGCACTAAGGGGCTGTGCAAATATAACGCTATCATTTTTTTAGAAATTTTGGACCCCCTCCCGCCCGACCTTTCTGATATCATAAGTTATCATCCCTCGAACCCTTTCCCGGTAATGGTATTATTACAAAGTGTAGTTTTTTATATATTTTAGAGTTTATCACTTTTATTTAGAGTAATATATAAAGGTGGTTACATTAATTTTTCGCATACTTTATTGATTCAAATGAAGAGAAGTTAATCAGATATCGCTGAAGGCTTTTTGCACGCTATTTGCACTAAGGGGCTGTGCAAATATAACGCTATCATTTTTTTTTTAATTTTGGACCTCCTCCCCCCCGACCTTTCTGATATCATAAGTTATCATCCCTCGAACCCTTTCCCGGTAATGGTATTATTACAAAGTGTAGTTTTTTATATATTTTAGAGTTTACCTCTTTTATTTGGAGTAATATATAAAGGTGGTTACATTAATTTTTCGCATACTTTATTGATTCAAATGAAGAGAAGTTAATCAGATATCGCTGAAGGCTTTTTGCACGCTATTTGCACTAAGGGGCTGTGCAAATATAATGCTATCATTTTTTTAGAAATTTTGGACCCCCTCCCCCCCGACCTTTCTGATATCATAAGTTATCATCCCTCGAACCCTTTCCCGGTAATGGTATTATTACAAAGTGTAGTTTTTTATATATTTTAGAGTTTATCTCTTTTGTTTGGAGTAATATATAAGGTGGTTACATTAATTTTTCGCATACTTTATTGATTCAAATGAAGAGAAGTTAATCAGGTATCGCTGAAGGCTTTTTGCACGCTATTTGCACTAAGTGGCTGTGCAAATATAACGCTATCATTTTTTTAGAAATTTTGGACCCCCTCCCCCCCGACCTTTCTGATATCATAAGTTATCATCCCTCGAACCCTTTCCCGGTAATGGTATTATTACAAAGTGTAGTTTTTTATATATTTTAGAGTTTATCTCTTTTATTTGGAGTAATATATAAAGGTGGTCACATTAATTTTTCGCATACTTTATTGATTCAAATGAAGAGAAGTTAATCAGATATCGCTGAAGGCTTTTTGCACGCTATTTGCACTAAGGGGCTGTGCAAATATAACGCTATCATTTTTTTAGAAATTTTGGACCTCCTCCCCCCCGACCTTTCTGATATCATAAGTTATCATCCCTCGAACCCTTTCCCGGTAATGGTATTATTACAAAGTGTAGTTTTTTATATATTTTAGAGTTTATCTCTTTTATTTGGAGTAATATATAAAGGTGGTTACATTAATTTTTCGCATACTATATTGATTCAAATGAAGAGAAGTTAATCAGATATCGCTGAAGGCTTTTTGCACGCTATTTGCACTAAGGGGCGTGCAAATATAACGCTATCATTTTTTTTGAAATTTTGGACCCCCTCCCCCCCGACCTTTCTGATATCATAAGTTATCATCCCTCGAACCCTTTCCCGGTAATGGTATTATTACAAAGTGTAGTTTTTTATATATTTTAGTGTTTATCTCTTTTATTTGGAGTAATATATAAAGGTGGTTACATTAATTTTTCGCATACTTTATTGATTCAAATGAAGAGAAGTTAATCAGATATCGCTGAAGGCTTTTTGCACGCTATTTGCACTAAGGGGCTGTGCAAATATAACGCTATCATTTTTTTAGAAATTTTGGACCTCCTCCCCCCCGACCTTTCTGATATCATAAGTTATCATCCCTCGAACCCTTTCCCGGTAATGGTATTATTACAAAGTGTAGTTTTTTATATATTTTAGAGTTTATCTCTTTTATTTGGAGTAATATATAAAGGTGGTTACATTAATTTTTCGCATACTTTATTGATTCAAATGAAGAGAAGTTAATCAGATATCGCTGAAGGCTTTTTGCACGCTATTTGCACTAAGGGGCTGTGCAAATATAACGCTATCATTTTTTTAGAAATTTTGGACCCCCTCCCCCCCGACCTTTCTGATATCATAAGTTATCATCCCTCGAACCCTTTCCCGGTAATGGTATTATTACAAAGTGTAGTTTTTTATATATTTTAGAGTTTATCTCTTTTGTTTGGAGTAATATATAAGGTGGTTACATTAATTTTTCGCATACTTTATTGATTCAAATGAAGAGAAGTCAATCAGATATCACTTAATTTCTAATAACATTAAAAGAGATAGTTACTATTTAAAAGAATTTTATAATAGTTTTTTGTTAGATAATGCATTCATTAATAATATTGTTTTGTTGCACATGATTCTAAAAAAAAGAGGGATGGAGGGGTAGATAGAAATTTTTATCAACAAAGGAAGTGGACACCATTCTTTCTCTTTTATTTATTATTAAACACAAGCTTCATTTCAAATATACTTTACACGCCAAAAACAAAAGAGAGGATTTGGCTTCTCAGGAAAGAGATGTAATTTATTGAATCGTGAATGAGTTGTTTTTTAAATGTTTTACTCGTCCTGATTTAGATTGCCTATTTAAATAACTCATCTTGATTTAAATTGTTTAAAAGCAACTCACTCACCTGAGTTGTTTCCACTCTTTATGGGAAGCTGCCTTTCAAAACATAAAATGAGCTAATTTCGGCTCAACTTAACTTATTTTTTGGCTGACATTTTAAGAGAGCACATATGGTTTCTTGAACCGTTTTTATAAAGGCACAGACACACGAGCAAGAACAGGAATGCCAAACATTGAAGTATTTCATATTTTAGAATTAAATAATTTTATATTAATTTAGTGATTTTTTTTATAACTTTGCATTTTTATAAAAATATATAATCAGCTGAAAAAAAAATAACATACTATTTGTAACCAAAAAACATGCTACAAATAAAAATAGAAATTTTTGTTTGGAACAAAAATGCTATCGATATCAAAAGACAATCTCCCCCCCCCCTTTCTGTAAAGATATCTTATGATATCATATACCAGACCCCGCGCGTCCCCCCCTAAATTGATAATTTTATATTTGCAGAGCTCTTAATATGTTTTAAAAGAGCATAATAACAAATATAAATGTTTTAATTAAAAAAAAATAAAATTTATAAATTCAAATCTTTTTTTTTTCTTTGTTGTTGTTCTTTAAATAATTGTACTACATTTTGCCACAGATTTCTTTCTTCACTGCCATCTTGATTATTACTTTGTTCTTATCCGTTATTCAGATAAGAGTGAACAAGTAATAATTCTTGAAAGGAAATTATTATTAATTTTAAACCAAATTTATTTTGTAGAAACTTATTTATTAATATGGTACATTTTTGAGTGGCTAAATTCCTCGAAAGTGTATATTATTATTAAAACAGCAAGTAAAGCCTCTGTTGAAAAATGTATAAAGGTAGAAAGTAAAAGTTTAGAAATGCATAAATAATGCATGAAAAAATAGCAAACATCCATTTTGAATCTACTATAGAGATTTTTCATCAGTGTAACTAAACATGCTAGAAAAAGCAAGCCCGAGAAAAGCGATTGATAAACGCTGGTAGCGGGATACTGGAGCGAACGCGTCGAAAACAACCAATGAAAAGAAAATACGACCAAGAAGATGGGCAAATAGAGACATCTGCCGGAGAAGGAACAAACTAAATCTAAAAAAAAAAATGCCAAAATTTCTTGTCATTCTTTCTTATATTGGTCGGACTAAATGTGCTCTTAGATTTCATTTAAAGGGGCTTAAAGGATATGTTAAAAATCTGGAGCTTAAACGTTCTGCTATTGCTTAACATTGTTGGTCTGTGTGACATAGGTTCAAATTTTTCTCAGCCATCATTGTACAAAAATGTTCTTTTAACCTTGATCTTGAATCTTGAAAAGTTTACCACATCATTAAAAATTCTTACTCCTTATTAGCTAAGCATTTGGAAAATTTTAATTTCTTTCTTTTTTTTTTTTTTTTTTTTTTTTTTTTTTCCGGGGTTTAGTTTATTCGTTCTCCAGTAGATGTCCCTACTTGTCCACCCAGTTGTCCATGCTTCTTTCTTCTCATTGGTTGTATTGGCTTCTGTATCATATATATAAGCTTACCCTTCTCTGTCGCCTTACTCAGTCATGCTTTTTTTAGCACGTTGTGTCTTACACTGATGAAGAATCTCGAGAGTAGATTCAAAATGGCTGTTTGTTACTTTTTCATGAATTATTTGTGCATTTCTAAACGTTCGTTTTCTACTTTTATATAATTCTATTATTTAAAATATTTGTGATTTTCTAAATTACCTGTTATCACGAATGGTTGTCAATCATAACAGTTCACATAAGTTAGCTTTAGGGCAGTTAATTAAATATGAACATTTAATCCTCTCTAAAGTACTGCGGAATGTAGAAAAATATATAAAAATACGTTAGCCGTCCATATTCAGTTGTCTCATTTTCTTTATAAACATGCACATATTTGAATTCGTTATTCAGTAACAGAAAGTTAATCATAAAGAACAAGTAGGATATGCTGTTAAATATTAAATTATCAAAAGATAATTAATTTTCCTTGACACAGAAATTCTTTTACCCAATTTAAAAGTTCTAAGTTCATTTCAACACTTGTAATGCATAAATGTATATTAGGGTGGAGCGAAAAAAATTTTTTTTTGAAAATCAAAAACGGGTAGGTGCCAAAAGTTGCCTTTATACTAGTACATCAACTGCGTGAAATTTTACCGCTGAAAAAAAATGGCTTGAGTCTGCGCTTTTGCTCCAAAAATCAAAATTTTGGGTAAAATTTGTCATTTTTTGACATTTTTTCAAAAAAATTAAAAAATTTCTACAGAGCTGGTTAGTATTTAAAAGTGTTGCTTAGGCCTTTATATTTATCTGCTTAACATATTTAAACTATAAAACAATATGTTTATTTCCTATAGCTGGAGCAAAACAGACAACTTTTAGTAAGAAAACAGCATTGCCACTCTATTGGGTCATATAACGAATTGTTGTTTTTAATACAGCTCTTGTTTTCAAAACTACCTTGGACATGCGTCGTGGAGGTGGCTATATTTCCTATACCATACGGCCCAACTATTCGATCATCTTAGTACAGTGTTTTATTTATACATTGATTTGTGATTTTCTTTATAAAAATTTGGCTTGTTTTCGATGCTTCCACCTTGTTCATCAGTTCTTTGCATCCACATGCTGCTGTAACTATCTTCATGTATATTTTTACAGTTTATACAAAAAAAATGACAAGCATAGTAATGCACGGGAATATTATTAAAGGGATCTATTCGGCTATCTATTATATTTATCAAACTTACATTCAGTTGATGAATAATGATTGGAAGTTCTGTTACCACAACATTTTTTCAGTCAATTGTATTTTTTTACGTAATGATTTGCTTCAAAGATGATTTCAGATATTTCAACTATAAGTATGCCATCATTTATTCTACTTTTGCATTTTTTATATGTTGAGAAGCGAGCTGTTTAATGTGATGGTGATCGTCAGCGAGAATTGCAATGAAAATTTGTTCTCCATGTGTAAAGCAACCGCTGTTGTAAATAACTTTATTTTGCATTAGTTTTATGCCGTTTTCTAAGTGTTTTTGTATCCAGTCAATTTCCTATTAACTTTTAGATCCCCTTTTTATGAGTGGACAACATTTGATGGTGAAATGTCTTGGGCATAAACTTATAATGCATTGTGCTTTATGAGGGAATGGACGGATATCGACTATAAGTGCTCATTTAAAATTAGGAGAATTTTATTTGTCATTGTGAACCATTTTGCATGGGGTAAGCTTAGAATTGTCTATATGATATTGAATCATTCGCTACTTCAACTCCAGTGAATTTCCTCTGCGTCAATTATTAGAGAAGTCGATATAAAACGTTCTAAGCTACATGCATTCACTGGATCAATAAGGAAAATCTTTGTCTACGTAATATTCACTTCCTATTGCAATTTTATTTTATAAAATAGAGAAATTATTTTCTCAAATTGAGAAAAAGATACTCAGAACAGACTAGACATTTCTGTCGGAGATTGCAAAGCTAATTCATAAGGAAAGCTATTTCTCAAAGAATTGGGAAAAGAAATTTAGAAAACATCTCACAGAAAAGACAGCTCATAAAGTTAATAAAATTTTCCGCTTTATATAAGCACAGATTGGCAATCAGCGTCTATATGTTCACTCACCAAATCTATAATCCAAGTTTATACCGCGGGATGTTTTATACCAAATGTACTACACACCTAAATAATAGATCTAAAATCTTATTAGAAATTACTAGACTACGGAACAACACAGGAAACGACATAAAGCATACTCGAACTTCTTTAGAAATATTGTTATTTTCCATGCAAATTTTGTTTGCAATCCTCTGTGACGATCGTCATAATATTAAACAGCTAACTTCTCAGCATATATTCAATGTAATAGGTTCAATAAATGATGGCATACTAGAAACTGAATTCATACAATCAATTTTTAGGCAAATCATTGCATATAAAATGTAATTGATTGAAAGAATGCTGTGATAACAGAACTTCCAATCATAATGTACTAATTGCATGAAATTTTAATGAAGATAATAGACTGCTGACTAGGTTCAATTAAGAACATACCAAATACAATACTCAGCTTCTCTTCTGTTATACATGATATAAAAATATACGTACAGCAGGTCACACCAGCATGATTCAAATCATCCAAAGTCTATGAATACAAAGAAGAGATAAATTACTTTGATATATAGAAAACTTATACTCGTCTTCGGGAAAAAATAACAATTCAATACATAAATAAAACACTGGGCCTGGATGATTGGGTGGTTGAGACGGGTGGGATAATGCAACCACCTCTATGAGTTATATACACAGTAGTTTTGAAAGCAGCTAGGTAAGAAATGCATTCAAAAGAACATTTCGGTGTATGCTCCAATAGAGAGGTTAACGCTGATTTTTCACAAAAAGTTGTCAGAATTGCTCCAATTATACAGACTACAGATATTGTTTTATAGTTTAAATATGTTAAGCAGATAAATATAAAGGTCTAAGCAACACTTTTAAATACTAACCAGCTCTGTAGGAATTTTTTATTTTTTTTGAAAACGTGTCAAAAAATGACAAATTTTACCCAAAATTTCGATTTTTGGTGCAAAAGCGCAGACTCAAGCCATTTTTTTTCAGCGGTAAAATTTCACGCAGTTGATGTACTAGTATAAAGGCAACTTTTGGCACCTACCCGTTTTTGATTTTCAAAAAAAAATTTTTTTCGCTCCACCCTAATGTATATAATTAGAGTACAGAGAAAAATATTCTCAACCTCAAATATCTTGACAGTTATATTATCTAAAAATGAAAAATAAAAACTCCATTCATTTAAAAATGGAGACTGCAATAATGATAGCATAAAAATTCACGACGTGAGTAAGAATGATTAGTTGAGAGTTCTTGATTTTGAAAAGAGATGATGAGTATTGAATGAAGAATAATTTTTTTCATATGTAATAAAACTTGCGATTTCACAGAATCTTTAGAAAGTTCAGTTGAGAATTACATTTCTGGATCACAATCACACTGACACATTTTTAATAAAAGATATAATTTAAATTAAAATAAAATATAATTTATTTTAAAAAGTTAGTGATTAATATAACTTTTAATTGATAACAAAAAAATTCATGAAATTTAGTGCATCTCTTTATATTAAACTTATTTATTACGTGAAGTATGACAAAATATAAGGCAAACCCTTGCTATAATGGTCCCCATAATACAGAATATGCCAAGGTTGAAATAAAAGAAATAAATTCATAATAACAACAAATGCGTTCGATATTGAGTTTATCTTTAAACTATACTAAGAAAAAATATATGCAGCCTTCACCTAGAATAAATAGTTAATCAGTTTCTGAAACTATAAACTAGAAACATAGAAGTCCGGACCATGCGAATAGGGTAAACCCCTCAGCAGAATAGACGAAATGATCTAGAATTTCTCTAGAGTATCTTGTTTTCTAGGTGACGAAAAGATATTGAATCGTTTCAGCACCAAGAAATTACCGCCTACATTGTTAAACTAGAATTCCAGTTAAACTAACCTCTTGTGTTTACATCTATTTGCAGATATTTTTAAATAAGTTTGACGACAAAAATATAGGAAAACGCATTAGAACTTTAGTGGATGACTTTAGAACCCTCTAGAAAAGGGACTTAGAATTTATAAGAATGGCATGGAGCTATTTTTTTTATAGAGCCTCAATTTAGATTTTAAATGCCAGAACCATATTTTTTTTTCTCAGTGTATACACATTTATAACGTTAAATTTGGTAAAATATAAGGAACTTCTTTCCTATAGCTGCCTCTGGAGAGTCACAATTTCTCCAAGCTTAGATTTAAATTTTTATGTAATGTTCATATATACGCTACATGCATCATATATATGTCATATATAAATCATACATGCTTTTTATTTGTCATATAAATCCAACATTTTAAAATTATTAACTTATTTTAAATTTATTCTATATTTCCCGCAATAAATTACACATAATTTGCCTTCAAATATTATTTTTTCCCTTTCATTTTCAAAAATACAATTGATTTCCATGTACCAGACTTTAATTTGAATTTTGCATTAAGCTGTAGACCATAAGACGGCAGCACAGATAATCACCTCATCGAGTTTTTGGCTAAAATTTTAGAATTAGTTAAAACTATCTATGCATGTTAAAACTCAATCAGTCTGCCAGGTCATATCTTGGTGGTAATAACCTGAAAACCTGGTTACAGCGTTTACTCGTAGGTTTACCGTTGTTTTTTACTGCACCCAAGAGTATGAAACCATGGAAGACTGGGGGCAAGGAAACATAACGGTTAACCAACGAGGCAACAGCTAAAATCGGATTTTCAGGTATTTTTCACCAAGATATGACTTGGCAGACCAATTGGGTTTTATTATGCGAATGGAGTATTAACTTATTCTGGAACTTCAACCTTGAACTCAATGAAGTAATTGAGTAAACTCCGGGTCTATTAGCAATATTTTTCTTTTTACTTTTTGATTAATATTCTTTAGCAGACGATCCTAGAAGTTTCACTGTCGTCAAAATTATGCCGTTTTACAATTTTTGTGCTTATGCAATGTTTTTCTGTATTAGAAACATCAGATATTCTAAATACGTCTAAGCCATACATCTGTAAAATAAAAGCTTAATTACAGTAAAAATAAAATATTTTAGAAAATGTTGTTAATTAAAATGAGATTTAAATGATAATCATAAATTCATGGATAACAGGACGCCTCTTTAAACTAAATTTATTTATTAAGCGAATTTTGATAAAATGTACTTTATCCATTATATTAAAATCTGACTATCAATTTGTATTCCACATCCCTTTCTCCAAGAATGTGAAACGCAGCGAGATGAAACTAACATCACGTATTCGCATGCAGAAAATAATGTCATTTAAGTTCTCAGAATTATATAATTTGATTCAATTTCCTAGATATTATTATAATTTTATATTTTTGATATTTTTAAAGTAGTTTTTTTTATTGAGGTCAATTAAATAACTCAATTTTATGATGCAAATAAATAAATAATAAATTCCAGAAAACACCCATTCACACACAGAGAAAAACAAAAGGAAAAAGAAAGACATAAATAATGGAATTTCAAAGTGGAGATGTTGGACAAAAAACTTTATTTTTATTTTTTCTGAATAAATCGATATAACGATTTTTGCTGTTCATTATACTTTTAAAAGAAAGTAATGTAAAAGAATAGTCATTTAACTTATCTGCACATTTACTTATCTTTTTATTAAAAAAAAAAACGAAATACTTTAATGTTGTAGATCAGTAAAAACATTTTCTGTATTTCTCTAAAATATATATTGAAAAAGTAATTAAAGAACATGTAGTTTGAAAACACAAACATGAAATGAAATACCAATTAACAGTTTTTATCTCAACCACATTACAGAAATTCATAATGTTGGATTCGATTGTAAGAAAAGATAAATAAAGTAATTGCAGCTATCCAAATAACAAAACAAATGCTTTTTGTAGTAAAAATTACTTTTTTTTCAAACTATTAATTACATGTTACATTAAGTAATTATCTATGTCTAATATCTAGTAAGCTATAAGATTTATATCATTTTTTTATTAAAAAAACAAAACCTACTAATACAAACTTTGCTCATTTATCATTGATGATAAAGGAATTTAATCATCTGGATGAGTAATACCCTTATAATTTCCTTAGAGTATGTTCTGCGGATGCTAATTATTTTGAGCATTTATTTTTCAGGATAATCAAAAATACTATTTTATTCTTCAGTTTGTTGTTTGGTCTGATGCAACATGATGCGTATTCAGATGAAAGTGACTCGAAGCATCGCATGCGAACAGTTTTCCATATTTTTTCTTAAAATAAACGTGATAGTGGAGATGTATATCCCACGCGTGCGCAACCGCAAGAAGATTTGTGATAACTTCATTCGTAATACCCTGTTCACACTGAGAAAGTTAAGTCACTTAACTTGAAGTTTTTTAAAGCGGTTGTACCCGGAATCAAGATTCTCACTTGAGCAAGTTTCTGAAACTCACTTAAGCCTTTGATACTCTCTTAACTATGAGTTGAGTAGAAATATGCCTTCTGAATATTTAATTATTATTTCTGAATTTTAGAATATTTAATTCTGATTATTAAATTACTGGAGTTGAACGCTACAAGTAATTATCACCTATTTCAAGTTGTTTTTTGTTTACCCCAGTTGCTTAACACGTGTATTTGTAGGGGTTTTTTTGTAAATAAAAACCGAAATTGGAAAATGTTTAACCTGTTATTTCCTCCCGCAAAAGACATTAATAGCATGACGAAATTAATTTTTTAATTGAAATATGGCAAGATAATTGCTGTGTAAACAAAAAAGAAGTTAGAAATTGCAGTTACAAATTTCAGAACTTATGAACATGCCGAGATGTCAGTTTGGCTAAGTTAAGTCACTTTCAATGTTTAGTTTAATGAGAACTGGTGAAGCCTAATTCCGGGTAACCCGCTTCAAAAAAATTAAGTGACTTCAAGTTAAGTAACTCAACTACCCCAGTACGAACAGGGTATAAGGACGAAGATTTCTGTTTAAAATGAATGATGTAGATGCAACACTTTCCAAAATGGATCAGCGAGCTATAAATTAAGTTTTTTAATGCTGGAAGTGTGTAAGCCGGTGGATATTCAATAGAGAATGCTGGCTGCGTACGGTAAAGCTACTATCAGATTCACGAAGTTTTCGAGCAACAAACTTTTAAGCCTATTTTAACCCCAACTTTTTTCCGTTCAAAGGAAGAAAAAAGTTGCAATTGTCGTTGCTGAAGTTAGAGGAAAATTTAATATTAGGAGCGGAATATTAGTATTACTAGTACCAGATGTTAATATGGACAAGCTTTTCACTCCTAGGAGTGTCATTCGCAACTTTTAGTTTTAACCGTGTAAACGCCATCAGTGATCGTTTTTTTAATTGTATGCATTTCACACACTAAATATTGTTGTTTCTATCTATTTATCTGTCCCATATCTGTCCTTACGCATCTCATTGATACAAACCTCGAATCTCTTTCATTTGAATGCCCCTTATAGATTCCAGGATCAAATCATCGCTGAAAAGTACGTTGCTACATATCATTCTCATATTCCAAAAGTACCAGAAGTATTCGTGAAGTATTTATCTAGATATTGTACAAAATGCGTAAAATCGCAACCATCCACTTTTTTATTGGTAAAACAATATATAAATGTATGTTTTAATTACTGGCATTTAAAGTATCAGATTAGAAACTAGTGCATAGAAATTAAAACACCTGACCTCACTACTCACTAAAAATGAAAATTTCCAAACTCAATAAAAAATACATAAACCTGAGTATATCCCATAAACAAAATGACTCCAGATCAAAAATACTCAAGTTTAAAACATGCATATACTCATTTCTGATAACATGACCATACTCAAATATGAGCACAAGACGCTTTATGATGTAAAAAAAAAGGTTATAACTAAATATTGTTCTCATTGGTATCATTCATATTGCTTTAACTTCATTTAAAACATAAACCTTGAACCCATTTCATTTAAAAAGCATATTTTTAAACTAAAAAGGAATGCCGCATCTAGTATTTGACAAGAATTAAATAAAAATCATGCACTCGTGACATCATAATTCCCTTTATATTTTAACAAAAGAATAATACCGCTGTCATTTGTGGCACGCGCTATAATTAGTGTACACGTTTCAGGACACATTGCTGTTATACTATTATCTTTTTACGCGTGAAGGTTTCGCTATGGTAACTCAATGTAAATTTTGGTAATTTTTGAAATTCAATATATGAAAAATGGCTTAATCATTAGACTTGAAATTTATATATAAAAAAATGCAATGTTTTACCTTTCTTACGCAATTTGTCTAACAATTTTATGACAAATACTTTTTGAGCTGATAATTTTTTCAGAAATTTTAAATGTTTCAATTTCCAAGATTAGTCTGTGGCAGCGATTAGCGAAAAAGCCAGTCTTCAGCAACATGTAGCTTTTTATAAAAGAGGATGGTTATTAAATCCAAAATGCGAAGGTATTTCTTTTATAAATTCATCCATTATTCGAAATAAAAAATGGAGATTAAAATTTATGCTTTAGCAATTATATTACGATGACTTTCAAGTGTTCTTTTGCGAATACAATAAAAACGTAATTCGCCACTAATTATAAATCATTACTAAAAGGAACGTTTCGTTCGAAATCCTAACCAATGAAATATTATGAATACATTCAACTATCCCTGTAAAATTTACTACGTTTAATGAATGAATACAAATTTTGTTTGAAACTGAATATATCTGGCATTTCAGAATTGAAAGCATTAAAAAGTAATGTTTTGGAGCAAAAAGTTTCAGAACAAAATGAAAACGATTATTTCAGATTTGAATAAATCATTTTTATCTTTGTAAAAAGGACGGTATTATTCAAATTAAAAATTGGGCGATCCTGATAATAGGTGCTACCTTTTCAGTAGTTGATCAAAGATTAGAAATATTGCGTTATTTTAGGCAAAAATAAGTCTGAGTAGCAGTATATCTGTTGTCACATAGTTATCAGCTGTCAGCTATAAGAGAAATCATTTTATGAAATTTTCGTTTTAGAATGTGTTATATTATCCTTTGTGTGGATTCAATTAAATTTAAAATATTATGATTAAAAACTAAATTAGTTTAAATTAATTAGCTAGTATCATTAAAATAGTATCATCAAACTAAATTAGAATCATTTAATTTTTCATTCGTTGGAGACGATTACAGAAAGTTAGAATAATCAACTGAGACTAAGCAAGATGGAAATATTGCTTATTTCAACTAACAGTTTTATAAAAATTATTGTTAATCATAGCCTGAGTAAGATGTAATATTTTAAAGATTAAATTTTAGATCTTGTAATAATATTTTATATCAATTTCTTTCGTCTGATCAACCGCTAGGAAAATGGCAATTAATAAAATTATTTATTTATAATTTTGTTGCAATTTATTTCAGCGGATTTAATTTTTTTTCATTTTCTTCTTCATTTCCAAAACTAAAATAATAATGCAAATACTTATTCATTGTTTTTTTTACAAACAAAATGGCATCATAAATGACACAAAAAAATATCTCTTTTAAGTTCGAAAATATGGATCTAAAACTACAAACCGCTTTAAAACATAAAGTTAATAACCATTAACCTAATTTAACGCAATCACCAATTTAAGAACTTTAAACAAGTAAGAAATCTACTAATCCTCAAAAGTTTTTATTGAAAAAGTTTTCAGTTAGGTTCTTATGAAAATATATAATTTTCTTGGTCAGACTGTCTTTTGGTCAGTATTAGGCATTTTGCAAACGTTGATAAAAATAGCATTTATTTTAGAGAAATTTAGCTTAGATGCTGCCATTTATTCGTTTGATTTCAATGCAAAAAAAAAAAAAAAAAAAAAAAAAAAAAAAAAATTCAGCTATTAAGAAATGATATAAAAATGTAAAAAAAAAAAAAAAAAAAAAAAAAAAAAAAAAAAAAAGGATTGTTTTAGTTTTTATGAAGAAAACAACAGATATTGGGGATCCAAATACCAAAAAAGTTAAAGTACATTCATTAAAGGTTGTGTTAATTTACTTCAAAAGCCATAAAAGAAGGATATACAGGGTGGGGCATAAAGATCTCCTAATTTGCCACTGACACTGCGACAGAACTAGTGTAGAGGGCATGTCCGAAGTAGTACAGTTATATTTCCCTGGTTATGCTATTTTAGTGGACAGTACACTGTAAAAAAAATCTGCAAAGGTACTAAACCTTTTCTAGGAAACTGGGATTCCAAGAACTTTTCCTGTAAAGGTAACAGCAAAAATTCAAGTTTCAGAATCGATTACATGAATTTTTCCTGTTATCGTTACATGAAAAGTTCTTGGAATCCCAGTTTCCTAGAAAATGTTTAGTACCTTCACAGATTTTTTTTTTACAGTGTATGTCTTTGGCTGATGAACATAGTGCGTTCGTTGTTGAAACTTACTTCAAGAATGCGAATTCCATCATTCAAACACAACGACTATTTCGTAGGCACTTTGGAGTAAGCAGGCATGGAAAAGTACCCGTCAGAAAAACAATATCCTTATGGGTTGCTAATTTTAGAGAAACAGGTTAGTGTTTAAAACGAAAGTCGCCCGGTAGACAACTTCATGTTCGAACATCATGTCATGTTCAGAGACTTATAGAGAACGAAAGGAAACATTTAGACGATATCGTTTTTCGTGCAACAAAGCCTTGAAATTAATTAATAGCAACAATCAGTACAAATTGTAAAAATTAATAAATAACATATATTATTCTTTCCGAATGTAAACATAAAATATTTATTTTCAATGTCCTATATATTTTTATTAACCTCTTTAAATTGGGAGATCTTTATGCCCCACCCTGTATAGTAAAAATAGATCGATCAGCTGTGAGTGAGTTACTATTTCTGCTAAATTTAAGAAAATGGGACTAAAAAAGTCAGAATGACCCCTGTATTATTTCAGTCTTTCTTCTTTCCATAACGATAAAATAATTCCATTACTGCCATTTGAATTGAATGTAAAAATTTCATCACAGTCATATCAAATATTTAATACGAAGAATCAGATTTCAAAATGAAAGATTGTTATTAAATACTGTTTTGAACTTTTAAACATTATTTTCTAGAATCTGTCACGAAAGATTAATGGTTTAAAAAGAAATTAGATTTTTAACTACTGTGACTTTATATCACTTAAAGTCGGCAGAGAAGTATTACTTTATAATTAAAATTTCAAAATATGTTTATATTAGTGAGATGTGAAATTTCATTTAATTCATTACTTAACAAAATCTCTAAGACTTAGGAAACTTATTAAAGTATCTAACTTGAAGAAATTACTTTTCCTAACTTAAAACTTTTTTAATTTTGTTTGTAGACACTTAATTGTTACTTTTAGATCATTCAAAAATTCTCCATGTATTTCGGCGTAGTTTAAAAAAGTCCTTCCGGCAATGCCGGGAGGAAGAGGTAGCTTTCATATACTTATATATTTATTTATTTATTTTAAGGTAAGTTACATTGTTCAAAAATACTAAGCTGAAATTAGTGGAAAAAATCTTATAAAATTAGTGATTTTATAAGATTGAATACTAGTTTTTGTCAAGACTGAATATTAATAGAAATTTTTAGAAATTAGTCATCTTTTATTCAACCTGGTTTTATTTTAAGCGATTTAGAGAGTCACCAAATTCCACGATATCATAAAGTGTATGCCATTTTAAAGCAACATTGTGAATCGTTCAGATCAGACCGTTTCAAAATGTCAGCCATAAGCAAAATTCAAAGTGCTATAACTCAATCATTTTTTAAGGTATAGACAAAATAAAAAGTGTTCTGGAATCGTTGTTTTAAGTTCTAACACGTAAAAGAAAAATAATTTTCAACTTTTAATTATTTCGCATTTAATTTTAAATGGCCACCATTTTGAAACAAAATAGTGGATGATGCTGGCCAACGAACTCGGTCGAGACATTTGTATGTACTATGTACATACCAAGTTTCATTGAAATCGATTCATAAATACGCGAGTTATCACGTGACAAAAATCAGATCATTTCAAAATGTCAGACATAAGAAAAATTCAAAGTGCTATAACTCAATCATTTTTTTTAAGATATAGACAAAATGAAAAGTGTTCTGGAATCTTTGTTTTAAGTTCTAACACGTAAAAGAAAAATGTTTTTGAAATTTTGATTTTTTCGCATTTAATTTAAAATTTTAAAAAATTTTAAAATTTTAAAATGGCCACCATTTTGAAACAAAATGGCGGATGATGCTGGCCAACGAACTCGGTCGAGACATTTATATGTACTATGTACATACCAAGTTTCATTGAAATCGGTTCATAAATACACGTGTTATCACGTGACAAAAATCAGATCGTTTCAAAATGTCAGCCATAAGAAAAATTCAAAGTGCTATAACTCAATCATTTTTTAAGATATAGACAAAATAAAAAGTGTTCTGGAATCTTTGTTTTAAGTTCTAACACGTAAAAGAAAAATATTTTTCAACTTTTAATTTTTTCGCATTTAATTTTAAATTTTAAGTTTTTTAAAAATTTTAAAATGACCGCCATTTTGAAACAAAATGGCGGATGATGCTGACCAACGAACTCGGTCGAGACATTTGTATGTACTATGTACATACCAAGTTTCATTCAAATCGGTTCATAAATACGTTAGTTATCGCATGACAAAAATCAGATATATATATATATATATATATATATATATATATATATATATATATATATATGTGGTTATATATATATATATGTCAACATTTGAACGGAGGGTGGTTTTGGGGTTTGGGGGTCATGATCGGTAAAAATATGTCCAAAATTTTCCGGAAGTGCTTTCCTCCGGACGGCTGCAATAGGTAGCTTTTTACTTTTTGTAATGAAAGCTACCTAATATAGATTTAATTTACATTATCCAAAAATCTCAATTTTTAAAATCTCATTAATAATTTGCATTTAGCTCGTTTTGAAACAATATTTAATTTTAAACTAAAGCAAGTTTATCTATATAAAATACAATCAAATATGATTCTTAAATTTAAATACTTCATTCTGAATTTGTATGTTTTAAAGATTGAAAAATAAAATATTTATTCTTAAAATTTTGAATATTGGATTAAAAGAATTGTTTGAATAAATTGTGTTTAAAAATGGTTACATGTTAATTTAAATATCTTTCGCACTGTGCCTTTTTTAAAATATTTTTAAATACTTTTAGACACTTTATTATACACTTTCAAACACCCATAATATTTCGTACTTGTTACTAGCTGGACCACGAGGTGTTGCGCTCTTATATTTATGTATGCCCAAACCGTCTATATTTTTCAGAATCAATATCTCGGCTAATTACTGATCATTTTTTGTTAAAATCTTTATCAACAATGTTTTTACACTTCTACTACGATGGGTACCTAAACATTTGTCAACACCTTGCTGAATGCCAAAAAATTCAAATTTGTGTGTAACGAGAAAATACACTTTTGTCAAAAACTATGCGGCATAGAATAATCCATACAGTTTTTATTTTCTTTTCTTTTATTATTTTATTTTTATTTTTATTTATTTTGCAAGGTTTAAATTAAAGCCTACTACTTCTAATTTTTTTCATTGTTTTAATTTCATTACATTCGGATATAGATGGGGGAACATATTTTTACACTACATTTTTGACCAAAATTCAGAAAATATAATACCTAAAAAAAATGAGTTCAGCTTAACGAAAAATTTCAATCGATACCTTACACGATATTAAGAAATATACATTTTTTTTCTTTCAAGTAACTTAATTATCCCCTCTATCCCCTTCATAACTTCCCCCAGTTTCAACTGTAGTTGAAAGAGCGTTCGTGCGCTTAACCTAAGACCCAGGTTTAAACCCTGATCTGGATACTTTTTCACTTTATTGGTTTTAGGTCTTTTAAGCAATGTGAATAAAAATTCACATAATTCAATTCAAAATTACAACAATTGGCTTAAACTTTGAATCCCAATTCTAATTCTGGGTGCCAAAAAATCCTTACATACCAAAAAACGGCAAAAAAAAAAAAGATTAAAAATTGTATTAAAAAATGCGAAAACTACAAAATTCAAGATATCAGAGTTAAAGTCTGTAACGATTTTTTTTTACAAACATAAAAAAATTGCGGAATAATACATAGAAATGTAAAAAAATCAAAAATAGTCAGAAAGAAATACGTGAGGCTAAAAATTTTAAAGGGAATAACTTTGGTAAATGTCGAGAAATCGCGCAGTAACGCGAAAAACGCTAACAACGTTTTCAAAACTAAAATTCCTAGGACAAAATTTACTATATATGTTAAAAGTTTGTAACAGAACTCATTTTACAGTACCAAATTTTGCCTAAAAACGCGAAAAAAATGTTAAAAGTGCATTTTAAACTGCTTTAGAAATCATAAAAAAAAGTTAGTGAGCGCAAAATTTATTATATTAGGTTAAAAGTTTGAAACAAAATTCCTTTTTCGAATGTCAAAAAAAAAAAAAATAAATAAATAAAAGTGAAATTTTTAGGGATTTCTTTGCCACAAATTTTATCGTTCATAAATGAAGGATTATGATATATGTTTTGCAGTTTCTCACTCGATAGAGGAGCCTTCCTAAGGGTGGGGGGGCAGGGGGAACCTCCCCCCAAACATTTACAAATGCTGTTACAGTTGGCAAATTTACAAACTGAATTGGCATATTAGTTCAAAATTTAATAAACTAGTCGTTGGGGGCCACCGTAATACTTACCCATCATGTATATGAAAGTAAAACTATTTATGAAAACTATTTATACAATGCATGGCAATTCATAAACAAAATTTAAATATTGTTATATATGCTATATTAAAAAACTGCTGATTACCAATTTCGACAAATTATGTAAAACGCCAAACTACTCAAGTAGTACCGAACTGCCTAAAAGAAACATCCTTATAACTCCAAAAATAATAATTCTATTAACTAACAATTAACTGCTTCGAATCAAGCGTCTTATTTCCAATTAAAATATACCTCTGAATTGAAATTTGAATGAAATACAGGGTCATGAAAAATCAAAGAATGTGGAAAACAGGATTACAAATATCTGGGCAACTAATAATCCGATTGACTTCGTTCTATATGCAAAATGTGTGTTATTTTATTTCCTTTTACTTCCATGCCTTAGAACAAAAAAATTCGAAATTTTTTATATACCTTTCATCGGAACGAATTTTTCGAGAGTCCGAAAAAAATAGTTACGGATAATCGAGGTTGCTGATGTTAAATAGACTTCGTCCCATTCTTACATACTAATTACATACAAAATTTGAAGTCTCTATCTCAATTTGTTCGGACAGACAGACTGACAGACAGACGGACGGCAATTTTTTTTTTTTTTTCTCAAAATATGTTTTTCGGAATCTCCACTATCTAAAATGTGTAAATCCGTCAAAAAAAAATTTTCGATTTTCAAAACGATTGCAAGACTTACCCTATACTACGTATAATGGGTAAGTAAAAACCATAATGCACTCTCTATTTCTGTTGCATTTGACAAAAGTTACCAATGTAATTACAAATATTATTAAGCTTTTTACAAATAAAAATTATATATCATTTTTTAATTGTGATTAAAAAGAATTTAATTAATTTTTAATTACAAAAAAAAAATAGTTAGAAAACAACAAGAACTATTTATGTTAGCATTTCACTGAGTTGGCAAATACTGAATTTTGACTTGGCAATTAAAGGCTCTCTGCTAGAGGTCTGCACGGACCGGAATTTCTAGGCCCGGGCCCGGCCCGGCCCGTAGGAAAATTTTTTCGGCCCGGCCCGGCCCGTTGTAAAACTCAAAAGTTCGGCCCGGCTCGTTTACATTTTTATATTTTAGGCCCGGCCCGGCCCGTACAAAAATCAGTGAAAACAGGCCCGGACCGGGTTGTTTTGGCCCGTTACAATTTCTAAAAAATTCATATTTTTATCATATAATTAAGATTCCTTTAAAGAATACTGCATAAATATCTATGGAATTATTTTACAGTATATTTTTAAGGAAATACACATTAGCAACATTAATGATTACTTAGATTCTTAGGATTTCAACATTCAAATAGAGATTCATTAAAACTTAATATGGCTTAGAATAAAAGAAAAAAGTTAAAAATATCGTAACTTTTGAAGCTGTTTAATAAAAGAAGATTTATAAAAATATTTCTATATCATTTTATTAAAGATTTTAAATCCAAATTCATTCGTTAATTTAAAGAAGCTCCTCTCTGATGCATTTTTAAATTCATTTTTTCCTTCAAAAACGCACAAGATTAGCAAGTGTCTTTATTCAGAAACTATATAATCGAATGGCGTTATCCATTTTTTTTATAGAAGCACTTTAAGAATACTGCAAGCAAATAAATTATTGTCATTGTTAGAATTTTGAATAGAATTTCCGGAAGCGATAGCATGGGAAGGGAGAAAAACCTGCAACCATTTGAGAAACTATTGTATCTCAACTAAGTATTTTTTTTTACCAAAAATGAAAAATGCTATTCGATTCCAAATCGTTTCAATAGTCAGGCTTATCACTTTTATATTTTTACAATTAAAAATTAATCTGAAAATGCGTTCTTTTGTGGAACTTTTGCGTTATTGAGAAATTAATTTAAGAACCAACAAGAAGTATACATTCAAAGATTAAACTAACATAAGTTCTTTATCGCTGTTAGTAATTTTACAAATCATGTTTTCTGTTCTACAGATATTGAAAACAACTGAGTCTAGTTCCAATCCGGGCAATCTATATGTAGAAAAATAATGCAAGCTTGATCTCGGCCCAGCATGAGTCAGAATATTAAAACGGATTACACACAATATAACTCTCCGATGCCGATCTCTACACTGTACATTTTTATATTGATGCTGTCAAACTAGTATGGCTCGTGACGCACATTTTACTTATTTTCGTTAAAACCATTTTCGTTGAAAGTAGCTCATATTTTATCGTTTCTGCTTAAATCTTCAGAACGGGCCGGTAGCCTCAATTTTTTTTTTATCGGCCCGGCCCGTCTGGCCCGTTATAAGTTCATTACCGCTGTTAATATTTATCAAATCATGTTGTCTGCCCTACAGATCTTGAGAAAAATTAAGTCGTGTTCCAGTCCGGCAAGCCGATGTGTAGAAAAATAATGCAAGCTTGATCTCGGCATCAGTCAGCTAAAAAAAAAATATTAAAACGGGTTACACACAGTGCAAATATCCGATGCCCATCCCTACACTGTACAAGTTACACTTTTATATTGATGCTGTCAAACTAGTATGACTCGGGACGCACATTTATATTTATTCTCATTAAAATCATTTTCGTTGAAAATAGGTCATATTTTGTCGTTTCAGCTGAAATCTTCAGAACGGGCCGGCAGGCCCGAAAATTTTTTTATCGGCCCGGCCCGTATGGCCCGTTCAATTTTTTGCCGGCCCGGGCCGTTTATTTTGCTTGCCGGCCTGGCCTGGCCCGTTGAAAAAACTATTCTAATTCTGCCGGCCCGTTAGAAAATTCGAAACGATTCCGCCGGCTCGGCCGGGTACGGACCACGGGCCAAGGCCGGGTACGGACCACGGGCCAAGCCCGGGTCCGTGCAGACCTCTACTCTCTGACCCACCAACAAAAAAACTTCGCGAGGTCCCTGCATCAATATTTGTAGAAAAGGGAGGAAGAGGGGCTATCTGGAGTTTATATACTGATATTCTGCAAAATTTTAGCAGTGAGACCGTGCCAAGATTTGAGATACGTTTTTTTCTACTCATGTCATCCTTATTTTGTGTTACATGAGGAGAATCTATATCTTAAAAAATAGTATCAGGAATGTCATGATAGATAGTACATTCCCAGATTTGGGGATGGGGAAGCAAATACAAAAAAATAAAAATAAATATTCCATTAAATTCTTATCTTTAACGAAAATAGCTTTCCAAAATTTTATTTTCAAAACTCGTTATGAATTCAGAGATAAATTTTTGCATTATCCCCCAGCAGGAATGGAACAGAAATAAAGATAAAATTTAAAAATATATATCTGTATGTGGTGTTTATATTCCCATTCTATTTATCTTGGAACATTTTATCGTTGAGATAGTGATAGGTTTTGAGATATTGTATTGACAAGACCCCTTCTACCGTGAAACAAAGGCGTCGAATATCAAAAGCTTGTTCGAATCTAGTGTTTATGTTCTAAGAATTATTTTCATTAACAATAGATTTATCGAATACTACAGTTAGTTGCTAAATGAAATTAATTACACGCCGAGCTACATTCCATTTTGCTGCCGTCAAATTGCTGTTGAGTAAATTATAGATCTTTCACCAACAAAAGTTAGTTATTCAAAGTCGTTTAGTAATATGTTTTGGGGTAAATAATTTAATTGAAAATTGTCTTCGCATTTTTCTATTGAGTGTAATAACAAAACTTTTCTTTTATTTTCAAATATAAATTATCCCTGAGTCTGTTGCCTTAGTTTCTCCAATAATAAAACAATAGTTAATTTTTCATTAAGCTTCACAGCTATTTTCATTGTTATAAAAATTTGTTTTATAATGATCGAAATTATATCTAATCAGAATTTCAAGTACTTTTTTTAACGGGTCTGATTAATCAACAAATGTTGTTCCATTTGCCTTTACTGGTATCAATTTTTTTTTCTGCATTGGAAGTATTGCTGTTTTAGTAATAGTAATAATAATAATAATAATAATTGGATATGAAAAATATATGATACTAAATGTTCTTTGGTCTTTTGCTAATGAAGAAAATATTTTTAGCAATTAGTAATTACAAAATGTGGCTAAACTTCTGTAATCGAGTTGAATATCGGGAATCCCCTTCAAACTTAAAACCAAATTTCCAATACAATAATAAATACGCTAAGTGGCGAGTGACCCGATTATGGCAGATTAGTGCAATGCCTTTAAGAAAACCTTTCTAAAAAAATAGAAATTATGTAGAGAAAACGAAAAAAAATGACGATTTTAAAATAATATAAAAAAGTTACTTCAGCAAGCAATTTTTAATGCAAAATGCTGACTTTTTAGCTCACAGGCTATCATAGCCTGAGAGCTTATGTGCCCTTCCGTTCTGTATGTACGTTCGTACGTTCGTAACGCGATAACTCATGATAAAAATATCCCATTCACTTGAAATTTTGTACATAGGTATATCCTGATAAGGCGCTTCCCTGATTAGTTTTTGGAGTTCATTCGATATGTATAAGAGGGGGAACGGAGAGCTCATGCCCCTCCCCTTAATTATATAAATGGGTTTTTCATGCAGAAATAATAGTTTTTGTTCAAAATTTACACATAGGATCTTTCTGATGAAGCACTTCCGTGATTGGTATTAGGTGTTCTTTGGATAAATATAAACAGGGGAAATAAGGGTTCTAATGACCCTCCTCTTTAAATAAATGGGTTTTTTTATGCAGAATTGTCAGATTTCGTTCAAATCTCCGAATAGTTTTGGAAGTTTAATGGTTAAGTATATAAAAGAGGGGGATAACTCCTCTTAAATTATATAAATATGTTTTTATTAAGAATTATGCGTTTTGCTTTGAATTTTGGATATGGATTTTTTTATGGTAAAACATGCCCCTCATCAGTTTAGAGGGTTCAATGATTAAGCATAAAAAGGGGAAAGGGAGGAGCTGTTCCCCCCTCCTTAATTTTTCTGCGAACGGAATTAACCCTTGAAAACATAAGGGTGTAATGTACAATTAGTATGCGTAGCCTGTGAGCTCAATGCCACCAGTTTAACTGGGCAATATTCTTTTTATTTATGATAACAGCGCATAATTGCATGAATCTTCTTAAGAATAATCTTTTAAACATTGAATCCGTCTAAATAAATTAAGCTTGGAATTTGTTAAAAATAATTAAAAGAATAAAAAATATTCGCTGATCTGAGGCTGTAAAAATAGCATGTTTACGGATAACAAACAGCATGTTTTCATAGTAAAGTATGATGAAAAAAATAATTATTAGTAGTATTTTACCATACGTGTGTGTCGTAGACATCCTATACTTAAATTGAAATATTGGTTTTTCAATTTATATAATTTATCTTAGTATATTAAAATGTATTCCAAAAATGCGCTTGTAAAATTAAAATTAGTTGGATGTGGCAATCTCAAAATTTTCTTCTATCTCATGCATGTTAATACTTCAAAATTCGCTACCACAGTGCCAAAATAAAATGACAATCTATGCACATCGTAAAAAGGCATGAAAATCCGTGCACTAATTCCTGAAATAGGAATATTGTGGATATCGGGGAAAATGCAACATAAAACGCCACCTGTTGAGCTATTTGCACCAAAATATAAGAAGCAGTAATATTTAACAAGCTATACCGCAATATAAAGTTTGATAAAAAATTCCCCAATTAGTTTTTGAGACAGAGCTGTTGCAGTAATCGGAAAAATTCAGCATAGCAGCGCCACTTGTTGAGCGATTGATACCAAAATGTAAAAAGAACTAGTTCATATAATGGATTTACTGAATCTGAAGTTTGGTGAAAATTTGGGCATTAATTCTCGAGATAGATCTATTGCGGAAATCTTGAAAAATACTAGAGATACTGCATTAGAGATGTAGGATCACTACCAAAAGGCAGTATAACAACGCCTCCTGTTGAGTGATTTACACCAAAATATAAAAACATCATTTCATGCCAAGGATTAAGTGAATCTGAAGTTAGATAAAAATCCATGCACTAGTTATTGGGACATAGATGTTGTGTTAATCATAAAAAAGTAGCATAGTAGCGCCATCTGTTTCGTAATTTTCATCCTAAACTAATCAGCATCCATTTATATGAAGAAATGCCTGAATATAAAATTTTGTCAAATTCTGTGCTTTATTTCTTGAGAAGAAAGTCCAGGAAATTTACGTCATATACAGTCATACTGGCGTCACTGAGTTACAGACTCACAGACTCACAGATAGACATTTTGTAAAAACATGTTTTTTGGAATCTCTAACCCCTGAAACGTGTAAATTTGTCAAAAACTGGAATTTGAATATTTTCACGAATCCAATATTTTCTTCTTGCAAAGATAGAAGAATATAAAAGTAATGTTATACTGAGCATAAATTTTGGTTTTGACACTCATTAAGACTGTTTTGCAAAACTTTGCAAAATGAAAATTGAAAACTAGAAAGACAAATCACACAGTACACATAGATTACAAAATGCTTTTAAGGTTAGATGAATATCTTTACGAAAACTTCATCAGTCGGTACTCTAAAAGGATGTTTCTAAGTAATACAGTTGCTTTCCTCTTAAAGAATGTATTTTTTAACTACTTTTGTAAAATCACTACTTACTTACAAGAATCAATACCTAACAAATTGGAAATTGTATGTGAAGCGTAGCAAATGAGGTTCATTCGTACGATAACGAAGTTTTTAAAATTTTTTAGATATTTCTGTTATAGTAGTCAGTACTTTAAATATAGTACAATGGTCGAAATCTTTTTGTGTTCTTGTAAATATAACTACAGTAAGAAACTTTTATTACACCTCAGCAACGTATATCATATTCATAAAATGTGAAATAGTTTAATATAATTAACACACGCCCCAACAATGTTTACCCGTATAGCATTATGTAATGGAATACTTTTGTGTGGCCCTGTGATTTAATAATAAATATTCTTGGCATCACAGATTGTACAGAATGTATATTTTACTTCATAGGTTCATGTCAATTCTAGTACATTCGAAAGAGTGTAATATCATTAAAATGCATTTAAAACATTTTTCTCCATTGACCGTAATGTAACGGAATAATTTTGATTGTCCCTGTAATTGATCTATGCATCCAATTTCCATAAAATTTGAAATGACTCGATAAAATTATGCAATAATTAAATATTTTAATTTTCAAACGATTCGGTTGGGTCATTTTTGCGTTGTTATATGCGGGCAGACGGACTGCCTGACAGATGGACAGACGGACAGACTGAACGACAACTATAGATACTACGTATTTACATAATTACGAATGCACCTAAAAATACACCAAGGAATACAATAAACAGCGTACATAGAAACATAGAAACACAAAGTTCAAGATTCAAACTCACATGTACAACTCGAATTAAATTAAAAATAATAATTTCTTTATGTTATTCTTCTCTGCCTCTAGTAATTTCTCTGATACTAATGATGCGATTATTTCTCAAGATGTTTATTGTGAAACATTTATAATTTATATATTTCTTAATCGTCGAAAGAAGATTCGGAGGCTTAAACTTTTTCGTGATTTTACTTTTCGGATTACGGCACTCCGAAAAAACATCGTTACTAGAAGATTTAACTCATTAGAGAAAGATCAAAATTTTATGAAAGCGGTAGTTAAATCATATCGAATCAATTTGCATTCTTTTGGCATTTAGTGATGACACTTTCAAAATTTTGCAAATAGTCAGAATGTTTTTTCTATATTTAAGTCTTGATTTAAAATTGTTTAACTTTAAGACTAAATGGTTTAAATACAAAAAGGGCCTTTTTCTTCCATTAGCTGTTATTTGTTACATTTTTGAAAAAAAAAATCATTAAATCAATCACGATAATACAAAAATAATAAGGTTGGACCTATTAGTAGTCGTCTTACATATTTAGAGGCCAGCTTTATCATTAATTTTGAATAGTGCTCAGCAATGAACAATAGAGCAATTATGAGAAATTATTTAACTGAGAGCATCTTAACACCAAGGCCATTTCTTTTAATGCCTTATTTTATTGTGAGCCAGTGGGAAAAGGGAAAGAGTGATTAAAACTACTCAATAAATAATACTCAATAAGTATCATGCAATTTCCGACTTGTTAATTAATTATTTAGTTCCAGTAAAATTTTTATGTAATGGTTTGCGTTAGAGTTTGTATGATGTATTGGTCGTTTGTTCATGGTGGTACGTAAAAGGGTTTTATATGAACAATTATACTTTTATATTAATTCTTCTAGTTCATGAAAATACAAGAAATATCTTCTTCACTTATGGGCAGCGGCTTGCAAAGGACGCATCAGTTTAAGTTTTTGGTTTCATATAGAAGTTCGTCTCCGCATGTCATTTTGCTGTTGTAATTCAATGAGTTCGTCTTGTCTAGGAGTTCGTCTCCTCGTTCTTTGCTGAGATCTAATTAAAACAAGTCGGAAACTGCATGTCAAGGGTAGAAAATGAGGTGAATTTGTATTATAACGAAGTTTTAAAAAATTCAGATCTTGCTGCGATAAGTATTACACTCGTTCAAAAGGGTGTAACATCATTAAAAATTACTTGAAACTATTTTTTCCTATAGACCGTAATGTAACGGAATATTTTTTATTGCGCCTGTAACTCAACTATAGATCCAATTTTCATAAAATATGAAATGACTCGCCAAAATTCTGAAACAATTACATCCCTCATAGCATGCATGGTCACAGTGACGTCACGCTGAGTCATTGTGGTCACATCCCATCTGTGATCAAAATGTCACCACTGAGTGACGTCACATTGTGACTGAGATGTGACTTTTAAAAATCTTTAGTAATTACAAAAATTCTTCAAAACATGTTATTTACTTTAAGAAACACTTTTGTCACAACGTCGCTTTTGTCACAGTTTCATCACGATGTTAATGTCAAAGTAGTCACAAATGACACATTTTTCATAAATTTGTCACACCGTGACTTCACAAAGTGGTCACAAAGTGGTCACAATGTGACGTCACAAACGAGCTCTAAAACGGCCATAACGACTTCAAATTTTGGTCACTGTGACTTCACATCGACGTCACGTACGTCATATCGACTATTGATGGCCACAAATTCACAGTGTGACTTCACAACGACGTCGCAGTGAAGTCACTATGCCTTACGGGACCCATAAGACATGGTTGTGAAGTCACATTGTGACTTTGTGACCATCAATTGTCGATGTGTCGTCACGTGACGTCGATGTAAAGTCACAGTGACTAAAATGTGAAATCGTTATGGCCGTTTTAGAGCTTTTTTGTGACGTCACAATGTGACTAATTTGTGAAAAGTGTGTCATTTGTGACGACTTTGACATTAGCATTGTGACGAAACTGTGACAAAAGCGACCATTTTTAAATTGCCAGAAACATGTTTTTTAAAGTAAATAACATGTTTTGAAGAATATTTGTAATTTTTTAAAAAATTTTAAGAAAGTCACATCTCAGTCACAATGTGACTTCATTGAGTGGTGGCATTTTCGTCACAGATGTGATGTGACCAAAGTGACTCACAGTGACGTCATTGTGACGTCACTGTGACCATGCATGCTATGAGCCCGTAAAGCATGGTGACGTCACTGCAGCGTCGTTGTGAAGTCTTTGTGACTTTGTGACCATCGTTTGTCGATGTGACGTCACGTGACTTCGATGTGAAGTCACAGTGACTAAAATGTGAAGTCGTTATGGCCGTTTTAGAGCTCTTTTGTGACGTTTCACAAAGTGGTCACAATGTGACAAATTTGTGAAAAATGTGTCATTTGTGACTAATTTGACATTAACATTGTGACGAAACTGTGACAAAAGTGACAATATTTAAATTGCCAGAAATATGTTTTTTTAAAGTAAATAACATGTTTTGAAGGATATTTATAAATTTCTAAAGATTTTTAAGGAAGTCATATCTCAGTCACAATGTGACGTCACTGAGTGGTGGCAATTTGGTCACAGATGTGATGTGACCAAAGTGACTCACAGTGACGTCACTGTGACCATGCATGCTATTAGGGAGGGGATATTTAAAATTTCAAACCATCCGGTTGGGTAACTTTTGCACTGATATAGGCGAACAGACGGATGGATCAGACGACGACTGTAGAGGATACTTAGTTATATAATCACGAACGCATCTAAAAACAGCAACTTTTTAAAAAGTATATTTAATATTAAAAGTGTGCTGCTATTCAAGATTAATACCAAAGAAAAGATAACGTCATTGTTTTAAAGAAAAAACAAAGAATCATACAGCACACAATACAATACACAATAAATTCGGCCCATCAGTGTATAACAGATAATAAAAAGTTTAATTAAAGATTACGTACTATTTACAATATAAAATAGAATTAATTTCCTACAATTCTGACCAATAAAACTTGTCCATAACATCACACATGATATAATACTTGTATCATGTAAACATTCTAACGTATTAGTTTTGTCAATTAATGTTTCCCTGATGGTGAACAAGTTTTATTGTTCGAAACTGTAGGAAATAAATTCTGCATTATATTGTAAATAGTACGTAATTTTTAATTTCTTGTTGTTTTCTACGTAGTTTTTAATACATATATTATGCACTGATGAGCCGAAGTTATTGTGTGTTGTATTAACACACATTTTTATAATAATAACCAAGAATCATATTTCCTCATTAGGTTTCGTAAAACTTAGAGAAACATTTCTCATAAACTCATAAACCCTTTTCTTCATAAATTGTTTGAAAATTATTCAAAGATGGTATATCGCAAAACAGCGTAAAAAAATGTCCGGACTAAGAGTATTCAGTTATAATTCGTAGATAAAAGAAGAAAACCACAGTTTTAATTACAAAAATTTTTTATTCATGCATGCGTCGGTATTTTTTATAACGCATATAAGTACGATATTTACTCATTAAAATAATCATATTTATTTTTTAAAATGTAGCAACATCATTATAACAGTGTATTTTTTCATTTAAATATTTAAAGAATTGTAACAATACAAAATAAAAAAAAAAAATAATGAGTTTTTTTAACATAAGTAATTAAAAATGAATGTATGTTATTCAAGCTTAAGTAAATTGTAAAAATAGACAAATTTTCTTAATCTAAGAAGATATAATATTCTCACAAAAAAATGGGGAAAATATATAATAATCTATGCGAGTTTCTCACGATTTCGAAAAGCAGTCTTTATTTATAGTGCATCAGAAACCAGAAATTTTAGATTTAAAGATGCATCGACTTTTAATATTATAAAGTTTAGTTTAAACTATATTTGATGTAGTTTAAACATGCCTCAGAAAATTATACCTGATGACAGTTGTTTTATAACTGTTGAAAGGTTTTAACATCCTTTGACGTTTTTTATGTTCTAAAATTGTTTCATTTTTATTATTTTAGCACCTTTTTTTTTTTTTTTTTTTTTTTTTTTTTTTAATATAAATCAAAAGTTTCAACTGGTATATTTTTCATTTAAAGAAGTCTTTGCATGAACAAAGTTTAGCTTAGTGCCACTGATTTTTACAAACGCTTCCAAATAGTTTTTACAGTGTACTACTACTTATGTAACCATGAATATAGGTTTGGAGGCTTCCAGTTCTCAAGTAAACATTTTCATATAAAATTTGTTTTATGAACAAACATGTTAAATTATCAGCATAACATTAACGTTAAGATTTATATAATCAATTAGTAAATTTTTAAATGATACTACAAATTAAAATTAATGAACGAAATATGAATTTATGAAAATTTTTAGAATATTTCTAACTCCTTTTATATATAAAGTACTTAAAAAATATTTTATAGATTTAGGAAAAGTACAAATGTAATACAGCCTTACAATAAAAATATAGAAATATTTATGAAATTAAACTTTTATCTCCCAAACTTCCGACATCAAGAAAACTAAACATATGCATATGAAACATAAATCATCCTTTTAAAATTATTTACACATTTATCTGCCTCATATTTTAATTTTTTTATATATTTGTATATTTATTTATATTTATTTACTTTATTTATTTAATTTTTTTCGCAACAAGATAAAATAAAATATCTACAATTAATTGTAAATTGTATTACTGCTAATCGATGTACTACATTAATTTTATAATTAGTTTTTTTAATGATACTTCAAAGTACTGACTGGACATGAAAATTTATGATCCTTGTAATGGATAGAAAAAAAAATGTCTGGAAGTTACGTCTTTTCTATCAATTAATATTAGAAAGATTTAATGAAACTCCTCGATTTAAAAACATTTGTTTATATGATGCTGTAATCTTGAAAGGCATGAATGAATGAGATTGTATAAATAAATAAATTAATTAATAAAATAAAAAATGGCGTCTTTTTTAAAGTAATCTAACATAGTAAATAACAAGTAGAATAAAATGGTTCGCTGAAAAAAATTAAAAATTCAGAAAACAAAAAATGTACTTCATGCATTAATATAAAACATTTTACTATAACTGCGCCAATATAATATCACATTTAGTGACGTTTAATACTGCACCAACAGAAAAAAAACTTGCAACTTATGTTAACCCTTTCGTGGTTATAAGCGCGTATACGCGCCCAGAATACCACTTAATTTGAATTGCGATGCCATACTGACACCGGAATTTTTAAATGAAAATTTTAATTTTACAAAGAACGTAAAAAAAAAAAAAACATTTATATATTATGAAATAAATTTGTTTTTAAATTCCGATGTCATTCAATCATTTTAGTATTTTATGAATAGAAGTGCTTTAACCGTCAAAGGGTTAAGATACTTATTTTGCATAGAATTAAAACATTTCTGAGAACTATTTAATTTCTGTTTAACTGTAATAAATATTTTCTGAAATTCTGAGATTTTAAAACAATTCCTTAAAGGTGTTGGTAAGAAGAAAGAAAGTTCGAAGAAAGCAGAAAAATTGGTGAACGCAATCGTTGATAACTGGATACATAATTTAATTATCATAAAATGCTAAACTATGTTGACTAAACTGATCTGAAATAGCTTCCATAATCAGGCCTTCTAATTTTATACCTTTCCGTTAAAAAATGAATGTGTCAGGAATGTGTTTGGAATAAAATAATTATGTCTTAAAACATCTTAGCTTGTTGCGCGAAACAGTTGAGAACAGCCTTAAATGAAGCCTGGTCAATATACGCATTAATGGTTCAGATTGTAAAATATGGTGCCATTGACAAAGGAGAGGTCGCATTTTCATAGCCGAGGCTGTTGTTTTGGTGGGTTGCGGAACGTTCGATGTTTGTCACAAAAATATATCTTTTATTTCAAAAGTGTAGTAATTTTATTTTAAAAAGTGAGACAATTTCAACAGCAAATAATTTTTCGAAAATCTTTAATTTTCTTCTGGATATGAATCAGAGTTGGGAAAGTGGGCGCAGCCCAGAAAAACCCACCCGGGTTTTTCTGAGCGGGTCCACAAACAAAAAACCACCTGGGTTTCTGTTAAAAGTGGGGTTTTGCTCAAAATCATTTCAAAATCTGTAAATCCCCCCTAATAGTATAATACAATTTTTCCTTTTAAGCCCAAAACCTAGGTGATTTCTTTTACAAAATCACATGAAAAAAAAAAAGACAGCTGTATTTGTGTGATAGTTTATTTCAGAATATTTAATTTTTCAATTTATTTATTTATTTTATAAAAATATATTTCAAATAAGTTATGCAATGTAATACAAAATAATTATAATTGATCTTTTTCATAGTTTACCAGAATATTTATTTTTTCAATTTATTTATTTATTTTATAAAAATATATTTCAAGTAAGTTATCTTATGTAATACAAAATAATTATAAATGATCTTTTTTATAGTTTACCTATCGAAATCACATTCCCTTAATACATACATCTAACATACATCTAAGAGAGTTTTTTACTATATACTTTTAAAAAGATAAAATGAGTTACGCCCAATGATCTCCCAAGATGACCCAAATCATTACCCACAGTGTTATGTTGGGAGAATGAATTAAAGATTTGGAATAAAATAATTATGAGAAATATTTCAATAAAGCTTTTTAAATATACTTTTTAATTGTTTAGATGAAACTCGTTTGATGATAATTAAAATGCTATTCATTTATATAGAGCAATAATAAACATGCCTTCAATACATTAAATTTTATGGAAACTCCATTAATAAAAAAAATCATAAAGGTTGGTAAATTCTTTACGGACTGAAAAAAGTACTCTTTTCATTATTTTATCAAAACATAAATTTACATTTGTTTTCATAATATATCCTCTTTTAATAAAAAAAAAAAGTTTATTTTATGAATACTTTTTAAAACTTAAAACTGTCCGTAATTTATATATATATATATTGAAATAATAAATAATGTCTTTCAATAAAAGAAATGCAGGTTAGAAATTCATTAAACTGACATGAAATTTAATATGCTTGTTAAAAAAATAATTTAATATACGTGTATTTTCTTTTACCAAATCTCATTATTTCTTAATGACTTGAAATCAAATTTTAGGTATTGGATAATTAATATCATTTTTAATGATAATTAATAGTATACAAATATATTCAAGCCTCATTATAGCTGAATTTAAAACAATAGATTGCATTATATCGGGTGATGCAATATTGAGATTATAATGATTATTGTTCTAGCCAAAGTGTAATTATTAATACAAAACAAGATAGAAGCATATTTCTAATAATAATATGTATTTAAATCAAGTATAAGATTTATCTGAAAATGTATGTTACACATATAATTACAGTATTTTAAAGATTATCTAACTTAATTTTAACAGAACTAATCGCCTGAACGTAACGATTTTATCTAGTTTTATTTTTAATACATTAAATCAAATTCCAGATATTGCTTAATTAACAGGATTTTTAATAGTGATCATTACTATTGTCGTAAATATACTAAAATATTGAAACCTAATTTTATCTTAATACAAAATGTGTTGTTTGCATTATAGCGGGTGATTAAAAATAAATGTCAGGATATTATATTTTATACTTTAAATAATGGAAACGCATTCCCAGTTAGAATATTTATTCAAATCAGATGTATTTTCAACTTGATATGTAAATGTATATATATATATATATATATATATATATATATATATATATATATATATATATATATATATATATATATATATATATATTAGGTAGAGCGTAATATTATAGTCGTACGAAGATTATCTGAACTTCTTTGAACCGAATCAATTATTCAAATCCAATGGTTTATTCCTCTAATTATGATTTTATTCAACTAAATACAATAATTAGCTTTGCAATAACGTCCAATAGACATGACTGGAATAATTTAATAAAACTATTTCCTACTGACTATAATTGATTTGTACGGCTTGGACAATCTCCTACAGAACTATTTTAGAGTTCTATAATATACCGCTAAACATTGAATCCTGAGATATTATATTTTTTACAGTTAGAAGTTCATTAAAAACTTTTCATCAACACTGCAAAAATAACTTATTTAAAGTGTGAGATATCATACAATTTGTAGCGAGATGTTTATTAACTACTTTTCTTTAACACAATAAAAATAACATTCATTTTTCAGCCTTATGTTGACTAATTAAAACACTTTTCATACAAATGTATATTAATGTTAGAAGTGGTTGCTTAAGCTTTACATAAATGTAGAAAATTTTCTGCAAAAAATAAAATAAATACGATAGCAACAAAATGAATTTCAAAAGTAGATTTTGAAATATTGTTAAACTCAGAATAGGTAATAATAACTACTTCTTTTGTGTGCATAATGCCACATTTGAATGACTTACAAAAGTGATACTAGTCTCATTTTTGACTGCATTCAATCGTAAATGCACATTTTTATAATGATTTTTATTACTTTTGGGGTATTTTTAGCATGCTAATTTGTGCGAATACAAGGCATTGAAAATTTAATCATTTGTTGAAGAGCCTTTACAGAATTTTAAACTAAAGATGAAAGAAACATTATTGTGTTTCAAGCATATTTAAAAGATGTTTAATTAAAAAGATTTATATTATGGCAGTGCTTCAATTTAAGCATCATCAGTTGCACCAGATCTTAAAACCTAAATTTAAAACAATACTTTAAATACACATTCATTGCTTTAACACAAATAAAATGACACCACAAATGACAGAAAAGGACCTTTTTCTGAGAGGTATACTTTAGGGGGACTGGTATTTAATTTCGCATATCGTTGGTACCATGTCAAACTATCCAATGTGAAAATAGTGGATTACTTTTTTTAATTCAGATTTCTTGACTTACACCAATTTTTTAAAGTAGTAAAATTCGCCTTTTTAATCTTATTTAATGAAATTTTATTTAAGAAAAAAACAAGGAGAATTTAACCATTTCAAAAAAGTGGCGCCAATCAAGAAATCTGGATTTAAAAATGCTCACCCACTATTTTCACAATGGATAGTTTGACATGATACCAACGATATATAGATCTAAAATTATTAATTTTTTAAAACATCAATTTAATTACTAATAACTTAAATTCATGGATTAGTAAATTTAAAGGATTTAAAAATAAATAAAGGATCTTTAATTCTTCGGAGTCCGGTATCTCTTACACGAAATTCTATCCGATTAGCACCACTTTTTTAAAAGAACTTTCCTTGAAGTTGACAATTTCAAAAAATTTCTGATTAAATAAAGAAAATTTTATTTTCCTTTATTACTGGTGCCAAAAACAAATTTTGGAAGGAAAGATGATGTCTCCGCAGCGGAGACAATGGAATGCCAAGGGTTAAATTAAAAAAATAAATGATCCACAAATTTTCAAAATTCTCAATCATAAAGGATTTAACTTTTTCCGGCGCGGAATAAATCTGTTAAATAATTAATTTTCGTCAGAATTTATAAACGAATTTATTATAAAATAAGACCTTGCTTATTTTCAAGTATGCCATAAAATAAAAATTTTAATTAAATATTCTGGGTGCCAGTAAAATAAAAATTAAGTGTCTTATTTAAGGACATCGCCCACGAAAGGTTTAAGTAAAAAATTTCTTATTTTCTTGGCCTCAATGCCTCGGAGACATTTTGCAAATTTAGAGGAAAATAACATTTATTTAATGAGTAAATAAACAACACTAAAGCCATTTATTGATTTTCTTTCAAAGTAGAAAATATTTACATATATAGAAGAAAGCACAAATGTAAAAATAATCACAGCTGAGTTTTTATGCAAAAAAGAATAGAGGTTCACATTTATTGTACACCAAGTCATAAGAAAGGAAAAAGTCATGCCTGTTTTCAATTTCACTCAGGACATTCTCAAACATTCCCATATCTATATTGGTACTTTCTTTGTAAGTTACACTGCGTAATTCTACAGCATAAATCTACAATAATAAAGCACCTACAGCGCGAACATTTACAGCATGAAGCTATCTTCAAATTTCCCAAGCAAAGTCCTTCGATAAAATCAACCTCATCATTCTTCATCATAGAATATGACTGATCTAGGGAAAAATTGGTGCAGAGGTGTTGTTTATTATAAACCACTAAATTTTTGTAGTATTTTACTGCTTATTAAATTGTAGAATTTCAGAGTTTTTAATAAGCTGAAGAATGCCATAAATAATTTGCGGTGTCAGTAAGCCCCACCTCTTCACCAGTTTTCCATCACTGTAACTGGGTTAAAAATAATAAAGTGCAATGTAGTATCCACCCCCTGTCTGCGATAGAAATTTCTGGTTACACATTGGTTTGCGTCCATAAAATATTAATAGAATTTTTAAAGAAAATTTAAAAGGAAAATGTACTACAATGTTATACTAAATAATTACCTAGAATTCAAAAAGTTAATAAAAGGTATTTGTCTACTCTATTTCTGTCTCTACATATAAATTCAACAAATAAATAAAAATAATGTAAAAATCTGCAAATGCACAGTGAATACAATTCGTGAGACGTGCATTACATATTATATACATTTGATTATATGAAACGAATGGAATATTTATACGTTTGTTATATGCACTTTTCACAAATATATGCAAGCATGAGAAAATTTCAATAAAATGTTCCGAAAATGTAAATATGTTGCAGGAAGAAATGTTACAAGTAATAGATAAATGCAAAGGAATAGAGCCAAGCATGTAAAATATTTGGATGCTTTGCAAGTATTTCAAAAACATTTTATTTCCTACACTAAGAGGAGATATTTTTGGAATTTGGAAAATAGAGAAATCGAAACTGTTAGTATATTTATTTCACGAAAATGCTTTTAGACTAATTATTTTCGCTAGCTGCTTATACTTTATACGGAATATCAGATTTGAAGATTTAAAATCGAGCTTTAGACAAGTTGAAAATTGAAGAAAATCATACCGTTCTCATGCATCCTAGAGAGAATTTTATGGGAGACCCATTCTGAAACGTCTAAAGCTGCACTTTGCACAGCTCCATTTGAAAGATAAAAATTTAAATCTTCAAAAAATGTGCTACAATGTATGTTTCTATGCTTGAATGCTTTTCACTTCAGATAAAGATAGGTTAAAAAAAAACTTTATATTACTATTCCACTACATAAACTTGTATAAAAATAAAATTCCATAAAAATTCAAATTTTTTTCACTGTACTTTTGTGATTTATTTTCCTTTAAATTCTGCCTTATTTTTTAACCAACTACAAAAAAGGTGAGGAGGTTATCAATTCGACGCGTATTTATTTTTTCTTATGTATATATTCACCAATTACTACGAAAAGTATCCAACCGATTTCTGTAATCTTTGTTTTAAATGAAAGAGGATGATTTCGAATTGGTATCACTTTCGTTTCATTGAAATTGGTTCACTACGTTTTTAGTAATTAGGCAAAAACTAATAAAATTAGTGATTTCTCTCGCTAATTAAAAGTAACATGGACGTTGAATTAATTCGCCAAATGGTGAGCAAGCAAGATGGCCGGGATGGTCTAAGGCGCTAGATATAAGCTATGGTTCTCGAAAGAGAGCGTGGTTTCGAACCCCACTTCTAACATAAGTGTACAATAATCTTTTCCGTGTTATAGTTTTTACATATATATTTTTAAAATTAAATACTAATAATTATTAACTGACTTCAAAAAAGGAGAAAAGGTTATCAATTCGACACTCATGTTTTTTTTTCTTTTCTTTTATGCAGTCTGGCACCGACTCTAAAAAATCAAATTAATGTACATAAATATAATAATACGCATGGTAAATACTATGCTCTTAATTTAATTTTTTATTATTATTATGCAACAAATTTTTTTCACTTTGTAGTAGTTTTTGAAGTCGGTTTAATTTTTGGTAGAAAAGTTTATCGATATTGTCACTAAAGATTTTTTTTTTTTTTTGCTTCTTTGTTACTTTAGAGTCCATACACTCAGTACTAACTTAGTTTTTCTCCATTTCTTCTAAGTTGTATACATAGTTATTCAGATTATCAAATATTAGAAGTACTGTGTGAATCAGTGTAACTTGAACCTATCAGGGTAACTTCGAGCGAAGAGAGAAAAAAGATCAAATCTGCTAGACATCACTTGAGCTAACGACAAGTTTTAGTATCAAAATATAAATATCAGCATTTTGGCAGCTCATTGCGTCAAGAAATAAAGCGTCAAGATTCCGCCAAGGCATAATGGTATCATAAAGGTTTACAAAGTTTCATAAAGATGGAGCTAAGTTACCCTGATTTGGCGCAAAGTTCCCCTGATTGACAATATGTTTTTTTCAATATCATATTTTTTTTATGGTAAGACTGAATTTTTTTACATTTTTATACCTTTTTATAGGGTTGCCTTGCGATTTATAAATCAACACAGCTACACAATTTTCCCTGATGTAATTATAATGCATCATTGGCGTGAAAAAGCAACTCGTCAGCAGATCGAGCGAAGAATAAAAACAGAAAAATATAATACAATATTAAAAATAATAATAAATTTAGATAATTCAAATTCCACTTGCAAAAAACAAGGTACAAATATAATAAAAAGACAAAATAAACGCTTTTATCTGTCGATTAGACACAGTTATGAATCATTTTTAACGAAAAATATTTTCCTCGTTTTAACCGGATTTTTTTCATGTCCGAATCATACGAGTCCACATTGATTCGATTTTAAGAGTTTCTACTATGTACTGTATATATATTTATTTTATGTTGCTATGCAGATGTGTTTTTATGCACAGTACGTCCCCCAAAAAATACCTGAAAAATAAAATTAAGTTTTTTTAATGTATTAAATATAACGCATATAGATAAGTGGTATGTTTAAAAGAAAATACGCATATTCTGTGTACATTATGTTAAAAAATAGTACATTGAGTACAATAAATTAAAAATAGTTCATGGTGTAAATGCATAATAATGGTAACTGTGTACAGTACGTTAGAAATTAAAATTTTAGACAACATCTAGCGCTTAGTTATTTAATCTGTAAGCATGATCAGACTAGTGTATTAAAATGGATAAAGTGCAACTCTTTTTTGTATTTAGCAATTGAAACAAAAACCACGTTTAACATTTTGAAGTTCTAAGGTAATCTTGAGCATTTTTAGAAACGGAAACTTCAGTGACGCTGTTTCTTCAAGCATGGGTTATGTTTGGCCCATTATTTTATTAATTTTTTTGCTTCATAAATTTAGAAGCTTCCTTTTTAAGAAAATGCCTTTTACATCATCTTAATATTTCTTATAGTTAAACAAATACAGTATTCCGGGTTCAAATATTCGGTCTGAAATGCCTTCTATGTCTTGTACCCTACTAGTTAATTGCTATTATATCTTCTTCAAATTTTTAATTTTTGTTAATGTATTAGGATATATTTTCTTTTCTTCAGTTTTTATAAATTTATTCCTTGCTATTTGTATTATCCACTTATTGCATTTGTAAAATCATTCTTGTAATTCTTTTTTTGCATTTTTTTAAATATCTGAATGTATATCTGAATGATTTTGAACTATAATAACATTTAAGTACAGCTAAAATGTTTGTATAATGTCGGAAACAAATTTTTACTTCCATTATGGTAATACCCCCACCTCAGCCACCTCTTGCACCATGATGATTTTTGTAGAACAAAATCTTTTTTTTAAATATCGGAAGTCGTTTTGTTTCAGATACTGCTAAAGATCGAAGAACTTTTGTTTACGAATTGCAGGCAACTCAGCAAAATCTTAATTATATATTTAAAAAGCTAAAGGAAAATAAAAGCTTAAAAGTTTTATAATAAGTTTTAAAACACGTGTAATTCCTGACTGTGAAAGAAATAGTGATGATGAAAGTAACATAACATGACATATCATTATTCATTCCCATTTAAAAAATAAATGTCTTCTTTCACAATTTTAAATTTCATCAAATCTTACTTTCCTCTCTAATGGCTATATATATTTAATATTTTTTGTTTACTGTTAAAAAAAGTACGATTTTACGGAGATAGTACTGGCAGTCCGGACGGCAGTAAAATTAATTATTTTTAATGGAAAAATTCAGGTTAGTTTCAGAATATTTATAATAATAATAATAATAAAAACGAAAAATTTTCTTGAATTTGCGGGATTTTTTCCATTATAAACTTTAAATTGTACTATCGTCCCGATAGCCAATGCAGTCTCCGTAAAATTGTCCGTTTTTTTACTACATTTTTTTTTTATTATTACTACAGTGTAGATAAAAAATTAATAAAAATTAATAGTGATGTTTACGAATTAAACCTTCCTTTCACAGGATTTTTTTCACCATTTTTTTTTAACTAAAAGTCGACAAACAAAATCTTGCAAATACCTTTTTCCTATTCCGTACAGTTAGTAGTACTCTTAGAATGAATCACAGATATAACAAGAATAAAAATAATGCGTTATATTACGCAATAAAGAAAAGCTAAAATTTGGAATTCCATATATGATAACTATAAAAACACTCACACGGCTTAAACTCTTTTATAAAATATTAGCAATTTCACTAAACTAAGATCAATTTTCAATATTACTTTCGCTTAAGAAAGCTTTTCGCTGAGGAATTCTCTAACTTTTAATGGAAGTTAGAATGCTGTTAAAGCAGATATAATGTGAAACGGAAAATGTTTATATTATAAATTAATTTATGAAGAGAAATATTAAACTTTGATTATATTGACTTTAGAGTTTGCCGAGGATTTTCCAAGCAATTACAGTCTTAGAATTAAGTAACTATTTTTAAAATAACTGGTTATTTTAAAAGGTTTAAATTTGTTTCAAAGTTAAACATCTCTTTAGATTATAATAATCTTATAATCTATGCTATTAAAATTTAACTACATGTATGTATGTCTGTATTTCAAATCTATTTCTTCAAGAATTTTAGTAATCTTTAACTTAGCTGAACTTAGTTTTTGTATGTATAGATGCAATTTTCTAATCGATTTTCTAATCGATTTTAAAATTAAACAAGTCAGATTTTAGAAATGATTTCTCTTTATTCCATGAAATTCAAGTACGAAACTTTTAACGCAAAAAAGTCATAAATTAAAAAAAAAAAATTTCAACCCCATCTCTGGTTTACTAAAGAATGCAACCTTCATTTGGTGAAAAATGACAAAAATATCAATTTTCCGATTTATTGCTTAAATTTATACTCTATCATCCCTAAATATTCTGATAAAGATTGGAGTATTTTAAATACAGTTTAAAGCGGTTTTATTGCATCGTTTTCCCTTTAAATGTAACTATCCCCTTCTCAATTTGCTTTTTTTCGATGAATATTCATGTTCAAAGTGCTGAAACCTTTATGTTTGTTGTTCAATTAACTGAACATTTTTTGGAGTTGTTTCTTATGATCTATTTGATAAAACTAAATATCAAATTTGCAAAAAAGGAATTTTTTTACACATAAAAATGTAAATTAATTTCAGTACTTTTACACGTATTTGTGCATTTTATTTTTTTCCCCAAACTAATTAACTCATGAGAAATGCGATATTTTAAATTATACAGCAAATCGTTTACAAATAATTTAAAAAAATAGGCCAAAATGTTCAAAATAGTACAAGAAGATGCACTTTAAAAATTTGCTTAAAATTAAAAAGAAAATCAATTTTTTAAAACTTTACCAAGGAAATCGAACAGTTTCCTGATAGAATCATTTGCCTTTATTGAGTTCTTTATTATTATGCCCATTATGTACCATAAAATGCTTAAATTAAAAAAAAAATTTCAAAGGGTATTGAGCCCCTGTACTCAACTTGAAAAGAGAGAAACAAGAGAAAAAAAATCCATTAGTAAAAACATAGGTGGCAGTGAGGGATGAAAATCACAAAAAGGGTGTATTCGAAAAAATGATTTTCCACCTTCAACAGGTCGAAATTTTCCGATACATTCTCAAACTCATTTTTAAACGTAATAACACGAAACTTGCTGGGCGTGTGCTCTCATTTTTCGCTCAATTCATTAGAATTTGATTTATAAACAATTATTTTCTCAATATGATTATTTTCTTCGTTCCCAGATCTTTGGCTTCGGATAATTCGGTTCAAAGTGCCAACTTTGACAGAATTTTTTGTAATATTTTCATTCTTTATCAAAATATCAACTAGTATGGCACATTATACAGTTCCTAAATAAGATAATTTACCATTTCGATGCATTTGAGAGCAAAAGGGAATCTAAAAATAAATCAGAAAATAAGCAGCTTGGATTAGAATATACCCTTAAAGGAAAGAAAGAAAACCTCAATATCTTCAGAACTGATATATCCTATAAGATAAACATCTCTATAGTTATTTTCCACGTATATGCGTGATATAAAAAAAAAGAAAATTTGGAGTGAATGAAGCCCAACATTAGCAGAAATAAACAGAACAGCAATTTGTTTCTTATAGCGCATTTTTAGCGATCTACGTGTGATATAAAAATGGCTTGTAGCAGAAATGTATGAAATAATCAAAATTGAAAACGTAAACAATTTTACTGTGCATTAAGATATCATTTGTAGAGTCCATTAGTAATTAAAATATATATATATATTTATTTTATGTTTTTTAATGTTTTGCAACGTAAAAATGTTTAAAAAAAACTAATAAGTGTGGCACTCGGGGACTGCCGCGGTAAAGCTATTGCATAGCATTTTTTATCAACTAATGCAATTATAATTATTTATTTATTTTTTATTTATGCAGTTTTTTTTCTGTCTTTGATATTAATTCAAGTTACACTTTTTGAGCGTGACGACCGATAACAATTTTTTTCTTTTATTGAATAAATGAGAAGTTAATATTGTTTAAAATATTTTTATTACCTTACAATACATGTACGTTAATCAGGAATTTTTATCATTGAAACTATACGTTTAAAGTAGCTGAAATAAAAAACATAAGTTTGAGACTTGATATTCTCAAAATATCTGAAAAATACGTCTTCAGTGTCTGCCGATGTCTACCAAATGATACCGTGCCGAAGTCTGCCAAACTGAAGCGACGTTTGCCGGAGTGTTAGGTTTTTTCTCGTTACGGAATTTCTAGATTGTTTCGCCGCGCTCAAAGCCCGCGATAGCTATGCAATACCTTAATAAATTACCAAACAAAATTTGGCCGCGCTACGAAAATTAGATCGCGAGTTATAAGCATTTTAAATTTTCCGAACCTCACCCTGAGGGTCTCCTGTCACCAAAAATTAACACTGCCTTATAATAAATTACCAAACAAAATTTGGCCCCACTACGAAAATTAGATCGCGAGTTATAAGCATTTTGAATTTTTCGACGCTCACCGTAGGGGGGGGGGGGTCTCCTGTCATAAAAAATTAACACTGTCTCATAATAAACCACCAAACAAAATTTGGCCGCGATGCGAAAATTAGATCGCGAGTTATAAGCATTTTAAATTTTTCGACCCTCGCCGTGTGTGTGTGTGGGGGGGGGGGGTCTCCTGTCACCAAAAATTAAAACTGTCTCATAATAAATTACCAAACAACATTTGGCCGCGCTACGAATATTAGATCGCGAGTTATAAGCATTTTAACTTTTTCGACCGTCACCATTTTAAATTTTCCGAACCTCACCCTGGGGGGTCTCCTGTCACCAAAAATTAACACTGTCTTATAATAAATTACCAAACAAAATTTGGCCCCACTACGAAAATTAGATCGCGAGTTATAAGCACTTTAAATTTTTCGACCGTCACCATGGGGGATCTCCTGTCACCAAAAATTAACACGCTCTCATAATAAATAACCAAACAAAATTTGGCCGCGCTGCGAAAATTAGATCGAGAGTTATAAGCATTTTAAATTTTTCGACCCTCAACATGGGGGGGGGTCACCTATCACCAAAAGTAACACTGTCTCATAATAAATTAACAAACAAAATTAGGCCGCGCTACGAAAATTAGATCACGAGTTATAAGCACTTTAAATTTTTCGACCGTCACCATGGGGGATCTCCTGTCACCAAAAATTAACACTGTCTCATAATAAATTACCAAACAAAATTTGGCCGCGCTACGAAAATTAGATCGCGAGTTATAAGCATATAAAATTTTTCGACCCTTTCCATGGGGGGGGGGGGGATAGATTTATAGTAACTGAAATAAGAAATGTAAGTTTGAGACTTGATATCCTCTAAATATCTGAAAAATACTGCGTCAATGTCTGCCGAAGTCTACCGATTGATACCGTGCCGAAGTCTGCCGAATTGAAAGGGTGTTAGCCGAGTGATAGGATTTTTTTTTCGTTACGGAATTTCTACATTTTTCTCGTTACGGAATTTCTACATTTTTCTCGTTACGGAATTTCTACATTCAGTCGCCGTGCTCAAAGCCCGTGATAAAAGCTATGTAATAGCTTAAAAAAAAGAAAAGAAAAGAAAGAAAAAGAAAGAAAGAAAGAAAAAGAAATTTTAAGAAATTTTCAAAAAATGTCCTTTTTGTGTCCCCATATTTCATTACATTTTATGTAAGGTGGTCTGGTGTAATAACGCCAAGCGAGGTAATAACGCCAAGTGCTAATATTATGCATAATTATGAAATAATCTGGTAAATGACACCCATGTGCTCTGCGCAGAAGGGTTTTGAGTCATATAAATCGCAAAAAAAACAGCTTCAAGTTAATTTGTTTCATTTTTAGGTCTCATTGTTTTTACAAGCAACTAAAATTAATGCTTGATCTAAAATTTGCGAGATACGTTTTGTGATGTGAAGACTATTTTTTTTTATCCGGAAATACTTTGTTAATTACATAAATTTGTAGTACATTTCATGGACTTTCAAAATGTTGTTGAAGATTTTGGATGTCTTCTCGAGATAATTTGTAATTTAAAATGTAGAGCGCAATAACTATAACGGGGTAATAACGCCAATCCTTGGCGTTATTACCCCGTTATAATACCCCGGTTGATTCCCTACAGTGGCCGAGCTGCATCCTAAATACTGATTCAAATAAACACAGTTAAAACTTTGCAATGTTTCTAATAATTCTATTTAAACGGTTCTTTTTAAGCAAAAAGAAGTTCACGGTCTGATATTATTTTGCCTAATCCTCCCCCCCCTTCCCCACACCACACCTTTATTTTTCTTACACTTTCACAAAAAATTGAACATTTTCAATAGCTTAGAATGCAATTTGTCAATTTCTAAATTTGTAGAGTTTGTAGTTTTAGAATTGGGCAATCTACATGCAATTATTCCATCTTATTTCATAGTTTTGTTTGCATGGCGTTATTACCCATATAGGTGGGTAATAATGCCAAATAGCATTGGTCAAGAAATCACGCCATTACGTTTTATGAATACATATCTGTTAAATTATTTTTTTTATATAGATAATCAATGAGTTGCTGTATCAAATCATATATTTGTTTAAAAAATACAATCTGAAACTGAGCCCTGAAAATTGGTAGAAGCTTAACGTGGCGTTATTACCCCAGGGTAACTTACAACAAATAAATTTTAATTTTTTTCGCTGTTCAATATTTTTTAGTTACCAATTTGCTAATATATCCATAACTGAAATTTTTAAAATGTACATGATTAAACTGTGGGGTTTGAAGACGTTCTAAATTGAAACAAAAAGTTAAAGTGAATTAGACAAAAGTAAAGTCTACAACAAATGTACGAACAATAACCGTTTTCTTTTCTTTTCTTTCTTTCTTAAAAAAGAAAAAAAGAAAGAAAGAAAAAAGCTCAAGGAAATTTATAATCCGATATAACCCTCAAGAGATCAGACAGGTCAAAACGCAGGTTTTATAAAATATCATATAAAAGTGTTTCTGAAATAAATGAGTTTTTCGGAGTATGTAAATAACATGTTGAAGTTTTTTAGAACAATAAATATTCATATTCAAATATAATTCTATTTTTAAATTCGAAAACACTTAAAGGACTCAAAGACATAAAAATCTTCAAATTTTCTAAAAAAAATTATTGCATTAAGTTTTTTTTTTTTTTTTTTTTTTTTTTTTTTAATGCAATTTAAACCATTTTTCTATCTTAAATGGCACGTGAAATATTCATTTCTTTGTTTTGGTTTGTTTTTAAAATCTAGCTTTCAAGCAAAGGCTGTCATAGAAACGATTTCTAGTGAAAATTCGTTTTTCAACATGATAGTTTTTTTTTACCTTTTCTCTAACTTAAATTGTTATAAGTCAAGAGTCGTTAAAGATAATTGACTCAAACTTGGAACATGTTTTTTCAATTATTTTTTTTTAACTTTCACACATCAAATTTGAAAAAAAAAATTATTTTCGAAAGTATGATTTTTTGAAATAAAAATTGAATTATTTTATTATTAATTTTTACTGAAAATATTTAGAATTTTTATGCAAACTAATATCTTTAAAAAATTCTGAATCAAAATTAAAGTTTATATATTTCTGTTAATGGAAAACAATTAAAATTCTAAAAATAATATTTCGAGTTTTAACGATTTTAAATTACATCACTTTAATTTTTTTTTTAAATATCAATGATAGGTTTATCATGCTATTTTGCTTATAAAGTTATGTCGTAGGCCGAGGTTTGTTTAAAATTTGGGAGAAAATCGGCCTAAACGATGGCACTCTGATAAGGAAATTTAACTTGTTCATACTTTTGTACATTCGGAAAGCATATCAACTTAAGGGTATTCCACCCGTATGGGAGCACTGTGGTAGCAATTCAGTACTGTCTTCACGACTTTTTTCTGTTTTAATGAAAAAGTCAGGAATATTTTCCCGCGAAATATTATATTTAGATTTAACGTAATAGGCCGTGGTTTATATAAAACTTTGGAGAAAATAGGCCTGAAAATGACATTTCGTAGGAACTTTTGCTTAAAATTTAAAATATACACTGAGAATTAAAATAGCTTTTTAATAAAACTCATTTTTATGCTGCGATTTCACTTTTTTTTCTTTAGTATATTTTTTCTTGGAGGTTTTTTAACTTCTGTTCTTTTTTTTTTTTTTTTTTTTTTTTTTTTCTTTTTTACAAAATATCCCAGCGCAGTTTTTTTTCTCGTTTTTTTATAAGCATTTATCTTCACGTACATTACACAACATACATAAATTAGTGATTTATGTTATGTTAATATTTCTTTGAGTAGATACAAAAAAACATAACATGATATAGCGTTATGACACTCAATATACAGTGACCTATAACTAATGTTTACGTGAAACTATAATAAAAATACATTTTTACAGCATTTCGAGGAGCCATAAAAAGGACTATAACAATGTTGCATAAAACATATACATCTAAAATAGCGATAATGTTTTAATCGATTGCATAAGGAAAAATATGTACTTATATTACTATGCTGTATATCTCACAGGTTGTTTTTTTAATTTTTAATGTTAAATGTTCTCATTTAACGAAAAATAATTTCTCCACATGGATTAGGAAACGCTTTCTAACATTATTAGAAAATTGTAACAAAACTTTACAGTTTATTAAAGTGAAATATTATATCTATTAAAGAATTTGGAAACCGTATAATAAGATATTCCAAATTTCAATTTATGCAATTACCATCAATACTTGGAAAAACCTTCGATTTTTTTTCACTCTGATTTATCATTTATTGAATCGTACGTATACTACAAAGTATCTAAAAACAAGTGCATTTAAACGCATAGCACAGTTGAAAAATATTTTTCAGCAATTTTTCAATACAGCACTGATTATGATCTAGAGATATTATGCACACAAAGTTGTAGAAAATAATCTACACTGTTAAAAAAAATCTCAAATGACAGACAAAAACTGCCAGTTTTGGCATCAGTGGAAAACCTTTTAATTTACTGAAAAATTCTGTAACTTTTCATTAAAACAGTTTTTTTCTGTAAACGATACAGATATTTTCTGTAAAAATTACAAATTTCTACATATTTATTTAAAAAAAAAAAAAAAAAAAAAAAAAAAACTGTTTTTCTTTAGAAGAGCTTTTTTTCAGAAATATATTCTTTCTGTTAAACATTACAGACATTTTTTACAACGATAAAGTCAATTTAAAAAATACATAATATAACTAAAAATGCAATTATCGTTCATTGGATGTATTGTCGCCAAATTATTTAGTGTATCCCTGTAGATGAACGATAACTTCTATATATATCAAATTGTACTATAAGTGCTTTGTAATGCACCTACATGATACTTATAAATTATTATATTTTTAAAATAATGTAATATCACAAAATACAAAGCAACCGTTTTTTGTCCAGTTCAATTTATTTAAATACTTATCAATATATCAATTTATTTACTGCAAAAATAACAGACTGTTCCAAAATGTCTTTCTTCATTTTGTTCTGCCCGTATCTATGTGGAATACGTTAGCAGAGGGGCGAATTGTTAAAAAAAAGTACAGTAAAATAAAGTGGAAACTACCGGTATTTTCTCACAAAAATTATTTGAAATAACATAAAGAGATTAACCTTTTCCGACGAGGGCAAATTCTGTTAGTAAAATGAGAAAATATCGACCTGTCACCGGAATTTATAAACGACATTTTTAGAAATTAAAAATCCCTTAATTTAAGCTTTTATTTTAAAAGTAAGTTTTTAATTAAAATTTTGTATCCCAAACTGGGCGCAGTGTGCCGGAAAGGGTTTTAAACCAGGCGAATTTATCTTTAACAAAAATCTGGTATTTAATACTAGAATTACGGCAGCGGTCATTTTGACCGTAAATCCAATTTAACCTATCATAACTTTTTTAATTTCCTGTTTATAGTCTGGATATTTTTTGACTTTTCCTAAAAACGCAAGAATATTACATAAAATCTTTTTTGTTCAATTTAAATAATTATTTATAAAAATATTAATATGTATACCTAGAATTACGGCTACCGGTCATTTTGACCATATCTAGAAAATTACACATTTCAAGTTATTTTCTTCACATTCATAGCTGTTTCCGCTATTCTAATAGATAAGCATGTGCATCTGTGGTGAGGGGAATATTCTTTTGTGTATTTCAAAGCATTATTTGTTAGGTGTGAAAAGGGGAGGGAAAGGGAAAACACCTGTTTGACATCTGTTTAGAATGGCTGCGCGCCTTCTGACTGCGCATTTCTTTTATGTAAGAAATATTATTTTTCAACGGATACAAATATATTGAGCTGCATTTCGTTTCAGTGAATGTCAGCGTTCAGACTTGCTTATTTTATTTGCTTCTTGTCATGGCGCGTAGAAGTGTTGGTAGAAAATATCTAACAAAAGAAGATGCGCTAAAATTTTTTGAAACTATTTCCGATGATAATTCTGGTTCAGATATTGAACCTGATGAAAAATTTAATATCGAAACTATATCCAGGTTATCTGACGAAGACAGGATTTTTCCTTCAGGAACAAGTGAATATGATTCATCTGATGAAGACCCTTTTCAGGAAACACCAAATGAAAATGATAATTTAGATCCAGAAAATATTCCTTTGCCTGCTGCTAGTACAGATTCTAGAAATGAAATCAGTGGTAACAGTCAAGATCAAGAAGGTAGTCAAGACCCACCAAATAGAACTAGAAAACAACTTAGACGTACCCAATGTGAGGAAAACAAAAATGATGAAGAAACAGCAAATGATGGTTCAATTTGGAAAATAGGAAATATTTCGACAAATGTTACAGGGAGACGCCCCCATCAGAATGCCTTAAGAGAAGTGTCTGGGCCAACGTCGCATGCAAAAAGAAAAATAGTTGATGGCAGTGCGAGTAGTGCATGGAGATTGTTTTTCAACAAAAAAATATTGCGTCATATTCAACAGTGCACTGAAGAAGAAGCTTGTAAAAAATCCCAAAATCCAGATTGGTCTTTGTCACTCAATGAGTTAGACGCTTTCATATCACTGCTGTATGCTCGAGGAGCTTTGGCTGCAAAAGGACTTCCTATTTTAAGTTTGTGGTCAAAATCCTGGGGTCCGAAATTCTTCGCTGAGACAATGTCCAGGAATAGGTTCTTGGAAATTATGAAGTATTTGAGCTTCGACATGAAGTCAACTAGATCCGAAAGGTTGCAAACTGATCCATTTGCCCATATTTCGTATATTTGGAATACATTTATCGAAAATTGCTTGATGAATTATAAACCGGGGGAAAATATTGTAGTGGATGAACAATTGTTTCTCATGAAGACACGATGTCGATTTATTCAGTATATGCCTAAAAAGCCGGACAAATTTGGCATTAAATTTTGGCTTGCTACTGATGTGCATTCAAAATATTTACTGAATGGATTTCCGTATTTGGGTAAGGATGAAACCAGGCCCTATGGTAGAACGGTTGGCGAACATGCAGCTTTCCGCTTGATTGAACCTTACTACAACACTGGAAGAAACCTGACAACGAATAGTTTCTTTACATCACTCAATTTAGTAAAACAAATGAGAGACGCAGGAATAAGCTGTGTTGGTACAATAAATCGTTCAAAAAGAGACGTACCTAATTCTTTTAAGAAAACAAGAGATGTGCTGTATTCTAGTAAGATTGCTAAGCATGAAAATATAACGCTTACGTCTTATCAAGGAAAGAAGAACAAAAACGTCTTGCTCCTGAGTAGTTTACACCGAACACTGGAAATTTCATCTAATGAAAAACAAAAACCTGAAGTTGTAAATTTTTACAATGCGACCAAATATGGAGTTGATGTTTTGGACCAGATGGCCAGAAAATATTCTGTGAAGTCCTCATCCAGACGTTGGCCAGTTCAAGTTTTTTTTAACATTCTTGATTTTGCAGCTATAAATGCATGGATTATTTATAAAGAGACGACTGGAAATAACAACTGCAGCCGACGTGATTTCATTTTAGATACAGCTGAGTAGCTCAGAAAGATGTACGTTTCATCAAAAAAACCAACGCTTTCTTCTTCTAACCAGTTGAGAATTGATGCTTGTCCCACTCCATCCCATAAACGTAAACAATGCCAAATAAATACTTGTAAAGGCAACAAAACTCAGAATAGTTGTGAAAACTGTAGAAAATATGTTTGTGGAACCTGTACAAGTAAAATTAAGAAGTCAGTAATCTGTGTATACTGTCAAACCGAATAATGTAAGTAATAAATTTATTTAATTTTAAATAAAATCAATTTGTATTTAAATTTGTTAAACAATAACAAGTTTTTAAAATATTGAATTTTTTTTATTTTTTAACTCTTTGTTATGTTAAATTAGCATTTGTTTACATTTTTTTATCTCATTAACTTTATAGTTTACTTATTAAAAAAGTATGTCGTATATTTACAAGATTTAACTTACATAATACTAACAAAAAATACGCTTTTCCATTTATCCGAGAGTAGCGGTCAAAATGACCGCTGATCGTAGTTATAGGTATACGGAAAACGCCGTAATGCTAGTGTTAATATCTAAATGGGCTGTGTTTTTTTTTTTTTTTTTTTTTTTTTTTTTTTTTTTTTTTTTTGTTTGTTTTTTCTTTTTCCAGACCACTTGTCACCCTGATTAATCATGCAATACTGCCAGAACAGAAAAAAATAGAAAAATGAACTACTTTGGAAAGATTTATATTAGAATTTCTTTGAAAAATTTAATTGCAAAATATATTTCACAATATTCGAATTGTTTACACTGAAATTAATAGATTAAGTACCGTAAACATACATTATTTAAAATTCCCTTGATATTTCTTTTTATTTTTTCGTTATTTCTCTTTAATTTGTTTCGAAGACAATGCATTATAATGTATTATTTCCTCTTACTAACCGCAAAAAAAATAATATTTATCAAATGAAAAAAGAAGGATTAGTTTTATTCGAGAAATTTGCATTCTAAGCGGCTTATCAAGCATAAAATATTTTTATTCTTCGAAACAATAATTTAATATATTAAAAATTTGTTTGTATGTAATTAAATTGGAATATAGCGATTACAAAAACGAAGTCAATGACCATGGGAATTAATTATTTAAATCCAGTTACAAATGCTAGTATTTTGCACAAGTAACATTAATAAACAAAGACATTACTTTTCTCTTATATATAAGAAAACCCTGAAATATGCTTTATAAAATAAAATAAAAGATAAACAGAAAATATAAATTTGAAAATAAGTTTAAGTCAAAATTTATACAAAGTGATTAAATCACTGTTAATGTTTTAAAATAACGATCTAGTAGTTTTGTTGAGTATAAACATTTGTTTATGCAACATACGTGGTATCTGAGGCTAACAAAAAAGACAGACTACCACAATATCTTCCACATTAGATCGAAAAATCACGTGTGATGATCTTTTCGTGAACATCCATCCAGGGGTGTAATCGTAAAAAATAAATAAATAAATAAAATTAAAAAAAGTAAAAAAAAAAAAAGTATAAGTTATAAGCAGAAAGCATACGCTCAAGGCAGAGAGTATACACTGTAGTGTGTATACTATAGATTTCTTGACAAACAGAAAGTATACGGTGGTCCTTTTAAAATGCAGAAGGTATACGGCGTACACCCCCGTATACCTTACACTACATACTTGCATCCATTTATGCATTCGAACATAATTCAAGAAGTCTAAAAAAAAGGACAAGCACAACTCGTCGCTTCAATTTGTCTTTTTCGTTAGCCTCGTATAATATGAGATTAACTGATTTAAACAATCGAAAGTTGTTACAAAACTGATTCGTCATGTTTTAATTAAATATACCGTCAACTACTTTGGGTCTACATTGGACCAGTTTGCCGGGTTTCTTTGGGCCACTTTGACATGGTTCTATTAACATTTCCATTATTAAAAAATATTATACATGGTTTTTCAACAGGGAAATTGAATTAAAAAAAATTAACATGAAAGAATGAAGGTAAATGAAAAAAGTTGAATTTTTTGATATGATAAGTTGCAATTCTAAGGAGGGGGGGGGGGGGGAACTATTTGAAAAAATACGAAAGTTATATTTTTATGCGGCCCCCGTAGGATAAAAATTCCAATTAAAAAAAATTTCCTTATACAGTCTCGAACTAGACACAAAAAAATCGCATCTTCGTATCTTCAAAACTCGCAGAGTTATAGCCGGTTAAATAATTCATTAGATTTTAAGGGATTAGACACAAATTGAAATGCGCGCTTTTCAAGAAACAATGTTACTTTAACAGATTTAGGAACCATGTAAAAAATCTATCTTCTGAGTTAGAATTTTGATTTTCTTCTTCTTCTTTTCTTTTTTTTTTAATCCTTAGCCATATAATTTGCAAAGAGAATCACATCCTAAAATTTCTCCTAAAATTTTAAAATTTCAAATGATTAGTACTGGTTTAAATGGGACAGTTTAAAATCGTTATAATTCGAAACATTATTTATCAGATTTTAATTTCTTTCCACTTAATTAAAGATAAAAATCTTGTTTTAGTTTTGTTCCAGGGTTTTTTTTTCAATATTAATTTTAAAATTATTAAAAATATTTATTTAAAAAATGACTTAACTTAAAAAAATCTTATTTTCAAAAGTAAATATTTTTTCAAATTTGTTGTGACAAAAGTAATGAAAAATAATCAAAAATGACATGTTTCAAGTTTACTTTTTTTTCTTTAACAATTCTTGACTTTTAATAATTGAAAGACAAGAAATAGTACGGAAAACATCAGCAGAAAAACGAATTCAAAGTTTGAAATAAAATTTGGCTCCTAATAAAATTTTTAAATGCTTTTTTAAAAAATTGAAAAAGTAAAGTAACTCCTTTCGTAGCTCATACTTCCGATTCACTCTCACTTTTCCCACTTCTATCTCCTTTCTGTATTGTTTAAATGTCCGACAGTTATTTAAAACAATGTTTTTATAAGATGCGGTTTAAGTCTTTTTTATAAATTCCGTTCTTACAACTTCAGGCTTTTTATCGTCCTGGAGAGGTTGTTAAAAATTCTATATTCTGGGCCCAAGCCGGCCAGGACCGAGATGTTATCTTTTTCTGAAGACTTGCCTGGCCGGGCCTAAGGTATTTTTCATACCGGAGGGGACAGCTGCTTTCTTCCTAGGTCTGCACTGAACGAAATTTTCAATCCCGGTCTCGACACAACCCGTATTAAAATCACAGTCTCTGACTGACCTAACACGTGCATAAAATAAGTAAAATTTGGCTCATTCAAAATTTTTACAAATAACACATATATATTAAAATCGCCTTTATTTTACAAATAAATAAATAAATAAATAAATAAATAAATAAATAAATTCATTTTTTAAAATAATATTTTCAGTGTCTTAAAAATCAAATGCAATAAAACCAGAGAAAAAAAAATCTGTCTATGTAAAAATCCTGTCTTAAACGGAAAATGTTTTTATCCATGCAAAATAAATATAATAATAATTAAGAAAAAATTGAATTCCATTTAAGCCTCCTACGTAGGACATTTGTCTATAACGTATTTTTTCTTCCCTATGGGATTCCGTCTTAAAAGTTTTTACCGTATAACATTTTTCAAAGTCTCCGACGCATGGAATATGGATTACCGCTGTTAAAATATAAGTGAAACATATAAATAGAGATTCATTGATAAAAAAAAAAAAAAAAAAAAAAAATAGTGGCACTCTGGGAGTGCCGACAGAAATGAACACTTCTACGATTACGAAGAAATTTAAGAAATGTAAATTTTAACCAATTATGGGTCCGTAACGTGACCCACAATAATGGGAAAAACTTTTTTATGCTAGATTTGTAATAGATGAAGTATAAACTCTCAATAGACATATTGCATCAAAAAATGAGAAAAGCACCTCCCCTGCCCCTCCAAAAACGGTCCTATGGGAAAACCGGAAAACTGAAATATCAAAAAGAATGGTGAGGAAAAGTTACCCATGCTAGAAATTTTCTTCCCGCAGTAGCTCCCATAGAAGCAAAGATATAGCATTTTAAAGATTGAAATGAAGAGAAGAAATGTGCAAATTAAGTGAGTAACCGGCAGGGGGATGGGAGGAATTCATATCCTCGGGGGTGCCATGTAGCTTAAACTTATAAGTTAAAATGATAGAGAATTAAACGAGCAAATTTTTAAGGTGTATGTTGGTGGAGGAGGATGCAAGCCTCCCTCCACGGAAGAGGCCCTGAAAAATACAGATATTTATAAACAGAGGTGTCGGTTACGGTTTTTTTTTTTTTTTTTTTTTTTTTTTCACATTTTAAAAATGCCCAACGCACCTAATGAAGTTTTCCCTTTAATAAATATATCACAGCTTTTGGCACTTCTTTAATATAAAAAGTATCAATATGAAAAATATAAGTATTTTTGGTCAGAACTCCTCCATACGAAAATTTTTTAACCATACCGAAATAAAAAAAAGCTATGTAGAAATTCATGGCTGAGCCGGACTACGATTTAAATCTTTTTTCCAGGACGGTCCGGGTTATGATTTTAACATTTTTCCTGGCCGGGTCAAACTTTTTTCCCTATGGATCGGTTTGGGACGGGACTTAGATATTTCGACCCATGCTGACCTCCAGTGCAGACTGCCAGCAAATTTTCAAAACAAGTTTAGCTCTGAATCAATACGCTGCTTTTTTTCCAAATAAAAGGCATTTTTTAAAATCGACATTTAATAACGGACAATTGGTGGACGACCCCCCCCACTTCCTTTCAAAATGAGTCAAAAAATCTTCGTTTACAGGCATGGTTAAATGGCGTAAATCACGAATTTTGGAGAATTTTGGATTTTAATATCTCTGTGAGATTTTTAGGTATGGAGATGATTTTTTTTCTTTTTTTTTTCTTTTATTCAACTTAGGAATGGATAAGGAGTAATTTTCTAATTCGGAATTTTGACCTACGGGGGCTGTATAAAAATTTAATTTTCGTATTTTTTAAAATAAACCCCTCTTGGAGTTGCAACTCAGCTTATCAAAAATTTCATCTTTTTTTAAGAATTTCTGCAATTGGAAGTATGGGTCTAAGGGTAATATTTCAGGAGATAACCTATTGTTTCTCACCCTGTATATACCAAGTTCTAAGAAACAGGGGCTTCTGCGGACCAAACCAGACCTGGCACAAATTAGCTCTGAAAGTTAGTTTTCATATCAGCTTTATTAAAATGTAAGTATTTCTCGCCAATATAAAAAGTTAAAGCAAAATCTATGATCACACATGGTTTGCAAGTTACTAAATGTAATATTTTGATACTCATCTTATTTATAGAAGAGTAAACAATTTTCCAATTTTCTTGTGTAAAATGCAAAAATGACCCCGCAAAAACGAAAGTAGTCCCGATTGACGTAAATACACTGTAAAAAAAAAAAAAATCCGTGAAATTTACGGCAAATACTGCTGGCTGCAATGTTGCTAGCAATTTTTGCCGTGAAAATTGCAGTCAAATTAGATGTAATTATTATAATTACATCTAATTTTTACTGCAGTTTTTATGGCAAAAACTGCTGGAAACATTGCTGCCAGTAGTTTTTGCCGTAAATTTAACGGATTTTTTTGCAGTGTAAATTTACGATTAATGTCATCCTTTTTTCAAGCTTTTCAAAAGATTATTTTACTTAGTAACTAGCATGCTATGGGAAACGAAAACTTTCTTTTATAATATATATACTCTAATTATCCTTCACACTCGATAGGTGACTGTCAGTCATCACTTAGTACATTGCTGAGAAAGATGAGTATCGAAAATTGACTCTTACTCCGAGATATAGTGGAATGTATGGATTTTTTTAAACTACGCACACCCTCTATTTCTCAAATAAAGAATTGACGTATGCCCTATTTATTAACTTTCATAATGACAGCGTATAACCTCGGCCTATACCGTATACTCTCTGTTTCTTTTTTTTCCGACTACAATATTGATTTTACTCACAATTCAATGTACTGCAGCAACTTGAGATATGACTAACAAGTAGAATTACCACAGTCCTTGGTGACAAATCTAGATTTTTACAGATCATTCGATTCGTCTCATTCAGCTGAGTAATTTTATACCTCATCGAGGTTAACGAAAAAGACAGGCTACTGCGGTGCATACCAAGTATTTTTTTACCCTTTTTACAGATAGCTACACTGTTAAAAATTTTCGTTAAATAATGACGCGTTGACTGCATATTTGATATTCACTTTACCATTTTTCTAGAAAATTTGTTAAACACGATTAATTTACAACGATTTCGTTCGACCAATAGTAAAAAAATCCTCTTTTAGCTGTTATACCTAAATACGCTCAAACGAATGCTATTTCACGTAATGTTACTTCTCTTCTAACCAATCAAAACGTTTCTCATTCAGTTTAAGAATCTGGCAACATCTGAAAAGTTGTTTGCGCGGTTGTGTTTGTTTACGATGGCGGAGCGAGCGCGAAATTTATTTCATCGTCAATCTTGTACGAAACGAAGAAGGAGAAATTTCATCATTCAAGTAAGTTATTTTGCTGGTTATTTTAAGACTTATCATGTTTACTTTCATGTTGGTGGATTAAAATGCGAAATTTAAAAAATGAATTCGAATATGTAACATCGAGATGCGTTTAAATTCTGTTGTCGTGATCTATTCAAAGTTGATTCAGAATAGAATTAGATAATTTCTTTCTCCTGTTTTTATATCATATAAATACGATATTTCGTCATATGATAGGAATCTTTTAAAGATTTTTGTGATTTTTTTTTTCTTATCGCTTTTGATCGTTATTATTTAATAATAATAATAATTATTTTTTATTAACACTTACTACACGTTGAAGAGCAGTTTGTTTTGAGCGTAATAGTCCAAATAAATAATTAAATATTTATAAATTTTAGCAAATGTAATCGCAATGAGATTTTCAGAGTAATGTTGCACTAAAATATGAAAAAATATGTGAAAAAAAAGGGGGTAAATTGATTTTTTTTTTTTTTTTTTCAAGTAAAATTAACTTTGCCCATATGTGGTTGAAAATAATTTTTTAAACTAAATAAACAGTCACTTGCATAATTAATAAAAATTTGTAATAGCTAAACCTGAAGCAACATTACTTCACTTTATGCTTTTATTGTCTTCATGAAGAAAGTTTCATTGAATTGACAAGGAAATTGCATCATGTTTATTAGGCATGCACATTAATATTTATTTGACCTTTTAATAATTTAATCATTTTGAAAATTTTCCTACTTTTCAATTTATTACTTATTAGTTTTAACGTTTTACTATATTGCAAGCATTTTCTATAATTTGCATTGTGTTATTACATTCAAGTTGCTGTTTAAAATTGTAAACAAAGCAATGACCAGAAATCTGCAAAATTCAAAAATTCACACAACGACTGATCCCAAGTTGTGAGAATTTGAGGTCGTCTACTTCATATATGATGATATATATCAATGAACCCTGCAATTTAGCATAACTATAAATTTAAAAAGTAAAGGGCGAGTGGGGTAGTGTGGGACACTTTTCATAAAAGTAAGAAAATCAATTTTGTGTGACACAAACTAAAATTTCGATATATAGAGGGTAAGGTGATTCACTTTTTAATCTCTCTGAACAATTTAGAAACACAATATGCAACAGCTATTTTATAATTATTGAATATCCTTCTTTTATCTTTATGACTATGTAAAAAGAATAATATCTACACAAGCTTGTACATATTGATATGAATATCAGAATATCTAACGCTGGCTCAGTACAGCCATCTATCGGATCTAAATGTAAACATTGGTACATTTGTACCTAACAATAATTAAAGAAATTGTAAGTTTCAAAATGTTTCCAAACCCCCTCATTATAGCAGTTAATCAAAGCTTTATAAGGCACAAGTTGTCTAGTATCAGATAGCTATACAATCAAACAAGAATTGTAGGTTGATAATGTATGATGTGTCGAATATAAAGTTTACAAAATCTGCTTGCCTGAAGAAAAAAAAAAATCAAGATAGTCATGGATGGCAATTAAAAATTGTCAATTCAATTTATTTACATTTTGAAGTAAATGAATACATTATAAATGTTATAATTTCCCGGATATGTCCTGACTTTTCTCACAAGGTCCTATTTTTGTGAAATTCAGAAATTTTTCTTACATTTGTGAAAATTCTAGTCATAATTTTGTAAATTTTAAATTATCAAGTCTTCATGTTCAGATTTTTCATGTGAGCTAAGTAATATGCTTTTTGTGGACCTGAACTGCTTATTTACAGTCCAGATTTTAATTTTAAATGACTAAATTTTGAAAAGTTCAATTCAAAGGGGAAAATTTCTGAGAAAGGTCTATTTAAGAAACGAATAATTCTGAATTGGTAAAGGTGTTTTGCGGAGGGTCCTGTTTTAAGATATATTATTTTGTGAAAGGTCCTTTAAACATTTTAAAATTCCCTCATATTTCCAGGTTAGTCTCAAATTTCCAGATTACTGTTAAAATAAATTTTCAATGATTATTTCTTTAACAATATTACATTTATGTATGGAAGCAGCAATTTCAGCAGAAAAAGAATATGGGACTAAACAATGCCTATTATTTCTTCATACTTTATTTTTGCAGTATGTTATGATTATTGCTTACTGTTGCTGAAAAATTGCCAAAAATAAAAACTATTTAAAAATCTATTTCATAAAATAATAATAATTTGTATGCTTGAGAATAATAAACTGTTGAGATAGTCAAAGCATAGCTTTTAAAGAAATTCCATAAAAGTGTCCATTTACGGCACAACTACCCTATATGGATATTATTTTTTTTCTGTGTGTGAAAGAAGGGGGGGGGGAGTCTTGAAATTTTCAGTATTAGTTTAAGGATTTCCAAAAATTTTAGGAAAATTAAGAATTGTATCAGATTGAAAGAGCTATACTCGCTTTATTAAAATATATAAATAATAGAGATGCACCGGATGTGGATTTTTGCCGGATACCGAATAACGGATATCCGGCACAAAATTTTACCGAATATCCGGTATCCGGCCGAATAATTTCTCATTTTTAATTTCAATAATATTTCAATTTTATGCTTGTTTAAAGAAAAAAAAATTATTGAAATTTTATATTATGCAAGTATTAATAGATTTCAATTCACTTATTAAGTCAAAGTTACTTAAAAACATAGTAATAATTAAATATTGAAATGTAATAATATTTTGCCTTTTCAATATTACTTATAAAACTTCTAACTTTACATGCATATTTTTTTTCTACCCTTTCTTTAGTCTCTATCATCAGATTTAGGTAGTGTCTTGATGTTTTTATAGATGCATTGTATCGATTAACTAACAGAAAAAAATATTTTTACCCTGTTGACACATAATTAACAAAAATGGGATAGTTATGTATGTTACTCCTCTTGACTCTGAGTGAGCATTACAGTTTTCCTATTAAGCTCTTTTTGCATTGTAGAGCAAGTTTCAGAATGAATTTTATTTAAAACATCACTTGCAATTTTAACATGAGCGGGTGACTTATATAACAAGGCATAGTTCAATTGTTTTGGAAATTTTTACTAAAATATGTTTTGTTTAAAAATGCAATTTGTATATTTAATGATTTTTTTTCTTTTGTTTTTACCACATTTTTTTCTATTGTTGACTGCTTAACTTGTGCAATTGATGTTCCAACAAAAATTGAATGGTTTCTTTATTATCAGCACCATTTTGTTCTTGATTTTCGAAAGAAACACACTTTGAATCTGGAGTATGAATATTCATAAATAAACTCTTTAGTTTGTTGGAAACTTTATTTTTCTACATAGTTTTTAATCCTCAATACTTTAGCACTTATAAGATGGCCCCATTGTACACATTTCAGACTCGGATTTTTGACGTATTAACAGCAACTTCATAAAACTTTTAGATTAGATATTTATACCTTTCTCTTTTGTTGATATTAATAATTCAAATTAATAATAAAGTTATTAACAAAACACTTGAGAAGAACTATAAAAGTCTACTACTTCATTACAAAAAAAAAAAAAAAAAAAATGAAAGCAAAACAAAGTTGAAATTGTAGTTGATATTCTAGTTTTGGTTTTACAATTACAGTTATGACAGAATTATTGAACACTGCAGTTAAATTTTGACTGGTGAAAATTACAATAAAACTTTTGAGAGGTGTAAAATTACTTCATTACTGAAATTTAAGAACAATTTTTAAGAGAAATAAAAAATGTGAAGTTGAAGTACATATTCTAGTTTTGTTTTTACAATTGCTGTTATAGGTTATGACAAAATATTGTCATACTTTAAATATATCTTCATTTACATATAAACATTATAATTTCATAATTGTGAAAATATACAAGTATTTATTTTTGTTAACATTGCTTTTTAATAAGATAAGGTATGCAAGGAGCAAATTAGTTTTACATTTGTTTTTAAATATAAAAAACAGAATTAAAAAAATGTTTTACTATCCGGCAACCGGATATTAAAATATTCGGCCGGAACGAATATCCGGTTCGAGTGCCGAATAAGCAGTATATCCGGCAGGAGCCGGATATCCGGTGCATCCCTAATAAATAACTAATGCAATGTATAATTTTTTTATTATTAAGAAAAAAAAAAAAAGCTTTATACATTGCTAATGTATATTATATATGAATATATTTGGCAAAAATGTTACAGTAATATCAGAAATATCTCGATTTCTTTCAAAAATAGAATTATTCTTCTTTCATGAAAAACTGCAAGTTCCATCATAATATCAAGAATAACATATTGAAGTACATACTACAGAATGCTATAAAACTAAAAAATTTTGTAATTTTGTCCCTACATCTGAATTTAAGGTGTCATTGTTTACATCAGTGAGGATGTATGGATTTTAGGTGCCTGTGGATTTGAGGAAGTCTGCTGTCCATTTATTTTTTAAATATCAATTTTTTTTTTTTTTATGTTTCATATATCTGATGTTTACTTTCAAAAAGATGTTTCTATATTTTATATTTATTTTCAATCTATCATGCTGCAAGATATTTTTTATGTTTTCTGTTAAAAAAATTGTTAATGAATTTTTGAATTGTTGTTCACTATGTCATACTGTAGATAAGGAATTTTTGTTTCTGGCAGTGAATTTTTTACTGTCTAATTTAGGTAATTAGTTACATAGAGCTTTATTAGAAAATAATCTTTTTTGGTTTTGCTTTTGATTTAGTTGAATTTAAGTTTAAACTGTATGGCATTGTAGAAAATAAAATATGACAAGATTACATTTATGTTAACTTTTTCTTTAAATAATAAACTATTTTTTATTTCTGATTTTTTAATGTTTCCTACTGAATCCTATATTTTGTTTTAAATATATAAAGCAAATAGTTTATATTTTTAATTTTGTTCTTAGTAATATATATATTGAATATTGTTTGCCATTTTTCTAGTTGAATGCAGTATGTTTCTTTTTAATTTTATCTTTGCTTGAAAATGTTTATTTAGTGTTCATTTTTGAAGGCGTAGCCAACCATCCTTTATCAAATTTACAAATTGCCCTTTTTAATAGTAGTAAAATGCATCACTAGTTGTATCCAGAGATTTCTAATAAAAGTTTCTCCATTTCATAGTATTTCTAAACCTGTGTTCTTACAATCTTGCAAAAAAGATTAAATTTTCTTATTTCTTTAGGGGAAAAAAATGAAATTATTCAATCACCTTGTAATTTATTTGTATTTTTTTATTTTTATGTCATAAAATCATTCAAAATTAATGTTTATTGCATATTTTCCCACATTTTTTTTCTTCGTTAAAGTCAATAATATATTTTCTCTTGCGATAGTGCCCTTTTTCTTTCTAGTGTAAACACTAATTTATTATAGCAGTAAATTGGCTATTTAAAAAATTACTGGATTATTATCATTATTTTTTTTAAATATTGTGATATTTACAATCCTTCATTATTTGAAATTTTAAAATTTAAAAAATCTTAAATTTTTTTTTAAATACATTAAAACTATATTTTTTATATTTAAAACTTTAAAAATTACAATTAAAATAAACAAATCAAAAGATATCATTTCACCACTGAAATAATAAAATTAATACTTATAATATAATAAAGTATGGTAACTTGTAATTAAATCTGAGATTTTCTGCATATAGAAATAAAAACCATGGCCTGTTTGTGTTTAAAATTATTGATCTTGGAATTCAGAACAGGCTCAATTAAAGATATTTTGATTGAAACACTTTGACATCATATCAAATAAACAGAGCAATTTTAATCAAAACCAGTTTTGCTTGCCAACAGTAATACCTGTTTTTTAATTGCTTAGGTATAATTTAGTTGAAATTATTCTAGGGTTCAATTGCATGACATCTCTCTGTATATAAATTTAGTTGGTGTGAATAATGCATCAATATTACTTTTAGTTTTTATTATGCGTAGTTTGAAATATTGAAACACAGACTGCACACTTGCAATCTTCTATTCTGAATACAAAAGGTTTCTTTCTTTCTTTTTTTTAAATACAATTTTCAAAGATTTTGTATATTGAAAAAACTATCTTTAAAAAAAGTAATTAAAATGAATGACTCTACTGAATCAGTATTTGCTGACCACTCTTTTTCTTTAAAAATGTATATTTTGATGCAGGAAAAAGAGAATCATCAAAATAGATATATTTGTGTTTGTACAAAATCTGTCATTATATTTAGCTTTACTTGATAAAGGGATTAAAATTTTTGTAATTTTTTTTATCATTTTACAAGGCTTTTATCAGATTGAAATTAGTTAATTTCTAATTCCCTTATGTTTATGTAACTTAATTGTACTTGGAACTGCTTTCACTTTAGAAATCAGTCATTTTCTTAGGGAAAAGTTAATGACCTCCCCCCCCCCCCAGAAAAAAAATAAATGTTTGTACAAAAAATTAGAATATCCCTCAAAATAAAATATTTTTTAAATTATTATTAAGAGAACAGCCAAAAGAACATTTAATGATCTAAAAGTTTTGTTGTCAATATTTCAGTTAAGCACTGTCTAGTGCCCAACATGATTAAAATCTTACCTGCATCATTTGAGATAGTATAATATAAGAATATTGTTTAAGTGAAAAATCTCTGTTTTGGAATTTTGATACAGTAACAGCATTTTAAAAATAAAATATATGCATATTAAAGAGGGAGGAGGGGGGGGGGCAAAAATTTGATGCTAATTAAAGATAAAGTCTATGTAACTGCAGTTTAACTGTTTAAAAAGTCTTTTTTTTATTTCATAAAAAATATTTTATTACAATGCATATTTTTGGTCATTTTGTAACACTTCCCTCTCTCCCTCTTGTAAAAAAAATAAGCATATTCTTTAATACATTATTATTTATAGCCTTTGAAAAAAAAAAAAAACTTTAAGAAATACATCAGTCTTTAACTTAATTAGGCACATGCCTAAAAATTAAACAAGAATCATAGCAATATTATGTGTTTGGCATTCACATTTCCACTCTGGCATCTTAATCTTTGAATCAATGTTTCTGCATTGTCCATTACAGTAGACTCCCTCAAATCCGCAATTCTAAAATTTGCACATAATTTATGGATGTAAGAAATGAAACATTCAGTTCACATACAGAGAGAGAATTTAAATTTTTTTAATTTATTCCAATTCTATGTATATTTTAATGTGTATTTTCTGTTAATATTACTGAATCCATGTGTTTTCATGAAGAAAGAATAAATTTAGTCTTGAAAAAATTCAAGATATTGCTAATATCACTGCTAATTACAATCTTCTTACCAAATATATTTATGTATTAATCAAGTTTTTTGGTTATTAAGTCTGGCTAAACCTGAAATAAAACCTCCTTATTTTGTGATTTTGATGTGAATAACTAATGTACCTTTGAGATAAACTTCATTGAATCATTTAGGAAAAATAGATTTCTTCTTTACAATGAATATTCAATCATACATTATTGATTATTAACTTGACCTTTGCTTTCAATATTTTAATCATTTTAAAAATTATCTATTTTTTTTATTTTAGTTTATTACTTATTTTATTATATTGTAAGTATTCGTTATAGTTTGGATTGCAATATTAATTACATTCAAATTACTGTTTAAAAAATTTAAACAAAGTAATGACCAGAAATTCGCAAAATTCTAAAATCTGCACAACCTCTAGTCCCAAGCTGTGCTGGCCCCACCAGGCCGAGAGGTTCTGACCTCTCAACTGGTAGACGAAAGGTGCTGGGTTCGAACCCAATCTCGGCCATTGGCCTAACCGTTCGGAGTTTTTGTGGTTTTCTTTGAACCTTGCGTAAATACGGGTTAGGTTCCCTTAGAAAAACCCCCACGAAGAGCAGTCATTTGAAGATTTAATTACTTTGTATTTTGGTAAAAACAGATTATAGACTATTTTGAAATTTTGATGTAAATAACAAGTCACAAATAAAAAGATAAATTTTTGGTTTGGATCAAACATGATAATGATATAAAAAGACAAATCCCCTTCTTCTCTAGAGATATCTTAAGGTATCATGTGCCAGTCTCCCTCCCCCCCCCCCCCTCTTCCCTAAATTGATAACATTATATTATATGTACCAGCCCATTATCAGGCTGTTCATGTATTTGCTTTTAATTGTTCATCTATTTCCTTTCAGAGTTTAATTGAAGTTCTTTGCTGCATCTTAATTTAAAGTTTATTGATGTCCTATACTTTTCGGATGCCTGCCATTCTGATGTCTTCATAACAAGAAATCTGGTACTTATGCTTAAAAATTATCATTTTTACATATTTGACATTTTACCTAAGATACATAGTAATTACAACATGATTTGCTAATTTAAATTTTAATTAACATGATTTTAATGAGTTTTTTTTTTATTTGATTTAAATCAATAGTTTTAAGAAGTTGTTTTATTTAGAATTTAGATCAAGATATTTTTTAAAGAAAATTGGGTATGGCCATTAACATGTTGCACATTTTAGGAGTAGAGGAGAGAAAGAAGGCATAAATCTATGCTTTTAAAGTTGCCCCCTTTTTTTAATCAAGTATTGAATTTTAAAATTAAAGTGCAAATAGAAAAAAATTAAGTTATTAGTAAAACAGTTTACTTTCTACTAGGATAAGAAAATTTTTAGGGTAAATATAAGCTCTTTCTAATGTATTTTTTAAATCAGAGTGAGAGAATGTAGGCAAACACAGCTTGGGGGGGGGGGGGGTCAGATATTGCATTATATTTTAAAAATAATAATAAAGTATTTTTTTGTTATTTTTTGTAGAAATTTTGAAGTAGTAGTAGATAATTGTATAATCAATCATTTGTTTATTATTTCATATTCATTTTGCTTCAAAGCATATGAATAATTGTTTTTCGTTAACAAGCTAACATGATTTCTTGCCTTTATCTGTTTTAAATAAACTTATTCATAATTAGTTATGTATGATTAAAAAAACAGATGGATTTTACTGGCAACTAGGATTTTTTTTTTTCCATTTTTAAAAATTAAAGATATAAATATGGTGTATCCAAACAAAAATGGAGTTCTGCTGGAGGTCTCTTCCAAAAGTTCTTTAACTCTTAGACTTTGGGATATTGTGCTTCACAGTGTTGAATTCATACCAGATTTTTCAAATTTATAAACTGTCTTTTGTGTACTAAATAATAACCATTTGGATGTAATTTGATAAATATTCTTTTACTCAGTTATTAAAATAATAAATTTCAAATACTTCTTGGAGATTTTTTTTCTTCTTATTTTGAGTGATTATTTGAAATCAACATTTTTAGTCATTAGATTCAGCTGATAACAGAAGGGGGAAAAAATATGATTAGAATGCTATAAATAGCAAGAAATCTTTGAATACTCTCTTATTCGACTTCATATTTTGATTTTAATTCTTCATGATTATCTCCTTAATCAAGAAAAAATTTCTTGTACAATTTGGGCAAAATCTTAAAGATCATCCTGTTATGTATTAATTGCTTTAAATTATCTGCATTTTTTAAAAATTAAAATATTTTCTACTAAATATTAAATATTTTAATCTATTTTTTTTAAAATCATTTCACATGTTTTAAGCCTTCTCTTTTGAGTAATAGATATGTTCACCAATGCATACGGATTTTGATCTTATACATAAAAAAATGACCTAGACCCACTTTATCCAAGTCTTATTGCTAATAAAGTGTTAAAAGTAGAAATTACTTATAAGCATTAATCTGAAACACATAAATTATAAAGGAAAAAAAAAGAATGTCATTAGATTTTTTTTTTTTTTTTTGAGGGGGGAAAAAACACAGTTGGTTATAAACTATGGTTAAAACCAACTGGTTTAAACCATGCCAACCCTGATAATTCCTCAACATTTTAATAAAAATTTATCTAATTTCTGTTTTCATTCCCAAGAACTTTGATTTTGAAATCAGTTATGTTGAAAGCAGGTACACATTGATATCTGTTAGCAAAAAGTGTGGACTAATAACTATCTCTAAACAGATTTACATATGATTGGAATGTCTTCAGCATTGACATGCTGACAAAACGCAGTAGAGCATGATGATAACATACATACAACTTATAGATCTTTTAAAACAGGGAGGAATGAAAATACAAATCTTTGGCTTTTGCAATTATCCATATTATTCTGAAATGTAGTGTAAAACAGTGAAGCGATAAAATGTAAGGCCAGATGAGGTAAAATAATTGCAAAAAATATTATTTTAATCTACAAAAGAATTACATTGAACATGCAAACAGGCATTGCTCTCAACATTTTAAAAACAATTTCAACAATAATATTTATAATTATTACTGATAATGAAAATTTAAAATGCATATTTTACTCATACCATGAGGGTTTTCTAAAGAAACATGAAATAAAATCCTTCATTACCCTTTTTTTTGTGTGAATTTAACTACAGTATAACCTTGTTCCATTGTTTTTCTAAGGGTGCGGGGGAGAGGGGGGGGGAGGAATGATGAATGCGGATTAACTTCAAGACATGAAAAAACACTATGTTTAAGCATTACTAATGCATGTAATGTATACGTTATATTAATTTATTGCTTACTAAACTGGAAAATAAGTAATCCGAAGTTATAGAAAATTGATATAAGTTTTGTTTGAATTTTATTTTCTTTTAAATCAAAAAAAATAAATTTTCAAGATATGCAACATTTTTTTTTCAATTGTAATGAATGTTTATTGTATAGGCTACAGTAAAATTCATGCTTAGTATCTTGTTATATGTACCTACTGATAGAAACATTGCGCAATTCGTAAATAATTTCCTCCGTTGTGCAACAAATGACAATTATCATGGCATCATAAATAAAGTTAAGTGCTCGTTAGAGTGACCTTGGAAACAGTGATTACGAGTGAACAATTACAGGTTTACAAAAACTGTCAAAACTTTCAAAATGACTCTTTTTTATTAATAATTGTTTTCTATATTATGATTTATGTATGTATCGATTTAAATTCATTCTGTTCTCTGTTTTGTAGCTTGATGTGAGCACTATCCTTTTTGCTGTGTTTGTTTTTCTCGCGTGTGAAAATTAAAGTAGAAAATGAAGAAGTGTGTATACAATAATTTGTGTGTGTGTTTTACACTTACCATATAATAATATTATACGTCTTTATCAAGATGAATTAGTGCAGTGTATAGATCAAAATGTGAATATGCCCGGTTCCCTTCTCCTATGGTGGATTTAATTGTTGGATACTTCAATGAAGAAGAATTCATCGGGTGAGTACCATTTACTCTCCTATTTAATTCTGATTAATGATAAGAAATGAAGAAAAACTATTGTATTGAGGATATAGTGACAACTCACGCCATTATTAAGACAAACGTCTTTCAATGATTATGAGAACGATTTAAAAAGATATATCAATTTGATAACATAGTGATATACTAATTTCACACAAATAAAAAATATTGAATAAAAAAACAAATAAAAATATAAGATTAGAATGGCTACATTAAAAGATAATTATTCAATTGAAAAATTGACAGCAACGAATTACAGTACATGGAAATTTAAAATTGAAATGCTCTTAACTAAAGAAGAGCTGTTCCATGTAATAACCGATAATCCACCGACCCCTTTGACCGATCAATGGTCCAAAAATGATAGGAAGGCCCGGGCATTGATAAATCTAACTATCGATGATTCACAGATAACCCACGTTAAGAACCTACAAACTGCTAGACAAACATGGGATGCATTAAAAGAAATCCATGAAAGATCAAACCTCACAAGCAAATTGTTTCTCCTTAGAAAGTTATATAGTATAAAATTAGCAGAAAATGGAAATATGATAAATCATATTACAAAAATAATGGAGCTCGTTGATCATTTGGCAGCTATAGGCGAAATAATTGATAATCACCACATTTCCGCGCTCCTCCTGTGCTCTCTGCCCCAGTCTTATGATAATTTAATTACTGCTCTCGAAAGTAAAGAAGAAGCACAATTAACTCCGTCATATATTAAAAATAAGCTGATTGACGAGTTTAATCGTCGAAATGAAAACTATGAAAGTATTGATAATACAGCGAAAGCTTTTAAAGCTCAGAAAAAGTTTCCAGCTAAAAAAGAATCAAAATATTGTTCGATTTGTAAAATGAGAAGCCATAACACACAAGAATGTTGGCACAATAAAAACAAAACACACACAACACAACAAAATCAACACAACAAAAATTACAAAAAACACTATTCTACATCACTCGTTTTTCAAAGGGGTGAAAACAATTTTAAGAATGAACAAGCATCGGAATCGTATAACAGGTTTAATCGCTATGAAGGAAAAAACAATACATGGAGAAACAGCGAAAACAAAGATTATGCATTTATAACACAAGGGATAGAAAATAAAACATTCATTGTGGATAGCGGTAGCTCAAGTCACATTGCATCCTCTGAATCAATGTTTACAGAGATAAAATCGAGGGAAAAAACAAACGTGACTATCGCAAACGGAAAAAAACTTATCGCTTACGGTTCAGGCGATGTAAATTTAAATACGCTGACATCGGATAATAAAATTCTTAAAATAACACTTAAAGATGTACTTCTAGTACCTGAAATCGAAACGAATTTACTATCAGTCAGCAAAGCAACCCAAAACGGATGTGAGATTGTATTTAAAAATGACCGATGCTCTTTCAAACTTAACGGAGAAATCTGCTTAGAAGCACAAAAGGTAAATAACCTCTATGAAGTCCAGTTGGCTAACAAAAACCACGCGAACATTACACAAACGTGCAATAATAAAAATTGTCTAGAACTATGGCATAGAAGGTTAGGACACAGAAATCTAACATCGATTAAAGAAATTACACAAAAGGAATTAGTAAGAGGTATCCAGATAAACAATTGTAAACATAATATAGATTGCGAACCGTGTATTAAGGCGAAATTAACTGATGAACCCTATCCGAAAGTTGCTCAGTATAGAGCAAGTAAAAGGCTTCAACTTATTCACTCGGATGTTTGTGGATCTTTTCAGACACCCACGATTGGGGGGAAATCATATTTCTTGACTTTTATCGATGACTACTCGCGATTCACAATAATCTATCTATTGAAAAGAAAAAGTGAAGTCTATGAAAAACTCAAAGAGTTCATTGCGCTAATAAGCAACAAATTTGGTGAAAAACCGAAAGAAATCAGAACGGATAATGGGGGAGAATTTACATCAGATGAAATTGAGAATTATCTCAAATCAAATGGGATAAAACATCAACATACAGTCCCATATTGTGCAAGTCAAAATGGGGTGGCTGAACGGAAAAATAGGTCGTTAGTTGAGATGGCAAGGACAATGTTAAATGAATCAAATCTACCTTTAAAGTTCTGGGGGGAAGCAATCTGTACGGCAAACCACCTACAAAATAGACTGCCTACAAAAGCTAATGCAAAAACGCCATATGAATTATGGACAGAAAGACAGCCAAACTTAAGTTACGTTAAAGTATTTGGCTGCAAAGCCTTCGCTTATATTGATAAAGCCAGAAGACAAAAATTAGATAATAAAGCTGTTGAAGGTATTTTTGTGGGATACGACAATGAATCTAAGGGATACCGCATATATGTAGGAGGAAATGAAATAAAAATCGCGAGAACGGTAAAATTTCTTGAAAATAAATTCAAATACGTAAATGATAAGCCTGAAATTGAACAAAAACAAAATGAAGACGAAAAACGCAATTGTAAAAATCTCGTGGAGATAGAAATTTCGAACGGAAAAACAACACCATCTGCGTCTCAACAACAAATTGTGGGACTAAGGCGCTCAGATAGAATAAATAAAGGCGTACCTCCTGATAGGCTTATATATATTGTCAAAGACGACAAAATTAATGAACCAAAGGATTATAAGGAAGTTAAATTAATGGAAAACTCTCCGGTAAAACAGAATTGGATAGAAGCCATGGAGAGCGAAATGAATTCTTTAAGAAAAAATAAAACATGGTCAATTGTAGATCCTCCACCGAATAAGAGAATAATAGGTTGTAAATGGACTTACAAATTAAAGCGTGACAATACCGGAAAAATCCAAAAATATAAGGCACGTTTAGTAGCTAAAGGATATACGCAAAAGTTCGGAGAGGATTACGACGAAACCTACGCACCGGTCGTATCGTATACTACGATAAGAGCATTATTAATAGCGGCATTGCACCAAAACTTAAATGTTAAGCATATAGATATTAACACCGCGTTCTTACATGGGGAACTTGATGAGGAGATATACATGTCGCAGCCGGAAGGATTCGTTGAACCAAACCAGGAAACCAAAGTTTGTAAATTAAATAAGGCAATCTACGGACTTAAGCAAGCCGCGAGAGCGTGGCATAATAAAATAACAGAAACACTAAAAAACATGAATTTCATTCAAAGTAAAATTGACACATGTCTTTTTACACAGAAAAGGAATAATGAAACAACCTATATAATAACATACGTCGATGACCTCTTAATTGCAGGGAAAGACGAAACCATTGAGGAAATAATCGCGAACTTAAATAAAGAGTATGAATTAAAGAATTTAGGGGACGTAAGCAATTATTTATCCATGAACATTCGAAAGGTAAACAAAAGCTACTTAATTAATCAAACTTCAAAAATTGAAGAGTTAATTAATAAATTCAATTTACAAGAAGCAAAACCATGTAGTACACCCATGGAAATAAATTACACTCACTTTAAAGATGATGACAACATTTTACCAAACAACACACAGTACAGACAAGCCATAGGTGCACTCTTATATCTTGCCACAGTGAGCAGACCTGACATTTGTGCAGCTGTCAACATCTTAAGCCGAAGGAACGAAAAGCCAAGAATGAAAGATTGGAACTGTGTAAAGCGGGTCATGAGGTATCTTAAGACAACAAAAACCTTTAATCTAGTTATAGATGGAAATTCAAAACCAACGCTAGAAGTCTACGCGGACGCTGATTGGGGTGGAGACACAGAATCAAGAAAATCGACAAGTGGTAATGTATATTTGCTAGGTAAAAATCCCATACTTTGGTCAACTAAAAAACAATCCTGCATAGCTTTATCTTCTGCCGAAGCTGAGTACATCTCAGCAGCTAATGCAGCTAATCAAGTCAAATGGCTGGTGAATTTACTTGAAGAACTCAATATCTCACAAACATATCCTATAGAACTCTTCGAGGATAATCAGTCGGCTATCAAAATGATAGAGCTTGAAAAACATTCAAGTAAAACAAAGCACATAGAACTTAGATATCATCTCATAAAACAACTGAAACAAGATGGCATAATAAAACTCGTATATTGCCCAACCAAAATAATGATAGCTGACTTATTCACAAAACCCCTGCCAAAACCTCTTTTTGAAATTCACAGGAAGAACTTGCATCTGAGTGACAACACAACTTCAGAAATTAAGGAGGAGTTGATAGAAACATTGCGCAATTCGTAAATAATTTCCTCCGTTGTGCAACAAATGACAATTATCATGGCATAAATAAAGTTAAGTGCTCGTTAGAGTGACCTTGGAAACAGTGATTACGAGTGAACAATTACAGGTTTACAAAAACTGTCAAAACTTTCAAAATGACTCTTTTTTATTAATAATTGTTTTCTATATTATGATTTATGTATGTATCGATTTAAATTCATTCTGTTCTCTGTTTTGTAGCTTGATGTGAGCACTATCCTTTTTGCTGTGTTTGTTTTTCTCGCGTGTGAAAATTAAAGTAGAAAATGAAGAAGTGTGTATACAATAATTTGTGTGTGTGTTTTACACTTACCATATAATAATATTATACGTCTTTATCAAGATGAATTAGTGCAGTGTATAGATCAAAATGTGAATATGCCCGGTTCCCTTCTCCTATGGTGGATTTAATTGTTGGATACTTCAATGAAGAAGAATTCATCGGGTGAGTACCATTTACTCTCCTATTTAATTCTGATTAATGATAAGAAATGAAGAAAAACTATTGTATTGAGGATATAGTGACAACTCACGCCATTATTAAGACAAACGTCTTTCACCTACATTAAAAGTATTTGCACTTTTCTACATTTTCTTACAGAAATAAAACGATAAATGCGGAAAAATGATGAATGTGGATTAACTTCAAAACATGTAAAAACACGATGTTTAAGCATTACTAATGCATGTAATGTATATGGTATACTAATTTATTGCTTACTAAACTGTAAAATAAATAATCCGAAGTTATAGAAAATTGATATTTATTTTTAAAAAATCAAAAGTTTTGTTTGAACTTTGTTATTTTCTTTTAAATCAAAAAAATAAATTTTCAAGATATACAACATTTTTTTTTTCAATTTTAATGAATGTTTATTGTATAGGCTACAGTAAAATTGATGCATAGTATCTTGTTATATGTACCTACATTAAAAGTATTTGCACTTTTCTACATTTATTTTCTTACAGAAAAAAAAACTAAGCTCCTAAAAGTAATAGTGAAATTAAAAAGATGTTAAGTAAGAGAAAAAATGTGCTGTTCATGTGAATTTAATGTGTACTTTTTAGAAAAGCACAATTTTACCTCTCCCCCCCCAAAAAAATAAATAAAAACAAAATAAAATAAATAAAAATTTCATTCTTTTAAACAGTTGCATTTAAAGATACTATATTTACTGTGTGTATGTACTAATTATTGATGTACATTAAATAGTGAATTTTAAAAATTATATGTAAGGTTGTTATTGTGTGATATTAATTGTGAACAGGAGATATACAATATAAACTTTCAAAAACTCAGTCTTACTGAAAAAGTGACTAAAATAAAAAGAGATAAGTTACAAGTTAAAAATATACATTTTATTTAAAACTTCTTTTTACTTTTGGGTTGTATTTTCAACTTATAACATCTTTTTTTATTATCTCAGTTGCCTTTTAAATAAAACAGTGAGCTTTTTTAAGCTCATATTATATATTTTTTGTTTGGATCAAAGTGGAATTTTTCAAATCAGTGAAGTATTTGGGTTTTTGATGTGGTCGTTCACAAGAACTTTTTGACATCACGATTTAAACTTGTCATGAACAGAAACATGAAAAATCACCAACCTTGTGGTCAGAATTTTTAAAAAATAATTTATAGCCTAAGGATGATTTTATAAAACTTTCCACAAGTCAATTTTGTTTTGAGAATTTATTTGAACGTATTTTATCCAAGTATTATTATATTATGGCTAAGTTTAATGCATTTAACTTTTTCTTTAAGGTACTCAATGTTGCTTAATCCTGTGTGTGGAACAAACTACAGCAAACCAATTGGCACAGCTATTTATATTGTAAACATGGCCAACCAATGCATTATTCTACCAAAAAACAAATTATGAAAAAATTTTTATATGTATTAATATAATAATGTATTATAATATAATGTAATTTATTTATTGTAATAAATATATTTCTGTATTTTAATTGATTGTTTTGTGATTATTTTTAATTCATAATAATCTTTGTTGATTTTAGTAGATTAAAACAATAATCTTAACTTTTAACTACATTTTTTCTAAATACACATGCAGCAGTATTTTTATTGCATTTTAACTGTCAGTGGTTAATATGTAGAAGTTTTGTTAAATATTGTTTGTTGACAATTGTAAAAATTCATAAATTTATCGGATTCATTTTAATTTATTAATCTTTTTAATTTTTATTTTGAATATAAAATTTATAAATGTTTTAATTGTTTATTAAACTTCTACATATTTGCTTGTGAAGGCCCATTAAGTATTCCACTTAAATACTAAATGTAAATTCATATATTTCAGATAATCAGTGATGGTGCTGCAACTATATATATCATTTAGAGAATAAATTTTGAATATTTCGATATTGTCTTCAGTTTTTTGCAGTTGTATTAAATTTGCTACAAAAATTTTCGTTTTTTAAAAATATATATAGGAAATATGTTTAAAAAACACAAGTATAGTAACATGTGTATTCTTTGTACATCAACTCAAAATCTAAATATTCATAACTTATTCTGCAGTAATTTTTTTATAATTTCATTAATTCTATACTTCCTAATGACACTTTAAATCACTATTAAAATAACTTGTTCTAAGATTCATTTGGTATATTGATTGTAATAATACAATTTAAAATGAATTATACTTACATTACATAATTGGTTGCAAAAAACAAAAACATTTCTAAAAGGATGATTTCCCCCCCCCCCCCCCATTTTCATCTTTTTAGCTATTTTGGCGTTGAAAGAAAAGAGGAGGCAGTCTAATTTTGGAAATATTTTTATATTTCAGTTGTAAGAGCATTATATTTGTGCATTTCTTGATTCTATAAAATACAAATAAAACATTTGATTGAAGATATAAATATTGCACAGAATCCCTATGCATTCAAATTTAAATAATTTTACTTAGCAAAATTCTTCTAAAATTTATTAAATGATTGTGTAAATTTTCTAATATAGCTTCAAATATCACAAAAAATGCTTTGGAAAATGAAAGTTTCACAAATTTATAATTGGGAAAAAAAAGGATTAAAACCCCAACATACTGTAGTAAACTTCTCAGTGATTAATTGATTTATATAATGATATTGTAAAAAATCTATTTTAAGTTAACTACATACAGAATTTCTAAAAGTGTGTTATTAGTGCTCTACATTTTAAAATATATACTAAGTTTTGCAAGAATAACAAAACACTATTTTTCCATTTTTAAAAAATCACAAAAGTTTGATTTGTTAGGCAGTGGCAGTTTCAAACATTTAACTGAAAGTAAGTAGATAGATTTGTATGTTGAGAGAAAATGAAAAATTCAATTAAATGATAAGAATCTTGGAAGTAATTGTAAAATTTTGGTCAATTTTAAATTTTATTCCTTGAAAATATATGATTTTTAAAAAATACATTGAAATTCTTGTTTAATACATATAAATAATATAATATAAAAAGAAACTTATGTTATACATGGATAATAATCTATATTGCATGATTAAAAAATTTTAATCTATTGCAGTAATGAATTATTTGTTATATGGCCAAACGAAAAGTTGGTTCCTGGTCGGGCATAATCAGTATTACATACTAATCCTTTTATATTTTTTAATATATTATTTATTGTACAAGAACTGCTATTTATTTGTTTTACTTTTTTAAGATTGTATATCTACATTAGTAAAGAATGAAAGCAATTTGATATAATTTTACATGTACTTCTGATATTCTTGTACCATAAAATCAGAATTTTTAATTCCCATTTATTACATACGTTTTTAATTTATCGTTCTATGACTGTGAGATATATATATATATATATACGATCTTTTGATTATTTGATTTTTAATAAGGTCAAATATTCATATATAGGTGTATTAAGCTTATATAACAAGCTGAAAATATGATTAAATAACTTATCAAAAATTATAATCAAAAGACCGAACATGTCCAGGGTGCTTTTGAATTTGACTGACAATTTCAGGGGAGTTGTTGTGGTTATTTAACTGTATTATGATTTTTTTTTAACATGTGACTGTAAAATATCTATGTATAATCATTTGATTTTATTATGGATTTATTAGTATATGCTTATAAAATATGCAAGATGTTGCCGAATTTGGGGGACAAAATCATAGGGTTGATAGGCATCATGGGATGAAAATTTTTCATGGTATATGAGATGATTTCAAACCATGCTGAGTTAGATAAAATCACAAAAATAGTTGTGAAGTGTGTGTTGAGTAGAACAAATAAATAGGAAAACATTTATTTGACCTCAGCAGCAATATAATGCATTACAATTCGACATCAGGGCATGATTCGACATGACAAGGCATTTTTACTACTATTGTTCAAAATTACATGTGCAAATGTCATTGCACAGCAATCCTTTTGTAGATGTCTACTGTGCAATTACCTTTGTGGGTTCAATTTCAAACAATTCCTATAAAAATTCCTTGTCATGTTCTTCTGATGTCAAACTGTAATGCATTATAATCCTGCTTAGATCAAATAAATGTTTATCTGCTTATTATTTGTTCCACTCAATGTAACACCCTTCATAACTACTTTTGTGCATTTCTTTCAATGTGGTTTGCAACCATCTATGTTCTATGGCAATGTTTCATCCTCTTGATGCCTTCTATCACCCCTCTGAATTCGACAATCGAATTCAGAAACACCCTATATATTTTATGGTCATATATTAATAAAACCATAATGCAGTCAAATGACCGTACATACATATTTTACAGTCATATGTTAATAAAATCATAATACGGTCCAAAAACCATAGAATGTATATTTCACGGCCAAATGACCATCTTATACAATTACGGTCAAATGACCATTTCATACAATTACGGTCAAATGACCATTTTATACAATTATGGTCAAATGATCATTTTATACAATTACGGTCAAATGACCATTTCATGCAATACGGTCAAATGACTGTTTCATTGAGTTACGGTCAAATGACCATTTTATACAACTACGGTCAAATGACAATGTATATATATTTTATGGTCATATGACAATATATGTATAATACGGTCAAATGACAATATATATTTTTTTACAGTCAAATGACAATATATATTTTTTTTTACGGTCATATGACAATATATGTATAATACGGTTAAGTAACCGTTATCTCGAAATACGGTCAAAATGCCGGACAGAATGCTGCCGTTCAAATGACCGTTTTCTGACAATGAAATTTTTAACAGTGTAGAGTGATGTGATACTCTTTTCGTACACTTCCATTTGTGCATTGGAGCATCACATGATTCCAGTGGTCTGAAAAAAAATACGTCTTATGTACCACGGTAGCCTTTTTTTTTTTCGTTAGTCTCATACATCGCATATCTACTACTGAGTTTTAATAACATCAGAGGTTACATCAAAGTTCAAAATTCCCTTTATCGAAAAACAGATTCCATGAAAGAAATACATACATATATTATTATGACAAAGAAATTTCTGTATTTGCTTTTTAAAAAATCGTCAAGTTGATCATTTCCCTATATCAAAAAGGACTCGAATACGGAGAATTATTTTAAATTGCATAGTTATACTACAACTATAAATCGGAAGTATAGTTTATTTATTTATTTTTCTTTTCTCTTTTTATTTCATTTTTTTTTTTAATTTTGCATGAAGTTATAAACATTGATGAATAAAAAGGCATTCCCATCAGCAATCATGAAACTTTCGTCGAAAAGTTTTGTAAATGGAAATAAAAAGATACGCCTATTGTAAATAATTAAAGAAAACTGTGATTAAGCATGAGTATATACGTAGTTCCATTCACTTGTAATAAATGCGAAGATATAACTATCACGGTTATCGTGAAAAACACAACACCTGTTGGCCAATATGTACCAAAATCTAAGCAGCACTAATTTTTGTCAAGAACTGAGTTATAAAGTTAGATGAAATTCCATTCTTTCGTTTCTGAGATATAGCTACCATAAAAATCGTGTAAAACACCGCATAATACCATAGAACCACCATTAGGCGGTATATCGCCTTCAATTTACGTCATGGTAAAAATGGATTAATGAAATTAATGAAATTATGTTCTTTAATCCTTTAGGCACGAGTATAGATATCGTGGAATTCGTAAAAAAAGCAAAGCATAATAGCGCCATTTATTGTGTAATGTAAACAAAATTCAATCATCAGCAATTTATGTTAAGGTCTAATAGAATATGCAATTTCATTTAATTTGCCATTTTGCTCTTCGGGTAATATTCACCATAATGTAATCAGCCTAATATATTTTAAGGTCTAATTGTATATTAACGTTAGGCGAAATTCCGTGAATTGTTTCTTGAGCTACAGCGGTCGAAAAGATAACGTAACAGACATGCAAACATGAAGACATTTTCTAAAAATAATCAAACAGTGTTTAATTTAAAACATCCCAAAGCACGTAATTCATCAAATAAATAGAACTTGGCAGTTACTAAGAATTCAATATTTCTTTTTTGTGTATGTAAGAGAATTAAACGTAACTACTCACACTATCTACTAAAGTTAAAGAAGCCTAAACATTTTTTTCAACAAGTTATTTAAAAATATAGACTGAAAAAAGTAAGAGACTGAAAAATACGCTAGCCTTATCAACCCAGATATATTTTTAAAACTTTTTTTCTACGAGTATTTAAAAAAAAAATATGTTTCAGATATTTCGTAGTAAAAAATTGCCTTGTAACTTCTTTTTTCGTTAATTACATGTCTAAAAACGTCAAGAATTTGTGTAAAAAAATATAAAATTATTTTTTTTCCTAAGATTGTTATCTACAGCAAAATTGTGCATCATTTTTTTTAAGTGATATATTTTGTGTCATTTTCAGATGGTGCCTTAGAAAATAATTTATTTTAAATTAATGAGGCGATTAATTTAATGTTTGAAAAAAAAAAACTATCGACGAATCATTTTACAGGCAGATTGTTAAAAAGAATGTTTAAGAAAATACATATAAAACAACAAAGTATTCTATAATGGTTTGAAAATTATTTTTAAAAATTAAATAAGTAAATTGCGAAAACTGCTTAAAGTGTTATTCAGAAGAATAAAGTGTGAAATCAATTATTTATTTATTGTGCGTTTTTGTGTTTGATGAAAATATCATCAATAGAAAGTACCGCACTCTGTCAAACTGTTCAGATCCCGTTTTAACACGTTGCCACGTCTACTTTATCTGTTTTCCCATTTGGGCCGCGAAATAAGATTCCTGCAACCTAATTCATATACTCTCAGTCACCGGTGGCTGGCGCGGTCTAAATGGAAAGTTTAGTGTCAATCACCTGTGACTAATCAATGGGCATTATCCAAGGATCATTGGGACATTCTTTAAAGGGAGGTAGAGGACATTCTAAGGATTCAGATTTCCAACAGTCGAAAACGTTTTCCAGACGTGGTAGTGATTACACAAAATACGCGAACGAAATGGCCATAAACAGTAAAATAAAAACCTGTTTAATAATTTTAGTGCTGCAAAAATGTCGGCAGAATGCTAGAAAGTGCTGAAGAACTTGTTGCACTTATCGTGGCAGTTTCTGGGGAAATTGGGGACACTCCCGGTATTTACGAGAATAATAGATCTTCCATGTGCCGTAGATGTGCTTCAATTCATCACGGCCCGGGGTCGTAATTTCGAATACCTAATTTGATGACGATCGTTGTCTATTTAAAGTTACTTTTCTAAGTTCTTCTGCGTATTAAACATGCACAAATAAACATGTTTTCTCCTCTTATTCGTGTCCTGTAGTTCTTGTACTTCGTGTCGCTACTACCAAGCCAGAAAAAAAAATTCCGACCATGGGTCAGTATGCAAATTTGAATCCTTATGATGTCAACTACTACTACTTAAATTTTGTCCCAATAACTCTGGGACGCCCTGTATATTCAAGAGTTTATAAGAAATGAGTGAACCTGACCAAAATTCATTTTAACTTCATAAACATGTCTATTTTATGAAATTTTGCAGAATTTCGAGGTTTTGCCAAATTGTTTAGATGGACTTGGTAGTTGATTTTTCCCTTAAAAAATCATCTTTCTTTTTCTTTTATCGTTCTATGTTATTCCATCAAATAGAATTCAACTAACAAAGCGTGATTTTTATTACCTTCACACAAATACATCGATTCAAAAGAATTCCGAATTGTTCTAGAAAACGGGCTCTGTTCGAAATATTGATTGAGACGAAACCTTAATAATCAAATCTGCAACAATCCGTCTAATTTCGATAATCCCGCAGTAATTCTCTAATTCTCATGGATTTTACGTTCTAGAAATCAACTTTTGTCAGAGAATCTGAATTCATACCAGAAATTTCAATGATAAATTTAGCCGGAAAGCCACCTGGACTATGTTGTGTTTCCTTTTTCGCGTGGTGCTGCACAGTATCGCATCTTGGAGCTTGCTCAAGTCGCATCGTTATGTAATCGGACGGCCCAGTGTCGCGGAGGAAAACTGTTTTACGGTAGTTAGGAATTAATTTGTGAATTATTTTTTAACATTTACTTTTGCCACCCGCGTTATCCGGTATCGAATTTGGATTTCTACAGGCAAGCTGGAATCTTTTATCTTTATCCCGCGTCTTGTCGCGGTTTTGGCGGGATCTCGATTAAAAATGATTTGTATGAAATGAAAGTTTTTCTTTTTTTAAGTATACTTAATAAATGAATCCGTTTCGCAAAAGATTTCCCCAGGTAGGCTGGGGTCTTATAACTTTATCCCACGTCTTATCGCTTTTTTGATGGGATGTCATTATAAAATGACCTATATGTAATCAATTTTTTTTTAATAACGGAATCGTGTATGGACATTATTCTCTATATATGGACTCTATATTATGCTCTATATTATCTCTTATAAGGACTCCTTTGTTTCCTCGTCTGAGCACTCCCCATTGGGCTATCAAATCAAATCAAACTAGTCGTTGGGGGTCACCGTAATACTTACCCATCATGGATATGTATATGAAAATAAAACATGTGAAAACTATTTGTACAATGGATTGCAATTCCAAAACAAAATTTATATATTGTTAATATACATAGTAATGCTATATTAAATAACTGCTGATTACCAATTTCGACAAATTATATAAAACGCCAAACTACTCACGTAGTACCGAACTGCTTAAAAGAAACATCCTTATAACTCCAAAAATAATAATTCTATTAACTACTAATTAACTGCGTCGAATTAAGTGTCTCATTTCCAATTAAAATATACCTCTGAATTGAAATTTGAATGAAATACAGGGTCATGAAAAACCGAAGAATGTGGAAAACAGGATTACAAATATCTCGACAACTAATAATCCGATCGACTTCGTTCTATATGCAAAATGTGTGTTATTTTATTGCCTTTTACGTCTATTCCTTAGAACAAAAAAATTCGAAAATTTTTATAAGCCTTTCATCAGAACTAACTTTTCGAGAGCCCGAAAAAAATAGTTCCGGATAATCGAGGTTGCTGATATTAAATAGGCTTTGTCCCATTCTTACATACTAACTACATACAAAATTTCAAGTCTCTATCTCAATTTGTTCGGGAGATAGATCGTTTACAGACAGACAGACTGACTGACTGACTGACAGACAGACAGACTGACAGACTGACAGACAGACAGACTGACTGACAGACAGACAGATGGACGGCAATTTTTTTTCTAAAAATATGTTTTTCGGAATCTTTACTATCTAAAACATGTAAATCCGTCAAAAATTTTTTTTCGATTTTCAAAACGATCCCTATACCATACTATATCTACCATACTATCTCTATACTATAAGACTTACCCTATACTACGTATGATGGGTAAGTAATAATAAATTTCACTTAATTTAATAATGGAATGTCTCTTATTTAACCTCTTTGTTACTGAGTATTAATGCAATATTATTAATTATTACTGAATTATTTATTCTTTAATTTGACTCCAGAACAAGATTTTTATTTTATTTATAAAAGTTCAAATCTTAGACTTTGAAACATATCATTCCCATACCAAAATTAATTTCAATATCAGAATTTTTTGTTAGAGTACCATTATCAAAATAGGATAAAGCTGAGGTCCCTATTTGGGGACCCCAGAGACTGACGAAGTTAAGGGTGTATTCGAAAAAATGCTTTTCGATAGTTCAAAATTTTCTGATACAATTTCAGATTCATTTTTAAAATTAAAAACATGAAACTTGCTCAGATGATTTTTGAAGGGATGTATAAGGTGCCGTGTGATGTCATTTTTCACTCAATTCATTAGAATTTGATTTATGACCAATTACTTTCTCAGTATGACCCTTTTTCCGTTCCCAGATCTCCCGCTACAGAAAAAGTGGTTCAAAAAACCAGCTTTGATTGCATTTTCCCCAATATTTTCTGCATTTATCGAAAACTCAATAATCACGGCACCTTATGCACTTCCTGAATAAAACGATTTGCCAGTTTGATGCATTTGAGACCAAACAAAATTAAAAAAAAAAAATCGAAAAATAAGCAATTTGAATCAAAATACACCCTTAATAGAGAAAATATTGTTACTTTATTAGCAAATATTGTTACACATCTACGGTGACAACGACCTGAACAATCAGTTTATTTTATCACAAATTTATCAGCTTCTAAACATTACAAAATTTGTATTCTTACACTAGGGAATATTGGAAAAATGTATTTTCAAATAAAGGATTGGAAACTCTATCTCATTTTACTGAGTTTTTATTATTTTAAAAATAATATTTAAGCATGTTTATTTATTTATTTATTTTATCCACTGGATCTAATTAACCTCATTAGAGAAGATTTAACGCGCTTGCTCTTGAAAAAAAAAATGTAAACAATTCAGTCTTTGTTTTCCGCTAACTACAATAAAAAATGTAAAAAAAAAAGTATCTTAACAAATTACAACAATTACTTCGTTTTGACTACTCGTAAAATTCAATAAGAAATTAAATTTTTGTCCACGAAAAGAATTTAAGGTGCTACTTGGTTATACCGTCGACCAAAAAATTATCGCCAAACTGTAAGATTAAATGCCAATAATGGATAATCGTGAATGTCATATTCAATGACATTAAATACGATACACGTAATTAAAACGTCATTGATTTTTATTTTGACTTTTTATTTGTATTTTTATTCATATTCTACTAATTATTTGTTTTTCATTATTAAAAATAAACATTATGTCAGTATGTATAGTTTGGCTATTAGATTGGCGATTTGTATAATTTGGCGAAATAGGTCGATGGGATAAGCAAGCAGTACCGAACCTAAATAGGCAAGGAAATATATATATATATTTAAGGACTATCAATTTTCTGACCAGTCAGAACGCTCCATAGGTATTTATCTGGCGTTCTCAGAATTTGTCAGAGAATTGATAGTCTTTAAAATCAAAGATATTTTTTCACAATTTTTTTAAACACTGTACTAATTTTTATAAACAAAAGGAAATCAATTTTTAATCACATGCTACTCGACTCTCCATAAATTAAATTTGCTCAATTATTCGGATACATTCAGACTAGAAAAACAAATCTATAAAAAATAAAATAAAATAAAATAAAAAATAAAATATGGACATCCATCACCCAAAGCAAAATGTTTGAATATTTCCCATTGATTTAATAAAAATCAGTAAAAACTTTTTTTTTTTCATGATCAAAACGTAATAACAGTGTCATATATTCCGTACACCATTGATTAAACACTAATATCCCTGGAATAATAAAATGTGGACATCACAAGGACTCAGATATGGCTTAGACGTATCTATCATTGAACAAAAACAATAACCATTTTCCAAATGGTTTACAAAAACAATTAAAAAAAAACATAAGTTTTAACCACTATTCGTCTAAAATCTTAAATAACCGACATTTAAAAGTTGCTATAAACAGGGAAATATTTGATATAAATTGCTCACATGTAACTAATACAAAAATACTACCGTTAAAAAAAAAATATATATATATATATATATATATATATTATTTGAGTGCATTAATGTGATTTTTCTTATAAAATCTCTTTTCTGTCTTTTTTTTTATCTAAAATATATACATTTAATCTAAGAAATATACTCAACAATTCAAATTTTGACAATTTTTCCATTAAAAATTGTTTTTGTCTCTGCTTTATACATCGGGATGTTCAGCTGTGTCCCATTGTATTAAAAAATGAAGAGAAAATATATTTTTATATACCAGATGCAATTTGAAAATTTTAAAAACAACTAATGCAGCATAATGGAGGGGAAGGGAGTAGGAGGTGTAAGGTATTTTTTCTACCTTATAAAAATAACTTTTTTTATATAATTGAGAATTTACTTCAAACTTTAAAAATATATATATCGTTAAAGAGGATTAAATATAAGCATACTAAATCATATAATCTCTGGAATATTATTAAAAAATAAACTACATCAGTAACTTTTTAAGCAACATATTCACTATAAAAATCTTTTATATTTTATTCCAAACTCACACAATACGGTCTAATTTTTAGAAAAAATAAAATATCTGCTATTTCTGAAGCTTTGGTATTAAGATGATACAAAAAAAAAACACTCAAGTACTTAAAAAATGAAATTATTTTCGAATAGAATTGATATCAGAACAAAAATAAAAATTCAAAGTGACATTTTCGTTTTTAAAATAACGCGTTCAAAGCATTTAACTTTTATTACTGTTTTTTTAATTAAGTATTTAAATGAATAATGCTACAATATTTATATTTTTTATCTCATATTTTATAAGTAAGAAAATATTTACTAGAAAATAAACCGTTGTTAAATAATTGTTTTTATAAAATTTTCACATGAATTCCTTTTTATTATTTAGAAAATCTAAAAAAGGCAATGCAACAGATTATGTAATTCGTAAGTGTTTCATTTTGTAAACATTTATTATTGTTGTAAATGACAGATAAATAGCGTTGCAAAGGTTAGAAAAAACTCGGTTTAAACCCGGGAATAAACCGGATTTTTAGAAATGAACCTGGAAAAAACCCGGGATTTTTTTTTAAAATTCGGTTTTTTGAGAATAAACCTGGTCTATTGGAAATAAACCCGGGAATAAACCGACTTTTTGCAACTCTATAGATAAATATATGTACTGACGCAATTCATGACAATACGGGAAAATACTGCTTGTAATAAATATGGGAAAGGCTCTATAATAACAAAATATATAATATGAATATTAAAATGTTCATTTTTACTTAAAAGGCGATTAAAATAATCAAACAAAGATGTTAATATTTAGTTTTATTTAAAATATCTTAGTACTTTCAAGCCTTAACCAGGCTCTTCCTCAGTGAACATTTTTATAACTAATCCTTGTTTGTACAGTATATAATTATATTCTTGTTTTTATGCAAACAAGAATTAGTTTTAAAAAAATATTCTCTGAGGAAGAGCCTGATTAACACTTAAAAGTACTAAGATATTTGAAATAAAATTAAATATTAGCATCCCTTTTGGATTGTTTTTATCGCCTTTGAAATAAAATTAAACATTTTATAGTTGATATTATATATTTTGTTATTAAAATAAAGTGAAAATTTCATTCCGGAGTACGTTTTTTACTTTTATTTGCTCCATAATCAGTTTAGTCAGCTATTCGCTGCTCGAAACAATTGAAGTAATTGGGGAGGCAAGCAAATAGATTAAAGAAAATATATGCAAAATATCATGCGATATTTTGCCTTTTATTTTAAAAGCTTGAAGTGAAGCAATTAGGAGTAGAGAGTAGATTTGTGATATGTATTGGAATGTAGTCTCAACCCGAGACGTTCATGTAGTATAACAAGATGTATGAATCTGTTACGCATTTTACCGAATATTTATATTAGTGTTGTAAATAATAGATGTTGTGATGTCTTAATTAAAAATGTGATTGTTTAAGAATTGCTTAGTATTTATCCGACGGACACCTACCACAATAATTTTTTTTAACTATAGCGCAGGACAGGGACTGAGAATATGTGGCACTCAATCTATAAGTGGCACGCTGCAAATAAATTTTTGGAACAACATAGATTCGGGTTCTACATCAATGTAAAATAGACTTTCACAAAATGCATTAATTACACATATAGCACGAAAGATAGTCAATATTCCCGCAGGAGCTACAAGTCATCCTAAATTCCTCCTAATACTAAAATGGCAAGATCAGGACGTCCAGAAGAAGAGTCTTTTACGATTTCCTGAGGAATGATGCTCCCAGCAACTTCCCATGGAGCAACTTCCGAGGGACGCTTCTCCTGAGGAAGTAACTGGGAAATCATTTTTAGGAAAATACCTAAAACGACATTCGTGGGGAAGTGCTTAAGAAGTTAATGTGGCGCCATCTCATGAGTGATTCCGGAGTACAATACTCAACTGGTTTTTATTAAAATGAAAAATTCAATTTCATCCGGATCTATTTTAATAAGTTACTTTCATATTTTTACTTAATTGATTTTTTATTTTTTAGAAAATTAAATAAAAGTTATTAAATTAAAATTATTTTTACTGTTGCTATAACTTTTAATCTTTTTTAGGTAAACATAAAAATTTAATTTAATATTTAAATTAAATCATATTTTAAATACTATTTACTATTATACAGGGTGGTTAGTAATTAACGTGAGGTAATCAGAGCCCTCCAGCGAGTAAAGTTTTCGACGAAACATAACTAAATTTCATCAGCGTACGCAGTAGACCATGGGATTTCGAATTCTCAAAAAAAAAAATAAATAAATAAATAAATAAATTTAAAAATTTAAAAAAACGCCACTAGGGCAATTTTAGCGTTGTTTACCGGCTAAAATGCATTAATTTGCATAAAATCAGTTCTGTGTAGCGATCATGAGTATAAAAAGAAAGGCTGGGAGAGTTCTCATCATTCTCAGACCAACTGCTTTCCGATGGCTCTCACCTTACGGGTTCATGCTTTGCTAATCAAAAAAAAAAAAAAAAAAAAAAAAAAAAAAAAATCGCCATTAGGGGCAATTTTGGCGCATCAAAAGTGTATTAGTGTAAATGTTGAATTATTAAATGCCAAAAAATACAGTACAGATCAATTTCATACTGCTGAGATACTGCCTAAGCGCTGATGGTATCCTGCACATTTTTCATATCTTGTTCGACAATAGCAGTTACAGCTTCGTCAACTTGCTATTGACTAGTCAGTTAGCGTTCTTGGCCTTATTGCCGCGTAGTTTCAAATCGATGAATCATCTTTTGTAAATTTGTTATGCTCATCGGTCCTTTTCACAAATTCTTTAATCGTCGAAATTCAGGAAGAGCAGCATTGCAATTCTCGTTCTGCTGAAAACACAGCTTGACTAGCAAAGCATGGTCCTGTATGGTGAGAGTTGATAAAGATGAGAACTTTCCCATCCTTTCCTTTTGTGCTCATGATTGCTACACAGAACTGATTTTATGCAAATTAATGCATTTTAGTCGGTAAACAACACTAAAATTGCCCCAAGCGGCGATTCTTTAATTTTTAATTTCATTTATTTATTTTTAAGAAATTGAAATCCCATGGTCTACTATGCATGCTTATGGTTATGTTTTGTCCAAACCTTTACTTGCTAGATGGTTTTGAACATCTCACGTTAATTACTAACCACCCTGTGCATCTTTTAAACCAAAATTTGTTTATACATCAGTATTTTTTAATTTTTAATAACTAACATAATCTGTTTTCCTTTTTTATTATTGTTACATTTTTTATTATTCCTTTTTTGTCTAAATTCAGTTGTCATTCTCGTACATATTAAAGAAACTGAAATACAATTTAATGTATGCCACTCTAACTCAAATTTTAAGAAGAAAAGAGAATCAGGAGATTATTGTAAAAGAAAGATTAAAAGACATTACAAGCAAAAGTGACAGTTGTAAAATTATAACTACATGGGATTTACTTCCAGAAATTCAATTGTGTAGATTCTGACACATGCGATTTCTACTTTTTTTTTCTGCGAGACATTTTTTTCAGGAATAAATAATGTAAAAAAAATCAAGTAAAACATTTTGTTAAATGATTTCAATTAAACTTGTATTCTCTTAAAAAAAGCCAAGTACGAAGTTGATATAAATTATTTGACATCTAAGATGAGACAACAAATAATATTTTATTAAATAATATTTTATTTAAAAATAAATTATTAACATGTTAACCATATTTTTAATACTAAACTTAAAATTTTAAGCAATTTTGATTCTTTTTTTTTCTTTTTTTCTTTTTGGCAGTTTGGGATAACGCAAATTTTATTTTTTGAAAAAAAAAGTTAAATCTATGGGGGAGTTTTCTATAAATATCTCGCTCAAATTTTACTATTTTCACTTTACTTTTTTTTTTTTTTTTTTTTTTTTTTTGCATGGTATAGCTGAGGACAATCTACAACCGGACTAGCTTTTACTTTTTCAAATCTGGTTTCAGTTTTTTTTAACATACTTTTATTTTCTAAACCGGTTAGAACCAGTTCTGAAAATGCAATTATCATAAAATAAAAAAAAATATATATATATAACCGAAATCGAAAAAGTAAAAACTAGCCCGGTTGTAGATCGTACTTAGCTATCCTATGCAAAAAAAATCATGTAAAAATATTAAAATAGACTTAACATTATCATTGGGATATTTTTCAACGAGTAGTGAGGCCTCATAAGCTAATTAATCGTGGCCGTCTTGTGGAATGTATCTATCTATATATACTAGAGCAGTCGTTCGTAATCTGAAATACGCGAAGACTCTGAGAGTGCCTGGCGGTCCTACTAAAGGTAAGTGGAAATAATATCGGTTAAGGCGGAAGTTATAAAAGTGGTTTAGCTATAAATAGTTTAAGTATGAAAAAAATACATATTTTGAAATTTTAGGTAATTTATAACTAGGGGCACTACCAGCATAAAAATCTATCATTTAAAGAATATGATTAAAATACAATATTAATCATGTCAGAAAGCTTATTCTAAAAAGTTATTTTTAAAAAAGCAGAAAAAAGAATTTTATTCATATGTTGTTTCCTGATTTCTTGCCAGAGACACTATAAATAAAAGTAAAATTGTGTAATCTATGCCACATATTTTTTTACTTTAATATATATGTATATCTAAAGTACAGTAAAACATAAAACATCAACTTTACTGAAATTTGATTACTGTATTTTAATCCCCAAAGAACTTTAAATACAAAGGAAAAAAATGATCAGTACTACCTTTTTACCACTTTTCAACAAAGCTGAAAAGTGTTTATAAATTCGGTTTGTCTGTTCATCTTCCCGAGTGTTAACTCCCGTAAATATACTCTGATTGTCCTGAAATTTTTGGACGTTAATGATGTTTACACTAGCATGAAACCTATTTCAAATAAAGTTTCTAGCATGTTAAGTTTATTTACAGGGACAGTAAAAAGTTTACCTTTACATTACGGCCTCGTTTCAAATAAATCGTCAAATTAACTTTGAAGCTGTTACATCCTTCAAACATATTGAAATTTATATGCATTTATGAACTGCACTAAAATTTGCTTTTTATAAAATACGCGATGAAAATAATAGCTATTATCTCATTTACAGAGCCCTACAAAAAAATTCATTACATAATGGTAAAGGGAGGTAATTGTGTACGACATGTTTTAATTACATTCAACTACTTTATGAATAATAAAATTGATCTTTGTCGCTGAGACTTAATATAAGTTATACGATATAGTCGTGCATAATACCAAGTGCATAGCATTTACAGAAACACACAAAAGATTTCAAATAGTATATGCTTTACGAAGTATTGTATATGTATCCGATGATGTCTGATAGAGAAATACACTTTAATTATTATGTGCGCTGAGTATACAGTCTAAAATTGATAAAAAGTTTATAAACAGGGCTACACAAAGTAGCTCGTAAACGTTACTGAATATGAGCGTAAATTATTTAAAGGTGGGTTTTAACCCTTTGCGGTGCAGAGCATATTAATTGCTTAAATGTTGAAATTAATGTCTGACAACGGAATTTGAAAACAAATTTATTTGTAAATAAGAAAAAAGCTATATATCACGTATTCTATAAACATAATTTTTTTAATTAAAATTCTGGTGTCAATGTAGCATTTGGGGATAAAAATTGAGTGGTTTCATACTTATACCACCACCCCTCAAGGGGTGGTTAAGTGGTGAATAAGTAATGCATTTTTACGCTGAACTGTATTCAGTTTGCTAAGAAATGTTTGTAGAATATAGATAAAATGATATACAGACTATGCAAAGAATTGGATACATGTATGCCTATGAATGATAATTTCTGAGAATGTGATTTCAGTAGTTTTAGGAGTGTTTTAATTTAAAATAAATTTTAGCTAAGTACTGGCGTGTAATAAAGGTACTAGATAAACTACAGGGCTGACCAAAATTATTCAAGAATGCTTTCATCTATTAGTATATGCTTCTGAAAGAGAAATTTTAACCTGCTAGGCTTGTCTTAATGTTATGTCGTTAAATTATGTATTTTATACATCAACCGACAGATCAAATACAGAGCTGTTCAAAAGTATTGGAATACATATTTGACTATAGACAGTAACCTTATTTCCCTAAATAACGAAGCTTTGTTAAAGATTTCAGGAAGTGTTGGAAAATGTTTCATAATCTATGCTTAACGCATGATTTTCTTGCTTGTTTCATCTTGAGTACGGCTATTAAACAGTAAAACATAAAGAAAAATATTTTTTTTAATATATTTGTCGCTAACATGGGTAGGGGTTTAATGACGTAATTGCAGCTTAAAAAATTCAGTATAGTGATTCAGAGATATCATCTATTTTTAAGTGTGGTCATATGTTTCTCCTATAAAGTTTCTAAGAAGTTAAAAGTTGGAGACCGAAGATTAAAACGTGTCCATAATATTAAAGTGTAAAAAAACATCCTAAACTCACTAACATAAACAGAACACTTGAATTTAATCTGATATCTCAATAAATCTTTGATAAAAATACCAGATAATCTATTTTACTTGACAAAAGAATTACATGTCTTGGAAGAAACAACAACAACAACAAAAATGTCATCTATGAAGTATCTTATGTGATGCGGGAAACACTTTTGAAAAACAGAAAATCTTTTAATTTCAACTAAATATTTCTTAAAGGAATTAAAAATCTAGTAGAAAAGCACGCGATTTGGCTCAAATGAGAAAAATTTTGACTAAAATCTAAAAGTTGATAGACGAAATGATGAATTGTTTTTTAAATATTTTTCTGTCATAAAACTGCCAAGTTTTGGCATTTTCAGAAATGAACTCTCGTTATTTTTTTCTAGGTCTTGTTAAAAGGCCTTTGCGTTAATATGCAGGGCCTAAATAAAGCAGGGGCATGCGGGACAATGGCCCTTGGTTTGACCCCCCCCCCCCCATAAGGACAAGTATAGGGTGATATTTCGTTAAAGAAGTGTCAAATGATAAAAAAAACATCCAAAAGTGACCAAAATTCTTTTTTTTTTTCAGTTTTAAGGGGCTTTTTTCTCCCACCAACTCTGTTTTCGTACCCCATTGCCCCTTTAAGGTTTCACATTTATTTTTATGTTCCCGTTACCCCAAAAAAATCCTATATTTTCTTAAAGTTCTTTTTCTTCTGCTATTATGCATATAGATGTGATTAGTACTTGGTGCGAAATTTATGTACACATACAATAGGTATGAATTTTAGTTTTAGTCACTTCAGTATAATTAACGAAAAATTTTAGGATAGAACGGGACCCTCCTAATAATATTTGCCCCAGGGCCCTTCATTGTCTAAGCCGGACCCTATTAATATGGATACCTATATATACGATTTGTAGAAGATTTTTAACCCAGTGCGTGAAATGGAAATACATGAGTGATTCAGCAAGACTCTGCATCATGTAATATGGCTTTATATCTTCAGACCCCATGATTTATTTTTATATATTTTTTTACTTCAGTTATGAATTTATATTAACAAACTAATAACTAAAAAAGATTAAAAAGAGAAAAAAAAATAAAAATTCATTTTTGCACATAAAAATTTAATAATACACGTGGGGATTCAAAAAGTACATTTTTTGACAACTTCTTACAGTTGTTTATTTTATTTTATTCTTTTTGCATTGCAAAAACAAGGGAAAAAATGAAAAAAATTACATAATTTATATTTTTTTATTATAAATGTACTCTACAAATTACAACTTAACATACAGGGAAGATATTTAAATTTTCATTTTTGTACATTTCGTACATTTTTTTCAGCAAACCATGTAACGTGATGGAAAACACGTTGGGGGTCATTTGCGACGTGTCTGGGGATGTTCTGGTTGAATGAATACATAATTCTAAATATAAGATAAAATCAAACAGTTTATTTAAACCTCTGGAACATGGGAAAGTGGAGTGATATTTCAAGATTTCAGTCACCAAACACAATACTAAGAAATTAAATCATAAATTATACTGACGACCTCGGCTTAAGCTCAGTTCGGGGCACTTCACACCAGCTTCACGTTCAGATTGCGGCTAAAAGCTAGTTTAACTCTATAATAAGACAGCCCGTAGTTGCAAACACTCTTTATTCTCAAAAATAACCAACATATTTAACTAATTCTTACCCACTGGCACTCTTCTTGGGTAACTCAGCTCACCACAAACTAACTCGGCTCACAATGCTGACTGGCTCACTTTAGAACACAATCTATTTCACTATAGAACTCCAATCTAACTCGCTTTGCGGACTACTGCCTCCTCAAAAACACACTAGCTGGCTTTCGCCACCTCACTACACACGCAACACTCTCTAACTCACAGCTTTTATACATTGCAAACTGAAGACGGCCCTATAAATTTGCATATTACTCCTAACCGCAACTAACTGTAGATTCGAGGGCGACACACACGCTCGGCAAAGTTAAAGTTCAATAAAGGATAGATGTCGCTTTCGCGCCTCACATGTTAGAACACTGACGTCACGATCTTATTAAAATGCTAGAGTGCCTTTATCACAAAGGACATTCTCTCACAACCAGTTTTATATAACACGTTTCTCTCTAAAAAAAAGACTATAAGAAATAAATTGATTATTTTGTTTAGTTCTGTTATCTGTTAGGCTCCATTCACACCAATTTCTTTATTTTTTAACATTATTTATATATGCGAAAAAAGGTTGTAAAGGTGTGTATGTTATAGGATACATCAGGTCTGAAGAGATTAAATAACGCAGGAATAATTAGTTTAACATGCACACAGCTACAAAAACACCTTATATTTGCCTAACTCTCCAAACTTGAATCTTTTGGACTAATTTATATCTGTCTTTGTTTTTAAAAAGATCAATAAATTCCAATAACAACAGTAACAACAACAATAACAACACAATTGAAATCTTAAAATAATGACTAATAGGAATAATATTCCATTACATTATGGTCCATGAGGCAAAAATCATGTATGGCGCATTTTATTATGTAGCTTGCTCAGAATCTCACGTTATTCTGCTCATTCAGTTTCGGAATTTCGCTCACTAATGTAGAGTCTATTTAAAATATATCCTCGGAAAATTAATATTTATATTTTTTGTATGCACTTATTTTAGAAATCTCTGTTTTTCTTCGTTATGAATGTTTTTCTAAAGTATGTATTTAATTTAATATAAGGTATTGAATTTTTTCCCTCAGTTCGACAGCTGTTAACACGCAATACAATAAATTAAGCATAGATTTTAGAAATGTTTTGAAAACTAAGAAAAAAATATCCTTTAAGAAGAATACACTGAAAAAGAAGTTAAAAATATTAATTTCCCAAAGAGATGTAAATAAAACACGATTATAAAAAAATTTTTGAGGGAAAAAATGAGCCATTTGCTGTATTGTTATTAGAAAATCAATAAATTTATAAAAATACACTTTGTTCAAATAGTTCGAATTTCGACCAAAAGAAGGTTCTGTCAAAATACAAACATTACTCTAGTTTTAAATATACGAATGCACCAAACATCCATAGACTTAACACGTTGACTGCCGACTACGAGATAACTCGTAGGTTGTGTTCTTTTCTAGTCAATGTGTTAATTATATTTTTTCTAAACCGCACCACTTTTAAAAAACAGAAATGCTTGACACATCATTTTACAACATTTGCAAGAGAAATCAACTTAGTATTTACATTAGAAAAATACTGGAGGGAATTTTTAATGATATAATCTGAAAAGGAAATTATAAAGGAAATTATTTCTTATTAATGCAGGGTGTATCTAAACTCTTGGGCAAAACTTTAAGGGGTAATAGCACACATCAAGACAAACAATATTAAATAGGAAGCCAAGGATCCCAAACGTTTTCTGAAGGAGAGAGCCGCCATTAAAGTTTAGGGTCCAAAATTTCAAATAATCATAAAAACGGAAAAATTCGTCAATTGATTTGCGGTTTTCACTAAAACTATTCTTTATGTCAGTATTGTCTTGAAAATAAATTATAAAGAAAAATATCAAAAAATGCCGATAGAGGGCGCTTTATAATTTGGAGTAACAAACAACTATTTTTTACCGTTATTTTTTGCATCTCATTAAATTTTTTAATTGGTTAAGAAGCGCAAATTGAACTGTGTTCAGGAGTTCAAATGTTACCCTCTCCACCCCTCGAACACAGCTCAATTTTGCTCTACTTAATTACTCACAACGATTCAGATTTTGAGCTCGAAATTAAAGTCTAAGCTTTTACAAGCATTTAATTAGATACAAAAAATAACGGTTAAAAACAGTTGTTGGTTATTCTAAAGTTTAAGGCGCCCTCTAACGGATTTTTTTTTAATTTATTTTCAAGGAAATACTGACATAAAGAATAGTTTTAGAGAAAACCACAAACGAATCGACCAATTTTTCTGTTTTTTATAATCATTTGAAATTTGATCCTTTGAACACAGTTCAGTTTGCGCTACTTAACCACTCCCAACTATTCAGATTTTGAGCTCAAAATTTAAGTTCAAGTCTAAGCTTCTGAAAACTTTTAATGAGATGCAAAAAATAACGGCAAAAAATAGTTGTTCGTTATTCCAAAGTCTAAAGCGCCCTCTATCGGTATTTTTTTTATCTTTATAATTTATTTTCAAGACAATACTGACGTAAAGAATAGTTTTAATGGAAATTGCAAACGAATCGACCAATTTTTCCGTTTTTTATAATCATTTGAAATTTTCAACCCTAATCTTTAATGGCGCCTATTTCCTTCGGAAGACGTTTGGGACCCGTAGTTTCCTGTTTAGTATTGTTTGTCTTGATGTGTACTATCACTCCTTAAAGTTTTGCTCAAGAGTTTAGATACACCCTGTATTTATAAAAAGACGAAAACAGAAACTGCTATGTATAAATACAAGAAAAATATTTTGAAATAACTCATTATTTTACTTCTAATAGACAAGAGTCGAATCGGAGTACATCAGTAATCCTGAATCAGTAAAACCTATTTTCTCGTTAAGCCCTCAATCTATTTGTTATTCTACAAATAGTTATCTTTGTTTGAATGTAATTTTCTTCTTAATAGAGTATTATTTTCTTATTTTGCTCAAATTATTAAGCACAAAGTTCTAAATCTTCAAATCTTAATCCTCGTTTTATCGTAAAAGAACTTAACAAAGAAGAAAATAGCATTACATTTTCTGTAAATAAGTTTATTTTATCAATGTTACGGATCAAGATTTTAGCTGTGTTGTGTTATTTTATGTTTAAAATACTAAAAATTTACTGTAATTTTTTTTCTTAAATAAAATATATTTCATTTTTCGATATTGGAAAATTATAAATATATAATTATTTCAGAATTTAAAAAGATGTTATCTTGCTTTATTTATCCATGTATGAAAATAGCTCTATTGAAAAAAATTAATAAAATGGATAAAGTACTTGAGATTTTTTTCTTCTTAAAAAAATCTTTGTTGGAAGTATTTAATATTAATTTACATAAAGGCTTTATTCCGTAATGCATTCCACTTTATTTTATCCAAATAATTATCGACTCTCAAAAAAAAAATCTATTAAAAAAATACTAAAATAAAATAAAACAAAATGCATTTATAATTATTGATTCAAGAAGCGGAAACATTAAAAAGCTTAAAGACTGTGAAATACTGCGAAAATATCAAACGAACTATGTAAAACATTGATAAAATTTAAATTACGTTAACATTTTGTTAAGATCTTAAGCATGATAAAATAGACAATGTACTGCTTTGTAAGAGGTTTTTTCTCCTTGAAAGTTTTTGATGCTCTTGCAAATTAACATAATGAAAAAGGCGTTTTGCCGTAAATAGTTGGATCAATTTTTCTATAATATTCTTCGATCCTTCTCTAAAACAGGATTATTTTTCACCCTGGTGGAAAATAAAGCGGAAATTTGAAAATTAGTGCATATATTACAGAAAAGAACTACAAAAAAAATGGTATAAAAATATATAAATTTGTCGCAACCTAAACGAAAATAAGGAAATTCGTTTAAATTGGTACATATATTAAGTAAAAGAATTTAAAAGGTATAAAAAACATATAAATTAGTCGCTAAAGAAATTCAAATTGCGTTATTAACGTATATATGCCAAAAATTTATTGAAGTTTTATGAAGATTCAGAGATAAACATGTTACACAATTCAAATATTAAAAATATAATAAAAAATTCAAATTTTAGGTGTGTTTGTAGTTATTTAAATAGGTAGCACTTATAGTGTTGTTAGACCGTGCGTCCATCTGTCTGTCTGTCCGCATATAGCAGAACAAAAACTACCCAATCAAATCATTTAAAATTTAAAATATATGATTGTTGCATAATTTTGTCGCGTCGTTTCAAGTTTTATGAAACTCAGATGTATAGTTTAATTACAGGGGCAAAAAAAAAGGTGTCCCGTTACATTATGGCCAAAGGAAAAAAATAGTTTGAAGTGCATTTTAATGATGTTACACTCTTCCAAACATAATAAAATTAACATGCATCTTTGAACTATATACTAAACTATACATTCTCTACAATGTGTGTTATAAAGAATATTTGTTATTAATTTACAGGGCCAGACAATTGTATTCTATTGCGTAATGGTATAGGGGAAAACGTTGTTTGGAGCGAGCTTTAATTTTATCAAACTATTACACATTTACGAAAGTGATATGCGTTTCTGAGGTTTACTAAAAGTTAATTTCTGTATAATAGAAAGCAGATATTATTTACAGGGACGCCTACGCTTGACGGGCAATTTTCGACGCGCTTAATAATACTAAAAATTCTATTACATAATAATTATAAACAAGCCGAAAATTGTACGTCAAACATAGAAAATGAGATGTGTCCGTACTATAACTAATTTTATAAATATTCATATCTTGGTGCAATAGCTGTTGAACGCTTATAAAAAAATGCATGTATACAAAATTTATTACGATCATATCGCACCCTTGCTACAAAAGTGTCATAACTCAAAAAACTTCTTTTTCCAGGAAACGGGAAAAATTGTTTCAGTCTCTTGTAGTCTCAATGGCCATTTTGCAAAAGCAACTGCTGCCTGGTTGTAGGGTTTTAACTGATTTATCTTCTACATTTGGTGATTAGTAGATGAGTTTAAACCACGATAACAAACAGACATAATTCAAAAAGTCCAATTTTTGAGTTGTGGCACTTTTGTAAGAAGGGTGCGATATATTGTTGCATCACTTAAACATTCATATAATAATTCTCTTTTAACATAAATACTCACTATAATTAAAGAAAAACCCTATTGCTTTTGTTTATTGAAAAAACTTTTTATATTAAACATTATATTTCACTGATTTACTGCAATATTCAGAAATCACCAAAGTTACTTCCTCATTGAGGCTAAACTTCAGTAAAGCTACTCTAGAGGAGACAGGATTCAACTTAGAATTGACTGGACACATCCGCAACAGCACAGTTAGCACTGATATAGTTTACAACCACATCAAGGTAGCTTAACTCTGTTAATTTGTTAAATATACTACGCAATCCTGTACAAACTAAGGATGTAGTAATTACTGTAATACATAACTTTTATAATCCTTTTGATGAACATACTTCTTTTCCTACATCATTTTATACGCAAATATCTCACAATTAGACATTTTCGAAGACACTGCCAAAATGTTGAATACCATCATACACTATAAAAAAGACGAATGATTTTGCGGAAATTGTACAGGCAATTGGAATGCCAGTACATTTCACTTTTTATTAACTAGAAAAATTGTCGTAAATTCCAGTAAAATTTCCAAAAAAATGGAACTATTTCAGAAATTTACTGAATTTTTCTGTTAGTGTCAATCCCCGTAAAATCGTCCTTTTTAGGTGCGTTCGTAATTATATAATACGTAGCACCTATAGTGGTCGTTCAGTCCGTCCGTCTGTCCGTCCTCATATAACAACGCAAAAACTACCCAACCGAATCGTTTGAAATTTAAAATACGTATTTATTACATAATTTTGTCGAGTCATTTCAAATTTTATGAAAATCGGATGCATAGATCAATTACAGGGGCAATCAAAAGTATTCCATTACATTACGGTTAATGGGGAAAAAGTTTCAAATGCATTTTAATCATTTGAAATTTAAAATACGCAATTATTACATAATTCTGTCGAGTTATTTCAAATTTTTTGATAATCGTGTGCATAGATCAATTACAGGGGCAATCAAAAGTATTCAATTACATTATGGTCAATGGGGAAAAAGTTTCAAATATATTCTATGCGTTTGAAATTTAAAATACATAATTATTACATAATTTTGTAGAGTTATTTCAAATTTTATGAAAATCGGATGCATAGATCAATTATAGGGACAATCAAAAGTATTCCGTTACATTACGGTCAATAGGAAAAAAATGTTTCAAATGCATTTTAATCGTGTTACACTCATGCGAACTTAATAAAATTTATATGCAACTATAAAGTACATATTATAATATACATCTTACATAATTTGTGGTGCAAAGAACATTTGTTATTGATTTACAAGGCCACACAAAAGTATTCCATTACATAATGGTATAGGGAGAACATTGTTTGATGAGCGTTTTAATTGTAATTAATTATTTACAATTTTATGAGATTGATACATGAAAGTAATATTTTTAAAACTTCGTTATCGTACGAACGCACCTCATTTGCTACGCTTCACGTGCAATTTCCAACTTGTTTTATTTTACAATGTATTATTTTATTAAATGGACAATAGTACGCCGTTAGCATTCAATGACATAACTGGAGCTGAGCACATTACGTCGCATTTACATCACGTAAGTACATTTTATCTTATTATCGGTTTGACTTTGTTTTTACTGGATTTCCTTCATTAATTTAATAATGATTAAGAAAAAGTCTGAATTCGCAAAAAAACTGTCGAAAAATTAGATAAAGTAACTATATATTTACGTGTCAGAGATAAATCTGTTTTGGAATCCTCTGAAATAGAAGAATTTGAGAAAAAATTATATGAAACCAAAGCCAAACTGCAATCGGAACTTGAAATTGTTTGTGAATATGCATGTACAATCTCGGATTTTAAATGAACAGATTCCTACTTCTATTTCAACTGTGTCTAATAATTTTAATTAACATACACGGAATATCGATCTATTTGACCGAAATTTTAAAACTCGGATGTCTTTTAAAGATTTATATGTATCTTTAGTTCATAATAATGACAGCATAACAAATGTTCAAAAATTTCAATATCGTAGATGCGTATAAGGTGAAAAACCGCCTTCTATTATAAAACATACTCCCATTTCTGAAAACAATTATTCAGAAGAATGGGAAAAAAATGTTGTCAAGATATCATAAGAAAACACAAATCGTTTCTGTTATCAAAACAATTATTGATAAACCCCCAATAATCAAGCTAACGACTTTAGCTTACGTAATATAGCAGATATTTCAGATGAGTTATTAGATGTCTTAATGAACATATATCAATCGATGGAAAAGCAGCGGAAAGAAATTAGCTCATATTTTAATATAAAAAGTTTACTCTAAAACACGTGAAGTATGGGCTCAATACTCATCAAAGAACGATTTTCCTTCTTTTGATCATTTTATTTAATTTATTAATGACAGATGTTTATCTTTAGAATTATAAATGAAAATGAAGGTTTACGTAAAAGGGAAACGCAATTTGATTTTCATAAATCTTCCTCCAGTAACATTATTAAATGCTTATTTTGCAAGAAGAATCAGTTGCTTTTCAAATATATTAATTTTAAGGAATTAAATGTCAGAGTAAGAAAATAGTTTGTAAAAAAAAGTGCGTAAATTGTTTATCTAAAAAATACTGCACATCGCAGTGCAATTAAACATACAGCTGTCATCATTGCCAGATTTGACACCATACGGTTTTATACGAAAACAAAATCCAAAACTACCCAGTATCAACTTCTCGTTCAAATCAAAAACAGAATTGGGAAAACAAACCTGATTCAGAGGTTATTTTGATTCGCGATGATTAAATTAATAAAAAAGGAATTTCCAATAAATTCCGTATAAAAATCTTTGCATTTATACACACTGCTAATCCCGTAAAGCATGGGGACGTCACTGCAACGTCGTTGTGAAGTCACATTGTGACTTTGTGACCATCGATTGTCGATGTGACGTTACGTGACGTCGATGTGAAGTCACAGTGACTAAAATGTGAAGTCGTGTTATGGCCGTTTTAGAGCTCTTTTGTGACGTTTCACAAAGTGGTCACAATGTGGCAAATTTGTGAAAAATGTGTCATTTGTGACTAATTTAACATAAACATTGTGGAGCTATTCCATCTCAATTCAGGCAGACAGTACTGATATGCGTCAATTCACCATCACAGATTTTTTTCAAAAAAATTCAGTAGTTAGAACTAAGTGATTTATAAAATTTCCTAAAAGGATTTTCCCCTAAAAAAATTATTTCTCTGATTACAGCACTTTAAAGTTCATGATAAAATTGGCAGTTTTCAGAAAAACTGAAAAACGCTTCTTTTTGAAATGAACACAATACCAAACATATTCAACATATTCAGTCAATTTATTTTTTATAAATAGTTATTAAACTGAATTTTTCTTTGGCATAGTTTTAAAAAATATAGTGACATTTTTACTTAATTAAAAAAAATTATATTTTAAGTACAAAAAATATAATTATTAGTGAATTTAAAATTTTTTTTCAGAATGAAAAAAAATATTTTAAAGCTAAACATTGATGGCAATCCAAAGACCTTTAATGGTAGTTTTACAGCAAATTTTATTTTAACTCTAAGGTGCTTACAACTTTTGTAATTCAATTTTAAATTATGCAAAATTTTGTAAAATCACTACTTTGAAATGCAATTTCTCAAAAACACCATTTTTTAAAAATCTGATAATATGCTCAATTCATACCTTATTAGTCTCTTATAAATACCTTACAAGCAAATCGTGTGTTTTTGCTTAGAAAATTTTATATGATTTTTTGAAAATAACATGTTGTGTGTATTTTTCAACAGGCCACAAAGTCAAGCTCTTCCTTATTTAACCGAACTTGTAATGTAATTAATATTTCAAACTAAAAAATACATCACTAATACATAATTATTACTGTTAAATTATAGCTAATCATTTGCTTAAATTTAAAATTGCGTAAAATACAGCCAATAATAAAATTAGTATTTATCATATGTCATTTCATTCCATACTCATAAATGTGTTAAATCCATCTACAGTGTGTAAAATATTTTGTTATATAGTATGGATATAATATATTAATGTGCAAATATATACATAACAGAAGAATTAGGTAGTAAAGGTTTCTTAAATTAACTTCAACTACTTATCGTTGAAGGTATGAAGTCGCTCAGATTGTCCTATTGTAACTGGTTTTTCTGTTTCTAGAAGCACATTTTCCAATGGTAATGCACATTCATGTTTTTTCTTTCCAGATTCTTTTGGCCACTGGAATGCTTTATCTATGGACCATGTTGGGTACATGAATGATACAACTTTAATGTCATTTAGTTCTTGTGACTAATATACCATTGATTTGTCCTATCCACCAATTATTTTCATAAATGCATCCAATGAAATCACCGATTTGGAAACTATGTATTGAATATTGTCTTTTCATTTGGCTGAAGGTTTCAACTTTTGTCAATTCATTTTTACTTGCTCGTTCCATATAATTTTCATTATTTACAATCACCCTATAATGTTTATATCTAATACCAACAATAGATTTTGCATTAGCATATTCTTTCTCATTATTAGTTCTATAGGATTGAATAATATTTCTGTCTGGATGGACTAGAATGTTATTTTTTAGTAGAGAAGATCAGCAACAAATGAGACAGAATTTTGGATAGCTTTTATTGGCTCCTTTTGGAGATTAAATTTTGTTGCATAGTACTTGTCACAGTCCCCAATAACATCACATGCACTTTTAACATGGCCAGTACCTGAAAATATCCTCTACTTCAGTACAATTTTATTTTTGTGCAATTCATAAAACTGATATTTGTTTTTAAAATGTGCTCCAGCTCCATCTGATATATACGCAGGTGATTCCAGTGTTTGTAATTGGTACAACTTAAATAATTCTTTTTTTACTTTTTCTATGTCACAAACAGCATGAGCTGTATCATGAGTTAATCATCAGAAACTATGATAAAACTCTTTATTTCTTCTCTAAAGTATGCTGTACAGGTAACTAACGATATCTGAGTATTCTGCCAGTGGTAGCTTTGTACTTCATTTGGCAGTATTAGTGAGTAATTTTCAGCAAAGTCAAAATGCATCACAAGCGCAGATTTTTTTTTAAAGGGGTTTGGCTTATTTAATTTTATGAATAGGAATTTTTGAAGATTAGCTTATATTTATCTGCCTTAATAATGTGCATATTATTATTTTTTCATTAAAAAATAATATTATAAATACAGAGAAATAAGAAAAAGCTTGATCTTCTGGTTTTCTGAGAAAAAAAAACTAATTGGAAAAAACCTAAACTTGAAAAAAAATCTAATTCAGTTGTAATGTATGTATTTGCATTTTAATATATTATATCCATACTATATAACAAAATATTTAACACACTGTAGATGAATTTAGCACATTCATGAGTATGGAATGAAATGACATATGATCAATACTAATTTTATTATTGACTGTATTTTACGCAATTTTAAATTTAAGCAAATGATTAGCTATAATTTAACAGTAATAATTATGTACTAGTGATGTATTTTTTAATTTGAAATATTAATTACATTACAAGTTCGGTTAAATAAGGAAGAGCTTGACTTTGTGGTCTGTTGAAAAATACACACAACATGTTATTTTCAAAAAATCATATAAAATTTTCTAAGCAAAAACACACGATTTGCTTGTAAGGTATTTATAAGAGACTAATAAGGTATGAATTGAGCATATTATCAGATTTTTAAAAAATGGTGTTTTTGAGAAATTGCATTTCAAAAGTAGTGATTTTACAAAATTTTGCATAATTTAAAATTGAATTACAAAAGTTGTGAGCACCTTAGAATTAAAATAAAATTTGTTGTAAAACTCCCATTAAAGGTCTTTGGATCGTCATCAATGTTTAGCTTTAAAATATTTTTTTTCATTCTGAAAAAAAAATCTTAAATTCACTAATAATTAAATTTTTTGTACTTAAAATCTAATTTTTTAAATTAAGTAAAAATGTCACTATATTTTTTAAAACTATGCCAAAGTAAAATTCAGTTTAATAACTGTTTATAAAATATAAATTGACTGAATATGTTGAATATGTTTGGTATTGTGTTCATTTCAAAATGAAGCGTTTTTCAGTTTTTCTGAAAACTGCCAATTTTATCATGAAGTGCTGTAATCAGAGAAATAAATTTTTTAGGGAAAAATCCTTTTAGGAAATTTTATAAATCACTTAGTTCTAACTACTGAATTTTTTTGAAAAAAATCTGTGATGGTGATTTGACATGCCCTGCCTGAGCTGAGATGGAATTGCTCTGTGACGAAACTGTGACAAAAGCGACGATATTTAAATTGCCAGAAACATGTTTTTTAAGTAAATAACACGTTTTGAAGGATATTTATAAATTTCTAAAGATTTTTAAGAAAGTCACATCTCAGTCACTATGTAACGTCACTGAGTGGTGGCATTTTGGTCACAGTTGTGATGTGACCGAAGTCACTCACAGTGACGTCACTGTGACGTCCCTGTGACCATGCATGCTAGTAGGGAATGTATTTATTAATGATTTTATGGGTCAAAGACATATTTTAAGAATCATGTGTGACAGCAGTCCAGAATCTACGTTTGTTTCGGAACCATGCATGAATGTGTTGGGAATTAAAAGAAAAAAAATCTGGATCCCCCGTAGAAGGTCTTTCTAATTCAAAGACAGTAACAAAGGGTAACGTAGTAACTAATTTTATATCAATTCATAATGCTGACACCAAATTGTCTGTGAAAGCACTTATTTTAGATGAATTAATGGCTCCATTACCTGCAGAAAAAAACTAATAATGAAAAATTTTTACACTTAAAAAATACAACTTTAGCAGACCCACATTTCGGGACTCCAAGTAAAATAGACATATATATTAAACACAGTAATACAGAAATGGCATTACTCATTCTAAACATGACGTAATCATCATGGCATACTATAATCATTACCTATCATGAGATGTCATTGAATTAATTACGTATGATGGGATTTCATAGAATGAAGAAAACTTATATTAATAATTGTTTTTTTTTTTTTTTTTTTTTCAGTTTTCATAAAAAAAATTCTTCAACGATAATATAGTGCAAATTTCAAAGCTTTTGCACTGTTATTTGAGGATAAACGATCATACAGACGACAAATCAGACAACTACTGTAAGTGGAACATATTTCTATAATTATGATCGCTACTAATGAAAATTGTTTCGCTCTGAGTACAACCAAACAATTATGCTGTAGCGCTCCTATCTCCATCGTTCTCATTTGACATATCAATTCAAAAATTAAATAAATAAGTAAATAAATAAAGCAGGCGAAGAGAAAGAATATGTGTTTATTGAATGATAAATTGGTTATAAATGAAAAATTGGTTATAAAAATAACTCTTGTATTATCAGGATACGTTGAATTTTAGGCCATAATTTTTAAAAAAATTATATATCCCACATGTAATTCTTATAATAAATTTTCAATGTGATTTAAAAAATACAAGTCTATATCAATAGGTCAAAAGTAATACATTCCATTTCATTGGGATACATTTGGAAAACATCTATTGATAAGCCTTTACTACCTCTACTGCAGGAACATATAGAATAATAAATAATCTTATTTCTGTTTGCTATTTTTTGCTATGCTTACGGTAGATTTTTGTGGGAGCTACTTGAAGTCTCTTTGGATTTTTGTGTTATTCACATAATATTTTATCCGAATTTATTTACGCAATTCATAATGATGTAACATACGCCATTTATAACATAACAAAAGGATGGATCAAGAAACGCGGCTTAAAACAGTCTTATTTTAATATAAATTCTATGTTTATAAAGATTGGTATAGTTGAAAAATATAAACTTTACAGAAAATTACAAGATATTAAAATTTTTATAATTTTTTTTAAGTTTCTCCTTTTTAGATGCGTTCATAATTATATAAATGCATAACACCTATAATTGTCGTTCACTCTGTCCGTCTGTCTGTCTTTCATTCTGTCCGCATATAACAACACGATTTCGAGATTAGAAAATTCCTTTCCGGCTCATGTTTTCAGCTATAATTTTGTTTCAACTTATTTCTAAATCAAAAGTAAAACATTTTTGGAATTCTAAATGTCTGAACTCTTCTTTAAAATAATTTAAAAGAATGAACATTTTTGCAAAAATAGTGATTTGAATGTAGGCGCATGTCTTAACTTTTTTAAGGAAGTATTCGAAAAAAAGCTTTTCCATCCTCAACAACTCGAAATTTTCCGATACAATTTTAGACGCATTTTTAAAAGTAGAAACATGAAACTTGCTGAAGGGATTCTTGAAGAGACGTATGAGGTGCCGTGTGATGTTTCTTTATGCTCAATTCATTAGAATTTGAGTTATAAACAATTACCTTATCAGTATGACCCTTTTTTTCGTTCCCAGATCTCTCGCTTGGGAAAAATCGGTTCAAAATGTCGTTTTTGATTGCTTTTTTTGCGATATTTTCTGCATTTATCAAAGAATCGGCAATCACGGCACCTTGTGTACTTTCCAAATAAGAGATTTTGAAAGTTTGGTGCATTTGAAAGCAAAAATGAATTCAAAAATAAATCGGAAAATAAGCAGTTTGAATCGAAATACACCCTTAAGAGACACTTCTTTTAGAATGAGAAAAATAAATTTTTTTTTATAATTTATTCATTTATAGTAATTGCAATTTAAAAAATAATAAATTGGGTAAAACAATAAAAAATCACATACAATGAAATAAAATAAAATAATGTCTACATTTCTTGTCTACATCTTGGCCGCTGACATAATTTTAATTCATGAGTGAAAAAGTTGCTTAAAAAATAACGATAAGTTTCTTTCTTATAAGTCTAAAAATTATTAAAACTTAATAGATTTATATCCAATATTACTTTTATCAAATTTTAATGATTTTTTCAAGTAATCCAACAGCACTGATTGCGAAAGCTTACTCCATGCTTTTTGTTTTTATCAGTAAAGCCAAATCATAAATATTTTCTTCTCTTGTTGTGGATGTGGAATTCCGTAGTGAATAAATTATTATCATTTTTTTTCCTTTTCATTGGCAGTTATTATACTTAAAAAAAAAAAAAAAAAAAAAAAAAAAAAAAAAAAAGAACTAAATTACCATATATATGTATACGAGAGTGTGGTGAGGATACGAGAGTGTGGTGAGGTTAAAATTAGCTTGAAGACCGTCACACTTTATTCCAATCATGTTCTGAAAAATAATTCCTATGCTTTCTTATGTATATTTTTAAAGTATCATCTTCAGTACAAGTTAGAATAATTCCAGCACTTTAGTACTTTTGTTACACTGTTGTTTTGCTTTTTTTAATCAACAGAAAATATTTTCTTTTAATACACTACATTAAAATATTGCATTCACTTTTTACGTTTATCGCTAAATTGTAAATATTTATTTTAAAATATGTATTATCATTCTAGTCAAAATCTATAACTTTTTTTTAATTTAAATTTGCATTATTCTAAACAAAATGGTTTATTATTATGTATATATTTTTTTTTACCTTATATTCAAAGAAAGTAATTATACTTCTAACTCATGAATAAAATTATTCATACTTTTGTCCGATTCATAAATGCATTATGTTTGAAAATTAAAGTTAAGTTAATACACGGAAAAAAATTACAATATATATATTTATTGAAAAACAGAATTTTTTTTAGTAATTATCAATAAAAAGAATTTCATGCTTCGTTCGCATAATGAAGTGGAATTGATAAGAAAATAATTCTCAGTTACAACAGAAATCAGAGAAAAAAGCTCATATGATTTTTTGTCCCAAGAGTGTTGAAAATATGAATTTGCTAAAATGATTTAATACATTTAAACAATAGTTAAAATATTTCTTAAATAAGACTATTTAAATTAGTTCTTATTTTTGAGCTGAGATTAATTAAAAGGAAACAATTGAAAAAAACTCTTATCATACATGAACGTTTGAATATAAATTTATCTTTTAAATTTAAAGGATGGATAGTAATTTTTTTCAAAGATTTTAAGAGTTTGAAAATTTAATCTAAAATGTTTAAATATGAATATTTTTATGTACAAGTTAACATGTAGATAGATAAAAGTGATATGGTTAAAAAAAAAAAAAAAAAAAACTAAATGCATATGTTTAGGAATAAAGGTGTTGTTTTAAACACGTTGTGCAGCTACACAATATATAAATTTAAAAATGTTCTTTAATTTTTCTTTATCTTATCGTTTTTTATGTTTTATAATATTCATTGTTAGCTTTATTTTCCTAGATAGAAAAATTAACTTTGTTAAAGAAAAAAAGTAACCAGTTCTAGAAAGAAAAAACTTAATTTCATTAGACCTGACGTATTTTATGGGAAACAAATCTTTACAAATGCTTTTTTTTTTTTTTCAAGTATATAAATAAAGTTAAAAATAAAAAAATGGATTGAATAGAGCCTAGCAGATAGCAAAACTAAACAAAACAGTAATTTGTTTATTATAGCGCTTTTTTCGTGAGATACGCATTAAATTAAAATGGCTGACAACAAAAATATACGAAATGTACAAAAATGGAAATTTAATTAATTTTTCCTGTTTGTTAAGATATTATTTGTAGAGTTCATTAGTAATAAATAATTATTAAATTAATTGTACTTATTTCATTTTTTCATTGGTTTTCATTGCAAAAAAGAATAAAAGAAAAAAAAAGAAAATCCTAGGAATTGTCAGAAAAATGAGCTTATTGACTCAACTTGTATCATTAAATTTTATGCGCAAAAAAAGAATTTTAATTTTTTGCGTTTCAATCTTTCTTATTTATCAGTTTTCTAATATAAATTCATAACTGAAGTTAAAAAAATATACATGAATAAACCCTGGGGTAGGAATACGTTAAACAATAATGTTCAGACTGTAAATGACATAAAACTTTTTTTCAAATTATTTTCAACAAGAAACAAATTCCAATTTACATGATTGCCACATATAACTATAGTGCTCTTAAGCCCAAAATAGATCTGACTACTCTGAAGTTGAACTGAATTCCTGGAACTCCATTTTCTTTTCTCCCCACTTGCGGTTTACTGACAATAGAAAACAGGGGTGATACAATGGCTAGGGAGGTAACTATCTTAAGGACCAGACACATAGCACTAACTTCTTGCCGTCAGGCGTCGCTATTTTTGATCTTTCGTGTCGGCACTTTGCTAAATTGCTTTTTCAGTGAACTTTTGTGAACTTCAAAAGAGAAATCAAACTAGAAATCAGTTGACAGCTATACGACTGAAGATGAGGTAGATAAAAATTTCCCTTCCTTTGTCAATTTGGTAGTGTCAGTCCATAACCTTTGTTCCGTTCGGAAACAAAGATAGATTTATTTCTCTTTTAGTGTAATAAAAAGTAGTGTTGTTTGCCCGCAGCCTTAAACCATACTGAAGGGAAAGATTCCTGTCCTACGCCTGGATTGAAGTTGAACCACAAAACTTATTAACATCAAGCGCGCCGTGTGGAAATATAGGCGGCGGGTTTGATGTTAATGACCTTTGTGGTTCAACATCAAACCAAGTATAGGACCAGAATCTTTCGCTTAAAGCTCCTGTCCTCGCTCGAGGAAACGCTCGCGAGCTAGTGCTATTCCTATGGGGAAGCATTTTTCTAATAACTCTTTCGCATTTTGACATTTTTGAATTTTTTTTTTTTTTTTTTTTTTTTTTTTTTTTTGCATTGGATAGCTGAGGTGCATGCCGACAGCGCACCTTTTTTACTTTTTCGATTTTGGTTGCAAGTATTTTTTTAAAGCACTTTCAGTTTCGAAACCGGTTTTGAAAGTGAAACTAACTTTGTAAAAAATATCTGCAACCAAAATCGAAAAAGTAAAAAAAGTGCGCTGTCGGCATGCACCTCAGCTATCTAATGCAAAAAAAGTATTCAAAAATGTCAAAATGCGAAAGAGTTATTAGAAAAATTCTTCCCCATAGGAATAGCATTAGCTCGCCAGCGTTTCCTCGAGCGAGGACAGGGGCCTTAAGTAGGGTTAAGATAGTGATCTCTCTGACCATTGTATCTCCCCCGTTTTCTATTTTCAGTAAACCGCAAGTCGGGAGAAAAGAAGGGAGTTCCAGGAATTCAGTTGTATTTCAAAGGGGTCAGGTCTGTTTTGGCCTTAACTGAGACATAGTCTAAATCTACAGCAAGTCTCGCTTTTTTTTCTGCGATTTTACAGAAGTTTTTAACAATGTAGATTTGTCTGTTCATCTCCTTGTCCGAGCTCGCCATAGATATACTCGGATCATCACATTGCTATATGTTATTTAGGTTTACAATGGCAATGTTCGAAATTGAAAATGGAGCATGTAGAATTTATAGTTTATTTACAGGGACATCTAAAATTATTCCATTACTTTGTGGTCCATGGGGAAAATCTTTTGCGATGTGTTATAGCGGTGTTACACTATTTTAAACAAAACAAAATTTATATACCTTTAGAGAAGCATTAGAATATAGCTACTATAGAACATGCTATATGTAACACTTACAGTACGTATACATTAAACTCAAAATTATTTCTTTATATTATGGTCTACGAAGAAAAATCCGTTGCTATGTATTTTCATGATGTTGTGCTCCTAGAAATATATTCATATAGATATCCATTTATTATTATTATTATACCGCAGGCCAGAACCCTACCTGCCGGGCAATATTACTATAGATTAACGCATTAAACTGATATCATTTTATGAGATACACTAGAATATGCTCTCAGTAGAATATGGGACATAAAGCATTTACCATTTATTTACAGGAGTTTATTTAAAAGAGTTTGGTTATATAATGGTCTGGGGGGGGGGATAGGGAAGTTATTCTTAACGTATTTTAATTTTATCGCCCTATTTCATATATTATGAAATTGATATACATTAGTGAGGTATACTGCATTTTAGTTGAATATGATATGTACGGCACTTATAGTTCAGTTTTTATTTCTTAATATTATGTTTTGATCAATAATATTTTTTTCATTTTGTTAAACCAAAAGAAAAAAATTCAATCAAATCCTATTTTGTTCCTATTTTCCTTTCCCCTCGATCTGATTTGATTTTCGCATTATCTCTGCTGAAAGATTTTTTATTTATTGATATGTAACAAATTTATCAGAAAGAATTTACATTAGAATTATGAGCTACTCACATATCTTAAATGCCTAAATGTTTGGCATGTAATATTCCGCTCACTAAGTTCCAGATTTCATAGAAATATAAGCAATATTAAAAGTAGTATAATTCTATAGATTTAATGAATTTTCAGTACATTGAAGAATGATTAATACTCTCAAGGATTATATTCATATTTGTAATGAAGTTTTGTTTATATATATATATATATATATATATAAACATATCATATTTTCTTAAGCATTTAAAGCAAAAAAAAAAAAAAAAAAAAAAGAAAAAAAGAAAGAAAGAACAACATTACAGTTTTACCCTTTTGTAAAACGATTAGAGGGTAAAGTCCTTATCGTACGAATAAAGCGATAAATTAAGATAATTAAAAATCAGCAACTTATACGGACCTTTTTACTGTAGAAAAGAATCATGGAATAATTTAAGTTTTCTCAAATATAAAAATGCGTCATTTCTTCAAATGTTACAAAAATTTCAATTTTAACATAAAAAAGTGCTTGGTAATAATAATTGTAACGAATCTAAGAAAGAAAACTTTTGGATACATTTTATTAAAATTTTTCCCTTTTAAATATTAGATTTAAATATTACATAATAAGGTTTTCATATCATCTTCTATTCCTACTAAAGAATAATTTCTTTTTTAGATTTAATAAAAACTTTAACCTTTTTTTTTTTTTTACCTTTAACCTTTTATAAATTCAGTTGTATGCAAAAAGATTCCAACCAAGGGCGGATCTGGAGAGTCCTCAAGGGGGGGGGGCGATTTTAAAAATTGGGAGACTCGAATTTTATGCATAAGTCGGGGCTAATATTTTCACTGCGGGTCGGGTTTGGGTCCGGTTACCTTCTATATTTTCTGCGGGTCGGGTTTGGGTCCGGTTGACTTCTATTTTTCAAGCGGGTCGGGTTTGGGTCCGGTTAACTTCTATATTTTCTGCGGGTCGGGTTTGGGTCCAGTTGATTTCTATTTTTAGCTGCTGATCGTGTTGACTAATCAGGAACGTGCGAACAGAAAACTGCGCATGGGCAACGTTTCAGTTTACCCCCCCCCCCCAAAAAAAAAAAACCGACTTTTCTTGTGACAGGCCAAAAATGACGTTGGTAGTATAAATTCGATGTCCTTTAAATTTCCGGACCCGAGGCAACCGCCCCCTTCCTTTTGCACCGCGCTGTAACTAATACTTTTTCTGTGGTTTGCATTTATGTCCATTTGACTTCTACTTTTTGCAGTGGGTCAGGTTAACTTCTACTTTTTTGCTAATTGTTGGATTTGAGACCGGTTGACTACTATATTTTGTTGCTGGTCGGATTGATTTCTTTTCTTTTTTTTTTTTTTTTTTTTCTGCTGATCGGGTTAACCTATACTTTTTTGCTGTGGGTTGTGTTTGGGTCCGGTTGACTTTTTTTTTTTTGCTGCGGGGTTAACTTCTACTTATAATATAAATCATAGTAGTAAAGCTCTACAATACGAACTAAAGTAATTTTTTAAAAATGTATTTTTTAAAATTTCGTTAAACAAATGTACAACATAAATCTATTTTTTATGAATAACAAATAAGTAAGATACCAGCCCTCGGAATGAAGAATTGCACGCAGTGTCCCCCCCCCCGACGCTATCAAATATCCCCCAGAAAATCTTTTGTTTTCAATGGTAAAAAGTGTAAATTCTCCCCGGGACTCTATTGTATCCAACCCCCCCCCCCCCCCAGAATCACAGAAGTTCCTCCCGGAGAAAAGTGTCTGAATTCAACAGAAATTGCACGAATAGCGGTTGGGCCAATAATGCTTATCATACAGGCTGAGTCAGACACGGAACAAACGTTTAGCTTTTACTCAGGACCGAGTTCCGACGTGGAAATTTTGATCAGTACAGACAAAACATGAGTTCGGGCTCTTTTTCCAGAATTAGGTCCCACTCGAGCTCGACGATTTTAAATCCGAGCCCGCCCGAACCCAAAATATTTTGCTTCATCAGAGTCCGAGCCCAATAACGAAAATATACAATAGAAGAAAAAAATGCACTTTTTTTATATTCTAAAAAAATTATGATTTTTAAACTATATTTTACATAGAAATGTTACTCTTAAACGAAAATTTAAATTTAATACTATCAAAAGAAAAGTTTGGTATAAAATAAAAAAGTACTTTATACATAAACAAAATTCTCATATTTTGTCTCCTTTAAAAAGAAAATATTATGGACATGCTAATAAAGTGTGTTTTATGAAAAATTCATGGAACTTGTAGAAATTACTGTCGAATCGAACAACATTAATCAATTTTCTATAAAAAGTGTACATTTTTAAGTATAACCATTTCATTCCTCATAACAATCTTTTGGGATAGGCGTGACCTATCATAACAGACAATAATATTAATTAAAAATTTTAAATTCCGATGCTGAATAGAGGAAACACTGCTCAATTGCTTTCTATCGGAATAATATGGAAATTAAATTTACTTACGAACAAAAGTGACTTCGTAAATTCTGGAGTACAACTTCAGCATCAGCAGAATTCACAAAAAAAGCAACAATCACTAAAATTATTTCCATATGAAAAGCGATTATGACTTGTGTACGCTGTGTTCATTAGAAATGTAATATATGCGCCAACCGCAAACGAAAACTGGAAAAAAATCCTCTTCGTATTAAACGTCTAAATAATAATAATAATAAACAACCCTATTGCAAAATAACCTCTGCTACAAACAAAAATCAAAACTAAAGACAAATTCATTATTCGCGCCTTTTCGTTGGCGCCAGAACGTCGACGGAAATGGCTAAAATAGGTTTGTAGAAATGACTAATAGAAAAACACACAATTTCTGCTTTCCTTTCATTCTAATCAAAATGTTCAATATTGTGATTTGAAAAGGAATAAGTAATGTTTAAGGGGGGGAAAATTTCTTTTAATATTTTCCATTCATTGATAAAGGAAATTTACAAGTTTCAGAAAAAATGAGTCCGAGACCGAGCACTGTCTCATCTCTAATACAGATATTTAGGAAGAATGACTCCAGGCCGGACTCGACATGGAAGAAAAACAAGTCAGGCTCGACCTAAATCGGCAAAAAAAGGATCAGGACACGGCCCGGCTCTAAAAGTTAGAAGACCTGACCCAGTCCGACCCTCGGGTGGGCGGTCACCCCTTCGCCATCTTCCCCCCCCCCAACCTTAGATCCACCATTGCCTGATTCATAAATAGGTGTGGCCCGACCCGGGCCGCGCCGCGCCGACCTTGAGATTCAGCCTAAGTCCTATCCTATGAAGATCTCTCATGTTGATTTGAAAACCTTTATGGTCCCAAGGGGGGGGGGGGCGATCGCCCCCTACATCGCCTCCAGAAAAAAATAAGACCCGATCCGCCCCGGTTCTAAAAGTATAAAGATTTGACCCAATCCCGATATAATTAAGTTGGCGCGACCCGACCCGGGTCGCGCCCATCTCGAATTTAGATCTAACCACTTTTCCGTGCGTGCATATAATGTCATTTTGCAGACCCTTTATTGGGCTCAAGGGGGGGACGATCGCCCCATCGCCCCCCCCTTAGATCCGCCATTGATTCCAACAGAAAAGGTATAATTTCTAAAAAATTTACTGATTGGAAATTAAATTTTACGTGCTCTTTATTTATGAATGTATTAATGTCAATACGTTAGAGTATGCATAATAATTTATATACAACTATTAAAATTTATAACAGTTTATATGTAATTAATAGAATGCATTACATTATTTATTTATTTAACAGAATATTTAATAGATTATTTACAGGAGAGATTAAGGAGGGATGGGACACTGGGTAGGATGAGACATCTGTAATATTTCTTTAAATTAGCTTTATTTTTAATTTATGACTCTTTTACAAGACAGAATAATCACTGCATTATACTTGTTGCTATAAATATTTTTATTTACAAAAGACCATCAATATGTTGTTTAAAAAGACTATTTTACTATATCAAAAGTAATTAACTAGTCAGACTTTTAGTGTATTTTTTTAATTTAATTGTTTTTAATAATTTGTAAACTCAACATATGGTTTTAATAAATGAACAGTTGAATTAAATCTAAAAGTCATATGCTTGTCGTAAAAATCTATTAAAAAAAAAAAATATTGCTATAAGGGAGGTATAGGACATATCTTATCCAAATGATCTGTCTATCCAAATAATTATGTTTAATTATCTAGAATTTTTTGTAATTTTATATTTATAAGAATATCTTACACTTGCCTTGGAATTAAATAGTGTAGGAAATAAAATTTATTACAGTAAAACCTCCAAATAACGGACACCTTGGGAGCGCGAAAACTGTCCTCTATTCAGAGGTGTCCGCTATTGGGAAAAACCTCGGAGATTCAAAAATTGTTAAGAAATGCTTAAAGTTTCATTAATTGACTTTTATATGTCCCAAAATTCTAATATATGATTAATCAGAAATTAAAATAACTTTTTAAGCAATAAAGTTGAAATAAAATGGTGCACACCTTTGTACACTGTTTATTACATTCTTACGGAAAAAATATATTTTAAAAGTTTCATTTGCGTTTAAAGATTACATGTAATTTTTTTTTCAGTGAGAAATTTTAACCCTGTTAATAGTTTTGATTTTTCTGAATCATCTTAAAAAAAAAAAGAAGTGTAACTGCTCATTGTATTTTGACATTTTTTTAAAAGCATAAAATCTCAAATCTTACAGAGGGGAGTGGAGGCGGGGCATTGTTATGCTCCGGGAGGTAATGTCTCTCCGGACCATTCTCTGAATTTAATACTGAACGTGGGAGGAAAGATTTTTCCCGGCCCACTCTCTACATTTGTCTGTGATCACAAAATTTTGAACACATTGCCCTGACAAATTTAGAGGCTTTTTACTTTTTTCTTCGTTAAAAAACAATTTTTCATACTTTATTCCCAAAATTACTGTCCGCTATTCGAAATGTCCGTTATTCAGAGGTTAAACATACAAAAATTTAGATTTTGGGAGTGGGGATCGGTAAACTGTCCGTTAAATAGAGGTGTCCGCTATTCGGGAGTGTCCGTTATGGAGGTTTTACTGTATTTTGCAAATTAAAAAACTGAAAAATCTAAAAACTAAAGCGCTTCTAAATTATCTTTTCTTCCTCATTATTATTCATCAGAATCAACCATCCGTATTAAATAATTATATTTGTTTCTGTAATATCAATTTCTTTATTTCTCTTCTTTTTGTTTAAATAAAATATTACAGTCTGGAAATAATTATTGAACTCAAACTTCAAACTTTTACTTTAACATAGCAATACACTTATTTCTAATGATGAATGAAACAAAAAATTTCATCTTTTTGCAAGAAATTGGTTGTACCATCATTAGTGAGCATGACATAATTACAAAACTGCATCTACCAAAATTAATTGCCGAAAACTAGCCGGATACGAGCATACTTTTCGTTTGATTTGGTTTTGACAAGGTATAATATAGCATAAAATATATGTTGTGATTTTCAGTAAATCTTAGGAATGCATAGGCCAGACTGTCTTTCCCCTTTTTTGACCAAATTTTGGAAAATTAAATTCGAATTTTCATCTTAAAAGTATGTCCCATCCCTCCCTTTACGCGAGAGAGAGGGATGGGACACTCTTTCTGTTAATTAAGTTGGTCTAGTAACCTAAAATTTTTATTTTTATCATCAAATTTATAATTTTTAAATGTATCAAAAAATTTCAAGATGTTAATCTGAAAATTTCCATTTTGTACAAGCAAAACAAATAAAAAGGGTACTGCCTGGTTATTTCGTCGACCATTTTCGCCAAATTATAAAAGTCGCCAAACTAATAGCCAAGTTATGCATGTTGATATAATTTGGCCGTTATAATTTTAAATAACGGAAGAACAAATAAATTAGTAAAACATGAACAAAAATATAAATAAACAGTGGAATTAAAAACAACTTATTACGTTTTTAACATGTGTATCCTGTATAATGTCATTGAATGCGACTTTCACAATCATCCATAATCGGCATTTAATCTTATAATTTGACGATATTTTTTTGGTCGACAGGATAACCAAGTAGTACCATAAAAAATATATTTGTAAGAATTGTCCCATTCCTCCCAATTCCCTATAATTAATACATGTATAATAGTTTATACCATAGTTTAATGTATAAAAACTTTATTAAAAACTACTCAGTCGAAACAAAATTATTTCCTGAATCTATCATTAAGTTATTAATGTGCCAGATGAAGTAATTATGACCAGGGGGTAATTAAGACCACCCCTACAACGGAGAAAATTGTATGCGATAAAATTTTATTTTAAGCTTAAATATTAACCTCATAATATATTTTTCATTTTAGACATTCTTTATCACTAGTCTAAAGCATTTTTGAGACCAGTTACCAATTTGAAAAAAGTCTACCAAAATATTCAATAAACGGATTTGCCAGCTTGAAGTTCTATTGAGTCCTAATTACCACCAAGCTTTTGTGATTATGAATTTTTGATAGGGTAATTATGACCATCCTTTTACTTTAAAGAAAGTGAGCTGTGAGAAGTAAAACTTTTAAGAAGAGTTCTTAAAGGGTCAACACAGGTTACCTTCATATACCTATGTACAGGGTGTCCAGCAAATAACACCCTGATTTCAAAATTAAATTTCTCAAAAACAAAGATCAATAGAATTATGTAATAAACGGTTTTTTCATTAGGTAAGCTGCAAAAATCTTATACAAAAATTTCAAACAGTAAATATTTTGAAAAAATTGCGGTCTGATTGCATAGAATGCTTTGATTTGACATTTTTCTTGTTTTAGATTGCCTGCAGAGAAATAATTTTTCAGCTTACAGTGCAATACTTTAAAGATTTTTCGAAGTAAATTTTTAGAATTTCGAAATTTCAAAAATTTAATTTCAAAAAACTATTAAATATGGCACTTTAACCCGAAAAACACATTCTCTGGCAGCAATCTAAAGCAATAAAAATGTCAAATCCAAGCATTCTTTGCAATCAGAACACAATCTTTTCAAAATATTTAACGTTGGAAACTTTTGTATAAAATTTTTACGTCTTACCTGATAAACAAACCGTTTACTGCATAATTCTATTGATCTTTGTTTTTGAGAAATTTAATTTTGAAATCAGAGTGTTATTTGCTGGACACCCTGTAAAAATCCACATTTCCAAATAAAAACAAGTAAAAAAAATGTAAAAAGTGGTCATAACTATCCCTCCTGATCCTACTGAAAAGTCGGCATTCCATCTACATTTCTCTCGTATTTCAATGAAATTAAAAGCGGTTATTACATTTTAAACCATAATTACTAAAATTTAGTAAAACAAATGAAATTTTAATGCGCTTATAAATATCAAATGCAAACCATTTTACACGCTAAAATTTTATTTAAATCATAATATCTTGGCTAAAATATACTGTTTTAATTCATTACAATTTCCGGAAGAATTATTTTACATATAAATATTAAAGTACTCTTGGGTGAATAATTTATTCTAAAGAATCTTGCAATTTCGTACACTTTTGTTCAAATGACACCTGTAATCTTCAATATCTCGTTAAGAAATATTTCTGGAAAATTAATTTTCTTATTCATAAAGTTTGGACAAACGATATTTCAAAACCATGCAGCTTTCAAATACAAGTAAAAGTGGGGTAATGCATAAAGACAAATGATATCGTCTTTGTGTCTTTTTTGACAGATTACAGTGTAATTAGATCATTGTAAAAGGTGCTTTTTAGCATGTTTCAGTCATTAACAAGTTGAAAATTGCACGTCAAATGTAGGAAATAAAGTGCTTTCGTACAATAACAAAGTTTTAAAAATATTCAGATCCTGGTGTAATAGTATACAGCAAATCGAATGCAGTATAGTGGCCGAAATCTTTTGTGTGTCTCTGTTAATATTATCTGCTTTCTACTATACAGAAAGTAACTCTTCTTAAATCTTAGCAAGGTGTATAAATTTCATATAATGTAAAATAGATTAATAGTACTAAAAGGCGCTACAAATAGTGTTTACACCTATACCACTGTGTTATAGAATGCTTTTGTGTGACCCTGTAAATTTATAAAAAAATATTCTTTGCACTACAGATTCCGCAGAATGTATTTTTTAGTATATACTTCATAAATACATATCAATTCTATTATGTTCGAAAAAGATAATTAAAACATAACACGATTAAAATTCGACATGATTAAAATTCACTTCAAACCATTCTCTTCCCATTGACCGTAATATAACGGAATGATTTTGATAGTCTCTGTACTTAACTTATACATCTGATTATCATAAAATTTGAAATAACTCGACAAAATTATGCAACAATTATCTATTTTAAATTTCCAATGATTCGTTTGGGTAGTTTTTGCTCTATTATATGCGACAGACGGACGGATTGAATGACGAATATAAGTGCTACTCATTGATATAATTACGAAAGCACCTAAAAAGATAAAATATGTCAATCGATAACAAAATAAGTTTAATAAGAGGTAAATTCATTACTCAAAATATATATAATAAAATATTAAAATTTTCATTTTTTTTTTCATATTATGTTATTGAATATAAAGTGGGATGTATCTTGAAAACGAAAGAGACAAAGTCAGTGGCAAGTTATAAAACGTTGCATAATTTTTTCGAGTAATTTCGTTATTAACTCTGGCTAAATCTGAAATAAAACTTCCTTTTTTATGATTTTAATGTGAATTAATAGGTTACGTTTTATGAAAAAAGTGTCTTTGAATAATTCATTTAAAATATATCTCATCCTTATTATGCATATTTAATTATACAACATTAATTATTTAATTGATATTTTCTTTTAATGATTTAAACATTTTAAAATTATCTTATATTTATTATTTTACTTTATTAATTTACTTAATTATTTTAATATTTTTCTACATTGATTCATTCATCATATTTTCATTAAATTATTATGTTTAAATTGCTATTTGCCATTTAAAAATTATAAACGAAAAAAAAGACCAGAAATCCACAAAATTATAAAATAAATACAACTTCTGGTCCCAAACTGTGGCGATATGAGGGAGTCTTCTGAAATCGGTCTGTGTGACTAACGACTAATTTTCAAAATTTTAAATTAAATAATTGATGCATTTCTTTCTGTTAATTGCAACAAAATATTTATTAAAACACATTTGAAGTACAATATAAAATATCTAATCTATAATATTTTTATATTAAAAAAGAGTCAGATTAAGGAATTAAAAAGCGACCCCCCCCCCCCCCCCGACAAAAAATAACACAATAATACAACAAAATAAAATCCTTTATGATTGGAGTAAAATACTTTATATTGAATATTAATGTATAAGAAATTTTCATTAACTAAATTTATTTTTTAAATATTTCAATCATCTTCAGTACACCCTTTTGAAAATTTCACTTTTGTCTGAAGGGAATCTAAAAAAAGTTCATATGTACAATATTCTTATTGATAAAATAACGAAGTTTGAAAGTAACTAAATAAAAAAAAGATATTATTGTTTCTTATTTTTATTTAGTTTGTACTTTCTAAGAATATACAAAACAAGACAAAAAAAAAAAAGAAGTAATACAATTAAACACAATCAGATGTTTAAACTAATCATACCGAATTTAAATAATATAAAAAAATAGTAATTAAAAACAGCTTCTCAATTTCCAGCGATTATTTAAATACTTATTACACGATAAATTTTCACTTTGTTTATTTAAATAGCTTTTTAAAACAGAAACTACTAATGTTGTTTATTTACATACCATTAATTATAATCTGAGGTTTAGATAATAATTAAGAAATTTTTAAAATCGACTCAAAAAGATCAATTTTCTTTTTACCCAAAGCATCTTTCCATACATTAAAAACATCTGTTTCAAAATAGACTTTTCCTTGTTGTTCAAAACATGAAGCATGTTTATTTATTCTTACGTTAAATCAAATCTTCACAGCAAAGTAATTTTCTGAAAATATGAATTTTTTAATCTTTAATTTGCATAACTATGAAGTGGTCCAATTTAAAAAAGGCTTTAGTTTTCAAGTTTCAATTTGCTGTGGATATTTTACATACCTATTTTTTAACACACACACATATATGTATATATAATTCAAAATAAAAATTACCATTTATCTTAAATAATTATTTCGAAATTCATATAATAACTAACTTTTACCCTTATCTTTTAATAATACCTTAATATGTTTATTAAATTTTTATCCTATCTTCTTCAAAATAAAATTAAAAAATAAAAATAACATTTTGTTAATCTTAAAGTTTGTCATGAAGCATGCACATGAAAAATTGCACATTAATATAATGTTTAGGCATGTTTAGGCAAAATGGAAACAGCAGTAATCATAAAGCTATATCAAGGTGACGCGGATTCTTGAAGCAACAAAAAAAAAAAAAAAAAAAAAAAAAAAAAAAAAGTATCATTTTTACTTTCAAGCCAGTGCAAATCATTTTATACAAACGGGAGCAGAAATACCGGATCTGACAACAAAGTTCAGGCTGACCAACAAACTTTTCAGATGGCGAGTAACTAACCAATGCAAAATTTAAAGCAAAAAAAAAAAAAAAAATCCCAATGTTTGTTACAGGATTATCTTATGTAATGCATTTGGCGCATCGTTTCGAAATGGATCACGGGATATGGAATAATATTTTTAAATATAAACAAAAGGTACTACAAAAAAAAATGAAAGAAAAAAATAAATTAATTGGTTTTACAGAGAGTGTTGCTTTTAACATATTAAGGTTTTAGAATAAGAAAATAAAGAATGCATTGATTAAATGTATGGGATTAAAATATTCTAAATATTAAGATAATATTAAAAGGCAAGAGAAAAGCTAGATAATATAAGAATATTTATATGTGTGTGTGTGTGTTTGCATATATATTATGTATTATACGTTTAATAACTGATTAAAAAACTATACTTTTTAAATTTAATTAGCATTAATAATATTCTGTGAGTTAAATTAGCTACTTTTATAAAAACCATCATAAAACTATAAATTTTTATTTTAAAATCGCAAATTATCTTTTTTCTTGCATTAAAAACTATTTCTTTAAAATAAATTTTCAGAAAATGGTAAAATTTTGTAAACCACAGCTTTTCATTAGGATACATGCATATTAATATAATGTCCGAGAGCGAGCAAAAGCAAAATGTTGAAAAAGCAATTGAATATCAGGAAATCGATAATTGTTAATCGTTCGATTGCACCTTTTAAAGTAACGTCTAACTTATTTTTAGTATCAAAAAAGAAAGAGATTGACCATCTTGATACACAATTTTAATTTAAATTAATTAATTTATTTACTTTATTCATTTATTTTTTTGTTTGTTTAAAACTTGATATACTACCTTTACTAATTCTTACTTTATTCACATTTTCAACAAAGTAATAAAAAAATGAATTTTTGAATCATCAATTTAGATGATATTATAAAAAGGCTTTAGTTTGCAAGTTTTAAATCCAAGTGCATATATTATATGCTTCTTTTATAATATGTATATATACATATATATTATATACATATAATGTATTAGGTAACTATTTTAATAAAACTATATTTTTTAAATTTAATTACCATAAATAATAGTCTGAGACTTAGGTAATAATTAAGTAATATTATAAAACCATCATAAAATATAAATTTTTATTTTAAAATCGTAATTTATCTTTTTTCCTAGTGTTAAAAAAACATTTTCTCCAAAATAAAATTTCTAAAAAGGAAACTTTTTGTTAATCTAAAATTTTTGCATTAGATTACATGTATATGAATATAATGTTGAAACACGGACAAAAGCAAAATAAAAACATCAATAACAGAGATATAATAGGAACTATGTAAACCATTCCTCGCACAAAATCGATTGTTTGAAATTTAAAACATCAATGCGTCTTTCTTCGAAATTATCCTAATTGTATTCACGGCAAAGTAAAATCACGAAATTCATATTTTTCAATTATTAGATTGTGTCGTTAAACTAACGTGTAATTTATTTTTGGTCTCAAAGAAAGAAAAACATTGTCCATCATGATACACATTTTCTTTTCTTGTTGTTCAAAATGCGATGCAAACTTATTAATTCTTATTTTAATTGCATACTCAGCAAAGTAATAAAGATTTTTTTTAATCCTGAAAGTACATAACTAAAGTGGTGGTATTGTTACAGGCCAAACCCGATTTTAGGCCAAACTAGATTAGCCTAGGCCAAACTAGTCTATCCTAACACCCATCGGATAAACTAGTTTTTCCTAGGCCAAACTAGTCTATCCGAAAGCCCATCGGATAAACTAGTTTTCCTAGGCCAAACTAGTCTATCCGAACGCCCATCGGATAAACTAGATTTTCCTAGGCCAAACTAGTTTGGCCGAACGGTCATTAGGATAAACTAGTTTAGCCTGCTATTCATTGGTTTGAACTAGTTTATCCTAGGCCAAACTAGATTGTCCTAGGCCAATTCAATTTGGCGTGATATTTTTTAATCTAAAGACCGCCAAGGCGCCAACTTTCTAATTTTGATCTATTTTATCCTAGGCCGATGCAGTTTGACGCGATTTTAGCACACAGACTATCAAAGCCTGAGAGCTAATGTGCTCGCAGGTTCTGTGTATATGTATGTAACAATTTACGTACGTATGGCCGTATGTCCGTACGTATGTACGTATGTGTGTACGTAATGCGATAACTCCTGATAGAAATATCCAATTTGCTTCAAATTTTGGACATAGATTTATCCTGATAATGAACTTTCCTGATTAGTTTCAGGGGTTCATTGAATAACAATAAGGGGAGGAGAACAAAAGACTAATCCGCACCCCCCCCCCCCACACACACACACCTCCTTATTTTAGTTAAGTCAGTTTTCCATGCAAAATGATCAGATTTTATTAAAATTTTAGGTATAATATCGTTTTGATAAGGTACATCCATGATCAGCTGTGGGTGTGTTCATTGTTTACGTATAAAGAAAGGAGCAATGGGAGGTAACACTCTTAATTTATGTAAATAGGTTTTTCGCAGAGAATTTACCGATTTGTTTCAAATTTTTGATGTATGTTCCTTCTGATAAGGCGTTTACCTGATTAATTTGGGGGGTTCTGAGACATAAACGTAGAACAGATTTCTTTTTTTTTCAATCGGATAGAGACTTTCGGTTTTATGGAAAGGTTTTTAATTCGTAACAGATATTGGTTTTTGCACACATTACTTCAGGAGAAATTGTTCATATTAAGAAACTAAATATCCGAATCCTTTTAAAAATAAGAAAAAGCTTAAATAAAGCATGACACTTGAAATTTAGGATGGGGGGGGGGTAGAGTAAGAGGACGCTAGATTTATTTATTTTTTTTAATCTCAGCACTTTTTAAGGTTTTAGCTGATAATTAAATATTACCATTATTTGAAACTTTTAGAAACGTAATAAAACATGATGTTAAATATTTAAGAAAAAAGATGGCGCGTCAAAAACCACTATTTTCTATTAGTAATTTTTGTAAAAATGTTAAATTCTTGTTGGAACTGTTTGAAACTTTGTGATAGTTTATAACACATGATAAAAATTGTAAAAAAAGTACCATTACGAAAGGGAAAGAGGGGGGGGGGCGAAGAAAATCAGGAAATATAACGGAAATTCTAGGTTGAACTAATTGAAACTTTAAGATAGTTTATGGCACATGATATAAAGTTATAAAAATATGTTCCGCGTTTAATGACACTATTGACGAATAGTGATTTTTGAACGATTTACATGAAAATGTAATCAGAATCAATTTATATCAGGGACTATCTGAATATAAATTTATATTAAATTCCGTTCATTAGTTCTTGAGACACAGCTATTGTAAAAATTGTTAAAAATGCAGCATAGCATAGCCATGTTGAGTGATTTACTTCAAAATAGAAACAACACCAACTCATCTCATGGACGAACTAATTCTGATGTTTGATGGAAATTCGTGTATTAGTTAAGATAAAGCTAATGCGTAAATCATAAGAAATGCAAAACAGCTCCACTTGATAAGCGATTTACACCAAAAACTAATCAGCATCAATTTAGATCAGAGACTACCTGAATGTAAATTTTTGTTATATTTCGTGAATTAGTTCTTCAGCCGCATCCCTACAGCTTGCGACAGCGTATAGCAGGTGTGCTGCACACGTACGGCCGAATGCTCTCTTTCTTTTCGAACGAACTTCGAAACGAACGAAATTGAAATCGTAGCAAGCGTGCTGAGTACGCACCGCCGAATGTAATCCTCCTTTTCAAAAGAGCCTCGAAGCGAACGAATTTCCAACCATAACCCCACTGCCTAGGCCAGTCAGATAGCGGGCGAAGCCAGCAAGTTTTAACTAAGCCACGTTATATTAGTTTCTCATTCCAACACCAAGGGGTGCACTCTATTATTAACAAAACTGTATCTGAATGAAACTCCGTTAAGCAACCTAATAGTAGATATGTTACTTGAGTTCGCGGTGCTTTAAAAGCTAGAATTTCCGTTATATTTCGAGATTTTGTTCGCATCCACACCCTCTTTCAAGCCGAATGTGACTTTTTTTATAAATTTATATCAAATGCCATATATTGCCAGTTTCAAAACTGTATGTTTCATAAACTGTAAGTTTCAAAATGTTCCAACAAGAATATAACATTTTTACAAAAATTACTATTAGGAAATAGTGGTATTTCGATGCGGAATCTTTTTTTTTAAATATTTATCATGTTTTTTTTCTCTTCGAGGTTCATTCGCTTCAACATACGCCCGTTTCGAGATTTTATATAAAACAAGGGGCCCGATAGCGGGCGAAGCCGGCTGATTTGAACTAAATCGCATCCAAATTCCAAATTCCAACACTTGGATGCTTGTGTTATATTAATTCCACATTAGTACGTTGTATTAGTCGCTATATATTAGTCCGACGTACGTACGTACATAAGTATGTACATTACGTACGTACATACATACATACATACGTACATGGTTACATACACCCACAGAATCTACGAGCACATTAACTCTCAGGCTTTGATAGTATGTGAGTTTAAAAGCTAGTCAAATTGCATCGTCCTAGGATAAATTAGATCAAACCTAGAAAGTTGGCGCCATGGCGATCTTTAGATTCAATAAAATCACGCCAAATTGAATTGGCCTAGTACAATCTAGTTCGGCCTAGAATAAACTAGTTCAAACCAATGAATAGCAGGCTAAACTAGTTCATCCTAATGACCATTCGGCCAAACTAGTTTGGCCTAGGAAAATCTAGTTTATCCGATGGGCGTTCGGATAGACTAGTTTGGCCTAGGAAAAACTAGTTTATCCGATGGGCGTTCGGATAGACTAGTTTGGTCTAGGAAAAACTAGTTTATCCTATGAGCATTAGGATAGACTAGTTTGGCCTAGGAAAAACTAGTCTATCCGATGGGCATTAGGATAGACTAGTTTGGACTAGGCCAATCTAGTTTGGCCTAAAATCGGGTTTGGCCTGTAACATTATTAAAAAAGTCTTTTGTTTGGAAGTTTTAATTACCAGCGAGTATTTTAAATACTTATTATATAATATATATGCATTTTATATATTTAATAGCTATTTAAAGAAATCGATTATTTTAATTTAATTATAATTTATAATTTTCCAAAGCTTACATATTAGTTAACCAATATTAAGAATGAAAATATCAATTTTTATTTTTAAATCGCACTGCATTTTCTATCAATTTCCTTAGTTTAAAAAACATATTCTTCACAAACACACATAAACACGATCTTCGAAATAAAATTTGAAGAAAAAGACAAAATTATTTTATTAATATTAATTGCCATTAGGTTACATGGACATTAATATAATGGTTAAGAGTGAACAAAAGCTAAATGAAAACAGCAGTAACAGATATAACAGGAATTGTACATGCCATTCATCGCATAAAATCGATTGTTTAAATTTAAAAAACATCAATGCATCTTTATAAAAATCTTGAAAACGATATTTTTGAATCATTAGACTGTGCCTTTTAACTTACGTGTATTTCATTTTTAGCCTTAAAGAAAGAAAAAGGCTGTACCTCATGATACACAATGTTTTTTTCTTTTCTTGTTATTCAAATTTGATACATCTTTATTAATTCTTACCGTAATCACATACTCAGCAAAGTAATAAGGAAAACACTTGTTTTTGATTCTTTAACTTATATAATTAAAGTGGTTCTATTAAAAACGGTTTTTAGTGTGCTAGTTTGAATTTCTAGTTTGAATTTTAACCAATTAGCTGCCCAAACTGTAAGGTTGAAACTTTTAATATTTTAGCTGAACGTCGTTTGCCACAACAAACTCTGAAAGATCATTTTCGTTTTATATGATCTTAAGATTTCACGTCTTTTTGTAAGCCCATTTTTTTGTTGAAAAACAATAGTGGATATGTAAATGATTTAAATATGCGCCTGCATTTTAATCGCTGCGTGAATGCAACATCAGTGGGTACTGGATTAAATACTCATTATATAATACATATACGTTTTGTATATTTAATAGCTGCTTTAAAAAATCGATTATTTTAATTTTATTATCATTAATGAATTTTCAAGGCTTAGATAACAATTAACCAATATTAAGCATAAAAATATCAATTTTTATTTTTAAATCGCAATACATTTTTTATCATATTCCTTGCTTTAAAAAACGTATTCTTCACACACACATATAAACACATTCTTCAAAATGAAATTTGTAGAAAAAGATAACATAATTTTATTAATCTTTTTTGTCATTAAGTTACATGCACATTAATAAAATGTTTTGACACGCACAAAAGCAAAATTGAAACAACCGTAACAGAGATATAACTTATCTCTGTTACGGTTTCGGCAGAGGACAGGAACAACAGAAGACAACATAGAGGACAGGACAGAAACAGGAACTCTGTAAACCATTCCTAGCACAATATCGATAGTTTGAATTTTAAAACATCAATGCACCCTTTTTAGAAACTATCTAAATTGTAATCGATAGAAAATAAAAACATGAATGCCATATTTTTTCATCATTAATTGTGCTGTTAAATTAATGTATAATTTATTTTTAGTCTCAAAGAAAACAAAAAAGGTTGTCCATCATGAAACACATGTTTTTTATTTTCCTTGTATTCAAAACACGATACATATTTATTAATTCTTATTTTAATTCCATACTCAGAAAACTAACAAAGATTTTTTTTTTTAAATCTTTAACTTTCATAACTAAAGTGATGCTATTAAAAAGGATATTTTGTTTGGAAGTTTCAATTCCCTGCGGGTATTTTAAATATTTTTTATATAATATGTATAATATTTTTATACATCCATATTTTTTAATCATTAGACTGTGCCGTTAAACTAACGCGTAATTTTTTTTGGTCTCAAAAAAGAAAAAAAAAACATTGTCCATTATGATACACATTTTATAATTATTAATATTTTTTTATTTATAGTTTAAAACGTGATACATATTTATTAATTCTTACTTTAATCGCATACTCAATAAAGTGATAAAGAATAGAATGAATCTTCATCTTACATAACTAAAATAATGCTATTGAAAAAGATCTTTTGTTTGAAAGTTTGAATTCCCAGCGGGTATTTTAAATACTTATTACATAATATATATATACATTTTATATATTTAACTAGCCGCCCCTAGCAACCAATTTAGTTTCCCTTAAATGCATGCTAACAGTTATAACATATTACTTTTATTCATAATTTGGGAAGAGTTCCATGTCCAGTTCTCTTTTTTTTTTCTTCTTTTTAATGCGGCTGTTGTGGTTGCTTTTATGTACTATTCGAATGAACTTTTTTTTATGTTCACAGGATGATTTATTATTGTTTTTTTTTTTTTGTTTGTTTGTTTTTATTGTTACATTTATGTTTATTATTTTTAATAACATTAATTAAACAAATGTATGTTTATAATTATTAAAGTGAAGAGTTCCACATCCTATTCTGGTTGGCACAATTGGAGAAAAAATTGAAAAAGGCAACAAAAAGCCACATTAATAACGTATCAGGTTTCCCATATTGTAGAAAAACATGATTTTTAAATTATTTATAAAGATTATATTTATTTAGTAAATGTCACATGGAAAAAAAATACTATGTTTATATAAATATTTTTATGTCTATACATTTTAGATATCTTTCTATATATATGTAATTATCCATATATAAATACATAATATATACACGTACAGATAAATATTATATACTTATATATGTATATTTTAATTTTATATAATTATTATATCGATTACGTATGTCAAATTAAAACAAAAGCTATAAACTTTTCCTAAGAAATACAGTATATATCCAAAAGTGACCGCCCAGTTGCAATTTTAGAGTTTTGTTACATATCTAGAAAAATACAAGAGGAACTATCCCGTAACACTACGTGCGTAAATATAATAATACAGGTCATACATTTCCGTGAAGATTTTTTCCGAAACTCTATAGGGGATTTGAAAAAGAAAGAATATCTTTTGGATAACCTGTCAAAACTAATATAGCAAAAGCGTTCAAAATGTGCATTGTAATTAAGTGGCTTATTGTAATAAAATGTGTTTATTTTTATGCGGATAGCATGTACTCGTAGAGAAATTTAGGTTTTTATAAAAACAGTCCCAAATATTTTCAAGTTTTTTGCTTTTTGCAGAGTTTTTAACATAAAATAATGTTATTTTCCAAAAATATGACAAACAACATTATACACAATACCCTGTAACCAGAATTAAAAAATAATAAAAATTGTATGAAAAATGAGCAGGTTTACTAAATAAATTTTTCATTGCACTTGCATGAAAGCTATAAAAATGTCATATACATATTATGTTAGCTTAATAATGTATAGAGCAACCTTATTGAAAGTCTTAAAAACATAGCTTGAAAATTCTGAAAGAGGTCGTCTATTGAATAAACTCAAAATCCGTTATCCCAAAATAAAGCAAAAAGATAACGGACTGTATCCATTTATACATTGATTAGTGTCAATATAGAATACATAATATGGTAGGCACTACTATATTTTGATACAACCCCTAATTTTTTTGCTTCATTTTGGAACTAACGGATTTTGAGCTTATTCTGTAGGAGATCACTTTCAGAATTTTCAAGCTATGTTTTTCAGTTTTTGACAAAAGTTGCTCTATAACATTTAACTAGCGCAATATGCAAGTGAAATTTTGATAGTTTTCACGCCTGCGCAATGAAAAATTATTTAGTAAACCTGCTTATTTTTCATACAATTATTATTATTTTTAATTCTGACTGCAGGGTATTATGTACCATGTTTTTTATCATATTTTCGGGAAAGAATAATTTTTTATATTAAAAATTCTGCAAATTATGAACAAAAAACTTGAAAAAACTTGACTGTTTTTATAAAAACTTTAATTTCTCTGCGAATATACACGGTATCCGCATAAAAATAAACACAGTGTATTGAAATAGGCCACTTAATCATAATCTACAGTTTGAAAGATTTTGCGTCATTAGTTTAGACAGGGTTATACAAAATATATTCGTTCTTTTTCAATTTTTTGACGGCAACCTATGAAATTTCGAAAAAAAATATTCACGGAAATGTATAACCTGTACTATTATTTTTACACACCTCGAGTTTCAAGTCAATTCTTCATGTCTTTTTCTAGATATTCAACAAAACGTCTAAAATTGAAAATGGCTGATCACCTTCGGTCATATAGTGTATGCTAAATGCAAAAAATATACAAAAAACAGATGAATAAAGTCCATTCCACTAATAAACTAGTCGTTGGGGGCCACCGTAATACTTACGCATCATGGATATGTATATGAAAATAAAACATGTGAAACTATTTATACAATGCATTGCAATTCATAAACAAAATTTAAATATTGTTAATATACATAGTAATTCTATATTAAATAACTGCTGATGTACCAATTTCGACAAATTATATAAAACGCCAAACTACTCAAGTAATACCGAACTGCGTAAAAGAAACATCCTTATAATTTCAAAAATAATAATTCTATTAACTAACAATTAACTGCGTCGGATTAAGCGTCTCATTTCCAATTAAAATATACTTCTGAATTGAAATTTGAATGAAATACAGGGTCATGAAAAATCGAAGAATGTTAAAAACAAGACTACAAATATCTCGGCAACTAATAATCCGATCGACTTCGTTCTATATGCAAAATGTGTGTTATTTTATTACCTTTTACTTCCATTTCTTAGAACAAAAAAATTCGAAAATTTTTATATACCTTTCATCAGAACGAATTTTTCGAGAGTCCGAAAAAAATAGTTCCGGATAATCGAGGTTGCTGATATTAAATAGGGTTCGTCCCATTCTTACATACTAACTACATACAAAATTTCAAGTCTCTATCTCAATTTGTTCGGACGATAGAGCGTTTACAGACAGACAGACAGACAGACAGACAGACGGACGGCAAAATTTTTTTTCTAAAAATATGTTTTTCGGAATCTCCACTATCTAAAACGTGTAAATCCATCAAAAAAAAAAAATTTCGATTTTCAAAACGATTGCAAGACTTACCCTATACTACGTATGATGGGTAAGTAAAAAGCAACCCCAACAGCTGAAGATTGCAACCATATCGATTCATTTAATGTAAATATATATATATATATACCGTAACAGGATACGGAACTCTTCCCTATGATTTACTAGCTCAGATATTCGCTAAATGAGAAAATTCTGCTAGACAAATAAAGAATTTGGCATATTTATGCCAGCTGAGCGCAGGTATTAAATTGCCAAACATTGTGTCCGTGACTTTTTATTTTTTGTATTTCATTATTTAAAATATAATCATCTCACTCATTTCATTTATAATACATAATTTAAATTTAGAATGAAACGTTTAAATTCATGACTTTTATTTATTTTGATAACTAAAAGAACGAAAGAAATCAAAACAAAAATAAAGATATTTTCAATGTCTGTAATTGCAGAGAAAGAGCAAAACGTAAATAAAACCAATTTACTCGACCTAAATCCTGCCAAGTGAAATTTTACAGAATAATCAATCAGACGCGTTTCATTGGGGCGTTGCTATTAAACAAATAATAAATAATCTCAATTTTCGTGCCACGTGCGATAGTGTAATATACATATAGATAGCTGTTTTTAAAAAATCTATTATTTTAATTTAATTACCATTAATATATTACTAAGGCTTAGATAATTAATTACCCAATATTAAGCATAAAAATATCACTTTTTAAAAAGAAATACATTTTTATCAAAGTACAAAAGATAACATCATTTGTTAATATTTTTTGTCATTGGGTTACATGCACATTAATAAATATTTAAGCATGAACAAAAATAAATTAGAAACAACAGTAACAGAGATACAGCTGGAGCTATTTGTACCATTCCTCGCCCAAAATCAATAATTTCAATTTTAAAACATAAATCTATCTTAATTTATTAGTGGCAGAGTAAAATCACGAGATCCATATTTTTTAATCATTAGATAGTGCCGTTAAACTAACTTGTAATTTATTTAATCTCTGAAAGAAAGAAAAAGATTGTTCAGCATAGTACACAATGTTTTCTTTCTTTATTTTTTTCTTGTACTATAAATTTTGATGCATCTTTAATAATTCTTACTGAAATCGCATACTCTGCAATATAATAAAGAAAACAAAAGAATCCTTAACGCACAAAACTAAAATGGCACTATTAAAAAAGATCTTTAGTTTGGAAGTTTCAATTCCCCGTGGGTATTTTAAATACTAGTATACATATAATATACATATATTTTATTTATGTAATAGCTGGAAAATAAAAAAATAGATTGTTTAATTTTAATTACCATTAACAGTTTTCTAATGCTTAGATAATAATTAATCAATTTTAAACATAAAAATATCAATTTTTATTTTTAAATCGCAATACATTTTTATCATTTTCCTTACTTTAAAAAAAAATATTCTTCACTCATACACATAAACACATTCTTCAAATTAAAATTTGCAAAAAAAAAAAAAAATAACATAATTTTGTTAGTATTTGTTGCCTTTAGGTTACACGCGCAATTATATAATGTTTAGGCACGAACAAAAGCAAAATGGAAACAGGAATTATATATGCCATTTTACCTAGCGCAAAATCGGTACACTGTAAAAAAAAATCTGTAAAGGTACTACACTTTATCTAGGAAACTGGGATTCCAAGAACTTTTCCTGTAACGGTAATAACAAAAACTCAAGTTTTAGAATCGGTTACATGGATTTTTCCTGTTATCATTACATGAAAATTTCTTGGAATCCCAGTTTCCTAGAAAATGCTTAGTACCTTTACAGATTTTGTTTTTACAGTGTAGTTTAAATTTTAAAAGATCATTGCAACTTTATAAAAATCTTAAAACGATATTTTTAGATCATTAGATTGTGCCGTTAAACTAACGTGTAATATATTTTTTAGCCTCACAGAAAGAAAAATATTGTCCATATTAATACACAATGGTTTTTTTTCCTTCAAAACTTGATCCATCTTTATTAATTCTTACTTTAATTACATTCTCAGCAAATTAATAAAAAGTAAGTTTTTGAGCCTTTATCTTACATTAATAAAATGATGCTATTAAAAAAACTTTTAGTTTACAATTTAAAAGTACACTATATTTAAACTACATAAAACTACTTTAAGTTTTTGAGAAGTCATTCCGAAATATTCGACGCAGAAAATATTTATCTCGAATACATAGGAATGACTTCAAAAACATATTGAAAAACATGAAGGTACTTGACTTGATGTACACACCACTTGAAGTATACTCAACTAGTCCTGGCAAGACTCAACCAGAAGCAAATTATACACTGTAAAAAAAAATCTGTAAAGGTACTAAACATTTTCTAGGAAACTGGGATTCCAAGAACTTTTCATGTAACGATAACAGGAAAAATCCATGTAACCGATTCTAAAACTTGAGTTTTTGTTGTCACCGTTACAGGAAAAGTTCTTGGAATCCCAGTTTCCTAGATAAAGTGTAGTACCTTTACAGATTTTTTTTACACTGTACAAGTTAATTTCGAAGGTGCAAAATTTATATGTCCTATGAAGAATTTCTATGAATTAATCATCTGAGAATCAATAGAAATTGTTAGTAAAGAAAATATTTTTTGTAATGATGTTTCATCCCACAACATAACCAGAATTTTGATCAGCTTGCTTAAAAGAATTTTAAAAGAAGTAACATTCCATTTTCCTCAATATCGATGTTCCCCCCCCCCCCCCCTAATGTTTTTCGAATCTGAAAATTGACTTTCATTTTCACTGCTTTCTGATACCAACAACGTGAGATTTGAATAATAAGATGTCTGTAACAGTATTTTTGTATTCTCTGACGAAGGCAGTTTACAGTTTACAGTTGACAAAACTATGAATTAAAGCAATCTAAGATCTTTTTAAATATCTTTTTTGTCATCTTTTTAAGTATTTTATACGTAGGTGCAATTTTAGTTTACCTTTTTAAAAGATAAATTTAGCTGTATATTTATTTATTTAAATTTACAATTTTTCAAAACATATTGCCTTTAGGATATTTTGAAAACTTCGTTACTTTCTTTACTTCTCTTCATTTACTTTATATCAGTTTGCATAATATCTGTTAAGCAGTATTAATATATTTAAAATATCCCTTTAGGAATCACATTGAAAAAAATAGAAAAGAAACATGTTGAAAAAACCTCCAACGGCAAAAAGCTGGTCGTTTTGATTTTTTTTTCTATACCATTATTTTATCATTCTTAACATGATTAACTCTAACAGCCTGTATCCATTGGCTATGATTACGACCTACGCACGATGTTTTTGTGCCAGACAATCTGTAAAGTCACAAAATAGCATTTAATTAATTATTTGAATGTGTTTGGAAATAATTTTTTTTTTCTTTTGATCATGTGAGAATGAAATTAAAAGTAAAAATATATGTGCCAATAATATTTTTATTAAGTAATGAAAATTTCTTGATAAAAATTTTTGAAATGTATAGTAAAAAATAAAGTATATAATTTAATGTTTAACCAAAATTAGAAACATTGACCATTTTCACATATATTATTTTAATGTTTAGCAATTCTTCTTTTATGCCACAGATTTCTGAAAAGTCTTAAAGTACCCTTTAATTAATAATTTGATTTTTTAAAAATAATGTTTTATTAACCATTTGAAAAATGGTTGTTGTTTTCGGGAGAATGGACCCGATGATGTTACCACTTTTGAATGATGTTACCGCTTTTGAATGATGTTACCACTTTTGAATTTAAATTAAATTCTTTATTTTTAGAAGAATTTTTATTTGAATTTAAATTAAATTCTTTACTTTTAGAAGAATTTTTATTTGAATAGTAAATTAAAATGGTTAAAATCATTGTAATAAAGGAGAAAACTAACAAATTTAAAAATGGGTAGACGGAAATTAACAGATACGGAAAAAGCCGAAGCCAAAGAAATGAATGAACGTGAATATCGCATTCAATGATATTAAACACAGTCAACATGTATAAGTTGCTTATTAGTTTGGCGATTCGTATCATTTGGCGAAATTGGTCGACGGGATAACTGAGTAATACTGTATTTGGTTTGGCGCAAAAACGTCTTTCAATGCAGAAAATGATAAAATCAAAAGATTATTGAGCCGCTGAAAACCAATTACGTGTTGAAAGGCGATCACGAAAAAGGAAGCAATTTAATGCCGAACCGATTAATTGTAAAACATCATGTCGCCAGGGCGACCAATCCACTAGCCATGGCGTTTTACTATCGGTCGGTTCTAACCAGGAAAATTTGAGTGCCAATAGTGATTCTAACAAGCCGGAAAATGTTATAGCTATTACTCTTGATTTTCCACCACCTAAAAAGAAAACTAAAAAGCAATCGGCTTGGGAAAAACTGGGAAAAAACTTTTTTGATTCGATGTCTGATGGACCCATTCACAGATGCATGTGCTGCGATCGATTTTGGTTTAAAACCTCCATCACCAAAATTCTGCTCTGTAAAATCAAACAATATATGCCAAAGTCTTACAAGTATAACAGTATATGCCAAAGCTGTATTTTAATAATGATTACTTTTGCACCAACAATGTTAAATAGTTTGAAATGTTTCTTTCGTCGCCAACTTTTATGCTTGGCGACAACAGAGTGATATAACTTAAACGAACCGTACCTTCAAATTGCAGCATGTATAAAGTCATTTATAGCAGTGGCACGGATAATACACAATAAAACAACTGGTATTTAGCTTAAAATGATAGATGAATGTATCGAGTGAAACATTTTTCAAATGGTTGGGGTAATTTCTTAAATTACAATTATTTTTTTTATTTTTTTTTTTTTTTTTAGTTACTTATTTACTATTTTGATAATAAAATTAAAGACAGAAAAATATATAACATTTATATTTTATTAAGTATTTAAAACTTTTCGATAAAATATTTGAGGAGTATAATAAAAAATAAAGAAATATACAATTTATTTTTATTTTAAAGTAAAAAATACTGTCAATCCTCATATATATATATTTTAATGTTAAATATGTGACCGAATGACTGATATGATGATGATTTATGTGATGTCTGACAATGGAAACTTTATATCTGTAGGATTACAGTTTTTTTTTTTTTTTTTTTTTTTTTTTTTTTTTTTTTTTTTACAATGTACTGTTACTTATGCATGAGAGCAATGTTTTATGCAAGAGATTTCTGGATGTCTCAAAATTGCCTAAAATAAGCCTTTGATTAAATTCTAAATCATCCTAAAAATATTATTTGTGGTTTATTTAAGATTTGATAACAAAATTAAATATATGTTACAATTTACTCATTTGAAATTTTAATTGAACTTTAAAACAGGAAAGTATTATTAGTAACAGTCAACAACCCACACATGATAGCAGTACTTAAATTCAATGCATTTGAAATTTCTGGGATGTCTTAAAATAGATTTTAGTTGCCACTTTAAATCATTCATTTCATTCGCAAATCTTAAGTAAAGCATTTACTATGCTTTGTTTAAGATTTGCGAATGAAACTAATGCAATGATTTCTTAAAATTATATTTAATTCAGATGTGTGACATTTCATGAAACAATACGTTACACTTAAAAATAAATAGTAAAACATATTTTTACAATTATTTTTAAGTGTAACGTACTTGTTATATTATACAAAGTGATGTATCATGAATTTGTTTTATAAATGTATGTTACTTTCATTTTATAATTTTAAAGATTCTTAAAAGCAGAAAACATTTTCTCTTATAATTTTATTTTATAATAACAGATACAATAGACAGTAAACCCGAATTAAGGAAAGTATTATTTAAGGCTTTGAAGAACCGCAAACTAAAATATTCTTGACAGCTAAATTCATTTTTTATTTCGTAATACACACTATATAAAAATCTGTAACGTTATTGAATGTTTTCTAGGAAACTGGAATTCCTAGAACATTTTACAAAAGGTGACAGCAAAAATTCATGTACCGGATTTTGTTACATGACTTTTTTCTTTTTTGGTTATTAATACATACGAGTGTTGGCTGAAAAATCTAGGGCCCGACAAAGAAAACAACATTTTTCTAAAACTTATTTATTTATTTATTTATTAACATAATCTTCAAAAAAGCAAATAAATTGATCACATTGCTACTCTAATTTAATTTAACCATCTAAATTGCGCGATTCATCAACTTCTTCAAAGCAGTTGTTTACGACATCAATAACATCCTCGTTGCTCTGAAATCTTCATTCATTGAACAATTTTTTGAAGTTAGGAAATACATGGTAGTCACTGGGGTTAAATCTGGCAAATATGGTAGATGTTCAAACAATTCAAACGTTCGTAGACTTTTTTTCCATTGCGATGACTGACCGATGTGCTGGAGTATTTTCATGGTGAAATAAGATTTATTTATTTATTTATTTACTTATTTTACCAAATGAGTTCATTTTTTCTTTTTATCGTCACTCAAATGTTACAGTAAATTTGCGTACTACTCATTAGCGTTTCTTTTGCTTTTTTCCAAATAATCAATAAAAATAATCCCTTCGTGTCCCGAAAAGACCCCGCTATAACCTTGTTAGTTGACAAAACTGACTTGAACTTTTTTTGGAGTTGGTTCATCCGGCGTAATCCACCGTTTTAACTATAATTTGCTGTCAGGAATGTAGAGTTTTATCCATACTTATAAGTTATCGCAAAAAAAAATCGCTGCGATTTTTACGGCAGAGCTCAGAACGGGTTTCCGATGAAACATTTTTTTCAGGTGTAAACAAATGCAGCACCCTCCTTACACAGACCTTGTGGAAACCCAAAATATAAATTTAAATATTACATGCACTTTTTAAACGTGTTTACAGCGTCTTCTATCACAAACAAGCTTAATATGTGGCATTCCAGGACTTTTCGATGATATTTCTCAATAATTTCAGGAGTTGTCACTTCCATGGGACTTCAAAAACGGAATTCATCACTCGTGATCGTTTGTCCCATTTTAAACTCTGCGTCTGCAACCCACCTTTTAACCATTGAATATGATGGAGCCGATTCATTCAGTGTGCTGTTTATTTCCTTCTATATTTCTTTGGGCGCTAAACCTTTAAATGGAAGTTTAAGACTAACAGTCATTTTTTTTTAATTTCCCATTTTTATAAAAAAAAAAATAGTCTTGATTTAAATGCTGTCAATAAAACAACACTGTAAAACATTTCTGTAACATTACTCCAAAAAATTGGTGGCAGCCAAGTTTCCATCAAGTTTATGGTGGAATAACCGATAATACCAGTTTAACCAAGATAACCGGTGTGACATTACACTAATATGTAGTGTTACACCAGTCACATTTGTTTAAATTACACCATTATATGAGTGAAAAAAATCACACCATAACACTGGTGGCAGTAAAGTTGCCACCAATTTTATGGAGTATTGTTACACAAATGTTTTACAGGGAAAAATTAAGCTATTGATCTAAAACATTGGGTATAAGCTATTCAAGCATACAATGTTAACAATCTTGTCTTAGTTTGAAACATATTTTCGTGCCCAATAGCTGTTACTGTAATATGGTGAAATATTGAACCAATATTTGGAGCTCCTGTTGAATCATAGTTCCAATAGTTGGACCGAGGTTGAATTAGGATGCTCCAAATGCTGGTACGAGATTTCACCATCTTACGTGACGGCTACTGAGCACCAAAATTGGGTTCAAACTGGAGCAAAATTTTTAATAGTGTTGTACTATGCAGTACTAACATATAATTATTCTAGTGATGTTCTTTCTATGACGGGCTCGGAATTTTTCATCGGACCTTCATAAAAAGTGCTTGGAATCTCAGTTACTTAGAAAAAGTTTAGTAAGTTTGCAGATTTTCTTCTTACAGTGTATAACACAATACATACAAGTAATTAACAAAAGATATGTATTAGTATATTACATTTAAAGTATCCACCGACGTTTAAAAAGTATACATCTACAAACTTTACGCACATTCGTATTTTTTAAAAGACATAAAATTATGCAAAAAATGGCATATTAAATTTGAGCTGAATTCTTTAAAAAAGAAAATAATTTATCTATTACATTATAAATCTATAAAATAATATACAAGTTACATAATTTAAATTTTCATATAGATAAATTAAACTTAAGTGCTCACGAATTCTTGACATCTCGTTACGTACATTCATACTTGTTCAGAGATGAGATAAAGTTAGTATATATTAGCATTGAAATTTGCATATTTACTGTTAATTGAAATTTTGATAAAAAGGAAATTAGAAAAAGCAGTATTAAAAAAAGTTCAAAAGGAAAAAAAAAGATATAGTACTATAATTTCCACGTATAATCCGCGGACCGAAGAATTCTTTTTGGACCCAGAAAACTTATTTAATGGTTAAAGATACATATTTACGGTGATCTAATAAGCTATGTTGCCTTTTAAAAAATTTCTGGATCGAAATATAATTGTTTGATCCTCGGATTATACGCAGGAAATTACGGTATATTGTTCATAAAAGGATAGCTTTCACCGTTATAGTGACTTTTCTACTTTAAAGGTTTAATTCAAAATATTTACCTATTGGCGCAATGTCCCTTTCACAATATGTACATTGATTATCAGGGCAAACATCCCAACATATAGGGATCTTCTGCTGCTTTTATACGAATAGCAATAATGTATCCTTATGCTTTACTAATGCTCTCTTTTTTTATTGTTCATTTTTCACCTTTATTTATAGCTTATTTTAACGAGAGGCTATAAACAAGTTCGTTTAGCATCCGAATAAGATACATATATATATATATTCCCCCAATTTGCCCATTTCTTCAAAGTTTTAACTTTCAAAAAAAAAGATTGCTCAAGTGTAAAAAAAGATGCTATGTGAAAGTACACAGTTGTATGATATCATTTTAAAATTAGTGCCAAGTATCATATATTCAACTAAAGCATATGATTTGTTTAATATGTAGCTTTATCTATAGTCTTCGTAGAAGTCCAGAACTGCTAAGAAATTTTATATATTGTTCACATAAACATCAAATACTTCAAAAGGGTTATGTTATCACAGATACATTTTATAAAATTCCATGAAAAATCAAGGATATTATATCACTGATTCATGGATAATTATTTATTACTACACTGTTAAAAATATCTGTAGAGTTACTAAAACTTTCCTACAATGTAAAAATAAAATTGGTAAAGTTACCAAACTTTTTCAAAGAAACTGAGATTCCTAGAACTTTTAAATAACGGTAACAGCTAAAATTCATATAATAGAATCAGTAAAATATTTTTTCGCTGTTACCGTTACATGGAAAGTTCTATAAATCCCAGTTTCCTAGAAAAAATTTAATGATGTTTACAGATTTTATTTTTATTCTTTTCAGTGTAGGAAACTGGGATTTTTATTTATTTTTTATTTTTTTATTTTTTTAACACAACGGCCGCAATAAAAATTCACCTAACATATAAAGATTTGCAAGTCATATAAAGATTGTAAGTCAAAAAAGTATTTAATTTTATTAAGAATTTTTTGAAGACTGGCAGGCCTAGGACGTTTTATGAAACTGCAGCCCGATTAAGGATAAAATTTTTGTAAGATTACTGTAATTTTAGTAGATTATTTTGTAAAGAACAGAAATCTGTAGCTTTAAGAAAATTAGTTTTGTAGATTTACATATTTTTTTGCACAGTGTATAGATAAATTTTAGTAAGTATGCTGATTTTCGAAACTTTAGATCTGTAAGATTACATATATATGTATATATATATATATATAAGTACTTTGTAAGTGCACAACATGCATCTTGAATCATAATGATGCAATAGACCAATATATGAAAATAATCCACATTATACAAAACGTATGTAACAGATGTATGAAAAAACATGCCTCCATAATTTTATGCTTAATCAGATGCAATAGTAAATGCTTTAGACCAAAGGAAATTCATATGTATCAATTAAATTTGGAAACTCAAAGTTTTCAAATAAAAACTTGTTAAAAAAATTATATTAGATATAGCGATAGAAATATGCGCTTGATCCATTGCTTAAAAACTATTAGATTAAAGATTTCATTATCTTTTTATAACAAAATAAGTTTCAAAAAAATTAATTAAGGAACCTTTAACTGGAGCTTTTTTGTAAAAGTAAATATTTTTAATTGTTATTAAGAATCAACATACTTTTATAATATTTAAATATCATATACATGTTAAACACGCTGTAAAACACTTGTGGTAACGTTACTCCATAAAATTGGTGGCAGCTACGATTAACACTTCATTGAGTAATTTTTCACTTACATAATGGTGTAATAAAAACATGCATTACTGGTGTAACATTGCAATGTTACACCAATTATATCGGTTAAAATACTCCACCAAATTCCACCAAATTCAGTTTCATGGAGTAACGTTACACAAATGTTTTACAGTGCATGTAATTTAATACTTTATTTTTTTTATAATAATCTAATTGTAGACGATTTCAAATATTTTGAATAGCATTGTTTCACGTTTTATAAAGCTGAATTCATAAATCAATTGAAAAAGAAATATTATTAATTTTACAGAAAATTTTACATTTTGAGAAAATGTAAAACGCCGTATCTGAAATTTTTCATTTGACATTAAAAGTTCTAATCAACAAATTCATCTAAGAGTGCGCCAAAAATTGAAATGAGACACACTCTGACACACAAAAAAAAAGGGTTTAAAAAGAAAAAAATAAAAAACGTCCGAAATTAAAATATACTTTCTAAAGTTAAAAGTCAACGCTTCAAAGTTAACGACAATTTTTTTTTTAATTCTGTTTTTATTTTCTTGTGTTCAATATAAAAAAAAGTATTTTTTAAATAATTTATCATATTTAATCATTCTAGATTAAAACGCGTTGATCAATATATATACATATTCCAATCAAAATAAAATGTTTTATTCATTTCTTTTGTAATTTTCAAAATATATTTAAAATAAATATATAATTAAAATAAAAAAATTAATTCATCAAAGATTTTCTATAACTATTCACAAATAATTGAAATTGTAACTTTTTTTTTTCTTTTTTTAGAATTAAACAGTAACTGTCCAATCTTTTAATAATAAAAAAATGAATTGATTTACATTGACTTTAAAACACTTAGGCAAATTATCAGATCTTAAACAATATATACTAAGAGTAAAAAGAATTATTTTTAAAATCAAATTGCAGAAAAAAATCGTGCATAATATTATCACACGATTATTTATATAAAATTTTTAAAAAAATGCGCTGAATTTTTTATAAGAAATAGTGAAGGCATGTTGTTATTTCCTCAAAAGTAAAAAAAAGAAGAGAAAAACTGTAAGTGGAGGAAGAACAAAGGAAACGAAACTGCATTATTAAGCACATTGAACCGGAGCAAATATTGTAAAACAAAAATCTCTTGAAACAATTTTCACGAAAGGTACTTACAGTCGTGTCACACCTCTCGTGAGATTGGCTTGAAAATCCTTGACACCTGGCCCTCTGCAGACGCAAACAATCTCTTCAGGCAAAACCGGATCTCTATGACACTTGCAACCGTTCGGGGGCATGGTCCCCAACATGAAGCCCCCCAGATCCATCGTGTAGGGCCAGAATTCCGCCGAATTGTTGCTCTTTTCAAGTCCTCCAGAAAGAAATTCCGAAGTCTCTTGCGCCCAAGTGACCAACACTTGTAGCATCAACAACAGGAAATAAAAAGAAGTTTTACGCATTCTTTATACTTAGCTGTTTTAAAAAGTACTGGAAATAAAGTTATTGGAATGTTTGAGCAAAGTTTACTGAAGTAGTTTTCATCAAACACGTGCTTCCAGAGCAAACGTCAGATGTGTAGTGAGATAGGTTTCGGAGAGCATTCGCTAGAGGATGGGAATATTGATTTTTCTGTGGAAGGCATGGGGTATGCAAGTAAAGAGGGCGTCTTGTTCAACAGGTGGAAAGGGTGTTCAGGGGGTGTGAAATGCTTTCCAAACTTTTCGACTAGATAAAGTTGATGAATTTTATGCAATGTGAAGTTTGTCTTTTTTTGTTCAAATGAAATGAACTTATTTGTCTACAAAGAAGTTTATTTATAAGAAACAAACTGAAGGCTGTTCCAATGAAATAAATTGAAGTCTTAGCTTAATGTTTTATGATTGTAAACATTTTCTAAATAATTATAAATTTTAATCCAATAAAATTTCTTGGATTTTTAACATATATGCTCTTACATATGCTGACTGTTTAAAGAATAAGTAATGTAATACAAAAAATTAAAACTGTCATTTTAAGAAACCTAACCAAAAATTTATAAATACCGATTTTGAAATTAACATGCTCCAAGATAACATCCATTGAAATTTGACGGAATAAAATTTTATTATGAAAACTACTAAACGAGTTAGTAATAAAATACAAAACATAATTACAATAAAAATAATAATCTTACACTGGCCAATTTGCCTGCAAAGACAATTGTTATTTTAAACCATATTTACCATTGTTACGTTTTATCGCTGTTTCCATGGTTTTAATTTAATCGTTTTTACAGTGCGTCTCAAAAGTTTAAGCACAATAGCAATTTTCAAATAAAACTTTAAATATTCACTTTATTTCAATATTTGTCTTGTATATGTTAATAATATCTATTTTAACACCATATTCATTGAAATTAACTTTTAAATTTTATTTCAAACCATGGAGTTTAAGAATGGAACAAAAATAACCGTGTCAAAAGTTTAAGCACAAAATCGTTTTTATGCAAATTTTACAATCTGACGTAAGCGGTTGCGCACGCAAACAATTTCTGGGTGTATAAGAAGCTGTTAGTTGTTGTTTACGAGTTGGTTCAAAATGCCTCGGTCGAAAGAATTCTCAGAGGACGAGGTGAAAAAATATGGAGTATGAAAGCAAAATCAAAGTCTGTTTCTGGAATTGCAAGTACATTAAAAAGATCAAAACGAGGTATTCATCAAATTTTGTCTCGTGGTAATAATTTCAAACGAAAATCTCGTTCAGGAAGGTCGCGAGTGACTAGCTTGCGCGAAGATAGCCGTATCAGAAATTTAGCTTCAACTGGTAATTTCTCCCTTTCGCAAAGAAAACATGCAGTTGGAGGACAAATATCGAAAAAAAAACCTGTTCATAGAAGTGTTTTGGAATTAAAATACATCAAATACCGTAAAATAGCTCGATTACCGTGTCTCAAACGGCACCATAAAGAAGCTAGATTACAATGGGCCAAAGAGCATATGTCATTGGGTGAAAAGTGGCTGAATGTCATATTCAGTGATGAAAAAAATGGAACCTCGATGGCCCTGATGGGTTTAAGTACTATTGGCATGATCTCCGCAAAGAACCTAGAAGTATATTTAGCCGACAACATAATGGTGGTTCTGTAATGGTGTGGGGGGCTATTTCTTTCAATGGTCAGACATCTCTAGCATTCATCAGTGGTCGCGAAAACTCTAAAAACTATCAAGAGACACTTGCCAATCATTTGCTTCCTGTTGCCGAGGTTTTGGGGGGAAAAAATGGTTATTTCAACATGACAATGCTTCGATCCATACCTCAAACTCAACTTCAGCGTGGCTTAAGTGGAAAAAAGTGTATTTTTTAAAGTAATATTTAAAGTAACTCAGCATAAAGGAACAATAATCAAGTATTACTTTTTTATTATTATTGTTCTGCTAAAGACTAAAAACTACTGTGCTTAAACTTTTGACACACTTATTTTTGTTGTTTTGATAAATTTTATTATTTAAGATAAATTTTATAACACAAATCTGTTAACTATCTTTTTAAAACTACAATTTGTAGATTATGTGAAAAGGAAATTAACTTTCATTCATTAATAAAGTTTTATTTTGAAATTTTCTGTTGTGCTTAAACTTTTGACACGCACTGTATTTTCCGCCTCGGGCAGACGATATTTTTTTGTTGTCAAATGAATTTGTTCAGAATTTTTAGTGAACTGAAAATGTAGCTACGAATGTATTAAGATAACTTGCAAGAAAAAAATATGATGTCTGCGATATATTGTGTGTTTTGTTAGTGTGATCATCAATATATGTGTTTAGTGTGTGAACATTTTGCTGCATCAATTATTTTTTAAATAGCATGAATACTTCTTTCGAAGTTACAGGAGTTATTTACGATAGTATTAAACCTCTCGAAAGATGACCTTAAGTAAATATAATGTATTCGTATGCTTTAATTATATGGTATTTTAATTTTGAAATGAATACTGATGGTTTATTTTATTAATATAAATAATATTGAAGATAAAATTTTATATTAAGTGACAGATTCAATAACCATATCACTACTTTTATTAAACTTCATTATTGAAAACTGAATTTCATTATCTAATCTATAGTTAAGAATAATCATGATAAGTAATTATTTAAGGTTGTATATCTAAGAAATTATATTGCCGAATGAATACAACACTTTGACATATGTAGGAGCAACGTAAATTTTCAATAATAGACGATTACTTTTTAAGCTATTGCATAGCTTTTATCGCGGACTTTGAGCGCGGTGACCGAATCCAAAAATTCCGTAACGCGAAAAATCCTAACACATCCGTAACGAAAAAACCTAACACTCGGCTAACGTCGTTTCCGTTCGGAAAACTTCGGGACGGTATCTTTCGGTAGACTTCGGCGGACATTGACGTGGTATTTTTCAGATATTAGGATATCAAGTCTCAAACTTATGTTTCTTATGATCTAATTTTCATAGCGCGGCCAAATTTTGTTTGGTAATTTATTATGAGACAATGTTTATTTTGGTGGTCTTATTTATTTTGGTGACAGGAGACCCCCACCGTGAGGGTCGAAAAATTTTAAATGCTTATAACTCGCGATCTAACCTTCGTAGCGCGGCCAAACTTTGTTTGGTAATTTATTATGAGACATTGTTAATTTCTGGTGACAAGAGACACCCCATGGTGAGGGTTGAAAAATTTAAAATATAACTCGCGATCTAATTTTCGTAGCGCGGCAAACTTGTTTGGTAATTTATTGTGAGAATGTGTTAATTTTTGGTGACAGGAGACCCCACACGGTGAGAATCGAAAAATTTAAAATGCTCATAAGTCGCGATCTAATTTTCGTAGCGCGGCCAAATTTTGTTTGGTAATTTATTATGAGACATTATTAATTGTTGGTGACAGAAGATACCCCACGGTGAGGGTCAAAAAATTAAAAATGCTTATAACTCGCGATCTGATTTTGGTAGCTTGGCAAAATATTGTTTGGTAATTTATTATAAGACAGTGTTAATTTTTGGTGACAAGAGACCCCCCACGGTGAGGGTCGAAAAATTTTAAATGCTTATAACTCGCGATCTAATTTTCGTAGCGCGGCCAAATTTTGTTTGGTAATTTAATATGAGAATGTTAATTTTTGGTGACAGGAGACCCCCCACGGTGAGGGTCCAAAAACTTAAAATGCTTATAACTCGCGATCTAATTTTTTTAGAGCGGCCAAATTTTGTTTGGTAATTTATTATGAGATATTGTTAATTTTTGGTGACAGGAGACCCCCACGGTGAGGGTCGAAAAATTTAAAATGCTTATAACTCGCGATCTAATTTTCGTAGCGCGACCAAATTTTGTTTGGTAATTTATTAAGCTATTGCATAGCTATTATCGCGGGCTTTGAGCGCGGCGACCGAATATAGGAATTCCGTAACGAGAAAAAATCCTTACACTCCGGCTAACGACGTTTGAGTTTGGCAGACTTCGGCGAGATCCTTCAATAGACTTCAGCAGACATTGACGCGGTATTTTTGCATAAGTTGATAAAAAATGCTATACAATAGCTTTACCGCGGCAGTCCCCGAGTGCCACACATTTTTTTTTTTTTTATGTTACCTCGCACCGTTAAAAAAAATCTTTTACATATGCTTTGAAAACATTTGCAAGGAAAATATATACTACGAAATGCATTTAAAAAAATAATGTTGCGAATAGAATATAAAAATATTTGCCTGTAATTGAAGCTTTACGAAACCTTTTAAGTAGTTGCAATTTTTTTTCTCAGTTTATATGTCAAAATGTATTTGAAATTAGATGTAACGCTGCGTTGTTTATATCGGTATGAATATTTTAAGGCTTACTTTCTATTTTATGATCCATGAGCATTTTAATGCGTAATATTTGATTTCTAGTACATTCTCAGCAAAAAGAAATTACGGTACTACTCTGTTATCCCGTCGACCAATTTCGCCAAACTATACATATTGACATAATTTTTATTTTAAATAGCGAAAAAACAAATAATTAGAAAACAAATAATTACAAATAAAAAGTCGAAATAAAAATCACTTATTGACATTTTAAACACGTGAATTGTATTTAATGTCATTGAATGTGACATTCACGATCATCCATTTTTGGCATTTAATCTTATAGTTTGGCGATAATTTTTTGGTCGACGGGATAACCTTGTAGTACCGAAATTGCATATACTTAACAGCGAGAACATTGTTTATGAACGATCTTTGCAATCAGTGAGTCTTTTCAACGTCGTAATACCAGTTCCAGTATAGTAAAATGTCCAAAAATTTCCCTTATTTAAACTTATTTGTAAAGAAATTTTGCAGTCTTTTAAATAAAATTTTATCTTTAGAATTTGACAACTTTCATTACAGTATGTCACTTTATTTTCTAGTTTTGTTTAGATGGCGTTATTACCCAAATAGGTGGACAATAACGCGAAATAGCATTGTCAAGAAATCAAGTCATTGCATTTTTATGAGTACGTATCTGCTAAAAGTTAAAATAATCTTTCTTGCGTGCATGGTCAATAAGTTCCTGTACTACAAACGCTAAATTAAAAAAAAAAAAACTAAAACTCAGCCTTGAAAAATCTTAAAAACTTAACCCTTGACTGCACGGTAAGCCTCATCTGGTACATACTAAAACACTATAGGGTGTCCACTCTCAACGGTGGCCAATGGCTAATTTCTAAACTGTTAGTTATAGACATATAGTTCCAGTTGCAAAAATGCTTTTAAAAAGGTAAAGAATTGTTTTTCCCGCGATTTAGGCCAAAAAAAAGTATTAAAAAATTACGAAAATTAAATTTTTATACGGTCCCCCGGTCCTATAAATGATATTTAAGAAATTTTTACCGCAACTATAACAAATAATACAAAAAAAAGTCCCATTCCTCTGCGATTAAAACTAACCGAGTAATAGCTGTTTAAAGTTGAAGCATATTTTTTGCTGCAAATTAGGGGTCAGTCACAAATTTACTGGAAATAAAAGTAAACGCAAGATATAAAATTTAACATTAAATATTTAGAGTAAAATAATTTTTACAATATTATTTTTTAATTTATGTTGATGATTACATATTAAAGCAAAATATGTACTAAAAATATAAGTAAAAAAATAACAGAAAGTTTGTTAATTTAAATTATGAAAAGCAACAGTCACAATTCTTCACAAAATGACATATATTTAAAATTCTATTAGATTACTTAACCTAACAGATTTTGGTGAAGTCCTATAAAATAAATAAATGGTACGCACTTAATATTGTATTAATATTCCATTGTCATTGGATATAAATAGGTGTGCAAATTGAACCTTGATCGGATATTTGGAAGTGAGTTAAAATTTGAATAGAAATTTTGAACTAGGGAAACATACGTACGAACATTTTAAGCAAAATAAAATCTTATCAAAATAACACACCTTTTTAAAATAACATACCTTTTTAAAATAAAATCTCGATTTCCCAAAATTTGGTTTTCTCGATAAAGAGAATTTTAAATCTCACGTCTTCAACTATTTTAACCAGTCTAGAAGCTAATTAATAAAAATTAACACTACTGTAAATCTTATACGGTGGTAGCACTTTCAGATAAATTGCTTTAAAAATATTTCTTTATCTCACTTAAAACATTTTTGTAATTGGAACTATATGTCTGTGGCAAATGGCTTAGGAATTAGATATTGGACAGTGTTGGAAACGGACGCCCTTTATAATAATTTAAGCACTCAGTATACGTTCCCTGAAAACTTAGTCCAACTCATTTGTTTTCAGCTACAGAAAAGTGGTTTAAGTCATGAAATTTAAAGTTTAATAACTTGGTGAATTTTAATGTTAGATGAATGGGACTTTTTTTGTATTGCTTGATAAAAGGGTGGAAAATTTTTACTAAATATCACTAATAGGACCGGGGGACCGTATAAAAAGTTAATTTTCATAATTTTTTAATAAAATTTTCTTTTGATCTAAATCGCTTGAAGAACAATTCTTTACCTTTTTAAAAGCATTTTTGTAATTGGAACTATATGTCTATGACTAACGGTTTAAAAATTAACCATTGCATTGGCCACCGTTGAGAGTGGACACCCTGTATAATTTTCTTTATGTGTCAAGAATTTGGCCAATATGACGCTACACTGTAAAAAAAATTCAAGAGGTTACTAAAAATTTCTTAGTAAATTTGTATTCCACAGAATTTTTTAGTAACCATTACAAACTTTTTTTTTGCAAGTGAAACAAGCATTTCTTTTGTAAACTAAGCAAAAGAATTTTTTGTATAACTAACTTAAATTTTTTTAGTATGAGCCACAAAGCAAATTTTAGTAATAGCTCCAGAATTACTTTTAATAGCCATTACGTGCAACCGAAGTGGAGGAGCTTCCAAACTTCTGAAGCGGAAGATTTTCGGCAAAACCGCAATAGATGGCAGCACTAAACATTCCTTACTGCTCCGACCGGATTTTCATAATCCCTTTATTAACGAGACACTACAGACATTCGGGGTGTATTTGGCGGTGGCAAGTTTCGAACCCGGGACCTTTTAACCTGAAGTCCGTTACTATAACCACTATGCTATCAAGGCCACACCAACTGAGTTTTAGTAAGAGCTATTAAAAATATAAAACTATTAACTCTCTTCGTTGCTAACTTTTTTCTATTGATTCTTACAGATTTTCTAGTAACCGACTAAGATTACTAAAAATTTTTTAGTAATTACAAGGATCACTAAAGTTTTTTTAGTAGATCGACCTTTTTTTATACAGTGTATAATCGATCAAAATCAGTTCATAGAATGAGATTATACCTATTGTTTTAATATTAGATGACTTCATTAAAAAAATCAGAACTTGTTCTTTGGGAAAAAAAATCGACTGAGGGATTCAGGCAAAATTTACTTTTATTTTTTTAACTAAATAATTAAATATATTAATATAACGAAAGTTGCAGATTATAAGCAGATAAAGTTAATTCATTTAAGTCCATTTAGTTTCAAAATATAGTAATATAATATTTAAAAATCTTAATTATGTATTCACTGTTAAAAATTCCTGTAAAAACACAGGGGAAAAAAGTGAGACACTAGTTCACTAGTTCCCGGTTAAATGCATTCAATCAAGTTTCTCGATCATCCTTTTACTAATATTTCCTTTATATATCTAACTCCTTGTAGGAATTTCGTCTTTATTTAAAGATATTTTTATCTTTGTTAAAACTTATGATACAAAATACACACTTATAGAATTATTTTGAAATTTTATTTGAAATATTAAAAAATATAACTTTGTTTATTTTTATTTATTTATTTATTTTTAAGTTAGAGTAATTTAAAAAAGGAAAAATCATCCCCTCGATGTTAACAGGAATTTTCTAAGGGAACCTAACCCGTATTCACGCAAGAAAATCCAAGGTTCCAAGAAAACCACGGAAAACTTCGAACTGTTAGGAAGACGGCCACGAATGGGTTCGAACCCAGAATCTGCCGTCTACCAATTGAGAGGTCAGAACCTCTTGACCACTGGTCAAATGTGCTCGGAAAATTGAATTTTTTAAGGCTCACTGAAGATTGAGGGATTCACAGATGTTGAAAATTAAATTAAATTTTATCATTAAAAATAAATTTACATAGTCTTGTGTAATTTAATAACGTTAATTTACTGAGTCAATTGCAAAATTTTCTATAAGTTTACATTCTCCATTTTTTTTTTTGTTATTTAATAGATTCTCTGTGTTTCTAATCTCTGTAATTTTATATAAAAATTAAGATGATTGATTACCAATAGATTCTTTGTAACTTCAAAGACAATTTTTTAACAGTGCATACGCCATAAACTATCAAATTACAAATGAAAATTTTAATTTTTTTTTTTTTTTTTTTTTTTACTATTTCCTCCTATATTTTTACTATTTCCCCGATATATCGATTTCAATTATTGTTATTATTATTTTTTTTTTCATAAATATAGAAAAAATTCTTGCTGTGGAGGGTTAACGTTGCGTTATTACCTCAGACGCCTTATGTCGAAAATGAAAAAATTATAACACCAACCTCAAATCATTATGCTTTAAAAAATAGGAAATCACTAGAAATTTTGGATATAGGGTAAATCGCATGTTCTTCCTTATGAAATACCTGAGATATGGTTCAATATTTTGAAAATATGAAAACTTTCAGAATGCGTTCGAATTTAATATACATTCACGACGACTATTAGCCTGACAATTCTTTCAAACTGATATAAAAATATCACAGTAAAAGCGATATTTCTATTAAAGATATCCCCTTGAAAATGGTTAAGTTTATGACAGAAAGATCTCGAAGGTAATATATATTTTTTTACATAGGTTTTTTAATATCAGTTTTTAATAAATTTTAAGCACTTTTTTTAGTAAATTGGCAATTTTTTTAAATCTGCATTTCGCTCCCTTTCGATTATCCAGGATCTTAGCAAATAACTGTGGATTGTTCTGATTAATAGAAAATGATGTCATAAACATGTATTTTCATTCACAAAATTAAGCAAGAAAATAAAATCATGTTTCAAGCATAGGTTATGAAACGCTTTCCAACACATTCAGAATAATATAATAAAACTGCACTGTTTAAGAGATTAAAATATTATGTATAGTTCAACCATATAGAAACACACAAGAAAACCCAATTTCATTTGTTCTCACATGCAGTTCGAGAATTATTCTAATTCTTTAAAGCAGCCCTGTATATGATGTATGGATTTGCATCTAATAACTACATGCATGCCAAAATTTAGTTATATTAAGAATACATATATCCTGCTGTTGAAATTTCCTTTTCAGCAATTTCCACTAATAATAATAATAATAATAATAATAATAATAATAATAATAATAATAAAATTTAAATAGTTAAATTTCAAAGCACATGCTGACATTGAAAATGCATAGTTATAACTCAAAGATAGTGCTGTAATCAATTTCTTTTGTGTGTCTCTGTAAATGCACGACAAATGCCATGAATGCTCTACTCTGTCGTAATCATCTTGTAATAAAATATTCAACGATTTATATCAGTGTGAATGCATTTAAAAGAGCGTAATGTGATTAAAATTCTCAGCGAATGAATTTCCCCGTATATCATAATGTAATGGAATTCTTTTCGGTGTCACCTGTAAATGAATTGTTAATCCCACATACTTCATATACACCAAACATTTCTAGATGACACTAAATAGCGTTTATCGATTGTATGAAAATCCAAGTATATTTGAGACAGTTAGAACGTGGTCAGATGGATAGACAAACCGAATACAAAAATGCTTTTCAAAATTATTGGAACGTATTAAAAATGATTAAAAACAAAATATCTAAGTTGGTTAAAGGTGTTTTAATTTGTAAAATAACAATTTAAAACCTAGTACTTTCAAGCATTCATCATCAGGGTTAAAATTAACAAAAGAGCAAAAGTCAGAGGCTAAGTTCTTTTATATCAGATGGGCTGATCCAAACGTCTACGTGAAAAAGGGAGGAGGCATGTTATCGAATTTTCCAAATTTTATGTAGAAGTGGAGATGCTCAAGTTATTTTCAGAGATTTTCAAACTGATGAAGAACATGACATGCTTTAAAATGCTAGGTTTTAAATTGTCATATTGAAATAAAAACACCTTTAAGTAACTTGAATATTTTGTTTTTAATCTTGTAATTATAAGATAAATTGGTGGATGTTAAGAAAATTTATATGCTATATCAATTTAACTTTATTGTATTAAAAATAACTGCGATCGGATCAAAAGTTGTACATATTTTTATTGACTTTCCATTTTGCAAGTACTGGATTAAGGACGCAGTTTTCCAAATAATCATTCAAATGTATTTTTAAAATGTTATTTCTATACCTGGCGTGCCGCTTTCTTCCATTGAAAATTTAGCCTTTAATCTCAATGGTAGGGGAATGAAAAATATTTTTAATTTCTAATTATAATAAGATGTGATAAAATTATAGCAAAGATATAATGATTTCCTTATTTTTCTTTTACTCAGTGACAATTCTGGAAATAATCGGATTCGGACATTTTTAAGGACCTTCAAAATCTACTCTCTCTTTCTGTATATATAATGCAAATGGGAATTTTAAGCCGACTGCTCAGAACTTGCGTTCAGCTAAACGGATTTTGATGGAATTTTCACTGTTGGATAATTTTTTGAAGAAAAGTTTTAATATCAGTATATATAAAAGGCCATTTTAGGAGTGTATGATTTTTATATAAATCTTAAAATTTTTAATCTATATGCATTAAACATGCTGTACATACATTTTATAACATTAACAACGAACACTTTTAACTTTAAAAAATCATCAGAGCACTATTTATCCAACCATCTACTACCAGCAATAATTTAAAATTATAGAAATACTTCTTTTTAAATTTTTAAATTTTATCATTTCTTTCCTGTTGCTTCTCTTAAAAGAAACTGTTCAATAATAAAAAAAAATGATAACTCATGTACTTTGTTTTAGAAGCCAATAAAAATTCAGATTATCTGAATATATTTTTATTATTTTTACTTTCTTCTATCCTTATAAGAATTTGCATTCGTGCTCATAGTGTACAACTCAAATCCTAGAAACATGGCATTTTACATTACATTTGCAGGCAGATCTAATTATTCTTAAAATAATTTATTTTAGCTTTATTTAAACCAAAATTTCATCTCGTAACTCGACTTGTTAGTGTCATCAAAAGGATGAGTTGGTGCCCGCTGCAGTTCAAATCATGCCAAGAAATGACGAGCAGACAAATTCATTTCATAATCTACTTCTAATAATCTTATCCTACATCTGGATTTCAAGCTTTAACCCTATGAATTGATGATATCGCCAAAATGAGGAATTAAGTGTCTCATCTCGGACAAAGTTAGGACGAGGCATGAAATACTATATGAAATATTCATATAGTGCTAATCAATATCTCCAAAGTGTCAAATTTTCAAGCCGTAACTCGACGACGTGATAGTACTGTCAAAACTGGAAATTGGCGCCCGGTTCTTCTCGCTTTGTACAAGTTATGGTGAATCAATCATTTTTCTCGCTTACTATTAATGAGATTTTCCTAAACCATTAATTCATCTTGAAAATCAATGGCGAAGTAATAATATGACAGTGTAATGTAAATTATTATGTTTATAGGGTTTGAATTGTACATTATGACGTCATTTTTCTGTTATAAATTTTAGTCTGCCAAAGATACCCAAGTATGACAAAATATTCTTAAAATACTTTATTTTATCTTTAATTCGGCTCAAGTTACATCTCGTAACTCGATGACCTAATTGTGACGCCAAAATGACGATTTGGCATCCGAATCTGCTCATATTGTACCAAAAAATGCCAAGAAAGACTAGTCATTCCTTAATGTACTCCCAATTATCTTGTCCTACATAATGATTTCATCTCTTAACTTGATGACGTAGTCATTTCTGTAGTCGCCGCCCGGTCTATAAATGGAAAATAGTCAAAATCATGGAGAAAAGAGATAAATGTAGTGTCACGTAAAAACGATTTGCAATATGATGCATGTCATCACTCAAATTTAAATACCTTCGTTAGTCTAAAACAAACCAATTAAGTGGATAAAGACCGAATTCTATGACATCAGCCGTGAATTTTTTCACTGAATGAAGATTATCTCCTTATATTTAAGCATTCTAAAATAATATTTCATTCTATTATGAATTAAAAACTGTATTTCTAAAAGTGTACTTCTTCTATTGCGAAAGCAAGCGATTGTGTTTGGGCCTAATGTAGCAGATTTTAGGATTACATTTTTAGCGTCATCCTCAACCAATATACATAATTTCCATTCCTTCTTTTGTGAGGTAAAAATCACGGAGGGAAGAGATAGTTGGAGGCGCAGCATGCCGTAAAAACGGTTTGTAATATGATACCCGTTATCGCTCAAATTTAAATGCCTTCATTCAATCCTAATAAAACAATCACGCGGAACAGGGACAGAATTTTTTAGCATAATCCGTGCATTTTTTCACCAAATAAAAATGAACTGCTTATAGCTAAGCATTCTAAAGTAGCATTCATAGTACTATGAGTTTAAAATTGTATTGCTGAAAGGTTTTTTCTTTTTCTTTGCGAAAGCACGCGGTTGTGTTAGGACTTAATATGGCGGATTTTAGGGATACATTTTTAGCGGCATCTCCAGCCACCATATTTCATCTCTATTTTTTCTTTTTACTCTGTGAGTCAAAATAGTAGATTACTGTACGTTTTTCTTGCCATTTTCTCATAAAAAGTGAAAAAAAAAATTAATTAAAATACGGCTACGTAAAAATATGGTCTGTTATAAAACCTGGTGAATATTGGTTTTATTTCGTTTTTATTTAACAATTAAATGGGGATATTTAGTTTACTTCAAATTTAATTTACGCACGCTACAACACTTCTTTTAACAAAAATATATTTTAAAGAATAGTTGTGTGACTTATTTTCTCCACTTTTACGTAACTCGTATAAAATAGCTGAAATAAGGCTTATTTATTAATCCATGCGTAAAATCATTTTCTGAAAGGTGAAAAAATACAAATGAATGATTTCCGATAAAACATGGAGCTATTATAAACAAACAAATAAAATGAAGGCATATGAATCATTACATACTTGCATCTTTAATGACGACACTGCTTTTTGCTGTTTGTGTACTATTCCACGATAGTGACGTCATATGCATATTTTTCTATTGATATTGTTTAGAATGAATCGTAGAACTGGAATGCTTTAGCGGATAAAAATGACATCATTTTATTATTATTTTTTTAAATGTGTATTTTAATTCCTAAGATTGCAATGTGTTTCGCAGAAGTGCATCATTTTCACTACAGCTGTTTTGAAATTCTTCATTTGTGAAAATACTTCATGTTTGAAAATAACGTAATCGAAATCACACACTGATAAAACACAATGTTTCACAAAAAATAAGATGTCTTTACAGAGAGCCGTGACAGCCCTAAAAATAGTGACTGATATTGCAGAGCATGATGATTCTCGACTGGATTAATTCACTTTGCTGAGTAGGAAAGTAATAAACGGAAATGTTCGCAATAGTTCGAGATTTAAAATAATACCAGGTTCTACAAGTTTTTGTCGAAAATTCTCTTGTCTAATAAAAATTGTATTGCTTTTCCTTAAGATATTCTACTATAGCTTTATTAAAATAATGTTATTTGCTTCATTTAAATTTTCATAATTTTATGTCATCTCTATATTTAAAATACCAGGTAGTTTTTTAGTACCTGCCCTGAAAACCAATATTAAATTTACATTTTAATCAACCAATATTATATATATTAAACCAATTTTACTAATATATATATTTATTATTATTATTATACACACAGAGAAAGAGAGACACGTGGACAGACAGACATTTTGTAAAAACATGTTTTTTGGAATCTCTGACCTCTAAACAAGTAAATTCGTCGAAAACCGTAACTCGAAAAAAAATTTCGATTACAATACTTTCTTATACTGAAGATAGAAGAAATAAAAATGAAAGTGCTATTCTAAAAAATATCTGCAGCCAAAATTGAAAAAGTAAAAATAAACAAATCTTTAAGACAGAAAATATATTTTAACGACTTTGTAACTTAAGTGTTCTTATTTAAATGGCGAACGATTAAACCCTGTAAGTCCCTCTTTGACCGTGCCCTTAAACAATATTTTCGGCTTCATGAGTTGTTTGATTGCCAGTTTATAAAATAGGCAAAACATAGCCAGTTTCATTTTTAAATAACAGTAATAAAAAAAGGATTAAAATATTGAAATTTTATTAGTCCCATTAATAAATTTAAAAAAGATTTGGTGTCATTAGATTTTGGTAAGTGTAATTTAAAAATAAAATTTGATCATTTAAATTTTCTTTTAAGTCAATAAATTTTTTGCACTATAAACATTACAAAAATTGCATTTTTAGCAATGCCTATGTGAGGTGTACATTACTGGAAAATAACTATTTAAATATGAACCTTAAGAATAAATGAAATTTTATAAATGGCACGTAGTATATAAAATTCAAAGTTTTCTACTACTACCAAAACAAAAAGTTGTGAATTTTTCAAGAAAAAAAGAATATATAAATTTATTAAATGAAGCCATCTCTTAGTACGTTTAAGATTTTCAATGAAAAACAGTGGAAATTAGATACATTATTTTCTGCTTCCTGATTGGTTTAATTAAGAGTATCAATAATAGTGAAAAATTATGAAATATGCAAGGAGGAGTTGCGAAAAAAATAATAAAAGCTACATTTCTATTGGTTATTTTTTTATAAACCAAAAACATTCAGGGGTGTTTATTACTGGGGTCAATCCATTTCAAGTGGTCCAGCACTGGTCGCTCGACTATTTTTAAAAAATCTGAAATTTTTTGTACAACAACCCCAACATGATGGAAGTTCAAAATGACCATTATTTTAATGCTACTATTTTTTGTTTGTGCTTGGCGGCCATCTTTGTTTCATCGTGTGCAGCGATTTTCTCAGATACTAGGATACACAAAATTGTAAATATCTCGTCTTCTATTTTCCCAATTGAAATGGGGTTTGCCGCATTTTGTTCAGAATAAAATAGGCTAAATATACAGTGGTAGAAAATTTTTGAAAAATATTTTTTTATAGGTGGAATTTTAGCACAAAATTTACGATTTTTTCCAAAATCTATCCGTTTGCAAGAGGAAAATTTTCATGCAAGGGAAACTGTCAAGCTTACACAATTTTTTCTACATATAGGTCCAAAGTGCGTGTACTCACACATCAAGTCCCAGATCTGGGAGTTAATTTCTCTTTGCGAAAAAAATTCCGAAATTCGTCAAAAATTTCAAAAATCGCACTTTTTAGGCTTTGATATCTTTGGTGGGGCACGAGATAAAAATCTGAAATTTCGGCCTGTGATAGTATTGTGTTGTAGCGTTATGTACAAAAAATTTCAAGACAAGATTTGACTACAAGCTGAGATATGACATGGAAAATATGTGAAAACAATTCTGCCAAACTATTGTAAACCTACTATGTAATTGTTCAACAAGACTGTCAATCTTGCACAATTTTTTCTACAAATAGGTCCAAAGTGCGTGTACTCACACATCAAGTCCCAGATCTGGGAGTTAATTTCTCTTTGCGAAAAAAATTCCGAAATTCGTCGAAAATTTTAAAAATCGCACTTTTTAGGCTTTGATATCTCTGGTGGAGCACGAGATAAAAATCTGAAATTCTGGCCTTTGATTGTATTGTGTAGTAGTGTTATGTACAAAAAATTTCAAGAAGGAGATTTGACTACAAGCTGAGATATGACATGGAGAATATGTGAAAACAATACTGCCAAACTATTGTAACCTATTATGTAATTGTTCATACCTCCAAAATTTTAAATTAATTATTTATGGTACAAAGTTAATTGTTAGTTACAAATATCTTCTTCAAATGCTTCTGTGTGATTTAAACAATTCAGAATGTATGCTAAGCCAATACACTATTTGTCCAGATGAACAAACCTACTAGAAATACTATTGCAACAATTTTACTCGGGACACATTTCAGGAAAAGTAAATTACAGACAATGGATTGCAACTGATCGAGTTGACATTGTTTCAGTTATTAAACCTAGAGAATTTCATTCAAGTTAACAAGGGATGACAAGACTTGAGGGGCTTCAAATAAAATTTTGAGAAAGAACAGCTTGATGGATTGACAAAAGTAGCTGGTCGAACTCATAACATTTCTCGTAAATAGTGTTAAGCTCTTTTTTGAGCATATATAGTATCTTTGTAAATTAAACATTTATTATTAAACTGTTTTCAACAAATGATATTTACTGTGTAAATATTGTAATAAAAGAGACTAATCTCATTTCTCCTGATGTACTCGTCATAGCATTTCTCAACATTTTTAATCACTGTATCTCAGCTTATAGTCAAATCTCCTTCTTGAAATTTTTTGTGCATAACACTACTATACATATACAATACTATCAAAGGCCAGAATTTCATATTTTTATCTCGTGCTCCACCAGAGATATCAAAGCCTAAAAAGTGCGATTTTTAAAATTTTCGACGAATTTCGGAATTTTTTTTGCAAAGAGAAATCATTTCCCAGATCTGGGACTTGGTGTATGAGTACACGCACTTTTGTCCTATTTGTAGAAAAAAATTGTGCAAAATTGACAGTCTTGTTGAACAATTACATAGTAGGTTTACAATAGTCTGGCAGTATTGTTTTCACATATTTTCAATGTCATATCTCAGCTTGTAGTCAAATCTCCTTCTTGAAATTTTTTGTTCATAACACTACTATACAATATTATCAAAGGCCAGAATTTCAGATTTTTATCTCGTACCCCACCGGAGTTATTAAAGCCTAAAAAGTGCGATTTTTGAAATTTTTGACGAATTTCGGAATTTTTTTCGCAAAGAGAAATCAACTCCCAGATTTGGGACTTGGTGTGTGAGTACACGCATTTTGGACCTATTGGTAGAAAAAATTGTGTAAGGTTGACAGTTTTCCTTACATGAAAAATTTCCTCTTGCAAACAGATAGATTTTGGAAAAAATCTTAAATTTTGAGCTAAAATTTCACCTGTAAAAATTTTTTTTTTCAAAATTATTCTACGACCGTACATTTAGCCTATTTTATTCTGAACAAAATGCTGCAAACCCCATTTCAAATGGGAAAATAAAAGACGAGATATTTACAATTTTGTGTATCCTAGTATCTGAGAAAATCGCTGAACACGATGAAACAAAGATGGCCGCCATGCACAAACAAAAAATAGTAAAATTTAAATAACGGTCATTTTAAACTTCCGTCATGTTAGGGTTGTTGTACAAAAAATTTCAGATTTTTTAAAAATGGTCGAGCGACCAAAAAAATATTTTCTGGACCACTTGAAATGGATTGACCTTACTGGTACATCAACTCTATTGTATTTTATGAATATGGGTTAAACATATTTCTCCAGTTTTATAGGAAAATACTAATGTAGGAAAGAGAGTAATAGGAAAAGAGGAAATATAAAATAAAGGAAATGACTACATATGTATTGGTCTTACTGTTGGAAAAATATTTGTAATATAAAAAGCAGCTATTTATCTCTTCAAAATATATTTTCTTTTATATAAGTCATATTAACGAACTTTTAAAATTACTAAAGCGATTTTATCGGTAAACATCAGGCATAAAAAGCACTTTGTTTCGATGCTTAAATTTCATGTTTTATTTTTAAATGTTAATATTTACAAACGTCACAAAACAATAAATATTATAAAATCATGTAATTGCAAATTGATGTTTATATTCTATGACGAATGGAGTGAAATGTTCCAGTTTTTGTGTCAGCATTTTTCCCTGAGGAGATAAGATATATCAAATGGCTGAGATAGCAGTTGGCTTTCTACATATCGTAAAACTATTTAATTCAGTATTTATGAACTTTCGGAATAAAAGATTAAAATTAAACATAACTTATCTCTAGTATGATAAATGACATCCTTTATTTGATAAATAATAATCCCTTGTTTGATAAATAATATCCGTGTACTGTAACCACTTTGTTATTGAGTATTAATGAAGTATTATTGCTTTTTACTGAATTATTATTTTTCCACGATGCTTCCAGAAAAAGAGATTTAATTTAGTATTTATATTATTTCTTATCATACATATCGAAGCATATCATTCAAAGATCGAAATTTAAAATAGTTCGAATATTATTAATAAAAATGAAAAGAACGGAGATTCACATATGTGGACCTACGAAACGAAAGGTTAATTATAAATGGCGGACACATTTCTCTTATCAGAAAAAGAAGCAACAAGACACTTCTGATTGGCTGATGAGTCACTCTTTCAAGAAGTAGCTAGTCACTCTTTAAAAAAGTGCGTTTTAATTTCAATTAAGTGAAAATTTCCACGTTATATTATGAAATGGAGTTTTGAAAATTAAAAATTGACATATTTTGGTGTTTTTCATTATTTTATTCCATATATTTGTTCAAAATTTAAGAATCAAGATTTTTTTTAAGTTAATAATGCCGGTCTTTCACTCTCGTTAGCGTAGTGAGATATTTCACTCTCCACAACGGAGTGACATACTTCAATCTCAATAACGGTGTGACATTTTTCACTTCTTTGTAGGGAGTGAGAAATTCTTCTCTTTAAGGAGTGTATTTTTATAAAGTTCACTCAAAAAGAGTGAAAATGTTTGTCACTCTTACAAAGAATGAACTTTTGATCCCTTCCAGTTTTAGAGCGTAAAAGCATGTTTTTCGGGTTCTCTGACTAAAAGCTGTAAATCTGTCAAAAACCCGATTTCAAAAATTTTCACGAATCCAATACTTACTTCTTATAAAGATAGAAGAAAGTAACAGCAAATTCCTTTTTCTTTTGTAAATTTCGATTTTTACTTTCTAACTAATAAGTAGTGATGTTTTCTCATTTATGTTTGCCTTTTAGATTTGAATAGATCAATACCCTTTTAAGCCAAATAAAATTCTAATAAAAGAAAAGTTCAAAGCAATTTCCTCCTGAATGCAAAAGTTTATATTTGGGCTTTTTTCATGTAATTTATTTTAACTTTTACCTTACTTACAAATAAAAGTAAACTTTTATTCGAAAGAAAATTACTTTATTTGTGACTCAGTTTGGAAGGTTTCACTTTAATTAGACAAGATGCTTCTTTATTAAATACTTCAAAAAGACTTCAGCAGTTTCATTAAGAGCCCACAATAGTCACAGGAAAATTACTCAAAAAGACCCGGATGACCATGTAAAGTCTATGGGAGCGTTCTTTTCTAATATCTCGTTCAAATTTTAATATTTTGACATGATTTTTTTTGCATAAAATAGTTCAGGACGATCCCCAACCGGGCTAGTTTTTACTTTTTCGATTTTGGTTATATATTTTTTATATTACGATAGTTTCAGTTTCAGAACCGGTTTAAACCGGTTTCGAAAGTTAAAGTAATTTTTTAAAGAAAATCTGAAACAAAAATTGAAAAAGTAAAAACTAGCCCGGTTGTGGATTGCCCTCAGCTATCTTGTGCAAAAAAATCATGCAAAAATATTAAAATTTGAGCGAGATATTAGAAAAGAACGCTCCCATAGACTTTACATGGTCATCCGGGTCTTTTTGAGTAATTTTTCTGTGACTATTGTGGGCTCTTAAGAAATGAAAAAACGCATTAGACAAATTTTAAACTGTGTTTTGCAATTTAAAGATTAAAAGTTCCTGTACACTTCTTTGCAATTAAAATCTTTAATGCAAAATTATTTATATTTGTATTTCGAAACATTTCTATGGCACCTCTTTTTACGGTTTCGTTCATCTGACGATATTCTTTTGGTCCCTGTCCTCTGTCTGTCTGTCCGTGATAGAGTCTGTACACAAAAACTGTATAAATCAGAGACTTCAATTTTTGTGTACTTACAGCACAATACCTCGTGTCATACAGCAAATAATAAATTAGAAAATTAGTCTATTATTTTAATTAATTTCTTTTCATGTCATCCGTTTATTTTTGTGATCTAAATTTTAGAAGAGTACCTTAATTTGAATGTTTTTTCGTGAAGACATCATAGCTTGGAAGTAAAGCTTTTCGCTAGTAATCACACGATTCTCAGTTCGAATCCTGGAACTTTGAATTTTCATATTAAGATGAAAATTTCGTATTTTTGCCAATTTAAAAATTTATATATATATATATTTTAATCACTGGCATTCATTATATTTTTGGAATACAATTTTCTTTTTATTTAAAAAACTATTGCGATTTACTAATGATTCAGTGTTTCAAATTTCGTTTAAATAATTTATTTTGTTTTCAAAAATTTTAAATTTTATTTATATCTCCGCATTTTTTTTTCAGATAATAAAAAAAATGAATTTTTTTATTTTGTTTAAATAATTTGATTAGAACATTTTTAACTTGATTTGAATAAATAATATCCTTTTATAATTATTTGAAAATTAAATTTATCGGTGCTACTATTTATGTAAGAATTTAACAATCATAAATTAACAATTTGGATTTATTAATAAAATGATAAGTTAGTTTAAAATAAATATTAATCGGAACCTTCTGTGCAATGTGCGATTACACTTACCCACTTGTTTTAACCCTCATTTTCATTAAAAATAATAATTGAAATAATGGAAGGTAATTAAACAGATGTATAAATTTTATGTTGAATATACATGATTGTTAGATTACTAATATGTTCACCGGCATTCAAGGTTCTCTCTTGATTGAGATTTCAATAAAGCTCTGTTTCTATTCAAAATTCAAAACTATAATGTTTACACATTTCATTAAAAAAATACTAATTAACTTATTCTATAGAGACCTGAATTATTCAAAATCTTTTGGCTTTTCTTTTAAACATTTAATATTCATACCTACATCTTTTAGGAACACACGCAAAAAAAAAATATTTAAAATATAAAACTATTGTTGTCAACAACATCAAAATAGTACAAGGAGAAAAAATTAAAACGATAAACTGAATCACATACAATAAAAAAAACTATTGAGTTCGGTTGATTACGTGACATTGAGGACCCGAAGAAGCCAAGGGGTGTAAATGGCCAAATTGAAAAATACTGAGCTGAGGACACAGGGTATGTAGAAACAAATCTAGTTTTTGGAGGTAAAGAAATAAAAGTGATTTTCTAATTTTGTGCTGCGTTCTAGTGGCCAACCACTTTGTGGCTCAAGAACTTCGATTTGAAAAATATTGAATCAGATGTTAAATTAAATCATTTTAAGCATGTAAAAAATAATTTTAAAAAATTAATGTAAAATTGAAATAATTATGAACTAAAGGGTACTGTTTTCACTTCTACAATAAACAGAAATTGATATACTTCTCATAGCTATTATTCATTTTCTAATACAAAATTTTAAAATATACAAAATTACCTTTATAAAAATCTACTTTGAGACTTCTCCAGCTTCTTTAATTTGACAAAATTTAATAACAAAGAAGGTGTCCATACGTGCATACTCAGAAAATTCTGAAAAAATTACAGAATGTTCTTCTAATGTGGATATATATGTTTCTAAAAAAATTCTGGTAAATCCCGATAGAACGTTCGTAAAATACAAGATAAAATGCAAGATAAAACATTCCCGATGGAACGTTCATTTGGCAGTTTATCACTGGATGGCGACGAAATAAAATTTCAAAAAATACTTTTTTGTCAAATATTTTTTAAGGTGAAAAAGTTTCATGATGAAGTATTTTTTTAAAAACTTATTTAAATAACTTTAGTTTTGTCGGTTTTAGTTTGTTATAAGTATAGTTTTGTCATGCATATATTTATAATAAAAGCTAATAATGAAAGTTTATGAATTAAAAAGAAAATTAAATTAATTAAATTTGTTTCAATCTCAAAATTAAGTCCAATGGACTTTATAGGGAATCTGGGTTCGAGATTGAAGGAAATCACATGTTAGTGGTATTTTGCCATTGGGATTTCCAATCGAATGTATGAATACGATTTTCATTTTTTATGAGTTTAAAAATATAAATAAAAACGCTGAAGTTTTGTGCAGCGTACGAATGCCCAAATAAGTCGAGTGATGAATTCTGCAAAGAAAATAATATTTATTTTCATCGTTTTCCATTAAAAAATGACGATATTTTAAAATTGTGGTTAGCGTAGTTAAAACGTGAAAACTTTATTCTAAGTAAATATATGTTAAATATACAACAAACATAGAGGTTCATATTTAAAAGAAAGAAAAAAATGATAATGACAGGTTAAATTTGATTTAGAAAATGTTTTCTTACCACTTTATTGGAACGTATTGATCCATGTACGTCGTACATTATTTTCTTGAACTCAGCTCTTACGAATGAGTCCCATATCCTGTTTTGTTTCGCGCGATTGGCGAAAAACCCGAAATTTGCAACAAAAAGTCATTTTAGCTAGTTGTCAGATTTCTCAAGATGGTGAAAAATCATGATTTTTAAATGCTTTATAAAGATGCATTTATTTAATAAATGTTATGTATGAAACATGTTAAAAATATACATTTATATAAATATTTTTACGTATATTAATTCATTTTAGATACATTTCTGTATATATGTAATTATATATAGCGATATACATACATAAATACATAATATATGGAGCTATAAATAAATACGAATGTATACGATCCTTGTATATAACTTTTTTATAATTTTATATATTTCATATATTTATTATATATGTCCAATTTAAACTAAAGTAATTAACTTTTCCGAAAAAAGTATGCTAAATTCAAAAAAAAAAAAAAAAAAAAAAAAAAGGCTAAAGTTTATTCCAGTAGTAAAAAAGCAACCCCAAGGGCCAACACATGGATACATTAAAAGCCAAAACAAGTTCGGAAAAAAAAAAAGACAGGATATGAATCGCTTCCCGAAGCCGTAATAAATAAAATATCCGCTTGGCTTATATTAATTTAAAGTCATTCATAATAAATGACATTTTACATGTGCAGCAATACATAATATTTTTTGTATTTAAACTGGAAGTAAATACTAGCATATATGTAAATAGAAAGAATCAGATGATAGGCGAAAAACGAAGCACACGCAAAACAAACAAATAGAAACACAATAGTAGCGGATAGGGACAGCTTAATGCAACAATGTTAAAACTTAGACTGCATAGCAAAAAGGGGAAAAAATAAAAAATCCCTACCCGGCGAGTTGTTTTCTTGAAATTGAATTTTGGTTACTTTTCGCTGTGTTTTACATTTTACTGTGCATTTATATTTTATTTTTCCCATAATTTTATTACCCTTAACATTATAATGTGAGATATTAATGCGGTAGCACATTCCTATATCAGAAATACTTTTTTTCTTATTTAAAAAATTATCATAATACACTGCTCAAAACAATTAAAGGATATTTGAAGTTTTATATAAAATAAAGATAAAAACGAATTTTTTTTGCCGAAAATAGAAGAAGAGAATCACAAATGCAAATTTTTCTGGTTTTCAAACTGTGGAGTATGCAAATTTTGAGTTCGACGTCAAAAACGTCGCTTCAGCGGCAGCGAATGAAATTTGACTTTTAACTTGATAAAAGAGAATGAAGACAAGGATGATCGGCATTCAGTGTTTGCTTTGTTTCAATGAGTACGATGTCTCAGCGAAGTCATTTGACAGATTCAGAAGCTTGGAGAATTGTTGGTAGGTTAGAAGGGGGCCAAACTCAAGCCGACGCAGCGCAAGCCATTGGAGTGTCGCAAAGTGTCATTTCCAGGATCTGGAACCGTTTTTTGGGGAGTAGATGTGCAGGCCGAAGACCAGGGTAAGGTCATAGACGGGCAACAACGCCCAATGAAGATCGGTATTTAGCGTTAACAGCTCGGAGACACCGAAACATGAACGCTACTCTTCTCCAACAACACCTTCGCTCGGCTACAGGCACCACGATTTCAACTCAGACTGTCCGAAACCGGCTCCATGCTGTAGGTCTGTATGCTCGCCGACCGATGGTATGCGTTAGATTAACATCAAGGCATCGTCGCGACCGCAGGGAGTGGGCAACCGAGCCTGTCAACTGGAGGAGAAATGAATGGAGCAATATTCTGTTTTCTGACGAGTCCCGCTTTTCTGTGCATCCGGATAATAGGCGTATTTTCATCTGGAGGGACCGTGACAGTAGGAATAATCCTGCGTTCGTGCACGAAAGTGTCAGATTTGGCGGTGGAGGAGTGTTGGTGTATGGTGGCTTCTCCATTGACGGGCGCACTGACCTCTACATCATTCGAGATGGAGCTCTGACTGGTCGCCGATATAGGGATGAGATCCTCAAACCTACTGTAGTCCCTTACTCTCCAGCAATCGAAGATAACTTCATTTTAATGGACGATAACTGCAGGCCACATCGTGCAAACCTGGTGGAGGATTTCCTTTTCGAGGAAGGAATCGTTCGAATGGAATGGCCAGCGTGTTCTCCAGTCATGAATCCAATCGAGCACGTTTGGGACGCTCTAGGAAGACGAGTTTCTGGCCGCCAACAACCCCCACAAACTCTCCAAGAACTGGAAAGAGCTCTTCTGGAAGAGTGGGGCAGAATACCCCAACTCGTCATTAATAACCTCATTGAGTCCATGCCTCAAAGGTGTTCAACGTTGCTGGCCGCCCGTGGAAACCATACCCCCTACTGAAAATGATTTTCTTTGAAGAAAACACCTTTTCTTTTTCTTTTTTCTCATATGCACAAATTGTGTTTCTTTCCTTTTGTACACAAATGCGCAATAAAATGCATTTTTTTCTGCCAAACATGTGTAATTTATTCTCATATAACCTACTATGTCTGTCGACCATGTATCAATCAGCTAAAAAGTTTCCCAGATACAAAATCCACCTAAAACTGCAATATCCTTTAATTGTTTTGAGCAGTGTATTTGTGCCTCATAAATATTAGAAAAAAATTTCAAAATTTTATCCCTTTTTTTTAACAAACTTATACAGATTTTAATAGCTTGAACATTGGTATTAACCAATTTTGTCCATTTTAGAAATTTCTTCAATGCGACTTTCGTGCATCCAGAGATGTTTCTTCGGGTTTTAATGTCGTTAGAGACAGCAGATTTGACGATTTTCGTTGTGGCACAACGAGTTGCATGCATCCAGTAATGTTTTTCTGTTGTTTAAATGGGCACGCAGCGCTCATAAAGCACGTTGACCGCAACACTGACGAGTTTCATGCACTTTAGAGACAGCTGCACATAGAGTTTCATGCATCCAGTGATGTTTTTTAAACTGTTTAAGTGGATGCGCAGTGCTCATACATATGTTAATAACAACGGTATTGACAAGTTTCGTGCAGTTTAGAGATTGCTGCACATTGACTTTCGTGCATTCAGTGATGTTTTCTTTCGTTTTAAATGGGCGCGTAGCACTCATACGTACGTTAGTGACCGTGGCATTTGCGAGTTTCGTGCGCTTTAGAGATTGATGCAAAGCGAGTTTCGTACATCCAGTGATTTTTTTTTTGTTTAAATGGGCGCGTAACTCGCATACGTACGTTAGTGACCGCGGCAATGAAGAGTTTCGTCCATTTTAGAGCTTGCTGCACAGTCAATTTCTTGTGCCCAACGGTTTTTTTTTTTTTTGGTCTCTATTTTAATAAGCGCACAGCACTTAGGAATCATCGTTGGAACTGTTCACGTCATTAATTGTCTACCGAAAATTCCGCGTTGTGATTGGGGAGAAATTTTAGATTTCTGAAAATTCAGTTCGTTCGAAGGTGCTTGTCACTAAAATCATCAAAATCCTGTGTCTGGGCTGATTTAGGATTATGTCATTAATATTTGAAGAGATACATTATAACTATTAATATTCTAATATTAAAACGATTATAACATGCTTTCATTGTACATATTTATAAAATAGCAATTAAAATCATCATTAAAAAATAAAGTTGAAGAAATAGTATTTTCATTATAACCTTTGTCTAAATTTATAAGTGTATAACATCACTAACATCAAAACCATGAAAACAACTCGCCGGCTAGTGATTTTTTTTATTTTTCCCCGTTTTGCTATGCAGTCTAAGTTTTAACATTGTTGCTTTAAGCTGTCCCTATCCGCTACTAAACACAATAGTGAGGTCACATTATGGTGGTTGACATCACGCCAATAAAGCCCATTGAGCACTGTTGATTCAATTTTGTTGCTTTGGAAACAAAATCTTCTGTGATATTGAAAGATATTGCAGCAGCATTCTTCATCTAGTCTTTAATTTAGAATATGCTTAAATATACGAAAATATATTTTTCAATGAGAAAATATTTGTTATACATAAAATTATTTTTGCAGTGTTAAAATTTAATAACATCTGCAATAGCAATATATATATGTAATACAATATAATATACATATTAAATTCTCTCATTGTTTAAGTTTAAATGCATTAAATACCATTTACAATAGTGCTCTCGATTATACGTTTATACGCGTATACGTATAATACGTATTATACGAAATACGGATCAACTATACGTATAATACGGCATCGGCGGTTATACGTATTGCGCAAAACAACATATACGGTACATCGTATATACGGATCTTATCCAAGCGGTTAAACGTATAAACGTTTAAACGTTTTTCATTCAAGATATGAAATTTGATGTTTCAATGCTTTTCTGCGGATTACAGACATTGAGAAATATCCGGTAGAGTATCCCCATCGCGATTCTCTGTTTAAAAAACTACGATGCGTTTACTTAACTACTACTTGTTATGCAGGTACCTAAAAAATCTGAATACGTTTCTCAGTATAAATTTTGGTTTCTTTCCCAAAAAACTAAGTCATTTATTACAAATTGTCTTACATTAGTTGTGGATAGAATCAAACTAATCTTTGGAAGAGCTGTGGCTCAGTACTTAGTTTTTTTATATTTTCTTGTATCTTAACAAGAAGAAAGTAATGGATTCGAGAAATCTTTCGACTGGTTTACACTTTTTAAGGGTAAGATAGTCCGAAAAATATGTTTTTACAAAATATCTGTCTGTGACTTTGTCTATATGTGGCATGAATTTTGTTCCACCAGTTGCACAGAATGAGTTTTCAGCAATATCATCATCACATAGCAGGCAGTAGGCTCTGTCATTCTTTTTCTCAGCGTACCGCCACACCCAGCTTTTTCTATTCATTTCTAATTGTAATCTAAGCAGAACTCCGTCTATAAATGCTCGTTCTTCTACACTACGAGATACTTATACTAAGTGTCTGCGTCACGTGACACAATGGTTTTATTTTTCACCATATGTAAATTGTCTTAAAGCGGAGGAATTTTAAAATAATTTACATATTTGGTAATTTTTATTAGTTTCTTTTTTAAATAATTTAATTATTTTGTCCTCCCAGAATATTTTATGACTTATTTAATGAAAATTAGAAGAAACATAATTAAACATTGAGTATGTTATAGTAACTTACCGGTCACTTACCGAAGTGACCAATGTTACCAACCGATTGTAGGGTAGTATGAAATGAAAATCAAGGCGAATTGTGACGTCAGCTACAGTTCAACAGGATAGTTTTCATTGGTGCCACATTTCGGTTTCGTACTGCCCTACAATCGATAGGTAACATGGGTCACTTCGGTAAATTGTACTGAACATGTACGTTGATTAAAATATTTATAAAGGGAAATACCAAGATCTTGGTTGGAATCCAGATAGTAGATATTTCACTGTTAGTGAAGCGAGATTAGCCAATCAGGAGTCCGATCTTTTGCGAACTTTTTGCAAACTGTTTTAAAAAATATACGCTTTTCATTGCTTGATCTCGTATGTATAAGACATACTATCAGGGCCGTAGCTAGAAGTGAACCATAGGGGGGAGGGGGGCTCGAGAGAATGTAGGGGGGGGGCTCATAATTTTTTTTTCTCTTTCTGACGCAGAAAGATAAATTAATAACTATTCACATTGTAGGTATTATGTTTCTAATTAAACTGTTGTACTAACTTCATTTTATGCTAAGAAAAGTATAGGATGATGAAAATTTTGATTGTATAACTGGTGCAAAATGAAACATCATGTTAACTTCATATGTACATATAAGATGAGGGAGTGTTGAAACACTTATTTTAAATACAATTTAGTAACTCTGCAAAACTGTGAAAGGGTAAACTAAATTAGATTTTTGAACAGAATTTCATTTGAATTTTTGGAACAGAAATTAATTGAGTGACCTTGGAATCTTTTCCAGGGGGGGGGGGCTCAAAATATTCTAGGGGGGCCTGAGCCGCCCATAGCGCCCCCTTAGCTACGGGCCTGCATACTATGCGGATTTCTGTCGTAACGCTACCGATTTCCAAATTATTCTCCATTCAGCGACATAAGACTGGTGAAGTCCGCTATTTAAATTAGATACGATACGGCGAATATACGTATACATTAAATATACGTATTCTTAAATATACGTTTAGTTGATACGCCTTATACGTATCCGGATACGTTTAAACGTATATTCGAAAGTATCCGTATAGCAGAAAAACGTATTATACGGATACACGTATATCGTTTAATCGTATACCTGCTATACGTATCCTATCGCGAGCACTAATTTACAAGCATTAAAAAAATCTATTAACAAAAAAAAATTCAGCTACACGAAAATTGTTTGCTTACGGTGAGGAAAAACGCAGCTCGCCAAATCGCCTGACGCTTTCGTCTTTTTACGCCAAATATTCGAAAAGTTGCCATCCACTGGCGAATTTGACGTTTTTTCTCGCAATTACTTGGGCGAAAGTCGCACATTTTTCGTAATTCTTGCACGAGAATCGCACTTTTTTCGCAAACATTTGACATAAACTGCGTGTTTTTTCACAATCCTCCAAACATAATCACATTTTATTGGTGATCATTTGAGGAAAATTGCGTTTTATGACGATTTTTTAACGAAAATCGCGTTTTTTTTAACGATTCTTGAGCAAAAATGACGACGTTTTTGCCATCCTTTGATAAAATTAGCTTTTCTTCTTCGATCATTTGACAAAAAAAGTTTGATTTCTTCGTTGGTTCACGGTATTTCTCAATTTTTGTTTGAAATTAAACCCTGTTGGGAACTGGAATATTTGGATTTAGGAACCAATGGCTCCTTAAAAATTTGGAAATCTGCACCTATAATAGAAAACATGGAAAAAAATTTAATTTTTTTCAGTAATATTAAGTTATTTTTATTCATTTAATAAGTTGTAAAACAATAACATCAATAATTTTTCACTGGGTTGAATTTAGTTCGCCTTTGGGATTTCCCATACAGTTTTGTTCTCAAAAAAGTCTGTAACTATCATTTTTATTGTATTTCTAGCCTCGTTTACTTTTCTGGATACTTTGTGATGCATCTGTAAAGTAAAATTGCATTTTCACTTTTTATTTATTTACTTGTTTGTTATTTTTTAATAATAGATTTATATGGCATTCACTTAATGTACACGTGTAACATTTTTGGGAGAATAGTTTTTACAACTATTTTTGACAGAGAGTGCATAGAACACTTTTCAGGTTTAAAATCCATATAACAGAAAATAAGTAATAAATAAGATATTTTCGGATTAAGTGGAACAAGAATGGGAATTTTATTGCAATAATGTCTGCTATCAATAAATATTTTTAACATTCTTTTTAAGCGTTTTAATCGGGTTTTTCTTTGAATACAAAGGCTGATTTAACACAAAACTGATATTAATGTTTTTATTTGCAGTGCATATGATAAATAAATATATGTAAGGTAATCATAAACAAATCTTCATATAGATAATTTTCATAACTGTTATTTTATGAATCATCAAGCTTAAAGAAAAAAATATGCCGGATGCTAAAAGGTTAACATCTTCATCTGTAATTTAAAATGAACAGACTTAAAAAACTAATATTAATTTAAATGTGATACTTTGTTCTTTAGACTTACACAGTAAAACGTTAGTGCAATGTTACTCTATAAAATGCCACGAATTACATGGAGAACTTTTTTCACTTATATAGTAGGATAATTTAAGCATATATAACATATTAGTGTAATGTTACATCAGTTATATCGGTTATGCCACCATAAAATTGGTGCAAGCAAAACTTCCGCCAATTTTAGTGAGTAACGTTACGCAAATGTTTTACAGCGAAGCACCGACTAATCGATGCAAATGTTCTGATTCAAAGATGTTTGCCCTCATCTTTAATACCTTACGTCTAATCTCTGCTTGCAATAAATATATATTTATTTGTTAGAAAACAGCTTATGAAGAGCCCGAATATAAAGCACGCTTAATAAACATCTATTTATAGTAATATATTCCACTAAAATTCTAGTGTTTAATAAATTTAAAAAATCGTTTTTTTTTTTCTAATTTTCTTAACTTCATTATTATGAATTTTCTTTATCAGTATCTTACCTAAAGCACAGATAAATCTAGTCGTTGAGGACCACCGTAATACTTACCCATCATAGATATGTATAGTATAAAATATGAAAATAAAACATGTGTAAGCAATTTATTAAATGCATCACAATTCCAAAATAAAATTTTAATGTATATTTAAATATTTTTAACACATAGTAGTGCTCTATACTGAATTATAGGTATTACTTGATTATCTCATCGATAAATTTCGAAAAATTATATAAATCGCTAAAATTGTAAAACTACTCTTAAATTATACAAATTGGCAAAACTTTTATTTTAAATTGTTAAAAAATAAATATATTAGTAAAAGATCGACATTAAACCAGTATAACGCATTTAATGTCAAGCGAATATGACATTTACGATAAACCATTGTTGGCATTTAATCTTATAATTTAATTAACAGCGGGGTGTAAAAGATAGAAACAATACAGAAACAAAAAAAAATATTTCGCGTTTGCTATGCAGGTGTAAAAACCTTTGTGTTAAAATTAAATCATGGTATTCCAATTAATACTAAAGTATTCGTTTGCAAAATTTGTATATATTTTTTAAATCTTTTATAAAATATGTATTTTGCTAAATTAACGCATAAGCAAAATGATAAGAACACAGTCGATATTACTAATATCAAGGAACGTGATTGGCGGATATTTTTTCAGATCATTAAAAAACGTATAAAAGAGATTCTGAGATTAAAAGAGATTCTGAGCACAATCGTTTAGTTCGCAAAACATTTGGATTACAGGGAAAATTAAAATGCTTTGTGACATCGAAAGAAGACAAATTCTAGCTTATAACAATATTGGAATGTAATTTCAAATAACTGCAGATGAAGTTAAAATGTCAAGGATTGTCATTTTTAACTGCTTACAGAATCCAATTATTTATGTTACTACAAAATCTATAGGGAGGCCAAAATTTTTTTCAAAATGATCCGAAAGTTTGATGAGTCGCATAGTTTCAAGTAAAATAATGACAGCAAATGAATTTAGAAACTAGATAAAGATGCCAGAATCAATATCGACCTTAAAAAATCAGTAAAAATGTCGGGAGTTCTTACAAATGTAAAAACCATGACGATGCAAATAGAAAGCTGGCAGTGAAAAAGACCGCTTTAACGAATAGGTGTAACATTATCTTCAATGCTCAAAAGAAATTTAATTTCAATATTCCATTTAGTATTCATTCATATTTACATAAACTAAAAGCGTATTTTCCACTCACCAATTAGGTGGAGGCTCCCAAATTTTTTGGCTACATTTTCTTTGGAAGGAAAGCTTATAACTGATTTTATAGATCAATAAACAAAATAGGCATGCCTTTTATTCGCATGTTAGAATGCTATTTGTTGAGCCTGAGTGAAAAAATTACTGACTTTATGGAATTTTCAACAAGAAAATGCATAATTCACCCAAAAAAGGCACACAAAAATTGTTTGAGGAGTAGAGATGGGCATTATTTAACGTATTAGGATAAATAACAATGTTATTCTTTTATGGTGCAGTATTTAGTAACAGATTAATGGAAAGTCCCTGTTAAATTTGGAACGCATTATCTGCAAAGTATGTAAAAAAGAAGAGAAAAAAATGCTGAATTATAATAAAAATAAAATTTTCAAAATTTGCTTTCGATATTAATATAAAAAGACCGTTAAAATGTATTTTGAAATTTAAAAAAAAAGTCTTTTTTAAAACTCTTATTACGACTGCCTAAGCAAACCGAAAGAGATCGTAATCAACTGCAGACAGTCACAAATCTTTCTTTCGTGTCCTTATCAGCTTTCAATATCTAGAAAGTATCATCCACCATTCCCTATCCGTGCAGAATAAGTAAACCTTAGTAGCTGTATAGCCCTACCCAAACACCCAATCAAAGTCCAATTCACTAGCGTACAAACACCTGGCCATTTGCCAGAAAGAAAAGAAAAGAAAAAAAACCTCTACGACTGTTGTAAAATGTTCTGAAAATTCCGTTTATTCATTACTGTTAATTCTAATACTGCAACTCTTTTTATTCAACAGGATGAAGAAAAAACATTTTTTAACTCATCACATTCACATAAGTTGAAATGTTATAATTTGTTTTGCAGATAATAGTGTTGCATGGAATCATTTTATTAGATGGATTTCATTGGAATTAAAATATCAAAGGTGTTTTTTAACAAGGGATATCAAAGGATGGGATTAATTCATGGCTTACTATAATAACGGCTTCTGAAGCTGCGGAGAAAAAATTTATCACGTGACTTTTTCCGTCGGTGCGGTGAAGGGAAAAAAACACGCTTTCTGCGCATAGTCGCTAGGCAGGAAATTCAAAGTAAAAGAGCGCGAGTGAGTGGTTTTCTAGCGAATGTTTACTGAAGTTTGTTTTTGCGCTATGGTTTTTATAAATTGTGATTTATTATTGCAACTCTCGCGTACTTTTTAAGACATTTGTTTCAAAATGCCTGACCATTGTTGTGTGCCCTTTTGTCAGGCAAATTACGATAAAAGTGGTACATATTTCTCCGTATTTCAGTTTCCAAAGGATGCAGAAGCTAAGAAACTTTGGTTACGGAAGATACCGCGAAAAGATTGGGTGCCGTCGGCAAGAAGTGTTGTTTGCGAGAAACACTTCCATGAAAGTGATATAATAAGAGTTGATGAATTTAAACAGAAGGATGGCACTATTTTGAAATTCCCCAGAAAAAATCCCAAGTTAAAGAACAATGCTTATCCTTGCATTTTCGATAGTCCAGGGATTCCTAAGTATTTATCTCAGCAAAAGTCAACTAGCAGGCTTAGTCGTGAAGAAAAAAATGAAAAAATAGACATGGATGCATTTCAAAATTTTCAAAAAAGCGATCAAATAAAAGACTTTGATTATTTTTCAAAGCATGCTGAAGAAAAAATAAATCAATTTATACATAAACCATTTTTTGTTAAACATGAAAACTTCATATATCTTTTAAATATTGAATTTGATTTTTCTCCTAAAGTACAATCAAGTATAAAAATTGACGAAGAAATGAATGTTAGTATTTCTCATAATGATAATTCTGTGCCTATCTCACACTTTAGAAACATTTTAACCTCTGAAAATAAACTAATTTATTGGAGTGAACTAGAAAATTTATTAAATTCTGTTAAGAATTTAAAAACAGAGGATTATGAACCACCCGATGTTGAAAAAGCCATATCATTTTGGAAAAAAGTAATTTCGAATTCCGGAAATGATTCGGAATATGATAAATATGATTTTATCTTAGAACAAATGCAACTGTGCCAAAAATCAAAAATGGCAAGGAGATATAGCAATGATTTGATTATTTTTTCATATACATTATACATGATTTCAACTTCTTGCTATATAACACTATATAAAAGTGGATTGTTATGTATTCCATCTGTTAGTCATTTATATAAATTAACAAATGTTTTAAAATTAGACAGTTCTCTTGATTGCATCGACAATAAAAAATATCTGGAGCAAAAATTCAGCAAGTTAAATGAAAAGGAAAAACTTATTAATTTTCTACTTGATGAAGTGTATGTGAAAAATGGCATTTCATATAAAGGTGCTAAGATTTCCGGTTTTGCTGAAAATAATGTTGGTGAGTCTGCAACAACAATACAGGCATTTATGATAACATCTATATTTTCGTCCTATAAAGACATTCTGGCATTAGTTCCAGTGAAGAATTTAAATGCTGACTATTTATCTAAACTAGTACTTAAAGCTCTTAATATTTTAGAAGAACTGGGATTTAATGTGTTATCTTTAATTTCAGACAATAACAGGATTAACAGAAATATGTTTGTGAAATTAGGTCACACTGAAAATTTAAATTCAATAAATAATCCTGCTAACACTAAAAAAAGGTTATATTTATTATTTGATTCTGTGCATCTTTTAAAATCTATCAGAAATAATTGGCTAAATTTAAAAGATCCAGAAAAAACGTTCATATGCCCTGATTTTGAAGACAATTCAAAAATTATCAAACCAAAATTTTCTCATTTTAGAAAAATATATCACAAAGAAAAATCATCACTCATAAAATTAGCCCCAAAATTAACTTTTAAATCTGTGTATCCTGGTAACATAGATAGGCAAAACGTAAAACTTGCTTTAAATATATTTGATGAAAATAATGATATTGCTTTGAATTCTTTAAAAGATGAAATCAATTTGATTGATTATAATGATACAATTCAGTTTATTCAAATCATTCGAAAATGGTGGAATATAATGAATATCAGTCACTTAAATAAAGGGCATTACAAGAACTGTAATGACAGTAAACCCTTCACTTCATTGAGTGATGAAAGATTCCTCTTTCTGGAAAAATTTTCTCGCTGGATAAACTCTTGGAAAAAAATTAAACAAGATTACCCTTTAGGCGGATTAAGTGAAGAAACTTTCTTTGCATTAGCCCAAACTACATCTGCTACTACTGAAATAATTCAGAAGCTTTTGTCAACTGGTACAGAATTTGTTTTAACAAATAAATTTCAGACAGATAAATTGGAATACAGATTTTCACAATATCGCCAAATGTCTGGTAGTAACTACCATGTCTCTGTTCAGCAAATACTCGAATCAGAAAGAAAATTGCGAATAAAATCAATCCTTCAGCTACAATCAAAACTACATGGTACCATTACTTTAAAAGAATTTTTAGGTGAAATGAGTAATGACACAAAAAATTTAGATAATGAAGATATAGAAAGTAGCCCCTTTTCATCTTTAATATCTGATCAAATTGATCTAAATAACGTTTCAGAAGTTGATCCTAAAGTATTAACATATATTGGTGGTTATTGTGTGAAAAACATCAAAACAAACTGCAAAGCATGTCTGGATTTCTGTGTGACTGAAAGAAAATTGCTAATTGAAATTAGTGATAGTTCTCTAATCGATGGTATGTATGCGTACATTGAAGAACTAAATCGTGGTGGATTAAAATATCCAACAGAACATGTCATAATGACAATATCTGAAATTTATGTACTTTTTAAAAAATTGATAAATGAATATGAAGAGCAGTTCCAAAGTTATAGGGGAAAGCAACACGCTTTACTTACGAAAATTTCTGAATTGCATCTTAAAAAAAACGAACTCTATTTCATAAATGACACATGCCCAGAATGTAATTGTCCTTTTGAAATTATAATTATGTGTGTTGTTAAAACTTTTGCTAACATATGTATAAATAACTATGTGAAACGTATAAATGAAAAAACTATAATGACAAAAAATAATACCGCTAAAACGCATAATGCAAAAAAAAGTAATGAATTGAGAAAAATAAAAAAATTTAAAAAGTAAATTTTACTCACTAATATACATTTCCTATAAATTAAATTAAGGATTTTTGTATCAAAAGTATGTGAAAAAGGATGCGGTAGAGTAAGTTAAATACTTTACTTTTCTTTTGTATAATTATTGCTTGACATAACTAAAAAAATCATGTAATATATTTTTTAAATTTATACAGAATAAATTAAATAACTGTATGAAACAACTCTTTTGAGCATTGACTATTTTGGATAATATATTCATTTCTGAATGAAAGTCATTATTTTTCAATCTGGTGTATCAGATTTTTTTGTATGTTTATTATTAAAGAAATTATTTATTTTTGCTGATTATTTCATTATGATATATTAAGTATTTGCTGATATTCATTGCTAAAATATTAAGAATTGGACATTTTTTTTTAATTGAGTGTATCAAAATCATTTAAATATTTATTATTAAAGAAATTATTTATTTTTGATGATTATTTCATTATCCAATGCAATGTATTATAAATATTTGCTGATTTAAATTCATCATTAGGATCTTGGAATAAGAAATGTTTATTATTATTACTTAAACTGAGTTTATCGAACTATTTTGAATATTTTGTATTGTGAAAATTATTTATTTTTGCTGATTATTTCATTATCAAATGTAGTACATATTTGCTGTTTTAAATTCATTACTAAGATCTTTGAAATTAAAAATGTGTATTATTATTTTTTTTAAACCGAATATGTCAGAATAATTTACATATTGATTATTGAGAAAATTATTTATTTTTATGATTATTTCATTATAAAATGTATAGATTATTTTTTATTCAAACAAGTTAGTTAATAAGACATTTTCAAAGTGATAAAATGACAGCTTTAAAAATCAAAGATTTTTAAAGCAAATATGTTACAATACTTTTAAATAGTGTTTATTATTATTATTATTATTATTATTATATTATAAATTCCATCCTATAATTTCAGATTTATCTCAAATAAAATTATTTGTGCATTTTAAGGCAATGGTATTTTATTCAGTAGAAAAAAATAAAAATTCTTCTGAAATTCTTATGCATAAAAATTTTCTTCTAAGTCAAAAGTGACTTTAGAATAAACAAGTTCAGACTATTCATCTGCATTTCCTGCTGTTATGTTATAATTATAATTTGTTATTATCTTGTAATGTAATGCTTATGTACATTCCTTCACAGTTCGCTCGGAAGCGAACATCGACGTAAATAGTGACGTCACAGATAGCTTCAGAAGCCGGTATTATAGTTGCCGTGATTAATTTCGATTTCGTACCATTGGCAGAGTTAATTTCGTCAGTCATTTTTGCCCATGTGGTGTTTTCTTTGACTTTGAATGTTTAAAGGGAATCAGAGGAAGGGAATTATTTTGTTTTTGTTATACTTTTGACCAGAGCGGCGGTTTCTTTGACTTAGGAAGTAAAAATGTAATGCTTACAGAGTTTCAGAAGTTTGTTTTTCTTTGTGTGTGTGTGACGCTAGATTTTTTTTGGAGGGGGGGGGGGGATATGCTTTATTTATTTATTTATTTATTAGTTTCTTAAGACTGTGTTTTTAGAAAATCAGAGCAAGGAAATTTTTTATATTTCTGCGATTTTGTTTCATTGTAAATAGTAGAAAATAATAACACCGCATTAATTGCGCGAGTACAACTGTTAATTAATTTGAAAAAGTAATAAAAATCCGTTTGGATAAATTGCTTTTAATTGAAAGTTTATAAATAACATTTTCTGGTTCTTTTGGATTATCTTTGGATAGGCCTTGATAAATATGGCTGTAATGAAGTCGGAGTTCAAATTTCTTTTTTTACAAATTCTTTTTTTCAAATTTCTTTTTTTACATGTTGTTAAAGCACTGGTTATTTTAACACATTTTTTCTTATCGTTTACAAAAAGCTAATTTTTAAACCATTAATTTTAGATTTATAGTTCCAATTACAAAACTCTTTCAAATTTTGCTCTGTATCATAAAAAATCGATTTATCTTAAAAAAGCTGTTTTTTAAATACGTAAGAAATAATAATAATAATAAAATACAATGCTTGGGTCTTATAGCTTTCTAGATGTTTTAACATGTAAAAAAATATTCTTCTATAACCAAAACTTAGATTTGCGATACTTGCTCTTTAAGGATTTGCAGGAGAAGGGACCGAAATGTCTTGGGGACCGAAATGTATTGGGACCGAAACGGCTAGGGACCGAAATGTCTTGGGACCGAAATGGCTAGGGACCGAAGTGTCTCGGGACCGAAATGGCGATACCGAAACGTCCTGCTTCCTGTTTTTAGTGCCAAAAAAGCTGAAAATGCTTGAAATTAAAAAGTAGCATAACTAGGTAAGTTTTGTCCTGTAGAAATTAAGATTTTAAGCAAAAACTGATATTCATGGTGTGGATTCATGTGATCAAAAAACAGCGTCTATACTCTCGTCCCAAAATTATTTTAGACATCTTATTAAAGGCCTTTTAATTAAAACAACTCTTGACAGGATACCATTAGATACATGTTATAAAAATAACAGGTTGTTGGAACCTGTTACTTGTGCAAGTGTGTAACATCGTAACCTGTTAACCAAAAATAACTGTATTTTCCATCTCTATTGAGGAGCAATAAGACTCTTAAACTTGATTGGCCAGCCAATGACTCAAACCTGAAACACATTAACAACGATTTGGGTACTGTTAGGGCACAACATATAATGAAAGGTCGGAAAATCGTGCAGTGTAATTCGACAATATAATTAAAATTTAAATTTGGAAGATATTGCGTGTTTTGTCACCCCAACAAATTCAAAACTATGTAAACTTTATGCTGCAATGTTGCATTGAAATTATTAAACACAAAAGAAGCCCAATTGATATGTAATATTTGTACAATTTAGAAAAATCTGTTTCATTCTTAACATTTTGCTCAAAGTGAAATTCGACTAAAAATGCACTGTATTACATTATTTTTATAACGATTGTTTCAGAATGTTTTCTTTATGTTTGTATAGAGTATTGGTAAGATACAATAAATTTATATGGTCTATATGAGGGTTAATACAATTACATTTTTTATTTAAGCAATTACATGATTGTTCCTATCATTTTGCACTCCGATATAGTTTGCCGATAGTTTTTTTGGTCGACGGTTAATTAAGTAGTACTGAACTACGCAAAAGGAACATCCTTATAACTTCAAAAATAATAAACATATTAACTAACAGCTTACTGCGTCGGATTAAGCGTCTCATTTCTAATTAAAATACATATTTGAATTGAAATTTGAATGAAATACCGAGTCATGGAAAATAAAAGAGTGTTGAAAATATTATTACAAATACCTCAGCAACTAATTACCCAATCAACTTCACTCTTTATCCAAAATTTATGTTTTTATTGCTTTTTACACTCACTGCTTAAAATAAAAAATTTCAAAAATTTTTATATACCTTTCGTGAGAGCGAATATTTGAGACTCCGAGTTCTGTCTAATCGAGGTAACTAATAATCAGTACACTTATTTCTATACAACATACTAAGTATACACCAAATTTCAAGTCTCTATCTCAATTTGTTCGGGAAATAGAGCGTTTAAAGACAGACAGACGGACGGCAAAATGTTTTTCCTAAAAATATGTTTTTCGGAATCTCCATTGTGTCGAAAATGTAAATCCATAAAAAAAATTGCGATTGCCAAAAGGATTGCAATTTTTACTATTTACAGAGTGTTTATAAATTCATGGTACAAACATTCAGGGTTGATAGTACATATCAAGACAAACAATATTAAATAGGAAACTAAGAATTCCAAACCTCTTCCGAACGAGATAGGCGCCATTAAAGTTTAGAGTCCAAAAATTCAAATGAATATAAAAAGCAGAAAAATTGGTCGATTCGTTTCCGTTTTTCACTAAAACTATTCTTTATGTCAGTATTGTCTTGAAAATAAATTATGAAGATAAATTTAAAAAAATCGCGCTTAGAGCTTTAGACTTTGAGGTAACGAATAACTATTTTTTACCGTTATTTTTTGCATCTCATTAAATTTTTTTAGAAGCTTAGACATGAACTTAAATTTTGTTTTAAAATCTAAATCGTTGGGAGTGGTTAAGTAGCGCAAACTGAACTGTGGGGAGAGGTTCAAATTTCAAATTATTATAAAAAACGGAAAAATTGGTCGATTTGCGATTTTCACTAAAATTATTCTTTATGTCAGTATTATCTTGTAAATAAATTATAAAGATAAAATTCAAAAAATGCCGATAGAGGGCGTTTTAGACATTGGAGTACAGCTATTTTATACCGTTATTTTTTGCATCTTCTAAAAATTTTTTAGAAGCTTAGACATAAACTTAAATTTTGAGATGAAAATCTGAATCGTTGGGAATGTTAAGTAGCGCAAACTGAACTCTGTTCAATGGGGGTGGGGAAGTTCAAATTTCAAATGATTATAAAAAACGAAAAAATTGGTCGTTTTTCGCTAAAACTATTCTTTATGCCAATATTTCCTTGAAAATAAATTTTAAAGATAAATTTCAAAAAATTCCGTTAGAGGGCATCTTAAACTTTAGAGTAACCAAGAACTATTTTTAACCGTTATTTTTTGTATCTAATTAAATGCTTGCAAAAGCTTAGACTTAAATTTTGAGCTCAAATTCTAAATCGATGGGAGGAATTAAGAAGCGCAAACTGAACTGTGTTCAGGAGTTGAAATGTTACCCTCCCCACTTCTTGAACACATTCAATTTTCCGCTACTTAATTACTCACAACGATGCAGATTTTGAGCTTAAAATTTAAGTTTTAACTTTTACAAGCATTTAATTAGATACAAAAAATAACGGTTAAAAATAGTTGTTGGTTATTCTAAAGTTTAAGGCGCCCTCTGACGGAATTTTTTGAAAGATATCTTTAAAATTTATTTTCTAAGAAATATTGACATAAAGAATAATTTTAGCGAAAACCGACTAATTTTTCCGTTTTTTATAATCATTTGAACTTTGAACCTCCCCACCCCCATTGAACACAGTTCAGTTTGCGTTACTTAACCATTCCCAACGATTCAGATTTTCATCTCAAAATTTATGTATAGGTCTAAGCTTCTTAAAAGGTTTTATGAGGTGCAAAAAATAACGGTAAAAAATAGTTGCACGTTACTCCAAATTCTAAAGCACCTTCTATCGGCATTTTTGAACTTTATAAATTATTTTCAAGATAATGCTGACATAAAGAATAATTTTAGTGAAAATCGCAAATCAATTGACCAATTTTTCTGTTTTTTACAATCATTTGAAATTTTAACCTCTCCCCACAGTTCAGTTTGCGCTACTTAACCACTCCCAACGATTTAGATTTTGAAAACAAAATTTAAGTTTATGTCTAAACTTCTACAAAAATTAATGAGATGCAAAAAATAACGGTAAAAAATAGTTATTCGTTATCCCAAAGTCTAAAGCGCCCTCTATCGGCATTTTTTTATATTTATCTTTGTAATTTATTTTCAAGACAATAATGACATAAAGAATAGTTTTAGTGAAAACCGCAAACGAATCGACCAATTTTTCTGCTTTTTATAATCATTTGAATTTTTGGACCCTAAACTTTAATGGCGCCTATCTCCTTCGGAAGACGTTTGGGATCCTTAGTTTCCTATTTAATATTGTTTATCTTGATGTGTACTATCAACCCTTAAAGTTCATACCATGAATTTAGAAACACCCTGTATATAGTATGATGAGTAAGTAATAAACCAAAAATTCGGTTAAATATATCTATTGATGGTCATTCACAAAGATTTAGAGAAACTTTGTTTTTGACATTAGAAATAAATATTTGATGAGTCCTCAAAAAATAAAATTGTTGTCCCTGTTTTTTTTTTTTTTTTTTTTTTTTTTTTTTTTTTTGTGGCGGAAGGGGAAGGTGGACAAAAGAGGTGAATTTTAACTCACAAAGGAAAGAAAAATAAAAAAAATTTAAGTAGGTCAAGTGGGGCGTCGTTATAATATATTTTTAAATTTTGAATTGAATGACGCTTTTCGAAAGTCAATAACATGGGGGTTTTTTAAGAAGGGGGACAACAGAGGGAATCACGAAGGGAATAAAAATCAGAATTTTTTAACTAGGTCAAGTGTGGCATCGTTAATTATATATTTTCTAAATTCTGAATTGAGTGACACTTTTCGAAAATCAATAACATTTTGTTTTTATCAGTATTTTTGTTAGGCAAATTTTATCAATACAAATTAGAAATATTGCTTATACAAACAAAGCTCTGTTTCAAATTGGTATTATGTATGTGTACAAAAAAAGTTCAATTCTTTGAATATAGTTAATTATCGCAAAATATTTATTTGTTAGTGGTTAGAGAGTTTCAGTGTATGATAAAAAATATAGGAAATAAAGTAATATTCTATGATTAATACATATTTTCAACGAGCGAAATTAAAGAACAGTGACCTTCAATTATTACCGTGTATTTCTGTGTATAAACCGAGTATAGGTCTTTTCAGTAGTAAATCGTCCAAAATCGGAAACCCGTATATAAACCGATGTTAAAAAATGGTGATGAAAAAATAGTTAAAGAAAAGTTAGTACTTTTTTATATGCAGATAATAGAAAAATATGCGTTCTCCAAAGTATTAGACTCTCTATTATTTTGTCCTGGTCGTGCTGCCAAAGCAGTTTAATTGGACCCCGCTCATTCTGTCATGACTTGCTCGTTCATAAGAAGGAAATTTCCTATTTTTTACTTGAATTACCACAAGATCGTTTGATCTTTCAAAAAAATATTGTATTAATAATGCAAAGGACAGAACCTGTAATGATGCCCTTAGAAAAAAAAAGAGAGAGAGAGAGAGAGATAGGCTCTTGAGACTGTGATGAATTAGAAACTGTCGATATTCATACTGATGTACCAATGAAAGAAAGCTATTTATAAGTTTCTTGAAAATTATGATAATAATTTGGATAATGAATGAAGATTGGTACCTTTATTCGTTCCAAAAGAACAGAGATTTAAAATATTGAAAGAAATATTTTAAGAATTTGTAAAGTTTTTTTTTCATTTTAGGATATTATTTTTTGAAATTTTCTTATACTCGTGTGTAAGCGGACCCCCCGACTTTGGAACCAAAAAAATGTCCACAAAATCTCGATTTACACATAAAAATGTATCCTACCCCAAGCTTTATACCCTAAGGTTATTATACCCCAAGGTTTAAGCAAAGCATACCTACTGTTTTAAAATTTTAACTGTTTCTCCCAATGTGAAATTTGATTTTTTTTCTTTTAATATATTTCTGCATATTTGACCAATGTATGATTGCAATAAAACAATTTTATGTGTTAATAATTTTACCCTTTCATTTAAAGCAGGTGGAGACTTTAACTGATGCTTGGAGCTGTTCCGTTTTACTCAACCTCAAATCCTGAATTAGAATATATCAGGATTTAAGAATTCTTTGTATTCGATGACCTTGTATACATGATCCTCATTTGGGCACGAGATAGCATATTTTTTAAATGAATAGTCAGAGTGCAGTAGAATCCTAAAACTGTTTACGAATAACTCTGTATGTAAAAGGGTATTATACTAGTAAATATTAGTCTGGCATACATATATGTTTTAAAGACTGTATAATTTGTATTTTCAATAAAAGTAGTTGCATACTGCAAACCAGCTAAATTGTGTTACTATTTTATTGTCTCTCTTTTTTTTTAAGATATTGCAAGTCTGCTGTTAACAAATGCTTTCTTTTCTACTACATGTTATTAAAAAACTAATAAATAAGAAATCTTAGTACTACTTGGTTATCCCGTCGACCAAAAATCTATCGCTGAACTATAAGATTTAATGCCAACAATGGATGATCGTGAATCTCACATTCAATTACATTAAATACGAAGCATGCGTCTAAAATACCATTGATTTTTATTTCAACTTTTTATTTATATTGTTATTAATATTCTAATAATTTACTTTTTATTTTGTTATTTAAAATAAAAATTACATCAATATGTATAATTTGGCTGTTAGTTTGGCGATTTTGTATAATTTGGCAAAATGGGTTGACGGAATAACCAAGTAGTGCCAAAATCTTTCTTATAAGAACAGTTCACTGGTAGCAGAAAGTTTGAGACGGTAGACGGACATTCCAAAATTTAGTTTCTCTTTTGCAGATTTTTTTAATCGAACCTTTACTTTGCTTCATATTATTTTTAGCTCTTCATTACTTTATACAAAAGTTAAGATTATTATTAATAAAAAATATGAAATGCCTATAAACACTACAGATAAATGATTGTTTGGTTAATTAATGCTTCAGCTGGTAAAAACATTTTACCTGCAGATTACATTTTTGTCCCTGATGTTTTTCTGCTACTGAGTTCATAGATTATTATTGTTAAGGAATATTGAAAAAAAGAAATTATATAAGTAATAACATAATCACTTGTGTTGACACCGCTTTTAATAAATTAACCCAATAAAGTAAGTATCTGATATATCTACCATGAAAACTCCTGTATTTAAAAAACAGAAGCTTTAAAATTTATTTCAATTTTTTTTTTTTTTTTTTTTTTTTTTTTTTTTTTTTTTGTATTGGCTGGTCATAGGGGTTAACCGAAGGGTTCTGTTGCTCACAGCTGCCTTTTGATTGTGATTATTTCAGCTTTTAAGCAAGTATTTTCATTATGCATTCATTATATTTGTTTTATTTACTCATTGAAAAGTGTTGATTTCATTATTGAATATTAGCCAGTAACAAATGTTGAATATATTTTGTTGCTTTACATTCAAATGAGTTAATTTACATAATTGAGTTATGTGCAATATAAATTTTTAAAAGAATTATGCTTGAAAATTACTTTAAAACCATGAGAAATACATAAATTAAAATACATTTAATCGAATTGCATTTGAAATTACAACTTTTATAACCTTTTAGCAATAGAAAAATAAAAATAATTTGATGATAATTAAAATTGAGGAAGAGAGGAAATGGATTGCATAGATTATTTTTACTGCATGATTTTAGCAACATACTCCAGAGTTTCAAGATATTTCTCCTGATTATCTGATATAATTTTTCTCATTTTATATTTAAATACGGTAGAATAGTTTCAGGCATTTATTTCTTCTCTATGTTTGATTAGTGCTATTTCAAACAATAGTAATTCAGGTCATTTACATATATGATGGCTCAATAAAACTGTTAATCTTGCTATGATCAAATTTTCAATTTTTCTTTAAAAATCTGATACTATTAATTTAATTTTCTAAAATTAATAAATTATAACTTATATAAAACTGCAAATTGACTTTTTAAATGTATTCATCATGCATCACTTAATTTCTTTATTAATAAAGAATTATCATTAACAATTTTCATATTTTATTGAAAATATAACATTTTCATACGTCTAACAATTGTACCTTTTATAGTACATGAGAAAAGTCTAAAACTGTCTTTTTTCTAACGCTTAATATTATTTTATTTATTTATTCCTTTATTTTTTATTTTTTATTTATTTATTTATTTATTTATTTGTCTTGCGAAAAAAGATACAAATTGGAAAAGTGTAGTATCAAGATTCCAAAATCTACATATTCTCAAAAAAAAAAAAAAAAAAAAAAAAAAAAAAAAAGCAACAGATTTTGAAAATAATAGCTGAGTGCATTAGAAAAAACTTTTCTCAAACCTGTGCAAAAGTTAATGCTGGTTAAAGAAATTCATCCAGCATTGTTTAACGTAGCGTTTAATAAAAATATATTACAGTCGACTCCCTCAAATCCGCAACCCTAAAATCTGCCCATAATTTATGTGTGTAAACAATGAAACATTTAGTTCAGATACAGGGCAGGGATATGTTTAAGAAAATTTTAGGTCGTTTAAAGGAACCTTTACAAGACAATTTATCTTAAAACAGGACCCTTCACAAAATTATTTACCTAAATAGACCTTTCACATAATTTTTTCACCTTCAAACTGAACTTTTCACACATTTAATCATTTAATAACAAAATCTGGCTTGTAAATAAGCAGTTGAAGTAACCAAAGAACATATTAGCTTTTTATGTATGGAAAATAGAACCTGAATCATCGAAAATTTAAAATTCACAAAATTCTGATTAGAATTTTCACAAATATAAGAAAATAATTCACAATTTCACAAAAAAGGGCCCTGTGAGAAAAGGGTTCTACCTACTATTTTTATCTGATTTTCTCTAATAATTTTGGTATTTATATAATTATTCTAACCAAATGTGCTTAGTTATTGCAACTAAATCCGCTTGGTTACAACACCTATTAACAAAGCTGATGTGGTTACAAAAACCAAATTTATTTGATTATAAATTCATTTGTTTACACTAAACTATTAACCAAAGTGATTTGGTTAAAAATAAAATAATAACTTTCTTGTTACCAAATTGTTTGGCTACATTAACTATTATCCATATGAATTTTATTATAGAAAACAAATTAATTTGCTTTCTGCAACAAAATTTATTTTGTTAATATTTGTCAAAACGAAGTAAATTCGATTAAAAGCACCAAATAAATTTGGTCCTTCTACCAAATCTTTTTTGTTCGATTACTATTAACCAAATGAATTTGGCTATAAAAAAGCTTATGTTTTAATCAAATTTATTTGGTTATGATAGGTTTTAACCAAGTAAATTTGGTTGCAAAAAAACAAATTTATTTTGTTTTTCAAACCAAATTCGTTTGGTTGCAGTAATTATTAATCGAATGGATTTTGTTTCAATAACAAAAACGATGTTTGTTAAAATCAAATTTGTTTTGTTAAACTGCCAACTAACCAAATCGATTTTGTTGCAAGAAACAAACTTATTTTGTTTTTGAAACCAAACTCATTTGGTTATAATAATTCTTAATGAATCAGATTTGGTTGCGATGACCAAATTTATTTGTTTTTCGTAACCAAAAGCACTTGGTACGACGAAAAAAACAGAACCCATTAACAAAATTCATTTGGTTCTTGTAAACAAATTATTTACTTGTGATAACAAAATAAACTTAACAAAATGATTTGGTAAATCCAACAAAACGTTTTGTAGGGGAAATAGTACACGAAAAATTTTGTTGAAACAACTTTTTTTTTTTGGTAGTTTTAACAAAATCGTTCTTTCCGTGTAATCATGTCAAAAGTTTGAGAACATTAGTTCATAATCTGGGATTTCATCCTGGAAGTAAAATTTGTATAATCGAGTAATTTTCACATATGGAATGACTGAGAAACATTACACTAGTTTACAGTACATCTGTTGGCAAAAAAATTTTAGCTGTTGCTGACTAAATCTGATATGCTATTTTCAAATATATAATTAGAATATTTTAATCAGCTCTAGTTTCTGAGTTTCAGCTATGTGGGTATTAAACAGGAAAAAACATGCTTTTACTAAGAAAAACTTTACTAAAAAAAATAATCATTGAGTTCTAAAAAACTTCGTTTTAAAGCTCTTCTCCGATGTGTAGACTTTGGAAAATGACGTATAAGAGACCAACAATAGTCAGACATCATATTCGTATCCCAGAAGCCCTGATGCATACGCTCTCCCTGTTCTTCGCTCATATCTTCTAAATTTTCTGGAAACATGTCCAGGTGACTATGAAGGAAGTGGAGTTTTATATTTCTATTGCACCTCATATTTTTTAATTGTATCAGAAGGTCTTCTACAAGTTCAATATAATTTTCAGATTGAACGCCGTAATTCTGTATCTCTTTCACGATAAACACTTATTTTAGTATTTGAGGAAAGCAACTTTTTTTTCTTTTAGCCTTGATGCTAACAATTCTGAAGCTTGTTTAGAAAGATTTAAATCTTTTACAAGATCATCTGACTCATTTTAGGGAAAGCATTTTGGCTCATTTGACATACCTTAAAAATCAGCATCATTTTGTGATGAACTTCGACCTTCAATGTCTTGTTCTTATGGTTCAGATGTATTTTTAGGCTCTGAAGTCAGATGAACGTTTCACTGGACGTTGAACACAACTAGTACTTGGGTACTGCCATTTAGCTCGATTTTTAGTGTTTAAACCGTTCACGTCTACGCTACAAAAATAACAGTCTTCGAGATGATTTCGTGGTTCTCGCCAAATAGTCGGTGTTCCAAATTTAAAGGCACTTCTTTTACCACTTTTTCATAATCTTAAATATTCCACACACAATTTACAAACACAATTGGAAGCCCAAGACTTCTCATTTTTATCCAAGAGCGACCAACTTTTCTGCAATTGTTAAACACATATTCTCCGCATATATAGCAAAAATGATCTGGGTTGTTTAAACAACGTCTCCTTGAACTACTCATGACGCAAAAACTTAAGAAACTAATCTTAACACAGTAAAATACGCCTGTTATCGATTAATATAGTTTATGCTTAAAAGATAAAAATAAAAAAGAATGTAACTCGAGCTGCTCAAAAAAACTTCTGGTTAGATTTGACAAAAACAAGTCATAATTAAACAATCAACCCCAGAATTCGCGACAGCAGACAAAAAGTATAATTTTGTAAAATAGTGTTCTTTTCTTTTTATGGTGTCACATTTTTTTTTCTAATTTTGTCATGAAATCTTAAATAGATGTTGGAAAGAGTGTATTTTAACATTTGATGGCGTTTACGTTCTTGAGAAATGACTACTCTTACATTGCAATATTACTCTTACACTAGTAGTAGGATATGAAAAAGAAATTTCATGAGATACGGAGAAAAAAAAAAGAGTATTATATAAGACATATTCTATCCGCTATGAGAATACTGTTTCGCATGTTTTACAGCCTATTTTATGTTGTATCCATAATCTGAAAGAAGCTTTCAGAAACTTGTGATAAAAGAATATTTTGAATCTATTTAAAATATTTTCTAAACTTTCGCGCTATTTTTTTTTTTTTTTTTTTTTTTTTTTTTTTTTTGTAAATGGGAAAATTCGCTAGAAAATCCAGAATTTTTACCATGATGGAATGTATAGAAAAACAAACTGAAATTGATGAAATGTGAGTAAAATACACTTTTTTTTCGTCGGAAACCGATAATATTCTGACTTTATTTTTTAAATATTTACAATTTCATATCTAGTTTCCAAATATGAATACTTTTTTAGTTGCATATATGTGCAGTTTCGTTCAAGATGTCGAAATATTTCTATTTGACTAGTTAATCTAAAACTAAATTTCCTTTAAAATACCGGGTATTTCAAAAATGACAAATGGATTTTAAAGTTCAATAACTTGCAAACGGTGACAGATATTTAAAAAAATCTTGCAAAAGTGTTAAGTAAGGTGTCAGGAGTTTGTATGCTCTGATTCTTACTTTTAGTTACTAATAGCAGCAGTAGATGGCGCTAAAAGCAATTGCCGTTAAATTCACACTCGATTTCATCTGCCTCTCTCTTCTTCCATGCAAAAGAAGAAATTAAAATGTACAAAATTGGATTCCGGAGTACCAAAAAATCGGGTCTGGACATAGCACCTACTACTCTCAGCGCTATCTATTGTTTGAAATTAGAATTCAAATCAAGAATTACAGTAAAAAAACTACTAACATCATACATAAACCTCCTACAAGAACTTCTTAAATATCTGTCGCCGTTTGCAAGTTTTTGAATTTTAAATTCCATCAGTTATTTTGGTGACCTTCGATATTTACTATTGTGCAAGAAATCTTAGTATAATTCTGTATTTATTTATTTATTTTAGACAGCTGATCAATCCTTTACCAACAACCCCCCCCCCCCTATATAGGGGGTGTTGCCTACATCCGTTGTGTTTGGCTCAGAAGAATAGGTTTATACTTGGCGAATGGGCAAAGATTCACCTGATCATTGTTTGGTGTAAGGCTCCGTTCAGATTGCAATGCTCTTCCCGTCAACCGAATTCTTGGAAGAACCTTTTGTATAGGACCCATTTGCGGTTTCTTCATAATAGAGCGGAGGGGAAGGAGCAAAAGAATCGGGAGATAAGTAAGTCCAGTCTACTTGACCGAAAGATTCCTTTTTTTTGCCGGACAACCGAACCTTTCCTGCAAAACTCATTAAAGATAAAAACACCGCGTCACCACAAGAAACGAGCCGACAAGAAGTGGTGAGGTCTGTTTTAGCCTTAAGGGGCTACTTCAGTCAAATGAAAAGACCCATTCACTAATGCTAATCCTATGGAAGAAATTTATACAGATATCTCGGTTGCATTTCAATATTTTTAAATGATTTTTTGGATTTGGATATTTGAGACCGATCTGTATGCATGCCGTTAGTTACTTTTTTCATTTTGTTTACAGTTATTTTTTACAAGGACGCTTTCATTTTCGGAACTGGTTTGGAAAGCGAAAGCAACTCCATAAAAAATATCTGCAACCAAAATCGAAAAACTAAAAAACGACCTCCATTCAGATCAATCTGAGTTATCCAATGCAAAAAGAATCATCTAAAAATATTGAAATGCAACCGAGATATCTTTATAAATTTCTCCCATAGGATTAGCATTAGCGAACGGGTCTTTTCATTTGAGTGATGTAGCCTCTTAATACTCGATATGCCTCCAGGTCATCGGGGATACTATGCTTTCAGTTTATTTTATTTGCAGATTTTGCAACATTATTTAAATAAATAATATCAAAATAAGTAAAAATAAATTATATATTTGTAAGAAGTATAATTAAAAAATGTTTTAAAAAACTGTCTCAAAAATTTATGAACAATGTCAAAAACAACCAAATTTATGATTTTTACAGAACTTTTACTTACAAATTATTTTTCCGTGATTTCGGATTAGTTCAAATAAACGTGCATCCATCGAAATTATTAGTTTTTGTATGGTTTCTGATGGCAAAGAGCACCATGCTTTCTCAATAGCTTCTTGGAGTATTTCAATAGAGACATACTGTTCTCCATTGCAGTAAACCTGGCCTGTTAAAATACCTCAGACATTCTCAATCGGATTTAAATCTGGACTTAAAGCTGGCCAGCCAAGAACTTTAACATTTTTCTGAGAAAACCAAAGTTTTGTACAATGTGATACGTGGATTGAGGCATTGTCTTGTTGAAAAGTCCATTCAAGAACCCCCAAAATGTGATCGAATGGAAGCATATGTTTATTTAGCGTCTCTTGATACTTTTTTAAATCTTGTCTTCCTTTTAGAAAATCTAGCGAGGTCTGGCCTTTAAATCCAAATGCCCCCGAAACCATTACAGGTTTACCGTCTTGTTGTATGCTGAAAAATGTTTTGGTTCCTTTCGTAAATCATACCAATACGCGTTTTAACCATCAGGGCCATCTAAGTTCCATCTTTTTTATAGCTGAATAAAGCAGTAAGCCATTTGTCTCCAGAGGACATGTGTTTTTTAGCCCAGTTCATTCTTGGCTGTTTGTGATGTAATTTGAGAGACGGTTTGCAAACCATTTTCTTTAGTACGCTGTAATCACGCTCTTTAATAAGTCTATGTATAGTGGTTTTGAACACCTGTACGCGAAGATAATTTTTAATTTTGCGTATGGATATATTTTGTCTAGATACCAATCTCCGTGTTCCATGATAAGTGTGAACAGTCGTCATACGTGGTCGTCCGGAGCTTGGTTTCCGCTTAAAATTATCATTTCTAGACAGTATTTGATATGCACCAAGTTTTCATCGATTTAAAACTTTTGCAATTTCAAAAATATTTTTAGTTTTTGATTTTAATTTAAAAACTTTTAAAACCTTGCATTTTGTGAAATCTTTACCCTTCAGCATTTTTAAAACAAGAGGAAATAATTTCTTCACCTTATATACTTTTATAAAAGGCAATATGATGTCATACAACGTCATTATACACGGCCAATCCCGTCTTTCTAAAAAAAATCATAATGTGCCTAAAATTTTGAGACGTTCCTTCAAGAAAAAAGAAAAATTAAATAAAAATTAAGATATTTTTTAATAACCCACAAGGGCTTATTTTATTTTATTTTGATTAAGTATCAAATATTTATTGTAAATTAGCATACAATATTTTTATTTTTTTACTCGCTTTTTCCCGTGTTTATAAAGAAATTTTTAAACAGTGTAGTTTGGCCTTTTCTAATTGATATTTAGATGAGTCAATTGGGGACTACACAACGATAGAGAAGGTTTAAATTTCTTTGTCACCGGTATCGATTACAATCAATATTTATAATAATAATAATAAAAGCGAAAACAGACAAAGGGAATAAAATTATCTAAAACATTTAAATTCAACGCAAGCGTATGGAATTCCGATTACATATGAAACTGTTGAAACTGGCCTAACATAAAATATATACGGAGCAGTCTTAGTTAAATTATAGATTTTTTGGCAAAATATAATGTACTGCAAACGCAACATCATTTTGTGTCTATAGTATTCTGAGTACAGGAAATAGATTCATAAAGAACCAAAAATTTGTCCTGGCCTCAGGGGCATAGATGATGCCGCAGATTCATTTTAAAGAGTTATACACTATATTACTGACTATTACTAAAAAGGGTATGTGAAGGGTTTTATTTTTAATATCTGTATCAATGGCGAAAATGCGAAAATCAGCGTGCATCGTCACATTTCCCCCTGACGCCTAAAATGTAAAATATTTTTTCTTTATGTATCTCGATTTACATGCTCTAAATAATATGTATGCGAAATTTGTTTTTGAGTTCAGTGTTTTCAATATAAATCTAAACATGTGTATTTGAATTATGGTTACTCAGCATACACTAAATGGAATGCACTAGAATTGCTGTGTGTTAGAAAATATAAATATATATAAATATATATATATATATATAATTATTTATTTATATATTGAGAATGAGAAAGTTTCATAATTTATGCATTATTTCTTGTTCATATCTTACTTGAACGAAGTCACGGATAATAATTACTGATAGTTTAATAATTAAATAGTTTGATTTTTAAACTAATGATGTAACTGTTGTGAATATTTATATAAGATCTTTTATTTAAGGCAAAAGTAATTACTTATCAAGATGTTCTTTCATAACTTTATAATTATTTTTAGTTTTAAGAGAATAAAATTAATTTATAAGCAATTAATTTATAATGTAATTTTTACATTTATGAAGTATTTTTCTTAATTAAATGGAAAATAGTCAAAATTTTTAAAGTTTGTCAATGATATTTTGATGAACATTAGAGGAACGCAATAAATATAGCAGTTTTCTATTATTTATTAATTAACATAGTTTAAAAATACAAAAAGCAAAACTGTCATCGTTGCTTCATTTTAATTAAAGTTAATGAGAGATAAAATGAGAGGTAACGCAATCAAATCTTATTTTTGCATAAAGAAAATTTGAAGCCAACCTTTGTTCATTGCATGTAAGTTTTCATTGTATGTTCTGCAATATATATATAGATATAATCATTATATATATATATATATATATATATATATATATATATATATATATATATATATATATATATAATCATTATATATACATAATCTTTTTTTAGCGTTTTGATAAACAGATTAACACATGGATAGAAAAATGACTGACTTTTAGAGAAGTAATATCGAAAAAGGAAATTTGAACTTAGATTAAGTACACATTTCCTTGAAATTGATCAATTTTGCTTGATTTTCTTTTTTTGAATTTAACCAAAAGCTTCTTTAATTGTGAATATTTTGACACCGCATTTTTACCACGACTATTGCATCGCCGAGATATTGTAAATTTTGCTAATAGATCCAGCGCAATTATCCATATAAAGGAATCCTTTACATATTTATTGAAAATATAAGAAAATTTCAAAATAAATGTATTCTTTCTTATTTATATCTCACTTGAACGAAGTCATAGATAACAATTACAGATAATTTAATTTGATTTTTTTACTAATCAACTTATAATTACTTGTAACTTGTGAATTTTTATAGAAGGCAATTCTTTTAAGGCGGAAGTAATTACTTATCAAGATGTTATTTCATAACTTTATAATAAATTTTAGTTTTAAGAGAATGAAATTAATTTCGGAGAAATTCCTTTGTAATTTTATTTTTATATTCATGAAGTATATTTCCTAATTAAATGGACAATAGTTAAAATTTTGAAAAAAGCGCATTAAACTTTAAATTGATCAATTGACGAAGATTGGAGGAGTATAATAAATGTAACACTTTTTTATTATTTATTAATTAATGCAGTTTAAGGATGCAAAAATAAAATTGTCATCGTTGCTTCATTTTAATTAAAGTTAATGAAAGGTAAAATGAGAGGTAACGCAATCAAATCTTATTTTTGCATAAAGAAAATTTGAAGCCAAGCTGATCAAAACGTTAAGTGTTCATTGTACATTGAGTAAAACATTTATTTAATGCTTTGATAAACGGATTCACACATAGATAAAAAAAAAAATAACTGCCAAAAAAAAGTAATATCAAAAAATGAAATTTCAACTTAGATTAACACTTTGACTGCCACGGCAATTTTCAGGAATCTGGCCAAAAATGACAATTTGATTTTATCCCATTATTTTATTGAAAACACTAATTCTAGTCCATAGGTATCACCAAAAATATTAAAAAATATTAAAAAAAAGGTTTACGAATTATCTCGTAGTTGGTAATTACATTTTTTGATCGTTTTTAAATAAATTTTCTGCTGATGCAAGCCAGCATTGATTTTTTGTTCTTTTCCTAGAAGCCATCTATTGATATTAGCATTGATATATTGCGAGATTAACCGTAGCTGGACAAAAATGACAAGTAATCACAGTACGAAATAACTCGTAGTTGGCGTCCTAGAAAAGAACGCAATTACGAGTTATCTCGTAGTTGGCAATCAACGTGTTAAAGAATGTGCATGAAACTAAAAGAAAAACCTTTTGTGAGTATTCACACTACAAATGTTCATCATACAAAAGTAAACACATTTTAGAACACCTTTTCTCACCAAATTTGCAGCAGAATTATAAGTTGTGCAGAAAACGTGTTTTGTGTTGTGATTGTGTTCTTAATCAGTTTTAAAAGTGAAGCTATCTAAAAATGTGTTCTTAATATGTTGCAAAAGTGTTGCTATCTAGAAATATGTTCTGAAGATTGCGTTGAAATAATGTTTTAAATAGTGTTGAGGAAAATGTTTTTTTTTTACGATAGTGTTGCGTTGCACATGATTTTGTCACCATATTAATAACGCATTGTAAACATCACACAATTTAGAATTATTAATGAGTTGTGCAATAGAAAACGTTTTTTTTTTTTGTGTTGTGATTGTGTTCTTAATCAGTTTTAAAAGTGAAGCTATCTAGAATTGTGTTCTTAATATGTTGCAAAGGTGTTGCTACCTAGAAATATGTTCTAAAGATTGTGTTGTTAATTGTGTTGAAATAATGTTTTAAATAGTGTTGATGAAAATATATATATATATATATATATATATATATATATTTACGATAGTGTTGCGTTGCACATGATTTTGTCACCAAATTATTAATGCATTGTAAACATCACACAATTTAGATTACTATAAAACAATGTATGTAAAACACTTTCTTCGTGGTACCTTTAAAAATATATAATTTTAAAAAGGAAATGCGAGAAAGTTTGTTTAGTAGAAAGAAAAAATTGCAGGAAATTTCTGAGTGAGCTGACTAATTTTTTCAATAAATATCATTTACTGCATTTCATTTCTGGATAACAACACTTTCTGCACAATCTTTTTCCTGGCACAACACATTTGCAACATATTCAGAAGACAATCAAAAACGATTTTAGTTAGAAGTGTTAATATTACTATGTTCAGTTACTGTTGTAAAACTTTTTTACGTATTTGCAGTGTATACATTTATCAAAAAAATGTAAGACTAATGTCATCGTTCTAAAATTGCGAGATTAAGAGTTGCAATGGATTGTCTGAAATTTTGCAAAATTCGAAAACATGTCGTGTCACTCAGATAAAACATTTTGAGATTGAAAGGATTTGATTGCGCAAATAATTTACAGAGGAAAAAATGTTTAAATATTCTTTTTTCTTATAAATGAAACTTGCACATAAATTATGTTCCTGTTTCAAGAAGAAATAATATTTTAAGCAAGATTGAAATATTTCTTGTTACAAACTCATCGCCTAAAAAATGTAATTTTGGTTATTTCAGTTTTTTTTTCAAGATAAATAATCATGGCTTTATAAGCGGCCAAATATTTTTAGTCAAGACTATAAATAGCATAAATCGCAATTTATTTGGTTAGAAGGATTTGGCAGATATGATGCGAAATCTATTAAAATTAACAAAAATCATACATTACTGAAATACCATCGCATTTATATTTTTGTTTATTTTTAAATGAGTATAGCAAATAAATCTTTAACAAAAAATTACCTTTTCTCAACCATTTAACTTTTACTCATTCATATTTTGTAATACGAAATCCAATCCATAACATAACTAACTAGTCAACATATATAAGCAAGAAAATTCTGTTTCAACCGAGACCAGTAGTCCCCTCCCTCACAGATTTTCTGCAGAAAAAGGAAAAAGGAATAAGGAACAGTCAAATAAATTCAATAAAAAAGTAACAAGAAAAGTTAATTTCCAAAAATTAAAAAAAAGTAAAGATAAAGTAAAGTACTAGCTAAGACAATGGATGATAAAAAAACAGTCTGATAAAAAAAAGCCTTACGAGTTCAAAGGATACTTAAAAAAGGAGCATTGCAATTACATACAATATTAAAATATGATATTATAAAATGATTAGTAAAGTTTTTTATTTTTATTTTTTTTTCATTTATTTTTCTTGTTTTGTTTTATTTTGGGGATAAATAAGGGATTTACGAACTACTACCAATATTATCTGCACTATTGGTAGGATCTGACATCATATTTATTGAAGACTAATTTTAGAAAAAACATCTTTCGTAACAGAATTTGCTATAGGACACTGCCAACTTTTCTGTGACTTCTGAAAAAGAATTAATTTGATATTATTTACGATACACAATAATAATTAAGGTTAATAAATAAAGTTATTGATAGAAATATATTTAAAATATTTAAGGGGGGGGGGGGGTTCCAAAGTACAAAAATATTAAAATTTTCTATTACATTAAGAATTTCTTTCTTTTATTTATTTATTTATTTATTTTTGTTGTTATTGTTTAAAATGACGATTAACTCATGTTTCTATTTTAATTTTAAAAGAAAATATTTAATTTTATGTTTTGGTTCATTTTCAAAATCTACCTTTCAAGGCAATGGTTGTTACATAAAAAGCTTCTTGTAAAAATACGTTTTTTTTTTTTTTTTTTTCGTGATAGGTTTATTGACTATTTCTCCTGTTTAAACTGTTATAAGTACCGAATTGTTAAAGTTAAATAGTTCAAACTTGGAACATATCTTTTTCAATTGTTTTTCTTTAATTTTAATTCTGAAAATTTAAAAACAAAATATCTACTTATAAAAGAAATGATTTTTTAAAAAAGCTATGTATAAGTTTTTTTTTTCAAATGCTTACTTCAAGTACAATTTTTATTTAGATTGATGTTTTTTAAAAAGCTGAATTAAAATAAAATCCTACATATACATAAAAAAATAAGTTTTACTAATAACATTCCCAGATATAACGATTTTAAATTACCCATTTTATAGAATACTTTTTAAAATTAAAATTTTAAAAATATATAGGAAAAGTTTAATTATGTGATTTGTTTACTTATGATATGGTTAACCATTACAAAACAATTAAAATTTTAATTAAATAAATAGCTAGTAAGAGGGGCAATTGTAAAATTTTCTTCTATCTCATGCATGTACATAAATACGTCATGAAAAATGCTGAGTAGCAGCGCCACAGGTTAGGTGATTTAAACTAAAATCTAATCAGAAACAACTTATGTCATTTTATAACTGAATCTGAAGTTTGATGAAAATCTGTGCATTAGTTATTGAGATACAACAATTACAAAATCTTAAAACAAATCTGCATAATAGCACCAAATTTCGGGTGATGTACACCGAAAACAATTAAGAACCAATATTTTATCACGTGCGAACTGAATCCAAAATTTGATAAAAATCCATGCATTAGTTCTTGAGATACAGCTATTGCAAAATCGTGGAAAATGCAACATAGCAGTGCCATCTGTAAGGTGATTTACACCAAAAACTAAACAACACTAATCTATATCAGGGACTAACTGAAATGAAATTTTATAAAGTTTTGTGCATTAGTTCTTGAGATAAAGCTATTGCAATATACAGGAATAATGCACCATGGCAGCGCCAACTGTTGAGCGACTTGTACCAAAACGTAATCAGCACCATGTTATAACAAGTACTACTAAATATAAAGTTTTACGAAGATCCTTAAGCCAGTTCTTGAGGTATGGTTATTGAGAAAATTATAAATAATGCAGCATAGCAGCCCCACCTGTTGAGCGATATACATCAAAAGTTAATCAGATCTAGTTTATATTAAGGTATAACAGAATCTAAAAGTTTTCTGAAAATCCTTTCTCTAGTTCTTGTGAAAGAGCGCCGAATTTATATTACAAATATTTTTTTTTTCCAAAATTAACCTTATACTATATTAATTTCCTTTTAACAATATTCCGCACTTAGTTTAACTTATTAAATTAAAATCCTGTTACTAGATCTAATCTATTAATCTTTATGAAAACGATATAAATTCTTTATTCGCCTTTAAAACATTTATTCCAATATGCGTAAATTTTAAAAATGGCTCTAAATTAAATATATTCTTAATTAAACTTTATTTCTTAATATTTCAAATAAAACTCATTTTCCCTGTTTTATCAACCTTTTTTAAGAAAGTCTTATTAAATTTATTCCAAAACATACCTTTCAAAAAATATCATTCTTTTTATTTATTTATTTTTCCTCCTTCAACGTTTGGTGTTTGCGAGTGTCAATAAATTCATTTCATTTCTTTTTTTTGTTTTAAAATATCGTCTGCAGGATATCGAATTTAGCATTCGATTATAAATTAGTTAAATAATAATTTTTTAAAATAAAAATTGCCGTCTGAATGAAATTAATCTCGACGCTGGACATGAATTCTTTTTAAATGTGAAAATCATGGTTAGAGACTATAGAATATTCTAGATTTTTTTTTTTTTTTATTTTTTTTTTATTTTTTTTTTTTTAAGAAGGGAGTTTAGAGGTGATGAAGGAGAGATATTCCTTCTTTTCTTCCGATGATTTGATTAGAACGAACGGCGGAATAATGCTTTTATGATGGAATATTTTTTTTCTTCTTTTGTGCATTCTGTTTAAGACGGCTTGCAAGAGAGCATTTTCCACTATATATGCCTGCACTTGAATATACTTTTTGGAGAAGCCAATATGTAGTTCAACAAAGCGTCTACAATTATTTTATTCATTTTTTTTCCTCGCTTGCCACGACTCTGTGTTTTAAAAAAGGAGAACCGTGAAGATGTTTTGAGTTTCTCACTTTAAAATGTCACACACACACAAACACACATATGTGTGTGTGTTGGTTTTACTGCTGGTATATTTGTTTATTTTCTAGAGCTTCTTCAAAAACAGATTTTTTAGCAAATTCTTACATGCAAAACCGCATGTACATTATAATAAAAAAAAAGTGAGTCCGACTGCGGAGTAAATATGCAGACACGACAATTTAAGTCTACATGATCGGTGCTGGGAGATGAAGAAAAGTTATTATATTCAACGGAAAATGAATTCAAAGCTTTAATTATAACATTTCTTAAAAAAAAAGTTTTGTTTTAGGGGGGTATTTTATATCGAACACAGCCTGTATATGAAATATATTGCAATCATGTGGGATTTTGGAAAAAAGTTTAATTGCAGTTCATAAAATTACTTAAGGGGGCACAAAACCATTGAATTTGTCGAAACGATCAAAACATTGATATGTTTCAAAGTATCATAAATAATAAAGTTTTTTTTTTAAACCTTTTTCGCCTAAAGAATACATTACTAATAACATTTTGCAGAAAAAAAAAATTTGTATACACAAAATTGTTATTTAAATTTTGAATTTAAAAATTCATATCACTAATGTTCGAAATAAAATCCTTAAATGTTATTCTCATAATAAAACTCTAAATTATGCACATAGAAAGCAATTATTGAACAAAATATAATCCTAAGACACGTATTTCTGTAGTAAAACTAAAATAAACACAAAAAGATTTTTTTTCAAATTTAATTTTACCTCCCTCCCTCCTTTCCAAAAAAAGTTTCAAAAGTTTTTCATGTTTTTTAAGAGCAAAATGTAAATAACTAAACTAACTGAACTGTATTGGTTTCAGGATGCAGATATAAAGAAATGAGTATTTTTTTTTCAAAGTTGTAACTTATATAGCTTGAAAGTAATAGTGCGCACAATCTCCAAATTTACTAATCTAAGAAAGCACGCTTTAAAGTTTTAATGAATACAATCTTCAATTATACTACTTATATAAATGATTATAACTCGACAATTAGTACAGATTTTTATTATTTTCTATTTATGTAGTTTTAATATTTTATTTTATTTGGCATACTTTCGAGAAATTAAAAAAATCGGAATAAATCAAAAATCGAAAACTGATTTTTAGGTCCTGTATTTACTTAAAAGTTTAAAATTCACCTTAACGAAATTTTAAAGGCAAGCGAACAATTTCATTAATGCTATTCTTTTATAATTCTTTCGGTAGAAAGGAATTCTATCTAGTATATTTTAATGTCCATTTCATAATTATGATTTTAAGAATTAAAAATTTAACAACAGGAATATTTTCATCAGAATTGCCACTTTTCATTGAATTATACCTTGTCTTTGTCATAAACAAGAAAAAAAACTGTACAAACCTCTGACGGTGTTCTCGAAAGAATTTAAGATAAGATGAAACAACCAAACTCTTGAAAATTCTATTTACGTAGATTAACTGAATAGCCAATGTTTTCCACGAAGTCTCTAAGATGTTGGTGTTTAGCACAACTTTCTATGTGATCCGCTTCAGAGATTTTGGTCTCTTTTATGAGCCGAAGATGTCAGAAAAATACACCTTACTTTGATGTTATAAATCAATTCCAGTTAACTCTATATTGACTACTTTCTGATACGGCGAAGGTATAAATTTCAATTAGTATGTCAATCTAAAAGTTTCAGGACACTTCTCTTACGTTTACTTTATTTTTCCTGCTTTTAATATCATATATTTTTAATTCATTGATTCAGGTAAAATGAGGAGTTAAAAGTATTAAAACCTGCTTAGATTATTCTCTTGAAATATATTTATTTATGTGAAAGCTGCATAAAATTTAAAGGAATAATTGTTTTTTACTAAGAATTTACGTGTACGTAGTTTTTTAATTAAACATTGTTCCTATTTTTTTAACAACATGTATACGTTGGATTTTGTCATAAGTGATCTTCTGCATATTTCAATTGAATATATTTCTTATTTAGTTACGACACCGTAATTGTATTTCATAGATGGATTTGGTAGTAAAAGTATATATGTTGTAAACATAATTTATGTATAAATTTAATACAAATGCAATGAAAAATATTTACTGATGCTAAAAATGAAAAAAAAAAAAAAAAAAAAAAAATCAGATGAGAACTCCAGATAGGAATATTCTGTTCTCTTTATTTTAATATATGTCGCTGTTCTGGGCTTGTCCCGGGAGAGGTAATGGTACTGGTTCGTAGATAGGGTTTTCCCGCTGGGACATTCAGTCCATAAACCTAACGGTTGGCGTCCCGGCTGGGTGTTTTGTTCTTGTTCTTGTCAAATAAATCACAACTGTCTTAAATTCTAAAAAATTTGAGGGTTTTTTTTTTTTTTTTTTTTTTTTTTTTTTTTTTTTTTTTTTAAATAACGTCAGTTTTGTTGAAATTCATCGGCATTTTATCAAAATACTGCAAGTTTTTTTATTAAGCAATTTTTTTTAAAGACATATAACTGCATTAATAATATTAGGAGTCTATACATATTTATTTCTTGTTTCAAATGTAAGGCCGGTGTTCCAATTGTCGCATGAATTTTTCAAGAATTGGGCAACTGGGATATGTATCATGGGTAAATAGGCCATATTGGGCCCAAGTAACCTCAGTAGTTATAAATAGTTTTTTGGGGGGAGGGGGGGGGGGTTCTCTTATTACGAGAAATTAATTTCTCCTTTTTTCCCCTTACAATAAAGAAAATTATATAATATCTTATTAAATTACACTATAAAATTTTTAAAAAGCATATCGTGAGTGTCAATATGCTTTTTAAAAATTACTAATAATGCATTAATTTCTACTAATAATAAAAAACTATTTTTTTAAAATGATATAGCCAAACTTTGAAATTTTACGATTCAAAAATCGGTATAAGAACATATATTGCCCTTCAATTGGGATAAATAAAAAAGAGAATGAGATGCTTAAGTAACCGTTTGTTTATAGATTTATCTCTTTTTTTTCCTCTTAAAATATCCATTTAACTTAAATGTTTATCACCAAAACTAAAATACATGAATTCTTTTGGTTTAAATAAATCTAACGATTTTTTCAGACGACTTGACAGCACAAATTACTTTTACAGCAAAGCTCTCTTTAATTGATGCATAATTCACATGATCTGCTTGATTTGATATTTTAAAGTTTATTACACATATACAAACAGGACCTAATACACCATATTAAATAAAAAGAATATTGCCCAGTTAAACTGATGGCATTGAGCTCATAGGCTACGCATACTAATTATACATTTACAGCCTTATATTTTCAAGGGTTATTTCCGTTCGAAAAACAATTTAATGTGGGTGGAAAACACAGCTCCCTCTATTTTCTCACTTTATACTTACTCATTGAATACCTTGTACTTATCAGAGATAGGTTTTATCACATAAAAAATTCCAAAATTCAAAGTAAATCGGAAAATTCTTAATAAAACACCATTTATATAAATTAAGAGGAGTTATCCTGTCTTTTATACTTAACCATTAAACTTCCAAAACTAATCAGAAATTCGCCTTATCAATAAGAGCCTACATAAAGAAAACTGATAAATCTGCATGAAAGACCCATTTATTGATCATCAATTGAGGGAAGGGGCATGAGGCATGAGTCCCTCTTTCCCCTCTCTTTGTACTTATTCAATGAACAACTTATACTAATCACGGACTAATCATCCGAATGATCCTATATGTAAATTTTAAACGAAAACTGATAATTTTGCATGAAAAACCCATTTATATAGATTAAGGGGAGGGGCATGACCCTCCGTTCGCCCTCTCATACATATCGAAAGATCTCTAAAAACTAATCAGGGAAGTGCCTTATCAGAATATACGTATATCCAAAATTTCAAGTGAATCGAATATTTTTATCATGAGTTATCGCGTTACGCACATACGCACATACAGAACGGACGGGCACATAAGCTCCCAGGCTTTGATAGCCTGTGAGCTAAAAACACAAATGTTTGTGGATCACAGACCTTCCTGGTCCAGTTGCCCCATTTATATGGGGCAGCAAGAGCCACGAAGAAAGACAAATTAATCGCGCATATTTCTTATTTTTACATATTAAATTTATTTTTTTATATTTCCGACAGGTAGAGTGATCCTAACTGTACACATTTACGGGTCGAAACTTTATTCAAATGAATATTAGCTTTTGAAAGCTGAATTGCCAGAATCCCCATAGCCGCATTGTAAAATCTTAGGGTAGTTGCCTCGGGTAGCTTTATTTGTAGACAGTCCCCATAATATTTGAAATAACGTATTAGAAATATAGTAACACTTAAATAAGTAGTTTTATTTTTAAAAGATTTATTTTTAAATAGCTTACTTAACTCTTTCGGATTTTTATTCATATTCTGCATGAAATTTCAAATTATTTCGTTCTACTTTACACATGAAGTTTTAGTAATTCATTTTTAAAATTATTTTTCAGCTTTTTTACCGTCTAATATCCGTAAATTTTAGAAAAAGTAATTTAAATTTTTAATAACAATATTAATGTGCACTGTGAAAAATCTTTTTTAAATTTTGAAACATTCGATAAAAAACAAAGGTAACAAAATAAAATTTACTTAATTTTCAAAACTCGTGATTATGGTAAAACTTCAACTATGGTTAAAAATTTCATTATCCTATAGTAACATGTAACATCTATTCAAAACAAAAATAGTTATATTTATTCTTAACATGCTGTTTTACAGCAGTATGATACAAGCGAACGTAAAACTGCTACTCACTCAGCTACCGAATGTCAATCAGTAATGTTGTCTATAGGCGTTTCATGCATTTGTAAATATAAATAATATATTTTGTGTTTATGTTATGTAAATCAAAATGTAAATAAATATATTCTTATTTGTAGAATACATATTGCCTTACTAGTGCTTCTCATTGCAATAATATAGTTTTTAAAAACTTATTATTAATACAATCTAATACCAAAGAAAATTGCCTTTTAAAAGGTAAATATAATGATTTGTATATCTAAAGGTTAAGTTTTGTAATATGTAACATTATTAAAGAGCGTTAAAATATTTTAATATCATATGAATATTTTTTCAAATGCATTTTAAGAAAGGCATTAATTCATATAAATATCTTATAGTTATTGTTCTTCAAAATTGTATTTCAAAGTTGTATTCATTAAAAAATTGTTTATTTTATTGTATCTGATGATATTGCTTCATTGTTCTAAAAATTCGAAAAACAGAGAGAAAAGGTGTAGGTAAAAAATAATGTTGCATAAAATTTGTATTGGAACGTTTTCTCTTTACATGTTTATTTTATATGTCTGGTATAAAAAAATATTTTCGTATCAGTCATAAAAATATATTCATCAAAAACATCTTCAACCACCTGATAGTCATCGGATGCAACCAAATGTGCCAAGTCATAAATCAGCTGACTTTTGTTTTAAATCTAAATACGCTAAGTGCAAATTGACTCTAAACATTTTATGAAGAGCTTCTATCAGACTTAAATGTTAAGTGGGGAAGAATTGTAGAGTTTTTGATTGTGTTAAAAGTTTGTAAATGGCAACACCAATTTAAGAATGAGTAATCCTATTTCATTCTTTTAAAAAAGAACTATTTTTTATGGCTGTAAAAAGATGTTTGGATGCTTTGATTAGGTGAGTAGTACATTTTGTGTTTATTTTATGTAAAAAAAACTGTATTTAAATAATTATAATATACAAATTGTTCTATGTAAATAAAGATGTATTTTTCATATGGTCGTAAAGACATTTCAAAACGTTTTGATTAGATGTGTAGCGCAATTTGTGTTTATGTTGCGTAAATAAAAGTGTACATAAATGTGTATTCGCCATATTAGAACTTCCTCCCCCACTAAAAAAAAATCTGAAGAAAATCTATAGCTTTTTGGTCCAAAATCTGTGGGAAATCCGAAGGTATTTGGCCCTTTATGCAGGTATTTTTAAGAATGTCGTAAAAAATTCTGCAGTTATTTTAAAGATAAAGCTAAGTCTGCAAATTTTCTTCAAATTTCTGTAGAATTTCTGTAGAAAGTGGCGATTTCTTCAGATAATCTTAAGATTATTTTAGTGGGGTCATCCCAATATTATATATATTTTAAAAACTAATTATTAATATAGTCTACTACCAAAGAAAATTGCCTTTTTACAAGACAAATATTATGGTTTGAATACCTAAATATTACCTTTTGTAATCTGTCATTTAAGAAATGAATTTTTACATATTATTAAAGGACATTAAACCTATTTTACTATCAAATAAATATTTTTTCAAATGAAGGTATTTTATGAAAGGAATGCATTCATATAAATATCTTACAGCTATTGTTCTTTATGCATTGAAACATGTTTATTTTATTGTATTTTATAACATTGTTTCATTATTCTGAGAATTGGAAAAGCGGTGGAAAAAGATGTAGGTGGTTAATAATGTTGCATAAAATTTGTATTGGAACGCTTTTGCTTTATATTTTTATTTTACATGGCTAATATAAAAGATTAATCTTAGTCATACAAACATATTTCATTGTTTACACTTTATGTGACAAATCTAAGGTGTGTTATTATCTTTGTAAATATTATTACTGGTGTAAATATTGATCATGAAGTCTTTTGTAATAAAACATGAGTTTCTTAATATGAAGGTGCAATTTTATTGAAGTTCTTTTATATTTTATTCTAATTTAGTAAGTATTAAGGGGTCAGGTGCCCTTTTAACTAAGAAATTACATAAAAAATGAACTCTGTAACAATTGCAGTTACTCTCTGTATATAATTGATTTTTAAGCCGGTGTCATAGGGATTAGGTCTGTGAGACCCGACACATTATATTTTGCTTGAATCTCGGTAATTACCCGTGCGATGTTGCCCGTCTTCTCAATAGCTGGAGGTATTGAGAGTTAGTCTAATCTTCGCCTATTATACCTTAGTCGTGCGCAAGCCAGAGTGGGAATTACACCTGCTCAAAGTTGCAAAAGGTATGTTGTTAAGACGCGCCATATTGTGAAGACATGATTTTAAAATCATGTCTTTGCAATTGCGGGGATGGGTCACAGTTATCTTTTTCAACTTTGTGCACGTGTAACTCCCACTGTGACTTGTGCACGATTAAGGTGTAGCAAAGGACAATTAGACTAACTCAATACCTCCAGTTACTGAGAAGACTGGCAACATCGCATGGATAGTTACTGAGATTCAAGCAAAATAAAATATACCGGATCTATCAGACCCAACCCCCATGACACTGGGTTAATTGTAAAATTGAAAGCACATGTTAAGAAAGTTTTGTATTATCAATTAAAGTTATTAAAAAATTATGCAAATATATGACGTTTTGTAATATAGCTTTAATGATTATGCAATTTTTACGGGGAAATTATTCTTGCAATCATTGCGAGCATGATTTTTTACATCTAAATGGCTAAAACAAATCAAGATATTTTTTTCTGAGTAGAGATATAATGTGTTTTCAAAATGCCTACAAAAAAAGTAAAACTTATAGATCCAGAGAAAAATATCTTTTTAACACTAGCACACACACAGTAATTCACACTAGCATCAACAATATACTTAACTTAGCATGAGTCAAGAGTCATTAGCTGAGTAAAATTCAGAACAGACTTTTAAATTAACTCAAGAATCTATAAAAATTATTCAAAAACGTCATAATGTAGAAAATCATCTTATTCTAAAATCCTTCAATGAAAGGTAGATTTTAATGTGAAATGTAATTTTACAATTCCATTCAAATTTTTAGAAATCATAAATCATAAAATATTTTTTTAATAATATTTTTTTTTCAACAAGCAAGTCTTTTGTTTAAGTTTTCGTGCTTCAAATTCTCCAAAGAATACTTTCAGAAAGTATAATCGTTTTTTCAAAAGTCCAAGTATCCGGCGCGATTCAGTATTAATGAGTACTAAAAGCATAACAAAGTTTGCAAGTATACATTTAAATATCGTCTAAAAGGTAACAAATAATATTACATTTGATATTTTAATTTTTTTGCTTGTCAAAGTCATTAAATATGTGGAAAAGTAGACGTTGGCTGATAATACAAAGTGTTTCGAAACACTATGCATTCCTGAATCGACTCATCGAATACGAAAAGAAGTAAACGCAAACATTGCGGCTTTCGTGGGAATTCAAGAACTCTGCATTGGTCATTGGTTAACTAATCTTTTTTCTTTGAATTTTATATTTGTTTGGCTACAAGTAAAATTTCTTTCTTGAGCCTACAGAGGAAAGATTACCTACATACACTGTAAGAAAAAAAATTACGGAGATTATACTGGCAATCTGAACGCCAGTACAATACACTGTTTTTTGACGAAAAAATTCTCGTAAATTCCAGAAAAAATTCCTTATTTTCCTGGAATTTACGGGAATGTTCCCGTTTAAAAGCAGTAAATTGAACAGGCGTCTCGATTACCAGTATAATTTTCATAAAATTGTCCGTTTTAGTTACAGTGTAAAAACACAGTTTTTCTTTATAACATATTTCAGAGATTCCTAACTACAGCGTATTTTGCACTTCTGTGCGTATGAAAGTGTTAAATAATTTAAGGAAGACCCGTAAGAAAAAACCCAAAGTTTTTATTATTGATTTTAAAGTAATGAATTTTGGTGTACTATTTAAGAATCTTTTTGTAAGGAATAATTAGCAAAAAAATTTACTTTTTATTAAAAAGTATATTTTTTATGTCGATTTTTATGATTTTTTTGTGGAAAAATATACTTTTTAAAATTACTACTCCTCATACAATTTTCAATATTTTGGTATTACTAAAATTTCTTAAATAGTGTTATAGTATATGGAAACGACCTAGGGAGATATATTTTTAATTTTCTATTTTAATCAGCTAAAAAAAAAAGAAAGAAATTACGCATGGTAAATTTTCTTAAATTCGTTATAATTTTCATGTTTACCAATTTATGTAAAATTTTCAGAAATAGTTAAAAAATATATCTCTCCTTACTTTTGTTGCAAATTTTTTTAAGATTCTAAAATCATAAACACTTTGTTTCTAAACCATTTTACCACTGAGCCTTAGTACTTTGAATTTAGGCAAAATATGGAAAAAGTCATTTTCAGGAAAACGCATTTTAAATGGCCGCTAGTCCTTTAAACTCTTGTGACTACAATTTAAAAAAAGCTCATTTTCTACCTGTTCCAAGTGTCCCCGAGTTCTGAAATTTCGCATGGATACTCGCAAATATGTATTTTATCGTTTTCTGAGATAAAAAAATTTGATGAAAACTTTTGATGATTTTTGGCCGAAAATGGGGTTCGGATCTCCCTTAAGGAGGGCATATTTGTGCTATATATTTGCAATCTACAAACATCCATCCTTGCAAATTGTTTTTAGCAATCATAATTTTAATTTTAAAAATGTAAAGTTTTTTTTAACCATTTTAAAAAGATGTGAATTCCATTTACATCTGATTTATTTTTACTTTAATACTTTATCATACGTGCTTAATCATGGAATTTATTCGAAGGTTAAATATAAAACAGTTAATTAAAACGATTTATTTTAATTGTTATTTAATTAGCAAAGCAGACACATAATGAAAGATATTTGGTGGTTAAAAGCTATTGTTATTTGTTTAAGACTAATTTAACTATTTTTTATTTTAAAAAAATTTTTTAACGCTAATTGGTGCAATTATTTTCATAATATAAAGATGCAGCTAATTTAATAGTATAGAATTAGTTTGTGAGCTCATAGAAGCATAAAAAGTTTAACAGTAGTTATAATAAATATTAGTTGCTTTTGCGAGAGCTGATTAAAAAATAACTAATTCCAAAAGTTGCTTCTTCAAAAATTTTCATTAAATAGCATTTTTACCTTTCTATTCAGTACCCTGAAGACATTCTACTATTTTAAAAATCGACTCTCCTTAATTTGAACTTGGATAATTAGAAATGTTAAGTTATTCGAATTAAGGTTTTTCTTCAAAGTTGCATTTCAGACATTGCTTAAAATTTTATGCATGAGGTGTGTTTTTAAGCAAGTACCGTTTAGATATTAAAATAAAATAAAATAAAAATAAAAATACAAGGACATTTTTTTAGCAATTTCAGTTTTACACTAGCTAATCTGCCTAAGCTTACCAAATCACAGCACGAATTACAGAAAAAATCTAAAAATCACAACAAAACATCGCAAAAATAATAATAATAATAATCGCTTCATGAATTTCAAATAACCTCCATCAAAAAGGGTAAAAAATTACTGTATTGGGCTAAAAGTATGACATTGCATTATTTTTACTGATGTGTAAAACTTGCAAAAATACTTTAGTGAACGTAGAAAATTGCAAAGATACACTAAAAACACATACATTCACGAAAGCAAAAATTCACAAAAAATTCCAAAATTGCTGCAAAAATCCGAATGATATTTGTTAAAAATGCGGCAAAATGCACAATTTAAGTAAAAAAGTGAAGATAAAAAAATCACAGCAGATCGCGAAAATACGCAAATATCGCATTAAAAATCACATTTTCAAAAATCACAAAATTCAAAATTTACTATCTTTGAATTAAATTTCAAATCAAATTCCTTTGATGAATGTCAAGCCATGAAATGCGAGAAAACACTAAAAAATTGCGATTAAAAACTGTTAACTAGCAAAAATTGCACTGAGAATTTTTCTTATGTTAAAATAAAGACTTGAAAGAAATAAAGACTTGAAATTAAAGACAAATTCCTTCACGAACAAAAAAAAAAAAAAAAAAAAAATGCTACATTTAATAGAAACACCAGAACAGAACATTTACCATAATAAACCTGTTTTTACCATTTACCATAATATAAGGTTTGAAACCTATATGTTTTAACCTAAACCTAAATGTGAAACCTAAATGTGAAACATAAATTTCTAGCAGACTAGAAGTTTGAAACAGAATTATTTTTAATGTCAAAAAATCATTGCGATAACCCATAATTCGAATTAAAAATCGCAAAATATTAAAAAATCGCTCGTGAAACCATTGCAATAGAAAAATTAAGTATATTTGACAAAAAGTTTAAAATCGAAATCAGTTTCTGAATGTTAAAAAATCGCTACCGAACAAGAAGAATAACCGTAAATTCCATTGAAAATCTCGTTAAAAATCGCTAAATATTTGAAAGTCATTGCTAAAAAAAATTAATATTAAGGAGGAAAACATTGTAAACGGTAATCCTTTAAAAATTACAAAAAAATGAACTCATAATGCAAAAAATTTCTGAAAACTGCACACTAATACACTGGAAAAAATTACTGAAAATTACTAAAATAAAAAATTTGTGGACAACAACATCTGCTACATTAACTTAAACCGGAAATTTTTTTACTGACGTCAAAAAATTGCTGTAGTATTTATATAATCTCTGAAAAACGGATTGAAAGTCATATTAGAAGTTGCTAAATATTTAAAATTGCTGGAGTCGAAATTTACTATTATTAGGTTAAAACACTGCAATCGAAAATCTTTCATAAATGACAAAAAAAAAAATCACATAAACTCTTAAAAACCGCATTGAAAATCGCAAAATTTCAAAATTCATAGATGATGAAATTTACTATATTAGGCTAAAAATTTGAAACAAAATTCCTTCTCTGAATGTCAAAAAATCGCCTTGGGACACAAAAAGTTGCTAAAACTGAATTGAAAAATGCATTAAAAAACGCCAAATATAAAAGTATACCAGGAGTCAAAATTTATACTAGTTAAGTATAACATTGTATTCCAAAAATTTTCATGAATGACAAAAAATTGACGCGAATATAAAAAATCTCCAAAAATCACAAAAAATCGCATTAAAAAAACCCAAAGATTCAAAAATTGTAAATAGTGAAATTTGTCAAATTAGGTTTAAAAGTTTAAAACCTAATTCGTAATCGAATGTTAAAAGAAAAAAAATAATTGTTGGGATTGAAAAAAGTTAATAATCGCATTGGAAAATGCATTAAAACTCGCACTGAAAAAGTATTTTGTAATTGACACACAAGAGTTTGTATTTGACAATTTACACACAGGGGCGTATTTAAGTAGAATTCATTAGGGGGGCGTAAATGACGATTTTGCCGACTAACTTAAAATATATATGTTTATATCTTTAAAAGTGTGTTTCTGTATTTGTATATATGCATCTACCGGATGTCCTAAAATTGACTGACTGATTTTAAAACTCAGTAACTTGCAAATTGTGGTAGCTGTAAAATTAAATTCCTACAAGAGTGTTATGTAAGAATGTAAGATAGCAGGAGTTTTTTTTTACCGCGATTCTCGATTTTAATTTAAAATAGAGGGAATAGATGGTACTGTTATCAACAGGCGCTAAATCTGCGCCCTTTTGGCCTCTTTTCTCAATTCTGGTGTGAAAGAAAAAGATTAAATATATGCAGTGGACTCCTAATAACAAAATTACATTGGTAACTGAGAGTCATTTCATATATTTAATCTCCTTTTGTCGTAACAAGACTGAGAGTGAAGAGAAACAAAATATCGGCCCCCAATTTAACAACCATTGCTAGCAATGTCATGTATTTCTTCTATTTTAAACTTAAGTCGAGAAACGCTGTAAAAAACACTTCTCACATCTTACCTAACCCTTCTGCAAATATTTTTTAAATAGCTGCGACCATTTGTAAGTTATTGAATTTTTAAACCAGTTAATTCATTTTAAGACACCCTGTATGTTCTATATAAAATTCAACATTATTAACCCACCGAGATTAACTCATTAGTGCCTAGCGTCCCTTTTTAGGAACAATTACAAAAAAGACAAAAAAAAACTTTTCACACCAGTAAATAGAAAGATAAATAAGAACTATTTTTTAACAGACCTCAATAAATTAAGATCAAAGTTATTCTTCTTTTAAAAGTGGTGGGAAACCTAGAAATTTCATTTCTATTGAAGAAAATAATTTGGGCATTAATGGGTTAAATTTTTCACTTTAAAACATCGAATATTTTACACTTATTGAGGAGACTATAAGATAGATTTAAAGATGGACATTCTATACTACCCCTTACGTTATAGTGCTATAAATATTCCAGTTGCGTATTTTCATATTAATGAAAATTTGTTTATTTTATTGCTGATAGTACAGCAGGAAATTCGAATCCAAATTAATTAAACAAGTTGAAATTTTTAGTAAGAAGTTACTTGGAATTTATTTACAGTAAACTTATTTATATTAAAAAATATTAAATCAAAATTTATTTTATTACTCTTCCTAGGTCGGGCTGGGATAGGGACTTACTTTTTTCCTGAAAGATCGGATCAGGCCGGGCCTAATTTATATTTTCCGTACCGAGCCGGGACTGATTTCATTCTTCTTAGCCTTCACGGGCCAAAATATTTTGTCCCAGTTTTGAGCCAGCCTATATGAAAATCATTGTCTCGGCGTAGCCAGGTCTGTTGAAAGATCAGTAAAATTTGGCCTGAGCCAAAAATTTTTGCAAAAAAAGCATACAGTTTAAAATCGCCTTTATTCTTCAATTAAATATAAAAACTTATTCTTTTTAAAGAATCGTAGATTTCTAACCTCATTAAAATGTAGTAAAATGTATAAAAAAGTATTTGCCTATGGCGGAATAATGTTTTAAATTGAAAATTGCGTTTCACCCATACAAAATTAATGCAATAATATGTGAGGGTAAAATATAATACACTTTTATACCTGCTAAGAAGGAAACATGTCTATAACGATTTTTTTCTTTCCTATGCGATTCCGTTTTAGAAGATTTTACTGCATACCATTTTTAATATATTTATATCTCCAATACATGGAATACGGATTAATAGTATTAAGGATAACTGAAACATTTACATACAACAAACAGCGGTTCATTTTAAACATAAACTACGTCATTTCTATATAAATAAAGATCATAAATGTTAGAAAAATTCTAAGGTATTTTTTTTTTAATCAGAACTTCTCCATACAAATAAAAATCACTATTTAGTAGAAATTCAATCGGACTGAGTTAGAATTTTGCGGGCCGGTTTCGGGTGAAATTCCAACTTCTTTTTAGGGCCTGGCCAAGATTTTTTTCAAACAGGTCGAGCCTGAAAATTATGGCCCGTGTGGATCTCTATCTCTAGTCTCTAAAAGGGATAAAAAAAACATTTTATTCAACAGACAGGTTAATTTTTCAATAATCGGCTTTAGACGTAAATAATCGACTAAATGATTCAATTATTCAACCCATTTCATTGAACTTTACCTATGTCACATCAGCTGCGAATATCTAGAAGATAAACAAAAACCATCAGACTGAGAATCAGCTGCACGGATCATCACCACATCGAATTGACGGCTGAATTTTCAATATTCGCATGTTAAAATGCAACTGGTCTACCAAAGTCATTCTTAGTGCCACCTGCAGACCTGATTTTCGTCAATGATCGATAGGTTTATCATCAAATTTTCCTGTATTAGAGCCAGAATTCCAGTATGGGCCAGAATTTTCAGGCCCAGTCCCGACTCGAATGATAGTTATCTTGGACCGGCCTATCCAATGTAAAAATTTTAAGTTTGGTCCATTTATATTTATAGTACACAGCCCCGCCCTGCGCGATCTGGCCCAATTCAATTTCTGTAAGAAAAAAAAAATCACAATTTTGTCTTAACTACAATTAAGATTCCTTTAACAATATTGCATGCATATTTATATAATAAATTTACAGTATATCTTACAGTGTATACAGTATATTACGATGCGTTCGCAAGACAGAAAGTACATAAAAGCAACATTAATGACTACTTTTCCTAGACGTTTCAACATTCAAATAAGGATTCATAATAAATAAATAATAAAAATAATAATAATTTAGTTTAGAATACTTTTGAAGCTGTCTAATAAAAAGTAGATTTGTGGAAATATTTCTCCGACATTTATTAAAGTTTTCCCAAAACAAAAGGGCTATTTTTGGACACACTTCTCAATTCATTTATTTTCGGAAATGCATAAGATTGGCAGGTGTTCTCATTAGAAACTATTCAATCGAATGACGTTATTTATTTTTTGGTAAAGGCAATGCATCTTAGATAAAATAGTGTTAAAGAAAGCGTTTTGAAACGAATTTCCAGTTCCGACATCACGAAAAAGGAGAAAAACCTGAAGCCGTAACAAGAATCTTTTATTGTCAACCTTATATATATATATATATATATATATATATATATAAATTACTATTGGATTCAAAATCGCTTCAATAGTCAGGCTTGTCAGTTTTAAGCCTTTACAGTTGAAAGTAGTTTAAAAATGTGCTGTTTAGCAATACATCTGACCACCTTACGATATATTTCCAAAGATTACTTTAACAGAACATTATCATTTTTAATATTTTTACAAAACATGTTGTCTGCGCTATACATCCTGAGAACAATTAAGTACAGTTCCAGTCCGTCTCGTCTTCACTGAGAAAAAAAGCAAGCTTGATTTCAGCACTGCACGAGACTGCTAAAGAAAAAAGAAACTCAGCTCAAACACCATGCCTGATGCCGACTTCTATGGTGGACATGCAACATTTCTGTATTGATTTATCAAACTAGCATCGGTTCATGACGAGCATTTACACTTATTCTCCCGAAAATCATATTCATTGAAACTAGCCAATATTTTATCGGTTTTGCTACTCTTTTAGATCGGGCCGGCAGGCCCACAATTTTTTTTTTTTTTTTTTACCGGCCTAGCTGGTCCGTTTAATTTATTTGCTGGCATGGCCCGTATTTTTCGTTTATCAGCCCGTTGATAAAAATGTCTTAATTCTGCCGACCAGACCCGTTGGAAAATTATCTTTATTTCGACTGGCCGACTGCGAGCCTCGGATCAAGCCCGGGCCCGTGCAAGTCCCTATCTTGTACCCTAAGATATGAAAAACATAGACGACTGGGAGCAGGAAAATACAGTGATAAACCTTCCAATTGACCACTAAAATAGAGTTTTTGACAGTTGTTTCCACCAAGTTATGGCTTTGGCAGATCAGTTGCATTTTAATATGATAATCGAGTTCTGTCCAATCCAAGAATTTTAGCCACAAACTCAATGAGGCCTGTATAGTGGTTTTCCTGTCCAATAAGAATGAAGAATATTTTTACTCAACTTTCCTTTCGTCCAATAAACAGTCTTTTTCGGACGGTACATAGTCGCCGAAGTGTGATTGTTGCCACTCCTGGGTTAAGTCCATGCACATGAAAAAATATGAATATCTTCACCGAAGTCGTCATCATCTTTAATGCTAGTTGATCTACTAGAACTCTACTCATCTACTGCAAATTCTCAGAAAAACTAGTCTTTCTCGAATTTTTTTTTTTTTTTTTTTTTTTTTTTTTTTTTTTTTTCAAATTATTTTCAGCAGTCACAAGAAGTCGAAAAATGGTGAGGCAAACTTCGGATTTTCGGAAGAAATCCTTTAGAAAAATACTAAGGATTGGTGTTTTTTAGTGTATGTTTTAAGTAAAAACATGTAAAATTGGAAAAAAACGGGTGTTTTACAGTTGTATCGATTGATACTGACTACCTAGAATTTGCCGACTGTCATCGAAGTTGCCGACATTAGGGGGGCGAGACGCCCCCCCTACGCCCCCCCCCCAGTAGCTACGCCCCTATTTACACACCTTTTTTACACATACAGACAAATCGTTGTTGTGTTTTCAATATTTCTATCTTAATGTCTAAATTTACGCATTTATTTCTTAGCGTATGCTTTCTTTAGGAATGACTATTATTATATTACAACATTACTCTTACACTAGTAGCAAGAATTGGAAAAAAAATCACCTCCTATTACGTAATGTCTTACCTAATATGTCTTTCATACCATAAAAATACCGAAATAAGATTTTAGAAACATAAAGCATGAGAATACTATTTCCCATGTTTTACAGCCTCTCTTATGTTGCATCCATAATCTGAAAAAAGTTTTCTGAAACTTGAGCTATAAGAACATGTTAAATCTATTTAGTGTATTTTTTGCCCTTCTACGCCACTTTTCAAAATAGGTCGATTCGCTAGAAATTCAAAATTTTTTTGCAAGATAGGAAATATATTGAAGAAGAAACTGAAATTGCCGAAATTCGAGTAAAAAACACGTTGTTGCGTCAGAAGCAGACAACATTTCTAGTTTAAAAAAATGTATTCACATTGCATTTTCAATTTCATATCAAATTTTCACATATTAATACTTTTTTTAGCTGCATATATTTGAAAATTTGTTCAACAAATCGTATGTTAATTTTTAGATTTAACTATTTAATCTAAACCAAAATCCCTTTAAAATATTTATTAATGCAGAAATTCAATGAAGTATTCTTTGACACAAAATCTTAGTATAATTTATTGATTTATTTATGCAGATACACGGTCGCCAGTCGCCACATGGCAAATAAAATTTTTTGACTTGGCGATTAATTTTATTCGTCTAAGTCACCATCTTTTAGAGTATTTTACGTTTTCTCTCGCAATCATTGACGAATATTGTGCTTTTCCGAAATCCTCCGTTTTTTCTAACGAAAATCGCATATTTTTTAGCAATCCTCTAACTAAAATAGCGTTTTTTCAGCTATCATTTGAACAAAATCGCGCTTTTCGGCGATTCTTTGACGAAATTCATGGCGTCTTTTGTGATCCTTTCATAAAATTATCTATTCTTCTCTGATCATTTAACATTCGCATTGTTTCTGCGTTGTTTCATATTTTTTTTAAAAAGAAATGAAACCCTGGTGGCAACTGGAATATATGGGTTCAGCAGCCAATGACTCCTTAAAAATTTTGGAAATCTGCGTCTGTAGTATAATTCTATATTTTCTTTCGAACCGCTGACCAGGCCTCTCTCCACAGTGGGCTTTTTCTCAGGTGAACAGGTTGATACATGGCGAAGGGGCGATCAATCACCTTATCGCCGCTTGTCGGATATCTACTTGTAGAGCTCCAGGTCTTCGTGGCTGCTGAACATTTAATTATCTTTGTTGCATTTCCTAAGTTAGGTAGTTCCTAATTTATATTTAGCTGAGTCGTCAAGGAAATACACAGCGGTACCGAATTATAAAGCAACTTATAAGAGAACCACTTTCATACCACATAGGTAATACTCTCACCGAGCAGCGGGACCTGGTGCATTGTGTAGCCCTATACACCCGTCTGTAGGTGGGGCTTGTGGAGCTCAAGCCATATGGTAGGCCTCCCCACCTAACTGAATCTGAATTTGTGTAGCCCTATATATAAAAGTGAGAAAACCGAGAAAATTTCTCTGTTGAAATAATATTTTATGTTTTTGTTTTATACTTTTAACACTTTTTATTTTTTACTATTTACGTTTAACTTTTTATACCTTTTTTCTACTTTTAGTTCTATTTAAAAGGGTAAACAACTTATTAGACTGCTTATATATAATACTTATTTGTATTGTAGGACTTTTAGAAGAAATATCTTAGAAACAGTCACAAGTTGAATTCTTTTTAAGAAGGGTAATACAATGTTGAAGTATCGGGTGATCCAAAATTCAGAACAAACTTTAAAAATGAATAATTAGAAAACGAATCAAGATATAAAGATACGGTTTGCACCGAAAGAATGGAGAAGAAACCGGGTTTTGTGTAACAACGAAAAAAATGAGTTTTATTGGCGACCAACGAACGGGGCTATAGTGTTTTATTGCACCAAAAGAATATTTGCAAATGAAAAAATGTTGACAACTTACAAGTCAGCTTAATTACAGTTAATTAGTACTACAGTAAATGTTCAGTATGCTGCCTATCATTCATAAGTGCAGCTGTGAAACTAGACATCACACCATTCACAGCATTTAGTAGCAGTTTGCGTTATGGCAGACACATTTTGTCGGATGGCAGTTTTCATTGCTGCTAGTGATGCCTTGGTAGTCAACAGAACTATATTTTTTCGTTACCAAACACAAAACTCGGTTTCTTTTCCATCCGCTTAGTGCAAACCGTATCTTTGTATCTTGATTCGTTTTCGAATTATTCATTTTTAAAGTTCGTCCTGACTTTTGAGCCACCCGGTATATTGAAGGCAATGAGCGCAGAACAATTACAGAAACATTATTCAAAGAAGTTTTTTTTTTTTTTCAGTCACATAGAATTGACCATTGTCTGCTTTTATCTCTCTCTGTGATCTGTGATCTAGAATTGTGATTGTTTAAAACACTTATCAATTTGCCAATTACCTGCATTTTTTTTTCTCACGAAGTCGTACATTTGACTCCCTCCCTTTTTTTCCAACTCCAAAATTTTGTCTAAAAGTTTTCAAATTATACACGAGTATATAAGGTATTTATAATTAATGAATTGTTTCTTTTTCATATGTTACTTGAAAATAAATCATGTGTAGCAATTATTGATAAATAATTTGATTTTTAAACTAATAATATAACTTTTGTAAATTTTTAAAAAGTACTTCGTTTAAAGCAAAGTAATTCTTTATCAAAATGCTCTTTCATAGCTTTATACTTATTTTTTAATCATAAAAGTATGAAATTAATTTATGAGTAATTCTTTTATGATTTATATATTCATGAAGTATTCTTCCTAATTAAAGGGAAAAAAAACAGTCATAACTTTGAAAGAAGCTTATTAAATTTCCCATTGATATATTGACAAAAATTGGAAGAAAATAATAAATGTAACAGTTTTCTACTATTTATTAATTAATTTAGTTAAAAATATAAAAGTAAAATTGTTATCGCTGTTTTAATTTAATTAATTTTAATAAGAGGTAAAAAACATATTTTGTTTCCATTATTTTCAAAATGTGAGTGTTCTAATTAGATGAAATTTAAATGTGAACTTGAAGAGGGGGAAATTAACTAACGCTTAAAGCCAGATCATTTTACACATTCGAATCCAGACATAAAGAAGGCGACAAAAACTGGTGTGATATTCAATACAAATGCTTATTCCATATAAATATATACATCAATGTTTACAATTCGTATCGATTGGTACAATTGGTACGATACACAACCGGCCTAGTTTTTACTTTTTCAGTTTTGGTTTCAGATTTTCGTTTAAAAATTACTTTAAATTTTAAAACCGGTTGAAACCGGTTCTAAAATTGAAACTATCATAATATAAAAAATATATAAGCAAAATCGAAAATGATGTAGGCCGGTGTAGATCGTCCTCAGCTATCCTATGCAAAAAACTCGTTGGATGTGCCAATCCCAAAACTTTCTTCTATCTCATACGTACACTTTAATATTTTAAAATAAAAATTCTGTAAACACATTAAAATTTGAGCGAGATATTTGAAAAGAACGCTCCCATATACTTTACATTATCATCCGGGTCTCTTTCAGTGACTATTGTGGGACCTTAAGTACACAAAATTTGAAATCTCCGACAGTTTTTGTGACAGACAGAGAAGTGAGACGAATAGACTTTTTGACAGATGCGAAACATTGAAAATATCTACGCAGATAGCATAGGAGATAAAATAAAAAGCTGTAATAAAGTATGTAAACTTTAAATATAAGTAAATAAATAAATTGTTATTTATTTTATTATGAACTTAGTTCAAACTTATAGGAAATGATTTTTTTCATTTTACGTATATTTAAAGAAAAGACTTGAAATTTCTTAAACAATTAATTAAGCTGTATTGGCTTTAGGAATAGTTAAATTGCAGTTAGAAATTTATTTGAAAGGCTTTAAACAAATCTTTCTTTGACTATTTTAGGGTTTAAAAGATTTAAAATTTGGTTATTTGCTTCGAAAATAGATTGCAGTCATTCGAAATCTGAATAGTTTACTGAGACGTACATCTTTAAGTACTGGAAAATAAAAGTGTAATTTCTATGTATTAAATCTGTTTGCTTTATTTGAACGACGAGAAAATAAAATATTGATACAATAAATTTAATAACTGTATCAGCTAGTTTAGTGAACTTACGATCTGTAATACGTAATAGATGTCATCGTTTCCAAATAGCTTTTCCTAAACCGTTAATCAGAGATATATATTTTTTTCTATACAAAGCTGTTTGAAATTCAGTAAATGTATATTATTGAAGCATATGAATGCATAAATGCTTGTCTGAAAATTATAGAAAATGAAAAATTTATTTCGTCATCGAGTTTTATCAGTTATTTTTAGTAAAACATTATGAATGCCGTCATGCAAAATAAAGAAAACAAGTTGGTAAGTGTGATCGCAGATCGCACAGAGGATTTCGTTTAATATTTCTTTTAAAACAACTCATTTTTTAATTAATAAATCCAAATTGTTAATTTACAATTATTAAACTCTTGCATAGATGATAGCATTAATAAATTTAAAATAATTATAAAAATAAGGTATTTATTTTAATCAAATTGAAATTATCCAAATCAAATTATCAAAAAAAAATTCGAAATCTGAATTGTTCACTGACTTTTAAGTACTGGAAAGTAAAAGAGTAATTTTTATTTACTACATTTTTTTGAATTATTTAATCGACGAGGCAATAAAATATTGCCACCAATAAATTTAATAAATACATCATCAATTTTAATGAGTTTATGATCGATACGCGTTAGACGTCATTGTTTCCCAATAGTTTTTCCTAAATTGATAATCAGAGATAGATTTCCTTTTCTTAAGAAAACTATTAAAAATTCAGTAAATATATGTATTACATTTTTCTCGCCCAAATTAACCTTATGCTATATTAATTTCCTTTTAACAATGTTTCGTATGTATTCCAGCTTATTAAACTAAAATCCTATCATTAGATATAATCTATTATCTTCACAGAAACGATAAACATTATTAATTCGTTTTAAAAACATTTATTTCAATAAGCATAGATTTAAAAAATAACTCTAAATTAAAAATATTCTTAAATAAACTTTATTTCTTAAAATTCCCAGTAAAACTCTTTTTTCCCTGTTTTTATGAACCCCTTTTTAAAAGTCTTGTTAAATTTATTTCAAAAAGCATACTTGTTCAGAACATCATTATTTTTTATTACTTTTCTTCGCGTTTTATATTTATTACGTGTCAATAAATTCATTTATTTTTTCTTTTATTGTGAAACTATCGTCTGTGGAATACATTCGAATTTTAATAACTTTAGATTATTAAATAAGTTAAATAATAATGATTTTATTAAAATTATCATTTGAGGAAAACATTCGATTCCGTTCTTTAGTCTTAGCGCGCGAGGCTGGTTTTTATTTACATGACGAGATTATCGAATGTTCTAGAAACTATTTTCTTTTTTTATTTAGGCAAGGATGTTGGGTGATAAAAGTGATTCGGTTTTGAGCGAGTTCCGGGAAGCTATGATGAATAGCTTAATGGAACGTTTGTTCAGGAAATGAAGAGCGTTTTCCCTGAGGATGACTGCAGAAATAAATAATTTTAAGCTGTGCAGGTGTTTTTTGCTTCAATTGCGCCACGACTCCTGTGCGGTAAAACGGGGAGACCTTATTCTTTTGACAAAACATAATTTAGCTGCGATTTTCAACTGACTCCCTATCTCAATATGTCAAATATAGTATTGAAGCATATAAATACGTAAATGCACGTCTGAAAAATATAGAAAATGAAAATTTCATTTGATAATCGAGTTCTATTAATTATTTTTAATAAAGTATTTTTAATATAGTAAAGCAAAAATAGGAAAAAAATTTAAATTTTTAAAAATGCATATTGATATATTTTATCTATGTATTAGAGAAGTTATGATTACTAAAACTTTTGACATTTAAATTACTTTAATGTTTAATATTCTGAACTTAGAATATTTTCTATATACCTATAGTTTTACATCCAAACATATTTTACTCTTATATTTACATATGCATATTTAACATATTTTCATTCATCTTATGATTTACATACATTTTAATATTTGCACTAACGTTATATATTCGTTTTGATAAAAGGTATATAAAGTTTTTCGAAATTGTTTATTTGAATGATTAAATATAAAAGACAATAAAAAAATAATTTTGCAAAGAGAAGGTAGACAATCGAGTAATTAATTGCCGAGATATTTCTAATCCTATTTTCTACACTCTTCGATTTTTCATTCAAATTCAATTCAAAGGTTTATTTTAATTGGAAATGAGACGTTGAATCCAAGAAAGTAAACTGTTATTTAATATGAATCCCTTTGTTAATTACAAATTGCCAATCATGACTTATCGTAAATGTCACATTCATTACACTTTAAACATGTCACACGTGTTTGTTATGTTATCAAGACATTTTTAATTCGATGTTTTATTTGCATTTTTATTAATCTTGTATTACTTTATTTTTTCTTTCGTTACTTGCAATAAAAATTGTGCCAATTTTTAAAATTTATGTGTAGTTAGACGATTTACATAATTTGTCGAAATTGGTCGAAGGGATAATCGTGTAGTAGTTGCAATTCATAAAAAAGCATTACGTGAATATCCTACAAATATATAAAAATAATGATTTGGAAATGAGCCCAACGATTTGAAAATGGACCAATGAAAATCTATGCAGAAATCGCGAACCGAAGATTTACCTTTCGGGGAGGGGAGGGGGGCAGTTCTCTCGCCAGTTTTGTCAAAAATTGGCGATATATAGCCAAATCTGGCAACAAAAATTACTCGCCAAAAGTAGCACCGATTAAGCGCTATTTCAGGTATTTCACCAATTGCCCTTAGATTTCCATTGCAATCCAACAGGGTCCCGTTTTGTCAAAAATATTTAAACATACGTTTAAATTTTATTTTGGAATTGTAATTGGTGTATTTTGGAATATAGTTAAACATACGTCTAAATTTTATTTTGGAATTACAATGCATTTTATAAATAATTTACGTATATTTTATTTTTATATTTTATAATATTATGCATATCTATGCTTGATAAGTATTACGGTTGTCCCCAACGAATAGTTTCGTAAGAAAAAGTTACGGCCTCGATTTCTATTTTAAATTTAAGTCTCCTCACCAGCGGAGAATTGCATTCTGTTGCTTTTTCGACAAGTTGTTGTTGATGTTTTAAAATTTCCCCGACAATATTTGCCAAAAATATTTTATCTGCAATAAAAGTTTTAAAATTTAGAAAATTTAGAAAATAAAAAAAAAATCTGCGTAAAAAATAACGAAAATTTCTTCTCCATATTTTTCCTCAACACAAGGGCTAAAGTTCTACCAACTTAGATCATACAGTAATACATTAGACTTTAGAGTAAGTAAGTTCATTTCTATGAACCGCATGACACTGGACACACCTAGCAAGACGGGCTGTATGCGCTCTGACATTATCAAGCTGGAAAACAAAGCAATCTCCAATGACTACAGCATATCTGACGCTGTACAGGCGCTCTGATATTATCAAGCTGGAAAACAAAACAGTCTCCATGACTACAGCACCAAGGTATGACATGAGGTCTCAATATCTCGTCTGCATAACTTTGGGCCGTCAAAGTACCATTCCGAATAATATGCAGGTCCGTACGTCCACCTATGCTGATTCCACTCCATGCCATCAAACCACCTCGTCCGTATTGTGACTTTTCACGAACGAATGTGGGGTTATTTCGAATGCCCCTTTCCCTCCACACCAAAACACGTCGGTTTCACACTCCAAACAGAATCACCTTACCTTGGAGAAGAAAAGTGAGCTTACTTTGTAATATTCTTCATAAAACTAAATTCACGAATAACCAAGTTCAGTATTCGCGAATGTTGAAATGTTCCGCATTTTTTATTTCGCGAATAATCGAAATTCGCGAATTTTAAGGAATTACTGTACTTGAAATACCGGTTGTCCTAAAACGGATTTGGCTGATTTTAAAGTTCACTAACTTGCAAACGGTGACAGCAATCACGGAAAATTTTCCAGGAAAGTAATGTATCATGCCAAGAGCTTATTTACTGTGATGCTGAATTTTAGTTTCAAACATGAGCGATAGATGGTGCTGCAAGCAGTAGGCACAGCACTGGGGCAAAGAAGTGGGAAGGTGGAAATAGCAAAAGGTCAAACACATAGAGTGGGTCTCATTAGCCTATATAATCTTATTTTTAGGGTCCTTTTTTGAAAACAGTCGTATAATTTGGATATCGTTTTTGTAAGATTCGAATAAAAAAGTATCATACATAATCATACAGACTAATTTAAACTACTAATTTAAAACTTCTTTTTTTCCTCGCTTTTTAGTTTTTATTTTCTTCGTTCTCCAGTAGATGTCTCTACTTGTCCACCTAGTTGTTCAGACTGTTTTCTTCTCATTGGTTGCTTTTGTTTTGGCGGGATCGTTTCCGTAGCGGATATATAAGCCTGCGTTTCTCTATCTCTTTGCTCTGTTTTGCTTTTTCTAGCGCGCTGAGTTTTGCACTGAAGAAGAATCTCGATAGTAGATTCGAAACAGCTGTTTTCTACCTTTTCATACATTATTTGTGCATTTATAATCGTTGGTTTTCTATCTTTAAACATTTTTGCACAAAGGTTTTATTTGCTATTTTAACATACAGGCTAGTTTAGAATCAGTATCATAAGAACAAAATTTTATCGACGATTAAAAAATCCACTCCATACGTTTCACCTCCTTTGTTGGCACTATGGTTGAGTGATTTCCGTTTCCACCACGATTGGACGCCTACTTCTTACAATGTGATCAATCGCTGGTAATTGAATCTAAAACCAGGAATCAAAATTAAAATAATTCTTACATCATACATTACTCTATTGGGGAATTTTTTTAATAACTGTCGCCGTTAGAATTTTGTTTTGAATTTTAAATTCAGATAGTGCATTTTAGGATACCTTGTATAAAAGAAAAATTTTCGTTTAAAGAAGCAATTATTTTAAGACTGTTACGAAATAAAGCCAGTTTGAGATACTAGTGAATTAAAAATAATTAGGTTAAAGTTTCAAGCAATAAATACTAACTTTTAAAATAACGAGTTCGATAAGCATGACTTTTAGAGAAAAGACAGATTTATTACTTAATTCAATACAAATAAATTAAATTTCTTCGAAATTTAGCGAAAAGAAGAATTAGAAATATTCTGATTTTACCTGATTAGATTAGGGACTAAAGGGTAGAACTATAAGGTAAAATGTGTGTCGTGCTTTGTAAATATTTAGGAAGTTTATACTTTCAATAAAGTATTTTTTACTGAAAATTTAAATACGTTAAGTATTCAAAAGAATAAAAAACCTTTAAGCATTAGTTAGATCTTACTGATATTTGACTAAAGTATTCAACGAAATAAATCTTTAAAAATATATTCAGTCAATTTTATAAAGTTTTTGTAACATAGTAAAAAAAAATTATGGACAAATATATACAAGACGTTCGAATAGCACGGGAAAAACATCGCAGCAAAAGAATACTCACTCAGAGATCTTAGAAAACTGTCCAAAAAATTTTAGCTCGACAGCATATTGTTTTCATATAAATTAGAAAGAAAAGGTTATAACGTTCATAACCAGAGCACCGAAAATTAGCTTGCTCAACCTTATGAAGATGTGCACTATAAAAAAAAGGGTCGATCTACTAAAAAAATTTTAGTGATCCTTGTAATTACTAAAAAAATTTTAGTAATCTTACTCGGTTACAAGGAATCTGTAAGAATTACTAGAAAAAAATCTAGCAACGAATAGAGTTAAAAGTTTTACATTTTTAACAGCTATTACTAAAACTCACTTGTTGTTTCCGTGATGGCCTGGTGGTCATAGCACCGAACTCCAGGCTGAAAGTTCCTGGGTTCGATGCTGGCCGCCACCAAATTTGCATCGAATGTAAGTACTTGTTAAATAAAGGGATTGTGAAAATCCTATCGTAGCATTTACCATCGGTAATGATCTCTGAACTTTCCCTACCATTTAGAAACATGTCAAAATGGAGCAGGTAGCAATGTTTGGTGCTGCCATCTATTGCGGCTTTGCCGAAAATCTTCCGTTTTAGAAGTCTGTCTTTTTACAAACTGGATGCAGCTCGAAGAAGGCTCCTGCCCTTCGGGGGGCACACGTAATGGTTAGTAAAAATAATTTTGGAGCTATTACTAAAATTTGCTTGGTGGCTCATACTAAAAAGTTTTAAGTTAGTTATACAAAAAATTTTTTTGTTCAGTCTTCAAAAGAAATGTTTGTTTCACTTGCAAAAAAAAAGTTGTAATGGTTACTAAAAAATTCTGTGGAATACAAATTTACTAAGAAATTTTTAGTAACCTCTTGATTTTTTTTTTTACAGTGTGGTATTCACTCTTTTAAAGAGTCAACAATTCCACTTTTGCTTAGAGTGAATACTCACTCTAAAGAAGTTAAGTATATTTTGAGTCTGCGATAGACAGACTATTCACTCTTTTCTATTTTGAGTGTATACAAAAAATGATTTTTTTTAAAGCTAAATATTAATATGTATTGTTTTTCTTCTAGTTTAAACGCATAAAATATATGATAATAAATAATCAAAATTTCTTCTTTACTAACATTTCATGTATCTCAATTTTTTTCTATCGATTTAAAATAAAAATATAAATGGCATTGCATAATACCCAATTTTCCTCTATATAATAAATAAATGTATTTATCAGCGATAATCACTGAAAATGAGTTTAATGTTTCCTGACAATATGGGTATAAGATCTAATCAAACAGTATTTTGAAAGACAGCTAAAAATAGAACGTTGTGTTAATTCTGAGAATAATATACTCTATTGTTTATTAATGGAACCTAGATGCATTTGCTGAAATAAAAATGTCCATCCTTTGTCAATTATTGAAACATACCTTTAATAATACAATGCATTTAATTAGCTTATGATGTTATTTCCATTTACTAAATAATTAATAGACTTATGATTAGCACGTATAATAATTATAATTAGCACGTATAATAATTAATGTAAGCGATTAAACACATGGAAAATTGTATTAAGAGGTAATACCATTTTGACTGCCAGAAAATTGAGAATTTTTTGGGATTTTTTTAAGCTATAAATGCGGAATTTTTGTAAAAATTCAAACACAGTAAATAATTATTTATATAATGAAGCATAAAACTCTATATTTTTTACTTGATATATCTAAGCAAGTTGGAAATTGCATATCAAGCATAGCAAATGTGGTGCATTCTTTACTATAAGGAAGTTTTAAAAATATTCAGATCTTGGTGTAATAGTAAATGTTTCCTTTATACCATTATGCAAAGATAATACTTTTGTGTGGCCTTGTAAAGTAATAAAAAATATTTTTTGTACCCCACATTGTACATAATGCATATTTTAATATATAGTTTATAGAAGCATATCAATTTTGTTATATTTGAAAGAGTGTAACATCAATAAAATGCACTTGAAACTATTTTTACCCATTGGCAGTAATGTAACGGAATACTTTTCATTGTCTCTATATTTAAACTATAATCCAATTTTCATAAAATTTGAAATGACTCGACAAAATTATGAAATAATTATATATTTTAAATTTCAAACGATTCAGTTGGGTAGTTTTTGCTTTGTTATCTACGGACAGATGGGCAGACAGACAGACGGACTGAACGCCGACTATATGTGCTACGTATTAATTGAAGATCAAGGGAAGTAGAACTATTGATTTTGAAAGTCGTGCTTTGGATTCAAAACGCGCTTAAAAGTTTCGTTATAGTCCAAGAGCCGAGAGCACAAAATCCTAAGGTATCAAACACAAGAAATAAAACTTTAATTTTTTAGAAGAATAGAAATAGCGGAATCTAATGATCCATGTCTGCGAAAAGTGAAATAGTGCCTAAATTAATACCTCCAGTGGTTGATTCATAGGTTTATCTTTATGTTTTCCCTATAATCAAAGGTATGAAAACATGAAGTAATGGGAGCAGGAAAACACAATGATAAACCTACGAATCAACCTCTGGTGGCATAAATTTTTGGCTTATGCACCACTTTACTTAGCCATGGATAAATATATTGGATTAATTTGTAAAACGAATATTCAATCGATAACAGACCAGTATCAGACCAGATTGTGTGATCGTTGAGGTTATTTGAGTGAATTAGTCCTCCTGTATTCGTCCTGAATGGCTGAGTTGGAAGAGCATTGGCAGCTTCAGTCAAAACATGCCTGGTTCGAATCCTGGCCTGGATTTTTTTAACCCACTTTGAAAATTTACTTGTGTTATGGATAATTAGATTCCGTATTTATACTCTTCCATAAAATAAAGGTTCTTTTTCTTGTGCTTCATATCTTAGGTTTTTGTGCTGCTGGCTCTTGGGCGATTACTATTTACTCGCTTTTTGCATTATTCTTCAATAGCTCCGAAATTTCGCTTTCACTTTATCTGTCGATTTTTAACTGATGAAATAAGATTTTTGTGAATATATAAAAAGTACTTCAAATGAAAAACATCGACATTTTGACCAGGGTCAGGGTAGTGTTACTCTGTAAATGAATAAAATCAACTGTTTCGTAAAGATTTTCGAATAGGTTAACATTTTAATAAGATATCAGTATTTGCGTGTATTATTATCTATTCATTGTGCTACATATTATAGACTAGGAGGGGGCAGCACAGACAATCAACTCATCGCGTTCACGGATGAAAATCTAGGATTTGTTAAACCTCGATTCTCATATTGAAACGCAATCGGTCTGCCATATCATATCTTTTTTGGAAAACACCCAAAACCCCAATTCTAATGGTTGACTCATGAGTTTTCCATTAATTTTTCTTGCTTCCAATTCACCATTTTTCGTAATTTTAGGTACAGGAAAGCACAATAGTAAACCGTTAACATCGAGTTTTTCGGCGTTTTCCATCAAGATACGACTTGGCAGATCGATTGCGTCTTAATATTCCATTCGAGATTTAACATAGATTTTCATCCATGAACATGATGCAATGATTGTCTCTGCTGCCGCTTCCCGCTCTTTTAGTAAGAATTATATATGACGACCTCAGAAGCCAAGGGGTACCAGTGACAAAATGTCGATTTGGAGTAAATTGAGTTTAAAGATAATTGATGTTAAATTGGAACATCAATAACAATTGACTGAATTGAAATAGGAAATATCTGCTTGTTGCATTCTAATCTTTGAACTCTCATTTCAATAACTGTTAAAAAAAAATGGAGTACAATTTTCTTTAAATGTATAATTAATCAATATTGTTTGTTTTTCGAAAAAAATGGTTTATCTCTATAACTCAGCAAATAATAAAAAAATGACTTATATTTCTTTACCTGAAATGAAAAAAGCATATTTCCAGATACCCGGTGCACTTAACTCATTTTTTTCAATTTTGTCACTTATACCCCTTGGCTTCTGGGGTCCTCATATATATATATATATATATATATATATATATATATATATATATATATATATATATATATATATATATATATATTAGAAACATGAATAATTCTAAAACGATTAATTTAAATTCTTTATGAAGAAAATTACAACTACGGAAGCAACATTCAATCGTAAATACAACATAATTTAATGATCTTTTATTCTTCTCTCCATGAATGACAGGTTTAAAGTGATTTGATTTTGGAACAGTTTCTACGCGAGAAAGAAGTACCTACAGTTATATCCAGGACTGCATTTTTGCACTATCTTACAACTTTACTGTGGTATCGAATCTTAATAACTTGATCAATAAAAATTAAAAAATGAGAAAAAAAAAAACAAGTACATCAATGTTTACAGATTTCATTTTATTTAGACAGATCTTTATCTTTATTTCTCATAAAATACTCATTTTTATAACCTTATCTTTGTTATAGTTTTCAAACCATTTTTTATTTTTATTTTATTTCTATTTTTGTGTTATCTCTAACATAATTTATTCTACGAAATTGTATAAATATCTTTAATACACCTAGGATTTCATATTTATTATTATCTTCTCTATACATTTTGCTTTCTCTTTAAAAAACATAGTCTTCCAAGCAGAATATAGTCTTCGCTTTAGATACATTTTTTTATCCAACTGCTCATGATTTTTCCAATAATCTTATCCGTGATTACTATTTATTACATTTATCTTAGTAAGGGCCTCTTTATTATTCATTTTTTTGCTTTAAGATTTTTATCGTACGTAACGTTACCAAATACCAAGAGAATTTCTTTCGTGCAGAAGGAACATTTATCTAAGGTACATTTTATCTTGTTTTTGTAGTTTTTCCCCATAGATAAACGATATAAGAGCAATATAATCATATCTTGAAACTTTTTATTTGAGAATGTTAAATGATTATACATGCTTAAATAATAGGCATAAAAATAATAAAAAATACTAGTCGGATGTGACAATCCCAAGAGTTTCTTCTATCTCATACATGTTAATACTTCAAAATCCGCTATCATAGTAACAAAATTAAAAGGAAAACCCTAGCTCATAATTGGGATTCTAATGACATGAAATTCCGCTCATTAGTTCTTGAGATATGTTTACCAGTAAAATCATGTAAATCATGCAAAATGCAGCATAGCAGCGCCACTTTTTGGGTGATTTACACTGAAACCTAATTTGTGACAATTTATATCAACATCTTACTTAATGTAAAGTTTGATGGAAATCCGTGCTTTAGTTCTTGTGATAGAGCTACTTTTGAAATCGTGAAACATGTAGGATAGCAGCTCCACCTGTTAGGTGATTTACATCAAAATGTAAACAACAGCAAGTCATATTAAAGACTAACTGAATCTGAAATTTAATGAAATCCTTGCATTAATTCCAGAGAGGGCATTATTGCGGAAATCGCTAAAAATGTAGTTTAGCTGCGCCATCGATTGAGCGATTTACATCAAAATGTAGAAACGTCAATTCATGTCAATGACTAACAGAATCTAAAGTTTTATGAAGATCAATGCATTAGTTCTTGAGGTGTAGCTATTGAAGAAATCGGGGATAATGTTGAATAACAGTGTCACCTGTTAAACGATCTACACCAAAAACTAATCTGCATTAATTTATATTTGGTACTGATTGAATATAAATTTTTATTAAATTCCATGCATTTATTCTTTATATAGAGCGTCAACAAATTTCGTGTTGCATACATATACGCAGATAGAGTCACAAAGTCACAGATGCACAAATGGGCATTTTGTAATAACATGTTTTTTGTTACCTCTGACCTCTAAAACGTGTAAATCCGTCGGAAACTGGAAGTGAAAAATTTTCACGACACAAACTTTCTTCTTAATAAAGATAAAAGAAAATAAAAATTATATGTCAAGCATATATCATGAAACAACCCTCAACACTTGCACAATACTATAGCAAAATTTCTTTGCTTAATAAGATACCTTGGTAAATATTTTAGGAAACAAATAACACATTTGAAACCAGATTTCAGTGATTGACTTCTATAGCCGGGAAAATAGTCCGATTCTTTTGTGAATACCAGTTTTTTTATCAATATATTTGTATATGCTATTCTACATAGTAAGCTAAAATTTAGTTTATTGATAAAACACACAACAAGTAGAAAATTTACTTCCAGCAATTTTTACCGATGAAACATACTTCAATTTTTTTTGTATAGGCTTGTATATCCCTTACAGATTTTTATACATGCCCCACATTAAGCTAAAATTTTATTTAAGGTTGAACACATTTTAAATTATTAAAGTCAGCTTTCCAAAAATCATCATCCTTAGGCAGCCATGTGTCCAGTTTTTTGCGTTACCCAACATATGTTTTGATTTTCATTGAACAAACCTCTGTTAGTATTCTAAATATAATTCAGTGTTAAAATACATGACTCAAGTAAAAACCACATTTAAGCCATTTACATTCTCATTAATGCTTATTAATTCTTTTGTGTAACCATAACTGAAAACGAAGAGTCATGGAAAAGAAAAGTAAACATCCCTACTAATACCAAAGCAAATAGAATGGCGAAACTTGGACTTGGACGAGATAATTGTCAGAGTGCCTGGAGAGATCAACTCCTTACCTCTAGTAGAGAAATGATACATGGAACAATTCAAGTCATAGCCAAAGTCTGACAAACATAACGTCAGAAACAAGGAGGGGGGGAGAAGCCGGGTCCCAAAAAAACAAAGGCCCTATAAGGGCACCATAAAAATAATAAGAATAATAACATAGATAAGAGTATAATAGAAATAAAAATATTTACAAAAATTTACAAAAGTATTTACAAAATAAAGACTAGGAGATGGTGAACGTTCAGGAAGGAAAAACCCTATCAATGAGATAAAAACTAGGAAAAATTATCCTGGGTCGATGTTTTCAGGGAGACGTAGGGTTGCTCGTGGTCTTCTCCAACGAGCATTTACATCATAATTAGAAATGTTATGCAAAGCAGGATTTGGGATAGAAGGAATGTTGTCAAAAAACTTTATGGCTTGATTTTTGATAACAGAACGAATAGGAGGAATATTAAGGTTTGAATGGATAACAGTATTTCTGCGATACCAAGGAGAGTGAACAATACCACGGAGAGTCTTGTTTTGAACCACCTGAATTTTTTGCAGATTGGTTTTAGCCGCTGAACCCCAGATCTGAGCGCAATAAAGAAGAATGGGAGAATGGCGAAAATCTTTTACATGTCCTTGCAAACTAATTACGACCGTCAAGAACATAATTTTCAATACGCAATATTTTATAACAAACTTCATTAATATATAAAAAATACATCGCAATCTAAGTATATTAAGCAATCTAAGTAAGTGCCGCCAGACGAACAGAATTTATAACAACATTTTAACTATATTAAATAAATGTATTTTTAAAATAGAATTTGAATATTTATACTATAACAATAAAATCTCACTTCAATTGTGCTATTCAATCTTTCATTTCGTGAGCTTTTTCTAGCGCAAAATATTTGAATTAGATTATTTTTTAAGCTTTTTGTTTACATAAGGTAACATATTGGAAAATTCCGAATTTTATTAGAAACGGGAACATTAAACTTAACTAGTACATTTGAAGCACAATCCAAATTTAATTGGATCATTCTCTCCGTTAACAAAATAATTTTATATTGCGAGAAAATATTCTTCTATATTGAAAATATCTAAATAAGACATCAATTTTATTGTTATCTATATTTATTTTAAATATTCATAGCTTGGGGGAAAATAAAAGAAAAAGCACTCTTCTGTTAAATATTTCACTTCTTTTTCTGTTGAAATTTTCCTGGAAGATAGTAATAAATAAAATTTTGATTGGTTTAGTGATTTTTGTGCAATATTATAAAAGAACAAAAACTTGAGTCGACATACTTATTACAAGAAAGCATAAATTAATATTATTTATATACGAGGAATAAAAGAGCGCTAAAATTTCATAAATAATATTTTCCTCTTTTTGTTATAATATTATATTTTAGAATAATATTATTTCATAAATAAATTCTGTAAATTTGCGAAAATTTATTGAAATATTTCTTTATTAAAATTATATACATGTAATGTGTCGAATAGTGTGAGTATTTTGATTCATCTGGTTGCTGGTTCAATTACTACAACAATTATCACTTTAAATTCTTTATCTATGCAAATATTATTTACAATTATATTTACATTTGTCAAAACGAATGTGGATCTAATGAATTCACCATAGGTCCCCATAGATCGCCTATAAACAACCAACTGACGATTCTCATATGTTGCCAAACGGCAAAAACTAAAATAAAGTAGAATGCTCCATGGAAGCGCGCATGGCAGCCAAAGTTAAGGAAAGCCGTAACAATATATTTTTATTGATCTACCTTTCTATGTTTGTGTGTATTTATGTCGGCCAATTATCTACACTGTGGGATATAGGCCCTAAGGGAAGAATGCCTTCCCTGGGGGTCTTTCTAAGGGAACCTAACCCGTATTTACGCAAGTTTCGAAGAAAACCACGGAAAACTCCGATCGGTTAGGCCGGTCGCGATTGGTTTCGAACCCAGCACCTACCGTCTACCAGTTTGGAGGTCAGAATCTCGCGGCCACTGGTGGGGCCTCTACCTTTCTAATACTTAAGTAGTTATACACAATAAAAAAAATAATATTTTGCTTGAGTATATTTATGTATATTAAAAGATGACTTTTTTAAACGATGCATTTTTATTTTTCAAAATCTTTTTTATCAGTTTTTCAAACATATAATTTTGTTAGATTCCTATATTAATCCATATTTAAATTTATAAACTTGTGAATCTTATGAAGATACGTATTGAAATTTTTGTGGGAAACAAAACTGTACACAATATTATCTACTACTTAAATAGTTATCCATAATTTAAAAAAAAAAATACTATTTTTATAGAACATTAATATTTATACTAATAGATTAAGTTTTTTAAACTATGAATTATCATTTTTCAGAATCATTTTTATTGATTTTTTCAATAATATAGTTTTATTAGATTCCTTCTTAAATTCATATTTACATTAGGAGGCATGCAAAAAGTATAAAAGTTATTGTAATATTGATAAGAAACGAAAATTTACATATTATTATTGAGTTACCTGCTAATAGTTAAATAGTTATGTATAATAAAGAAATAATACTTTTTTGAACATAAATATTTGTCCAATAGATAAGTTTTTAAAATATTCATTTCCATTTTGAAAATAAATATTTATACTAACAGATTAAGTTTTTAACTCGGCATTTTCATTTTTCCAAATATTTTTTATATTTTTTATACATATAAATATATTAGATTTCTATTTCACTTGCTATTTATATTAATAAATCGGTAAGACTTATGAAAATACTTATGATTTTTGCGTTTTAAACTAATAAGTAACATAACACTGCTGGTTCTTACACTTTACCACAACACAAAGGACTGTAAATGTTCTTTAATTTCACGCCAAAATATGCGAACCAATACACGGCTTAGTAGTAGTTACAACATTCTATTCTTTTTCACATCTCAAAACAATAATAAACACAGAGTGTTGCCACACACGGAAAGAAAGAAAAAGAAAATTACATTGATTCGAAACAAATGAGATGAAGAAATATGCAGCTTTAGTTCGTCTCAGACGATATTTACCTAACACTTATTGTAATATTTGTTAGAAACAAAAATATATACGTTACTTTTAGTTATTTTGCTTATAACAGTGGTAGTATGGGTTCCTTATTTTCCAGATAAACTATCAGTATTTTTTATAAGAATATAAATCTAGTTCAAAAAGTGCGAATTTTTTCCTCATTTAAGAAGAAAATTTCCAAAAGAAAATACTGGTACTTAAGAATTTCCTGATCTAGAATTTCCAGGAACCGTATGAACCCTGTAAATTTTAATGAATATGCACTGTAAAAAAATAATACTTTCTATTATGTAAATTTCTCGAAATACTTTTAATTCCATAAAATCTGTTAAGAGATGAAGATTTTTAAAGTATGCATTTTCTTTTTTCAAAAAAATATATTTTTACTAACGAATTAGGCTTTTTTAAAAAATGCATTCTCATTTTTTCAGATATTTTTTTTTTTTTTTTTTAGTTTTTTCTTTTCATACTTTTACAATGTTTGGTACTACTAGGTTATCCCGTTGAATAAAAAAAAATAATCAAAAAATTATAAGATTAAATGCCAATAATGGATGATCGTGAATGTCACATTCAATGACATTAAATACGATACAAGTGTTTAAAATGTCATTAGGTGGTTTTTATTTCAACTTTTCATTAATATTCTACTAATTATTTGTTTTTTCGTTATTTAAAATAAAAATTATGTCAATATGTATAATTTGGCTATTAGTTTGGCGATTTGTATAATTTGGCGATTTGTATAATTTGGCGAAATTGGTCGACGGGATAACAGAGTAGTACCCAATGTTCTTATGTAAATTTCGTATTTCTTGAATAATTGTCTAAATTTGAAATTCTGAATTTTCATTAAAGTCTTAAAATTTAAACGGAACTAACTTCTTTGAAACTAAAACATAATTCTCCCAGATCAATACCTACATTAGTGCAAAATTCGATTTTGTGAGAGAATACTTTTTCTAGACAAGCAACATTTAAATCTTTCTGGTCCGAATTTTTTTTTTTTTTCCATTTTGAGAACAAAACTATTTATGCTTTATTAATGTTCATCTTAGCTATTCAAATACAGGGTGTCCAGCAATAACACATTGATTTCAAAATTAAATTTCTCAAAAACAAAGATCAATAGAATTATGCAGTAAACTGTTTGTTTATCAGGTAAGCTGTAAAAATCTTATACAAAAGTTTCGAAAGGTAAATATTGTGAAAAGATTGTGTTCTGATTGCAAAAAAAGCTTTGATTTGACATTTTTCTTGCTCTAGATTGCTGCCAGAGAATATGTTTTTCGGCTTAAAGTGTCATATTTCATAGTTTTTTGAAATTAAATTTTTGAAATTTCGAAATTCTAAAAATTTACTTCGAAAAATCTTTAAAATATTGCACAGTAAGCTGAAAAATTATTTCTCTGCAGGCATTCTAAAACAAGAAAGATGTCAAATCAAAGCATTCTGTGCAATCAGAACGCAATTTTTTCAAAATATTCACTGTTTCAAATTTTTCTATAAGATTGTCACAGCTTACCTAATGAAAAAACCGTTTACCGCATATTACTATCGATCTTTGTTTTTGAGAAATTTAATTTTGAAATCAGGGTGTTATTTGCTTGACACCCTGTATAATTACTTAAATTTAAAGATTATCGCTTTGTCCGAAATCTACGAAATACACAGTTTTTGTGTACTACTCAGTTGATATTTATATAATAATAGGTTAAAAAAATTTTTTTTGGAGACATTTGAAAAATGTCGTATTACAACAGGGTTTAGCACTTTCTATTATTTTTTGCGCACTATCACACATGATTTTTTTTTTTTTTAAAGTAATCTATGTTTCAAGTTTAAAAAGTAAAATATCTATCTATATTATAAAGACCAAACGTATCTGTGCGTAACGCATACGTCATTTTACGAACGGCAGCACTTTCCCCTGTAATTTCGGTTTTGAAATTTATTTTACTGCAAATTTTACACTTTTAAACATCGCACACTTTAAAATTTTACACCGTCGTATAGAGAAAAAAATATGTACTTTTAAATACAATTTGTTTGGAAGTTGTATCTCAAATTATTTTTGAGATTATAATTTTTTTATAGTTTTTAGAACCAATTTTGTAATTATGTAAACAAAATCACTCCATTTTTTCTAAAAATTAAAAAAAAAAAAAAGAAACAAAGAAATTAAAATGCGCAGTACTTTCCGATGCAATTTCGGTTTCGCAATTTTCGGTACTGCAAATTTTACACTTTTAAACATCATACATTTTAAATTTTTACACCGTCGTATACAAAAAAAAAAAAAAAAAAGTTACTTTTAAATGCAGTTTGTTTCAAAGCTGTATCTGAATTTATTTTTGAGATATTAGCTTTTTTTATAATTTTTAGTACCAGTTTTGTAATTGTGGCAACAAAATTACTCCATTTTCTCTTAAAATTGAAATAAATAAATAAAAATTAAAATGCGTACACTATTTCAAAAATATCGTTTTTTTAAAATCCGGTGAATTTCGGTTTTACTTCGTTTAAGAATTTAAGTTTGGCAATATTTTGTTAATTTTAGCTTAACCTTCCGTCTACCAGACAAAACACCCATTTATCTACGGCAACACCTAATTTTATTTCTAAACTTGCAAACGGCACCAGTAATATTTTAATATAATTTTGCTTTTACAATGAAAGCTTAAATTAAGGAATTCGTAATATCTAGTCAAGTCCTTTATAAATTCCGGTGTCAATCGACAATTTCTCATTTTACCATCGACACCAGAAATATTGCTGTCGGGTCCAATGGACCCGTCTGGTAGATGGAAGGTTAAAATGATATGTGTTTGAGAGTTGGATTGACAAATATAAGATGTATTTTTTACTGTAACTAATTTTGAAGATTTATTATAAATCAATGAAGCAGTTCTTTCTTAAAGATTTTCCTTCGTCGAATTTCGACGGATTCTACCTCGTATGTATAACCTCTTGCGGCGCGGTGGTTTTATAGATATACCACTTAATTTTAATTCCCAAACGCCACATTGGCACCGGGATTTTATTTAAAAAAATTACGGTTTACTGAATGCGTGAAATGTAGCGTTCTCTTATTTATAAATAAAGTTGTTTTCAAATTCCGGTGTCAGTCATTAATTTCAATACTTAAGCAATGAATTTGCACTGCCCAGCAAAGGGTTGATTACCAATGGTGCAAAGAGAATTTAAAAAAAACTTTTATTATTATTATTATTGCTACGAAATTTCAAAACATAAAAGAAATCATAATAAAAGGCCTAACCATATACTATCATTTCTATATGTAGAAAGTAATTGTTAAGACATAATAATATTCTATGAATAGATAAGTACTATTAATTGTACACCAGACCCCAAAAGGGTTAAGTAAGACTGTATTATACAGGGTTATGAAATTAAAAAAAATAAAAACATACATAAAATTACTTAAAAGGTATTAAAAACTTATAAAGATGTTAGCTGGCATAGATCGAAATCTTTCGAGCACACATGGCTTTATTTTCAAAGGCGAAAAAGGGACTGAATGGAATAGAAGAAAACATATGTAAAATATGATAAAATGCTACACATGTACATGCGAAACTCAATCCACTGCTCCAGGAAAAGGGGGGGGGGTGAAAATATACAGTCGGCTCTCGTTAATTCGAGCTCGTCGGGACCGCAAGAAATGTTCGAATGATCCGAAGTTCGAATTATGGAAAAAATGAAAAGAAAACATGCTTAATATGGTATTATTACAAAGGAATTAATATAATAGTATTTTTTTTAACTCAGTTCGTCTGTTATCATTAGAATATGACTTAATATTAAATTAGAATGTATAAATACATAAACAAATTAAAAGATTAGAAACAAGCACAATGGAAGAAAAATTTAAAGTGTCACTGATGGACAGACGGGGCACTAAGAAAAGGGTATCAAATGCATTGGATTATATGTATACTCGTTTGGAACAATTTTCACAAAAATCAAAGAAAGAAAGTTATTCAAATGATCTTAAATCCGTGAGAAAGAGAAGAAAAACGAAAAATCGTAATTCTCGTGAGTTCGAATTAAACGAAGTCAAGAGAAAATGAGTTCAAATTAATGAAAATGTTTAACGTTATTCTGGTATTGAAAATTTCGGGACTTCATGTTTAGTTCGAAATAAGCGAAGATTCGAATTATCCAATTTCGAATAAACGAGAGTCGACTGTATATTCCCATTTTCAGATGCTATCGAAATACCATAAATGGCAAATCAAATTACTTTTACTTCTCTGTAATTTCGATGTTCGTGAAAATATGACAATCTTTCTTTGCACATGCTTAGTACTTTTTCATGTTTTACTCATTTTTTTTAACCTCAGTCCGTTACTTTTTTACCCTTGAAAATGAATGCGTATGAAAATAACGCATGAAATTAAAATGATTGAACCCCACGCCAAATTAAATGTATTGTATAGGAGATTGTTTGGGTTGTTTGGTAGTTATTAAGGGGAGAGTGGTGATGGGGTGGTGTTTCTAATGAAACGTAATGTGTAATTACGCAAGTGTAACCAAGGTTTGAAGAAAACCACGGAGAACCCCGAACGATTAGACCGATGGTCGCGGTTGGGTTTGAACCTAGCATTTCTCATCTACCAGCTTTGAGAGAAATATCTCTCGGCCGCTGTTGGGGCTAGAAGAATATTTGGATTGATATGAATTGTAATCAAGAAATTAGATGTGATTTTTAACCCTTTAAGCGGCTTAACCGGGTTTTTCCGTCACGTAGGTTTGATATTCAAAGGCTTATTTAACTCAAAATTGATATTAATGATAATTTTTTGAATTGCATATGATAAGTAAATATCTAAGGTTATAGAATACAAATCTCCATATCAATACTTTCAGTACCAATTATTTTATAAGTCTTTAAACTTGCATATAAAATTTTGCCGGACGCTTAAAGGATAGTAATCATTAAGTGCATATAAAGGAGTCTTTTTTTTTTAACTATTGTTACTTTTGTTTTAAAAATAAATCTTTATGAAATGCTCCAGCAAAAGAAAAAAAAATATACTAAAGAAACTGAAACATATTGTAAGATTTAGAACTTATATTTAAGACTAACAACTAATTATGCTTATAGTGAACGCAGGGGGCTTTGTCCCCTGCGATCTTCATCCGTCAATACCCACAGCAATACGCATAATTGCCAACATCTAACACTTTTTTACACCAGAAAAATTTTATAATAAATTTTGCCTTTTTAAATCACCTTAAGATACCAATTAAAAAATAGATTAAATTTTTTGTTAAATTTTCGTGATACAAAAATAGCGAAAGAGTTGACAACTATGAATACATGATTCACGTTATCGTATCACGTCACGTTATCCCTGCATATCGTTTACTTTTTTTTATTGCAATTAAAGTTAATATTTGATAATGCACCAATACATATTAAAATAAATTCTCTTTATTTAACTATAAATATATATATTTTTTTTTACAGAACATCTTTCAAAACAACATTTATAATAGAGCTAGAGCATTGAACTTTTATTTCACTTTTGATAGACATCTGGATAAGGAAACAAAACTGACCATGGCTAAACAATGGTCTATCCATGTATATTCGAATACGGTCAAATGTTCTCATTGGGCTTTATTTATAATAATAGCAAATGCTAGCCTACGAGAAATTGTCTTCTGTGACGTAATCTGCTTGTGTCACTCAGAACTGCGTCCAGAATAATTATTTCAATGGATTTTCTAATAATAGCTTCAAGGTCACCTTGAAGCTATCCTAAGAGAATCCATCGGAATAACATCCAATAAAGAAATAATATATAATGATGCACTATTCTACAATATTTATACAATCTGGATAGATTTATTACACGATACTTAAGCCTGTGTTTCAGAAAATATTTTCAATTTCTCACGTCTTACTCCATAACCCCTTGGAATGAAGCGGACCGTTCCGGATGGAACCTGAATTCGCAAAGTGATAACAACTGGTTTTAATTTTTTTGTTCACTGATGAGGACCGCGTAAGTATCGGTCGAAAACACTCTGGATTTTTTAAAAGAAAATGAATGCATTTTTAAGTGCTTTTATATGTTTTTATGCATTTTTGAAGCATACATATGCATTTGCATATATTTTTATGAGTTTAATTGGTAAACAAGGTGAATTTTGCTCTGATTTTTTTATTCCTATTGTTAGAGCCGTATTTTACATAAAACTATCATAATAAATTATAATGAATAATAAAAAAAATATATTAACTTTACAGGCGAGTAAGTGGTATAAATAGAGTTCATTACTGATAAATTTATCAGAAGTAGCGTACATATGCGCTAATGACGCAAGTGGGTTAAATGTTGAAGTTTCAATTGAATAAAACTTCTGTGATACTTATAGTCCAAGAGACGACAGCATAAAAGGTATCAAATACGGTATTTAAAAAGTAAGGTATCAAGTACAAGAAAAATAAAAACCTTTATTATATGGAAGAGTAGAAATAAGGGAAAATAATGATCCATGTCTGCCGAAAGCGAAGTGGCGCATAAGCCAAAAATGAATACCACTAGTGGATGACTCGTAAGTTTATCGTTGAGCTTTCCTGCTCCCAATGCAACAAACGCAATGATAAACTTCCGAGTCATTTACTAGTGGTATTAATTTTTGGTTTATGCAACACTTCACTTCCGGCAGACATGGATCATAAAATTCCCCTATTACACTGTAAAAAGTTTGAACCTTTTACTGCATCGTCACTCGTCCACTTTCATAGAAAACGATTACTTCACCGTATTATGGAACATTCTTATGAGTCAAAATAGAGATATTCTATAAAAGCGGGGGAGTGACGATGCAGCGAAAGGGTCAAATTTTTTACAGTGTACTAATCTTCCATAAAATAAAGGTTTTTCTTTTCTTATGCCTGATACCTTAGGTTTTAGTGCTGTCGGCTCTTGGATTATTTAAATTATGAAGTTGGTATGTCTTTAGTTTTTTGCATATTGTACTATGATATAATGGGATAATTTTGCATAATGTACTATGGAATAATGTACTATGGTCATGCAAGGCAAGTTGTAATAAAAAAAATTGGATCTAAGTAAATAAAAAATAAGTGAAATAATAAAATATTAATTAAACCTACACACACAAGAAAAAAAGAAATTAAAGAAAGTAATTTTAATATAATGAAGCATACTAATGTAATATATGTATTTTTTAATGAAATTTTATTTTTAAATCAACAACAACAAAAATACGTAAGTAAATAAATAAATTGTCATGCATTCGTTAAAAAAATTATTTTCCATCTAAAAACAGGTATATAAATATATTTTTGCATTTTTGTGTATGAAATTATTAAGTACGTTATAACTATAAAAGTAATGACGAAGATTTCAGAAATTGTTTTTACTCTCAGATATTGCTGAGGAATAAAATTCCCCACGACATGCTTAACGAAATGGAAAGAATTTATTTAAAAAAAAATCTCAATTTCTATTAAATCCAGTCACCACTAAACACTTATCATTAAAACAAATTATAATCATAAAAGCGAGATGATCAGCATTTGATGGTAATAAAGTCAAATGTGATTATGTTAGGGATTCATTATTGCTTAAAATTCTTTGGATTGTATCATTTTAAAACTGCGGTTACAAGATCATTATTTAAATTACAAGTAAAACGTGATGGCAATTTAGAAACGGAATGCATTCATGAAATGCAACTAAAAGCATAATTAGAGCAAAAATAAAAAATATAAGCCATTTTTTAGAATAAATAATTAAGTTTTCGTAATTTGAGAACAAACAAAAAAACATAATCACCAATATTTCAAAACCTTCATAAAAGGTGACATGTGTGAAGATGTGTATTTATAAATAATATTGAAGTTTTTCTGTTTTATGAATTCATTAAATTAATAAAGGATTTAATTATAATTTTTGTTTTTCTCTAATTCTTTAATTTTTTATAAGTAAAGGAAGTTTCCAAAAATCTGGCACATACTGTTTTGTCCATTAGGTAATGTGACTGGATTTTTCGCGACAAGGAGAAGGCCGAAGGAATGAAGTGTGCAAGCGATGTGGTGGAGTCTATCAGCTACAGATTCTAGCAGAGATCAGTTGGCTTACAACCTTTGCAGCGCAAGGATCACGCATGTAACAGAGGTGTATTTCAAAAGAACGTTAGGTTTTTAGAATTAAAAAAGCTGTCGAACAGAGATGCACCTTAAAATTTCGTATAAAACTAAAAAAAATTGGGTACGCAGAGGCTTCCCATATTAAAAGAAACCTACGAGAAGGATTTTTTGTCAAGTATTAAGTGCTTAGAAAGTACAAAGCCTTCAAAGACGAAAAAGAAAACATCGATGACGAATAAAGCGCTGAATGTCCATCAAGTCTTCCAGCTGTAGACAATGTGGCTAAAATGTAAATGCTCTTGGTCTTTGGTCATACTAGGAATGTCCGAATGATTGCGGAAATGTTGAGACTTAACAAAATCGATTGTGCATCAAATTCTCACGGAAGAACTTTTAATGCAATAAATTTGTGACAAGCTGTTTCTTCAAACTGACCCAGTTCCTGCCAAAACATAGTGCCGCAACGCTGTTCCAACCGCCGTACATCCTTAATCTGTTATCGCCTGACTTCTATTTCTAGTCCCATGACTAAAATCAAGCTTTAAATGTCATTGTTTTGACAGTATGGAGAACATGCAGAAAAACGTAATGTACATTCTGAATAACCCTAAATTTGAAGACTTCCAGGCGACATAAGTAAGTGGCTGAGTGTTCAAAATGGAGAAATGCAAAAGGAAGCTATTTTGAAGAAAAATAGGTGTTTGTAAAACTATTTTCAAATAATTGAAGTTTGCGAAATCAGTCTCATTACTTTTCTGCTCTGAGTCACTAAGTTAAATGAGAAATTCAACTATATGCAAACAGCCAGACTATTTGGAGAATCATCTGAGTTTTTGGCCTCAAATTTTTTATGCTCTTTGCAGAGAGCCCATACAACTAAAGGCTAATTGTAAAATGACTATTTGTTTATCAAATAGCCTTGTTTTGTTAAGATTGGTTTGAGTTAGAGAATGCAGTTTTAGGCATATTACAAAATACCACCCGTTTCCAAACAATCCAGTTTCATCCAGATTTATTGCAATAATTCCTTTGCATGTTTTTGCATAATATAAACACATCAGTTTTTTTTTTTTTTTTTTTTTTTTTTTTTTTTTTTTTTTTTTTTTTTTTTAGTGGATTAATTAAGGACCTTTATGAAATTATTATTGAAACGTTAACAAATTCCAAGATATGTAAATATACATATAGTCTTGTCAGAAACTTCATGTAAAAGAATAAACCCTCAGTTTCAAATAATATTCTTCGAAAAAAATGAAAAATAAAACATGTTGTCTTCCTCTATACTCCAGTAGTGCACTGCTTGTAAATTTCTGATGCAAGAATCTTTAAGTTTTCGGCGTATTTAAGAAATTATTTAAAATGTAATGGAGTATATCTCCAGCAATTTGAAATTAAAATAAAACATAACCTTAAAGAAACAAGGTTTTAGATAAAAACATATCTTTTGTTAAAACCTCTAAGAATTTTAAAAATATATATTTTTTTTAAGACAATCTAAGAAATAAACAAATTTACTAGTTAGAAAAAAACATTTATTTCAAACAGTTTATGGAAAGTTAAGATTTAAGAAAAGTAGTTATTCACATTTTCTTCAGGCCTTTTCAAGAAATGCGCTATTATTACTTCTAATTTTCTGTTCTTGCATCATTGGATATTCATCTATTTTCCTTTATTCAGCAAAAAACAAACTTAATTAAATCGATAAATATTATACAAACTTATATCTTGCAAATTTAGTTTAACTTAAATTACTTTAAAAATTAGTGCCCATAAAAGTTGTGCTTTAAATATTTATTTTCTTGCGTACTAGCTTTATGAGTTCACACTGTCATGCAATCATGCTAAATGTTATATGTAATATTTCATCATTCAGTTATTTTTTTTTTTTTTTTTTTTTTTTTTTTTTTTTTTTGATTCATACGAAAAGCAAAAAAATAACTACCATAAAGCGGAGTTACTTTGTCATATTTTCAACAGATTTTTCTACATAACTTTTTTTATTTTTCAAATTCGGGTATTAAAAGATACAGGTGTACCGACCTAACGATTCCTTCAACATCAAAGAGGATTAAAATGTATACCAGAAATATTGTAAAAAATAAAATAATTGGGTGGCAAAATTATTCTGTGTTTGGGAATAACAATTGGATTCATTATTCCGACCCATTTCCATCCTGCTTTTCCGATGCCTTTTTTTAAAATTATTTTTCCTTTTAAATTTGTCAAATTTTTCAAATGTTTTAACAATTTATCAAATTGTTCAAATTTTCAATTTTCATTTATTTTATTTTTTCATTTTTTTCATGACTTCCGCTAGAAAGTCTCGGTATAGCGACGGAGGAAGGGACCGCGTACGTAAAGATGTGAACTCCTGAACTCCTTGAAACGCATATATTTCTTTCCAATACGTTATTTTAAAAACTTGTGTTCTTGAATGGTCGTTTATGGTCCAATGGTTCTCTTAATATGTTAACTTTTAAATTATAACAATTAATACTCTTCCGCTGTGTTTCATGTAATTCAACTTTTGAAAATACTAAATTGAAATTAATTATTTAAAAAAACTATTAAATGATTTACCTAATATTTCGTTACATTGTTTAAAATATTTTTTAACATCTTATATAGAAGTTTTTATTAATAGGCTTAATTTTAATTATCATAGTTAATTAACTCGTAAAAAATCTTCTTTGCAGTTTTTTAGCACTAATTGCTGGTGCATTACTCACTTGTGAAATTTGGTATAGATGCTTAAATAAAAGCATTACATAATTCTTGTTAATTACAATTGCATAGCTTTATTATTAACTTGAATGAAAAAAAATTTCTGGTTTTAATTTTCTAAATATTATTTACCCTGAAAATAGAAGGCCGTTGACGTTTATGCCAAATTATGATTATATTATAATTTCACCACATATAAAGTTTCAAATATTTATCTTTATTCTTCAGAATATATAATCTTTAATATAAATATATAACTATTTTATATTATCTATAATATTAAATATTTACCTTTAAAATTAAGGCAATTATTTTTTTCTGTTTACATTTCACATCACAATTCCTTTGTTTGTTAAAAATAAATTTTTCTTGTTTCTGTATATGAATCTTGCTTAGTCGCACAGGCTAAAAATTTGAACTAAGTTCTTTCCCTGAATCGATTTATATTCTATTTAATTTTCATGGTCTTAAAGATATAATTTACTAAGGTATTATTTTCTACTTTTTTTAAACCTTCATTATATGTATGACCTTGGAGAATAATAATTTTTTTTCAAAAATGTTCTTTACAAAACATGTGTACCACTTGGCTTCAGGCGTGTTCCGAAGCTCCCACGTCTCTTATTGTAAATATGTACGCTTTTAATTAGATTTTCTTATGTAAGTGACTTATTAACATTTCATTTACATTATGATATTTACATTAATTATTCTAGAGCTTTTATATAATTTTGAAAACACAGGTAACATTGTCAACTTGGATTTCAGTATTTGTATGTTAATATTTAAAACTTTGTTAATCGATTTCTTAATTGTTTATTTAAATTAATTTACTGGAATAACAAAATTGTAAATATATGTGTATACAGTTATGATTCAATAGTTATTTTCTTAATCCAAACTGTGCTGAAAAATTTCTTTATAATTTAAACTTAAAAATTCTCTTTTTGATACTGCTAGAATAATGCATTTATTTTAATATTTTAGTAATTCTTGCTTTTTACTCTGTCCAAATTTTGTTAAATGAACCAAACAGTGACCTTTCTCTTTTTTGTAATTTATTATGACTTCTCATAAATTCAATATTATTGAAACTCTATTCAATCAAAAACTTTTTTATAATCTAACAGTGTTTTTATATTCTAAAGTATGAGGGGTCTAATTCAGAGTATTTAAATCCCTTTTTCGGTATTAATTACGTTTTCAAAGTTTTGAAAGAAAAATATTTTTCGTTATTAATTTTTCAATTTTGCATCCCACAAACCCGAAGAACCCAATTACCGAAATCGGAAAGAGAAAACAAAACAGAAATTTTATTATTTCGAATCCATAATCTTGAAATGGGGAAATCTTAAAGAATTTTGATGTTAATTCGTGTCTTAAAAACCGGAAAAAATTCAATGCAAAAGGGGAAAAAATAAAGATTAAAATTTTGCAAGTTCGAAATTAATTCGGGACCTACTAGAGTTTTTAGTTAAAAACGGTTTTCTTCTGTTGTATTCGATGAGCAATATATTGGAAATTTTTATCTTGGATAGCCCAATATAACCCAAAAATAACAATAATAATATCTTTTATGGATTTAAAATTATACAGGGTGAGTCATAAATATCGAAACAATAGGCTATCTCCATAAATATTGCCCCTAGACCCATACTTCCAATTGCAAAAATTCATAAAAAAAGGTGAAATTTCTGATAAGATAAGTTGCAACTCCATGGGGGGGGGGTCTATTTGAAAAAATACAAAAATTAAATTTTTATACGGCCCCCGTAGAGCAAAATTGCTAATTAGGAAATTATTCCTTATCCATTCCTAAAATGAACAAAAAAAAATTTCATCTTCCTATCTAAAAATATGACAGAGATATTAAAATCCAAAGTTCTCCAAAATTCGTGACTTACACCACTTTACCGTGCTTGTAAACAAAGCATATTTCTCCGATTTTCAATACAATTGAGGGATCGTCCACAAATTATCTATACTAATAAAATCCGTGCGCCTCTGTCTGTCTGTCTGCTTGAAGCCGATTACAGTTCGCAACGCGGGCGAGTTGGAAGTCGCGAGAGGTGTCTTTCGATTCGAAAAATTCCGAGAAAGTCATTTCGGGCATTTTCGAGACCGTGGGACCAAAATTAAAAAAGTTATGAATTAAAAACCGGTCGGGAATCGGAACGGAAAACGTCTTATTTCCCAAACAGGTCTCAAACGGATCTCTGAGGCAGAACACTGCGCTACCTTGCGGTGAAGAACAGGAACTTTTCCCCTTTGGCTAAAAGAAGAAGCAGCCGAAAACCTATTTTTCTCCCGTCAATTTGTCAAAGAATGTATAAGAGAAAAAGAAGTAATTGGTAAAAAATATTAAACACTGTTTAATTAATATAATAAGTACAACTATTTAAGCACAGCAAGATATGTTTACTAAGAGGTAACAGTGTTGCTAATTAATATTTTGAGGATCTCAGATGTAACTGGCTATTCATATATTTAATCTGTATGTGAGTATTAATCGTTGTAGCTCATTTTCATACTTTTTCTTTTTGGTAGCATACACGAATATTGTGTAACCTAAGATTTACGCGATTAATACTAATTTCTGTTAGTACAAACGGAAAACGAGCTGCCAAAATTATTTGTTAGTTATGTTCTTTGTGATATTAATGAAATTACTTATTTTTTTTTTAATAGCAGTCTTTTGCAGTTTTTAATAAACAAACTTTTTTTGCGCGTTTTTTCTTAAACCATCATGCAGACAGTTTTTAAAGTAGAAAAAAACTGATTACATATTCAGAATCTGCATAAAAGTCTGCTTGTGATGATCCAAAAAGTACGAGAGAATGTATTATGGACGCGCAGCGCCAACCGTGCAAAACCAAATATTTTTAACAGGACAATGGCGACCATGGCGCGTAGCGCCTGTGGGCCGACTTCGCACGATGGGCCCGTACCGCCCACTGTGGGAAATCACATATTTTAACGGGATAATGGGCGCATAACAACCATAGCTCTTTAATTTACTTTTTTTGTGCTGAGGATTCGAACACCAAGACTTGCTTATTAAATGAATTTTTTTGTTTATTATATATTGCTTAATATCGAGGTTCGTTTGGAAAAAGTGGCCCAGCTATCGGGCGTAGCTCGCTAGTCTATACTAATAAAATCCGTGCGCCTCTGTCTGTCTGTCTACTTGAAGCCGATTACAGTTCGCAACGCGGGCGAGTTGGAAGTCGCGAGAGGTGTCTTTCGAATCGAAAAATTCCGGGAAAGTCATTTCGGGCATTTTCGAGACCGTGGGACTAAAATTAAAAAAGTTATGAATTAAAAACCGGTCGGGAATCGGAACGGAAAACGTCTCAAACGGAGCTCTGAGGCAGAACACTGCGCTACCTTGCGGTGAACGACCTGAACTTTTCCCCTTTGGCTAAAAGAAGAAGCAGCCGGAAACCTCTTTTTCCTCCCGGGAAAACGACTTTTTCTTTCGTTTCGGTTCTTTGAAAGAGAACTAATTGGTAAAAAATGTTAAACACGGTTTATTTTCATACTTTTTTTTGGTAGCATACACGAATATTGTATAACCTAAGATTTACGCGATTAATACTAATTTTTGTTAGTACAAACGGAAAACGAGCTGCCAAATTTATTTGTTAGTTATGTTGTTTGTGATATTAATGAAATTTCTTATTTTTTTTTAATAGCAGTCTTTTGCAGTTTTTAATACCGGAACTTTTTTTGCGCGTTTTTTCTTAAACCATCATACAGACGGTTTTTAAAGTAGATAAAACTGATTACATATTCAGAATCTGCGTAAAAGTTTGCTTCTGATGAACCAAAAAATACGAGAAAATGTCTTATGGGCGCGCAGCACCAACAGTGCAAAACCAAATATTTTTAACGGGACGATGGCGACCATGGCGCGTAGCGCCGGCGGGTGGTAGGCCGGTGGGCCGCCTTTGCACGGTGGGCACGTAGCGCCCACTGTGCGAAATCACATATTTTTAACGGTATAATGGGCGCATAACAACCATAGCTCTTTAATTTACTTTTTTATGCTTGAGGATTCAAACTCCAAGACTTGCTTATTAAATGAATTTTTTTGCTTATTATATACTGCTTAATATCGAGGTTCGTTTGGAAAAAGTGGCCCAGCAAGCGGGCGTAGCTCGCTAGTCTGTTATTAAATGTCGATTTAAGACAGTGCCTCTTATTTGGACATAATAAAGCATAATGTATTGATTTAAATCAAAACTTGTTTTCAAGTTATGTTGATCGTCAGCACTAGAGATCTGTATGGATCGAAATATGTAGGTCCATTCCCAAACCGACCCATAGGGAAAAAACTTCTGCCGGCATGGAAAAATGTTAAAGTTATAACCCAGACCGAACTAGAAAAAAGTTTTAATCATAGCCCAGCTCAGTCGTGAATTTCTACATAGTTTTTTACTTCGGTGTGGATAAAAATTCTTTCGTATGGAGGAGTTCTGACCAAAAATACTTATTATAGCTTTTCGTTTTTATATTTATACATTTTATTATTAAAGAAGCGCCAAAGGCTCTGATATATTTATTTTATCAATGAATTTCTGTTTATATGTATATGTTTCACTTATATTTTAATATCGCTAATTCATATCCCGTGCGTTGGAGACTTTGAAAAATGTTATACATTAAAATCTTTTAAGTCGGAATCCCATAGGAAAGGAAAAGTACGTTATAGACAAATGGCCTTCCTATGAGGGTTAAATGGAGTTTATTTTTTTCTCAGGTATTATTGTATGTATTTTGCATGGATCAATACATTTTCCGTGGAAGACAGAATTCCGTAATAAGCAGTTTTTTCTTTGGTTTTATTCTGTTTAATTTTCTAGCATTTGAATATACTATTCTTAAAAAAATATTAATAAATAAAGTTTTTTTTTTTTTTTTTTTTTTTTGTAAAAAAAAAAAAAAAAAAAAAAAAAAAAAGTTTAAAAATTTTACATATTTTAGGCACGTATTAGGTCAGTCAGAGACAATGATTTTAATACGGATTGTTCGAGACCGGGAATTAAAGCTTCGTCCTGCGCAGACCTAGGAAGCAGTCCCTTCCGATATGAAGAATACATTAGGCCCGGATAGGCGAGTGTTCAGAAAAAAGTAACGTGTCTCTCCTGCCCCGACTTGGGAACAGAATACAGATTTTTTGACGGCATCTCCAGTACGATAAAATGCTTTAAGTTGTGAGAGGTAAATTTCTAAAAAAAACTTAGAACAGCATTCTTTTAAATAACTGACGAGCAGTAAAACAGTACATTTCGTTTTTCTGCATAATGAATTTTTTCCCGAATATGTCTTGTCTTTAAATTATTAAAATTTAAGACTTGTTAAAGAAAAAAAGTACAAATTTGAAACATGTTATTTGTAATTATTTTACATTAGTTTTATTTCGGGCAAAATTGAAAAAATATTTACTTTTGAAAATATGATTTTTTTAAGTTATATTATTTTTTCAAGTAATATTTTTAATAGTTTTAAAATTAATATTGAAAAACAAAACTAAAATCAGATTTTCATTTTTAATTAAATGGAAAAAAGCTGAAATCCGATAAATAATGTTTCGAGCTATAACGATTTTTAATTATCCCATTTAAACCAGTACTAACCGAGAAATTTTTATAAATTTTAGGATGTGATTTTCTTAGCAAATTATATGGCTAACCATCACAAATAAAGAATAAAAAATCAAAATTCTAACTAAAAAGATAGATTTTTTACACGTTTTCTAGAACTGTTAAAGTGACATTGTCTTTTGAATTGCGCGCATTTCAATTTGTGTCTAATCCCTTAAAACCTGATGAATAATTCAAACGGCTATAATTCTGCGAATTTTAAAGATATGAAGATGCAACTTTTTGTGTCTTATTCAGGACTGGATAAAGAAAGTTTTCCTAATTGGAGTTTTTATCCTACGGGGGCCGTATAAAAAGTTAATTTTCGTAATTTTTCAAATAGACCCCCCCATGGAGTTGCAACTTATCTTGTCAAAAATTTCACTTTTTTAATGAATTTTTGCAACTGGAAGTATGGGTCTAGGGGCAATATTTAAAGAGATAGCCTATTGTTTCGATATTTATGACTCACCCTGTATATAATTGGTTTAATTTAACTTCAAACTGTTGGGGGAAAAAGCCGGAATCGGAGTTGGCTTCTATTTCAGAGACTCCTACTCCGACTCTTTTACTCACAAATAGGCCAAATTCTGACTCCGAAGCCCTGTTCATATGAGAGTATCCAAAGTTTCTGGATTATTCAAAGAAATCAAATGCACAAAGCTTATTTCTTTTACATAAATTAATGTAGAAGTCATTCATTATTCTGAATATGCTCCATTGGTGAATTAGTTCTTTTAAGGTATTTGAGAATATGTTCCAGTCGATCAAATCATGTATATTGGTGATTCGTGAAACCGTAATTCAAATTCAAGAATTAATTTCGGAAGTGGCAGATTGTAAACCTCATATTTAATGAAACTATATACTAGAAAGAAAATGATTATTCATCGTGGTGTTTACCATTACTTGCGAAATTCTGAATACGAGACCAATTATTAAAATATATAAGAGCAAATTTATGATACAAAATTAGTAATTTGCGTTTGATATGACGCTTTAAAACTAATATTTATCAAATTATACAGTTACAAATTTGTCCAACTAATGTTATGTATAATAATTCTTAATCGGATTACAACTGATTTGAACCAACAGACATATATAGAAAAGCATCACAATTTTTAACATGAATCATGTTATATTTTACAAACTAGCATTTGCGTAATAATTAAATCATTAAATATTATACTTTAAATATTTAGTAATAAGCGACATATCACACTGTTAACTAAACATAAAACCAACAGACTGGAAAATGTCCAAGTCGAGAATTGAACCCTGAATCCTGGGAATAGCGCTCCAAGTGCTCTACCATTTAAGTACGAGGAGGTTGCCCAGTTTAACATCTCTCACTCACACATATGTTGGTAAGGCTTCAACAGCAGTAAAAGATTTAATCTTTAGCATGAGTACACAAACATGCGGCGTAAAATGAGACAAAAAAAAAAAAAAAAAAAAAAAAAAAAAACAGGATCGGTGAATACATATCTATTTTAATCAGTTTTTTTAATTAATATTGATTAAAAATAGACATATTGTACTTTAATTGGAATTTAAAAAATGAAACAGAATTTTATTTTAACGAGCATTCCATGGGGGGAAAAATAAGTATTTCCTAAAATTAAATTAATTCTTATTCATTTCTTTTGATTTAAATTTCATTCTTTTAATTTTAAAAATTATTAAGTTCAATTACATACTGATAATAGTAATCAGAAATCGTAGTAACATCGTAGTAAATCAGAATTTAGATTTTTTTTTCAAATTCTCTATAACTGGAAATATTAATCGCTCACAAATGCCAAGAAAAACTTCAAATGAAGTGAAATTTTTTCTACACAAACTGCAGTATAAGATTTTACTTATCATATTCATACTTACATAAAATATTTTCTCTATCTCCAGCTTTATCCAAAACAGCACGATATGTCTTACATTTGTAAAAATGTTTAATATGCTATAAAAATTGTTCATTGGAATTTGAGCGTTTATCTAAATCTGCTATAAAAACAAAAACATAAATTTAAGATGCTTTATTTGTTTTTGAATAGAAAGTACTGCAGGAAGAAACAAAATTTTTTGATAGATATTAAAATTAAATAACAAGTCGATTAATTAACGTATAAACAAACTAACAACTAGTTCCAAAATTTGTCGATAGCTCCAAAATATGCGCTGTACTTCCAAAGTCGAAAAAAAACTGAATAAATAAATAAAAGATAAGTGTACTTAGAAGATATGCAGTTATTTAATTTAAATAGTCTGGAGATTTTAAAAATTCATTCAATTTTTCAAATCTTACACGATGCAATCTGATAATAGATAATAGATAATGAATAAACTAATACTATGCAACTTGCTTTTCTCTTTTTTTATATACTAGTGGGCTCTGTTTGTAAACCCTCGTTTAGACACCTCAGACTATGAAAACACACTCAAATTTGATTGTCCTTAAATAGATTACGGAAGATTGAATTGTAATTTAAACAAAAGTGATCTCCCAAAAAAAAAAAAAAAAAAAAAAAAAAATCCACGCATTTCCCTTTGTTTGAGGAATTTTTAGGACGAGTCAGCAGCTGATAAGAAATGTAAAAGCTGTTTCCGTGTTCGATTGAATAAGATCAGTTAAAGATTTGAAAAGAAGTTAATATAAAATGTATTGAAAGACGAAAGCTTTGCATCCCGGTATCTTTAATAAAGCTATTAAAAATTGCTTCAAATAAGACATTTTAAATGAATCGTTTTAAATCTCACGTACTTTTCCCCAAATTTTACTTTCTCTTTTTAGCAGTTACATGAAAATACTCTTGTTTTTTAAAAGAAAATATTACTTTGTGTGTTGTTTTAGAATTAACTACAATAAGATCATCTCCAAATATGAAATAAATACATCGTTAAAATATTTAAATGTAAACGCATATTAATAAATTTACTAGTTTTAAGTTTCCCTTCATTTTTAATATTCACGTGTAAATATACATTTTTGACATAATTTTTAACATTTCCCTATTTTTAACACGTAACCATTTATTTCTGAAGTTTCTTTTCTGATTTTAATACTAACGTATAAACAAACGCTTAAATGAAATGAAATATTATTCTAATTATTGATGTATATTTGAATAATTATGACTAAAATTAAAAGGGGAAAAATCTATAAAACTAATATCAGCATCATGATTTCCGCATTTTTCTAAGTTTTATTTCACAGTGTATTTATTTAGATTCTATTCATAAATTAGGACTATACTATTTTAGCGCTTCAAACCACTGTAACAGATTGATGACATGCCGTAAACATAAGTTCGGACGATCCTGTTTCTTGTAAATTAAAATTGCACTATTTTACTTTCTAAAAATCTACTGCAAAGAAAAACAACAGACCAAGCACACGTATTTGCTCTTCATGCAAATTTGTATTTGAACCATAAAAATAAATAGCTCTAAATTTACATATAAAATTACAAAGTTATGCACAGGTATACAAAATCCATTTTTTTAATTACACAGACATATGTACGTACATTTATGCGCGTTTTATACGTTAAACTATATATTTTTGAATTACCCGATAAGATTTGACATGATGCAATCTGATAATAGATAATAGATAATAAATAAACTAATAATATGCAACTTGTTTTTTTTTTTTTTTTTTTTTTTTTTTTTTTTTTTTGTGTGTGTGTGTGTGTGTGTGTGTGTTTTATTGGGCCACCACGAGTATGTACAACGGGGGGACGGGGGCTAACGCCCCTCCCCTTAATTTATATAAATGGGTTTTTTTATGTAGATTTATCAGTTTTTTTGAATGATAAAGCATATTCGTGATTCACCGTTTAATGCGCTACACGGCAAAATTGTGCATTTAGAAATTGAAACATCAAGACCTGTACTTGACAACTTCAATACCCTTTTACACTTATAGAAAAATCGTTTTTGTATTATCAATATACCTCTCTTAATGTGTAATATTACGCATTTATTTTTTAAATCGTATTTTGAATTATACAGCAGTATTGCAACACATATCAGTTTTTAGCTCCCAGGCTATCAAAACCTGGGAGCTTATGTGCCCGTCCCTTCTGTATGTGTGTATGATAAAATTGATACTCATGATTTGAACTCATGATAAAATTATCCGATTAACTTGAAATTTTTTATATGTGTATATTCTGATAAGACGCTTCACTGATTAGTTTTTGGAGTTCATTCTATATGTATAAGAGGAGGAACGGGGGCTAATGCCCCTCCCCTTAATTTGTATAAATGGGTTTTTCATGCAGATTTATCAGTTTTTTTAATGATAAAGCATATTCGTGATTAGTTTAAGGGGTTCAATGATTAAATATAAAACAGGAAAATGGAGGGAGCTGTTTTCCCACTTCCTTAATTTGCTCTTTGAACGAAATTAACCCTTGAAAATATAAGGCTGTCATGTACAAATAGTATGTGTAGCCTGTGAGTTTAATGCCATCAGTTTAGCTGGGCAATGTTCTTTTTATTAAAATGTTTTTAATCCAACAGCGGAAAAAATTATTGAAGTAAAATGGATTTTCTCTCACATTAAGTAAAATTTATTCCTACAAATAATAAATAAATAAATAAATAAATAAATAAAGGCGCAATGGAAAAAAAAAAAGCAACTAGACGCGCAATTTTACTGTCATTTTGCCATCGCCATCAACCATTTAAATTTTAATGGAAAACTCGTGCTTCTCCTGACTTTTGCATAATTAGGCCTTGCCCCACCACTTATGCAGACATTTTAAAATCGTTTTTTGTGAATCTGTTTTGCTCTCTTTGACCCTTAGCAGAAGCAATATGTAAATGCATTATTTAACACACCCTTCCCCCTTTTCAGCATACAAATTAGAATTATTATAATTTTTAAGTTATTTTTAAAATTATTTCTGTTTTAAAGATTTGTTGCTTTCCACCATTTGTTTTATATGCTACTGTAAATAGTGTTCCCCAGTGTTCCACGTAAATTGGGGTTCGAAATTCTCCGAACACCAGTACTTTAAAATAACTTTCTGCACATTATATAATCACAGAATTATCTGCCATTAGCGATGGTAAAAAAAAAAAAAAAAAAAAAAAAAAAAAAAAAAAAAAAAAATTGTAAGAAATTAGTGGTGTCCAGTGCACTTGGAGCACCGATTTATGAGGGACACCTAGTAACATTAACATTTAGGTAAATAATAATACTATGTGTTTAATAAAGTTCAATAAAAATATATTAAAGTTAAAACTTTCTGGTAGAACTAAAGTTAAATAAGTAGAACAGCCATTATGGAATAGGACCAACGCCGACAACTGATAAGAAATTCAACATCCACGATTTGCCAGACACGACTCCTTCTAAACATAGGCTCGAAAAACCCGCGATGCAAAAGAGAAATGTCCCATGACATTACGGTTTGCGGATACAGTGAAGGAAATACTGGTTGGAATGAAAATACTGCCATTTTAGTTTCGTCATTGTGGCTTGTCTCCCCTTGTTGTCTTCCCGACAATCACATGCGTCTTTACAACATTTTTATAAAACCTTTATATATCACTTACTACACTGCTTGAATGTGATAAATTGGATTTTTTAAGGCTCTAATTAAAGGTTATGGAGCTAATTTGAGCTTTAATGTAAAGGTAACAGGAAAACACTGAACCGTATTTCCAAAGTTATAATTATGAGGGGGAGGGGGGGTATTCTTACAGGCTGTCGAAACTCACTTGTTAGTAATCCTTTAGACAGCATTTGGTTATCAAAAAAGCCCTTAATTAGCTGCACACAATTTATATATATTTTCTCAAAACCAGTTTCAAAGAGCATGACATTACTTGTATTTTAGTATGATACACTCTTTCTTAAACTGCGCTTACGTATACATTCAATTCAATTTTTATAACTTTGAAATATATGTTAAGCTGAAATGTATATCTTAGAAATTTTCCATATTCAGTATTTATTTTAAATGATATTTTTTTTATAATTTTTTAAGCATGCCTTAATCATATTTCATTAAGGGTGTTCTTAACTGATCCGCTCAACAAGCGAAAAACGTTTTGACACATTTACAAATTCATTTTTTAACAGAAAGTTTTAAAATTTTAATGCCTGACTATGAAAGCGATTTCGAGTTGAACTTATTTTTCCATTTTATGGTAATTAAATTACTTATCGAGTTATAAGCTATTTCGATGACGCAATCACCCGTTTTCTCCTCCTTTTCGACCGGTTTTTCTGCTTTCGTCGGGAAATATGCTGAAAAGTGTCAACTTTGAAGGCTTGTTATGGAAAATCTATTGTGTTTTTAAAAAACAAAAGAATGAGTGGAATTAGAGAGTTTCTGAATAACAACACCTGCTAGTTTCATGCATTTCTGAACAAAAATAAATTAATGCATGTGTCACAAAGTTTCCCTTTTTGATTTAAGAACACCCTTAATAGAAAGTAACAAAAGATACTCTGAATTAAATATCCGCATTCGTATTGAATATATTTCTTAATATATTGAATATCTGTAAATATAAATGAAGAGCATGACAATTCTGGTAACATAATTAAATTCCATTACAATATAATCACATTCATTGCTATCGGCATTAGTATAGTCCTCCCTTTAATGTCTTCTTATAAATAACTATTTAAATATGTAACCTTATCTATGCAGTTGTAGTAAATGGAATGTAATAAATAGTACAGTAGAAAGCACTAAACTGACATCTAATCATTATCGGAGAGCATCAGTGTTAACTTATTTCCTACATGTGATCCCATATGCTTTTATAAATGTCATTGGTAATAATCATATAAATTTGATACCTGCATCGATTTAGTATGCGAAATCCCAAACTCTCTCATATCGCCGTCTCAATTACGTAATGGATTTAGTTCACGTTTGAAAAGACGTCATTTCTACTAGTTGCACCTGAGATCACTTAAGTCATTGTTAATTAAGTTAAATTCTGCCGTTTTAATATTATATGTTATTCATCAAAATTTCGTTATTTTGATGATTAATAGTTTGCTTTTTTTACAAATATAAAAAGATTTAACTGCAGAACAAAATTTTTAGCAGGCGCATGGTACTTCACTAACTATATGCACATTCTAGAAATCCTATGATGTTTTGGAAAATAGCTTGATTTTTAAAAAATTAAGATATATACCACTATTTCTATATAGTAATTTTGGCATGATTAATTATTAGTTTAAGGCAATAATTTCTGCTCAAGAGGAGTGTCTTACATTAGATTATAGTTTTTACACAATTACTCAATTTATAAATGAATCAAAACAGTTGTAAATTTTCTTAGTGGGTGAAAAAAATTCGGTGATTTTCGGAAACTCCCTGATTTTTTTCACTCTCTTGGAAAGTTTACATCATTTATAAATGCCTTATATTTCAATTTTAAAAAATCGCTAATTGGGAAAAATTACTCGTCTATAGATATTTTTATATTCACTGTTTAGTTCAATATTCACTACAACTGGATAGCACAATCGATGATTGCATATCTAACCGACACAAGACTATTTGAACATTTCTATATTTATTTTATTGCTGTCCCATACCTCCCTGTTAGTGGGGAGGTATGGGACAATTTTGAAACTTACAATTTAACTTTTAGGTGCTATGTTTCTATATTGTTCAGAGAGATTAAAAAGTATTTCAACTTGCATTCAATAAACTGAAATCTTTGTTTTTGTATCAAAAAAAGTTGATTTTCATACTTTTGTAAAAAGTGTCCCAAACCACCCCATTTTTCTCCTAATTATTTCATTGTTTGTATTTTATCCTTTATGTATTTACTGATTTTTTATGCCAATCAAATAATCAGGAAATTAAATATAAATCTTTTGTTATTTATTAAATTAGACTAAATCAAATTTGTATATCAATGTTTCTCGATTTGCATTAAAATGATCGATGAGTAGGAAAGGAAATCAAAAAGGAAAGTTCGAGAAATTTTAAGACGTAGGTTATTTGAAACACTGAAATTCAAAAACGAAATAACTCGAGATAAGACGTTTTGAAAGTTCTCGTTTGGTGATTTAAAAGATGTCTATGATTTCATAAAACTAAATATATACTTTTGATGATGAATTCATTGGTAGACTAACATGGATTCTATTTGCAAATGACATTTCAAAACGTCTGAAAGATAACTTCAAATCTTTTGAATAGGAAGACTGTTTAGCAACTGAATAACATCGTTAATGTAATTCATTAGAGAAAACTTTTATGCGTCTGGAGATAGTTTCCGAGTTCGTTTAAACAATACGAAGTACAATATATTCCTAAATAATAGAATTTAAATCTTAGAGTTTTATAATCAATACACAACTAATGTACAGTCGCGAAAAAAAAAAATAAACACTCCCTGCTAACTCTTCAACAAATTATCGTAGGATAAATTATCTGTATTATTACTAAGAATTTTTTAGGAAACTGGGATTCCAAAAACTTTTTATGTAACTGCAACCCAGATTACAGATAAAATTTTAGTACGTTAATTGTAATTTTAGTAGACTCGTTTGTAAAGTTACAGTTTTCTGTAGCTTTACAAAAATTAGTTCTGTAGATTTACATGTTTTTCTCGTACAATGTACAGATAAAATGTTAGTAACCATACAGATTTTTATAACAACTTTACATATGTAGGATTACAGATTTTTTTTACAAAGTAGTATCGAACGATTGAAAATAAAATTTACTTTTAAATTATGTATATAAAATTTGCTTTGGAAGCTATCTACATATAAAAAGAATTCTAACTTTGTTGTTATATAAATAGATACGAAATAATAGGTGTATGATTTTTTATGCAGTATTTTATTATAATTGTAGATTTGCAAAAGTGTAGAAATTTAAAATTAACTAAATGCTCATAAAAAGTATATAAGAAGAAAGTAGAAAAACATAAATGAAGAAGCAAAATCTTTATTTATTATTCTTTTGTTTTTAATTTCAGTTAATTTTATAATTCTAAAGCATAATTTGTATTGAATGTAGCACAACGAAATAATATATTACATGAATCAACGGTTACTTAAAGCACTAAAAATAAACATAAAAATTTTATTAATTCTCCCATTTCAACTTTTAAAATCATATTAGAAACTTTGGGTTCTCCACAGTTCCCATAGTTAAGTTGTCCAAAGATATTTAATGTCTAGGCATAGTTTGAACCGAGGATTTGAAATATCTTGTTAAAATTGGATACTGCCATTGAAAAAAATGAAGTTAAGATTCCTTTTAATAAATAGATGGCCTCCTAAGCAAATTTTATATACATATTTTAAAACTAGACATCATTTAACAATATTGACGTTATTACCCACTTATGTGAATAATAAGGTCATGCAAACGAAACGGTAAAATGATATGGAATAATAGCATGTAAATTGTCCAGTTCTAAGACTAAATTAGAGAAATAGAGAACATTAAATTAGAGAAATTAAAAAAAATTATCTTCCTTACCAATAATTGCGATATCAGTATGCAGCAATATTCATTTAGCATTTTATTCTTATGATGAGGATAAAATAGCAGTGTGGCGGCCATCTTGCGCGATCAGTAAAACGGGTTTCTCACAGGAAGCGATCGAGCTAGCCTTTTGCTCGGCTCTTAAGATTTCACTTTCTGACCGTGGGTTCTCCGGTTCGATCCTTGATCGGTCACCTCACCTGCATTGATGACTTTGGACAAACGAACACGCTTCACCATCTTCGCTCTTGACCAACAGATGGCAGCACTGAAAACACCCCCAGCATTCAAAGCCTGCGAAGCGCTCGCAACACGAAAGCCTGTGTAACGCTCACAGCAACCGACCAAAGCCTGTGAAACGCTCTCAGCACGCAAAGCCTGCCACGCCGTGCATCATCGAAGGGCCACACGGCGCGCACGGGTGCGCACGGCGGCAGCACGACAACGACAGCGGGGTGGAGTACCTCGGCGGCCATCTTGCGCGATCAGTAAAACGAGTTTCTCACAGGAAGCGATCGAGCTAGCCTTTTGCTCGGCGCTTAAGTTCTCGCTTATTGACCATGGGTTCTCCAGTTCGATCCCTACCCGGGCACAGCATTTAAGACAGCAGCATTTAAGCAGCATTTAAGACATATAATTTTATATTTATCTTTTTTGATTTTCAATAATAACAATAATGCTCTTTCTACATAAAATAAAAAAATAATGACTTTTCAGATGTGATATTTCCAATACTGAAAAGAATCAACCGGGGTAATAACGCAAGTGGAAGGCGGTATTACCCCGGTACACTTATTGCGTAGTATATTTTAAATTACAAGCTACCTCACAAACACATCCAAAATCTATTATTTTTTCAACACAATCTAACTGATTGGTAAAGTAATCATACGAATTGAATAATTTCCAACTGAGCGAAAAATTGCCCAGGCCGGGAGTCGAACCCAGATACTTGGCTTACAAGGCCAATGCTCTACCTGTTAAGCTACCGGGGCGACAGCCGGCTGGGATTTTTCGCTCAGATAACCTTATTGGTCATAGCATCTGGTCTGCCATTTAGACAGTTCAACAGAATAGACCGCAGGTAATGGAGGTCCTTTACCTGCGGTCTATTCTGTTGAACTGTCTAAATGGCAGACCAGATGCTATGACCAATAAGGTTATCTGAGCGAAAAATCCCAGCCGGCTGTCGCCCCGGTAGCTTAACAGGTAGAGCATTGGCCTTGTAAGCCAAGTATCTGGGTTCGACTCCCGGCCTGGGCAATTTTTCGCTCAGTTGGAAATTATTCAATACATCCAAAATCTCCCAAAACATTTTGAAAGTGCATATAATACACTATAAAATGTAATTATCAAATTATTTTTTTATTAAATATATAGTATTCACATAACAGAACTCGCCTCGCAAATTTTAGATCGAGCCTTAACTCTTAATACTTCTTCAGCGATAAAATAACGCAAATGGAACAAATAAACTTTTGGCTTTTTTTGTGATTTCAGAGGCCACTCGACTTCCTGAAAAAGACCCGAACGATAATGTTAAGTGTAAGGGGGAATTATTTTCAAATATCTTGCTCAAATTTTAATATTCACTCTTTTATTTTTTTTTCTTGGATATGATACTGAGGACCATTTACAGCTGGGCTAGTTTTTATTTTTTCGATTTTGGTTTTGGATTTAAAAAAAATGCTGTAACTTTCGGAACTGGCTGAAACCGATTCTAAAACTGAAACTATCATAATATTTAAAAAATATAATCAAAATCGAAAAAGTAAAAAATAGCTTAGTTATAGGTCTTCCTCAGCTATCCTATGCAAAAAAAAAAAAAAAAAAAAAAAAAAAAAAAATCATGTAAAAATATTAAAATTTGAGCGAGATATTTGAAAAGAACGCCCCCCATAGACTTAAAATTTTCATCCGGGACTTTTTCAGCGAGTCGAGTGGCCTCTTAAATGACTCAGAGCCGTTTTGCGAACAACCCGTGATGTCATCTTCCGGTTTCCTTCATAAGTACGTGCAATATTAGCACACGGCATTATTGACCCGGGACATCTTACAAAGACCAAGTTATTTTTATTGTAAATTAAAATTTCAAAGTTAACTAGTATCTCTCGCTACATTGTAGAAAATATTTGTCTAAGAATGTTTAAACCTTAGAAACGGTATCAAAATTGTTTATTTTTTGCTCATGAACATAAATATCAATATTATTCTAATATATCACAATGACCAAAATAAAACTAATGCAGGTTATAAATTATATCTGAAGGGGTACGATTTCCTTTGATCTATGTTTACAATGTCTTCGTGTGCGAAGTTTTAAATTACAAGATTGGAGAATTGATGATAAAGAATCAAATCTCTATGAGACTTTTGTGTTCTATCTATGTTGACCTTACATTATTTACGCTTAAAGCTTTATTATACCGATGATTTGAATTGTCTGAAGAATTTGAAAAGCACGCGGTTTCAAAATAGCTTCATGATTTTGCCTCTTCATTTCTGTTCTTGTGGTTTCTTCTTTACATACATATTGTAAACTTTTTAGTTAATTTTAAATTTTTTAAATTTTACAAATTTACAATTATATTAAAACTAGTACATAAAAAATCATGTACCTATTATTTTGTAACTATTTAAATTATACACTATAAAAAACGGACGATTTTACGGAAATACTATTGGTAATCTCGACGCCAGTACAATTTACTGTTTTTAAAAGGAAAAAAAATCCGTAAATTCCAGAAAATTTTCCGTATTTTCCTGGAATTTACGGGAGTTTTTCCGTTAAAAAACAGTAAATTGTATTGGCATTCAGATTATTAATAGTATATCCATAAAATCATCCGCCTTTTTTTTTTTTTTTTTTTTTTTTTTTTAAGATTAGATTAATGATGATGATGGTTAGATTAATGATGAGTGTTACATGAGATAAAATTAATTTTAAAATACGTTAATTAATATATTAATTTATAATATATTAATTTAATATATAATTTATTAATATAATTAATGTAATTATAATATTTAATATTATAATACGTTAATACGACATTATTTAGCATAGTTCTGTTATAATAAAAAATGTATTTAACTTTACTTTTCATAATTCACAAATCCTGCTTAAATATTTAAATACATACACTGATCAACATGTACATGTACATATCTGATACGACTGCGTTAATAAGAATATGTTCAATAAAAATCTTAATGTGATTTTTTATCTCCCTTTTTTATACACATTTAAAGGAGAACTTAGTTTACTCTAAGTACGATTTTATTAAGGAAGTTCGGAACACAAAAATGATCAAACTTTCTAAAAACATTTTATTGCATTACTTTGTTTTTGTTTTCTGATTAAAATTACGTTTAAATCGTATTTCTATGTTAATTGGAAAACGAAATATTAGCTTTTATATTTTGGTTCGTTTTCGAAATCCAGATTTCAAACAATGATTGTTATGAAAATTACTTTTTGTGAAAATGGTTTTTCCTTATGGGGTGTTTCACCATTTCTCCTTTTTCGGTAGTTATAAATCGAGAAGCGTGAAAGATAAAATGGCAAAAAATTGACTCTTTTTTAATTGTTTTACTTTAAGTATAATTAAAAAATTTTGAAAATAATATTTGCTTTTAAAAATATGATAGTTAAAAAAAATTTTATACCATTTTTTCATATTTTTATTTTAAATACTTTTAATATTTATTTAGATTTAATGTTTTTAAAAATGCTGATTTATGTTTATTTAAATCATCAATTTATGTTTATTTAAATGTAGAAAAAAAGTGAAATTCTACAAATATTATTTCGAGGTATATCGATATTAAACTACACCAATTATTTAAGAAATTTTATTTTTTTTTAAATTTACGAGAAGTTTTATCATGTATTTTTGTTTGCAAAAAATATTGTTAACCAACATAAAAAATTCAAACATTTTACTCAATATATATATATATATATATATATATATATATATATATATATATATATATATATATATATATATATATATATATATATATTCCGTGCGTGTGTATGTCACTGAACGCCTCCTAAACGACTGGACCAATTTTAATGAAATTTTGTGTGTGTGTTCCAGTGGATTCGAGAAGGGTTTATATTCACATTTCGTCGAAATTGCATCAATACTTTTTTAGTAATTAGGCAAAAACTAGTAGTTAGTAATTTTTCGCTATTTAAAAGTGTTGAATGAGTTTGCTGAATAGGGTGCGGACGGAATGGCCGAGCGGTGTAAGGCGCCAGATTTAAGCTGTGGTTCTCGAAGAAAGAGATCATGTGTTCGAACCCCACTCCTGACATACGTGTATGATTTGCAATTATTTTTTCTGTATTATAATTTTAATTAACCGACTTCAGAAAATCGTTAACTTTTAACTAAAAAGAGAAAAATAAACTTTTCTATCAAAAATTGGAACTACTTGGCCTCCAAAAGTTAAGGTACAACATGTTTTTCGAAGCTCACCAGAAAAAAATGGTAGTCAGTTTAAACTTCATAGTTTATATGAATGACAATAATAAGCTTTAAAAAAACTTACTCAAAAATTACAGCTACCACATTTATTTTATAGAAAAGAATAGGTATTTCTGAATGCAAGAAAAATATGCAATTACGAAACTTTCGTAATTTCGGGTGTAAGTTTTGTTGTATTTGAACTATTGTTGTCAGTTTTGTTCACAACAACCAATGTAGAACAAGGCTTGTCCATGTCTGGTCAACGCTACCTATTTTGGTGTCCGACAATTTAATTGAGAGCATGGAGAGTCGATGCCACCAATGCATTCAAGTCCGGGGTGAACATATTCCTTCTTAGAACAAGTTTTTTAATGTTTTTGTCACATTTTACTATATAATATTGCGATGTACTTATTTTGTCCAAGAATGGAATTTTCCATTATGAGCGCTTTTTTGTTGTAATTTTATTTGTACGTTTAACGTAACTAACTTTCTATGTTGTATTTAATAAATAACAGCTTAGAGCACATTTCCTCCAAATTTGTTGTTTCTATATTCATTCATTTGAAAATTAGGTGCAAAATACCTGTTGTACCTTAAGTTTTGGAGGCCAGTGTATTTTTAGCCAAATAGATTCGGTTTTTATTTCAATTAATATTTTTTTCCAAAACAAAGTTTTCTCTTTGAGAAAATTATTTTAACACCTATTTAAAAATTCTGAATTCATTCCACTTGATATTTTAATATTTTGCATTCACATACCAGGTTCATGAGAATTGCAACAATGGCTACAATATTTTTATTAATATTGCTCCAAACCACGCTTAATAACATAAATAAATTATTTATGGACTACATTATGTAATAATCCTCAGTTACAGTTTAGTTTCTTGCTAACCAAGAGAAATGCTTATTGTAACAACTGCTATTATAATGAAATTTTGTCAAATTCTTGAATTATTGCCGTTTTAATAATATCTTTGGGCAAAAATTTTAAGCTAAATTTAGTGAGATTTCGACAGTTATTGGCAAGCGTTGCGAAAACTTTGTCGCTGGCATGTATGTATTTGTCTATTAGGGTGGGCCGAAAAAATGCAAAAATGGATTTTCAATTAGCAATAGTGCGTCATTTTCTTTTTGAGATTATAGCTTTTTTTATGCAGGTTTATTAATAGAATAGATTCATAGAAAAAATTCATTTTAAAAAATTCGATAAGGTGAGTTTTGAAGTTCACATCTTCATAAATAATTAAATAATTGTTGAGTTACATTTTAAATGTCACCTACAAATTTTTAGATAAATGAACCGTATGATTATTTGCGGCAGCAGTAAAAATTATACGTAGAAAGGATGTACATCCAGAAATTCCAGCTTTCGACGAACCTAAAAATATTCTAGCACTGTATATATGTTCCCTCTACTCTGACATCAAGATGACATATAGAGGCTTATATACAGGGGTCGGATATCCAACCCACCGCCAAAAGTAGTATGTCCAAGCATTGGATATCTGACGCCTTGATATGTATCCCCCTTGCTCTAACGTCAAAATGACTTACGGGGGCAGATATCAAGCTCTCGACTAAAACAAAATGCTCTGCATTGGATATCTGCCCCTTTCTGATATGGGCGTATATATACAGGAGGCAGATATCCAGTTCTCTGCGAAAGTGAAATGCTTCAGCACTGGATATCTACTCTCTGCTACTGTGTCGTCAAAATGACGTACGGGGGCAGATATCCTGCTCACGACGAAGACAAAATGCTCTGTTTTGGATATCTGCCCTTTCTGATGTGGGGGTAAAGTATATACAGGGGGCAGATATCCAGCTCTCGTCGAGAGTTACTTGCTGCAACACTGGATATCTGCCCTCTTATACTCTGAGATCAAAATCACGTCAGGAGGCAGATATACAGGGGTCAGATACCATATGTCTCCATTTTTACGCTAATCCTTCATCTTATAAAGCTTGCCAATATTTAAGTGTCAAAGCTTCTTACAACCCTGGAGCACATTTGCGACCGGAAGATGTTGATGAATTTAAATAATGTTGCAGCATTATGTTTGTTATTATCATGCATAAGAATTTCAACTATTACATTCGTGAAAAGGCTAATTTTAAAATAACTTGTAATAATGTGAATTTTTCAACATTTTGGCAAACTTTACAGCGAATGTGCGACAGGCAGATATAAACCAATTTTATTTCGTTTATTATCTAAATTTTATTCTCTCAAATTCGCACCTTTTCCGGGGTAATGCGAATTGAAAATCAATTTTTGCATTTTTTCGGCCCATCCTAGTGTCCATGCAAGTATTTAGTCAACATTCGCTTCGTTTAACTATCGAAGTGGTACTTATATGTTACCTCTGATCGCAAATTAGTTTATAAGCGGTTGAAAAACAATTCAGAGTAGTTTATATACTAAAAACATGGGAGGATTTTTCCATCAGTACATACATTTATTTTGACAGGGAATTATGAAATATCTGCCAACCGATAGCTCGATCGAAATACAACCGTTCGGGCCATAATTTGTTCTCTAATACATACATACTAGAGCGACAAGTGGTAAGGGACATGCACAGTCAAAAAAAGAGGAACTACCAGTATTTTCTTATCGAAAATACTTCAAATAATATAAAGGGATTAGAGTAGGCGAATTTCTTTTTAGGAAAGTAATGGTTTATAACACCTTTTTTTGACTATGTCTTTCCCTGACCATTCGCCACTCTGCATAGATACATCATGATTAAAATACATTCCTTACATTATATTTACTGAAGGTAATAAATACTAAAACTGAATACACTATTAAGATACATACAGTATTTTAATAAGAGTTCTAAAGTATTTTTGATGCATATTATACTTATTTATATGTACTTTATGTTTATTCCTCCCTCCTAAAAAGCTATACTCAAATTTCTGCATGTCTCAGTCAAAGCAATAACACTCACGATGCTATTTTTATTTTGCTTATTTAACTATTAAAAAGAAGGAAATAATAAAAAGGTTTTCCAAATTAACACTTTACCGACCGGTTGCGGTTCGAACATATCATACCCTTTTACCACCCGATCAGCCGCAGATCGTCCGAGACACCGGCTTGGTTTCGGCCTAGACTGACGCGCGGGAATATATGCGCTTTTCTTAAACTCTTTCCATTCATTTCTAAGGGCTAAATCACCAATTATCTGAATAAAGAATGCGAAATGCTTGCTGCTTGCTACTTGTCAATCTAACCTAACTAAATCTAACAGAAAGATCAAAAGTCGATTAATCGACGACCGGTCGGTAAGCGCTGGGGAGCAAACGCCGAATAATCAACGGCCGGTCTTACCGACCGGCCGTTGATTATTCGGCGTTTTTCTAGAATATCCGGAAAGAAATTAAACCACGCGTTTTTTTTTTTACATGAAAGCCTTTTAAAATGAAGTCTTGAAAACATAATTTTATGCAGTACTTAATGCAGCATAAATAAAGCAATTAAATAATCATTTTTAATACATCATATTTAAGGAAATATATATTAAAATCTGAGTTCAGCTATTTATTTCCTATACATGCACTCTATTGAGATAATGGGTAAGCAAAACAGAATAAACTTTGCTTTGAAAGATTTTTTTTTCCTTTACAAGAAAAAAACGTGTCAAAATAATTCTAAAAATTTAAAAAATAAAATTAATTTCCACATTACTAACGAGATCAGAATTTTTAATATATGATGCTTTCTTAATAAATTTAAATAATGGGAATAGTTTTATTCAATTTTTAATGAAAGAGGAAATAATATGAATATTTAAAAAAAAAAAAAAAAAAAAAAAAAAAAAAAAAAAAAAAGATGCCATTTTCTGAGAGAAATAATAAGAAATAATAAGAAAAGAATATTGTGTTTGTATTGTGTTTGCGCTGGGGAGCAAACGTCCATTAATCGACGGCCGGTCGGTAAGCGCTGGGGAGCAAACGTCGATTAATCGACGGCCGGTCGGTAATGTGTTAAGTAACTTTCTGATGAAATATCATTTTTGTATCCACTTAATTTCAACACTGTATATGTGAAATAAATTATCCTTCGAATTTCTACATGTCTACTAAATATCCACACGGATTTTCAAATGCGTTAAATGAAATTGAACTAATGTGGACAAGCGATAATGAAATTCATGATTATATTTATCTTGAATAATCTTCGTAAAGCTATATATAGTTTACCTAATTTCAATGTGTATATTTAATATCCACTTCTACTTTATGGAATTTATCAGTTATATATTATTCAAGTTTACATATGCAATTAAACATTTTGCTTTATATAATCAGTATATGGCTTATTTTGAAATTAAGAGGAAATTTGAGTCCTAATCAATTTTATGTACTTCCGCAAATATTTGTTCAATAGATTAGATTATCTGTAAAAAAAAAGTATGAAACTTTTTTAAAATGGAAAAAAATTGTAGAATAAACTTAAAATTTAAAAATATTTTAATTAAATTAAAATCATACTAAATAGCTCCCATGGTATGCTTCCCCTTGCCTGTTTAAAGATGTTTTTTCTGGAATGAAACTGCAAAAAAATACGTCAATAATAAAAATATTTAAATGAATAATTGAGTTAAAAAGAGGTTACTTACTTACTTACTTACTCACTCACTCGGTTGAAATGTCTAAAAAACCGTTTAAATTTGCATAGATATCAAACTCGCAGCTTGTTTTAACAAAAATGATTACTGTTATTACGACTGTAGCCCAAACTTTGTACAGTTAATAAGAGCTCAGTCATAAGCACAGTCTGTGTTAGTTTGTCAGAAGTGTTAATTCATGCATATACACGCATTCTGACTTCAATAAAAACAAGTCTAAAATTGAGCATTTACAAAGGAGTTGCGTTCATAATATAATACAGATTTCAAAATATTCAGTTGGTTGGTTGGTTATATAGGGTTTTATGGCACAAAATCCCTTAAGGGACATGCTGCGCCAAAAACAAGTTAACTAGAAAAATAATAGAGTGAAAATAAACAATGAAAAAAGCAATCTGGATGGGGTACCCCATCCAGATGTAGTCAAAGACATGAAAGGTAAAGTTTAAGTACTAAATTCGTAAAAAACAATGTCAGGTAGGAATCGCATCCAAATGTCAAAGAATGTATAAATGAAAATTGTAAACAAAAGAAAGAAACTATATTTGAAAATAAAATCCGGCATGTTTTAAAAAGGTAAAGAGTGCCCCATGAGGTGTTTCTCCAATGAGGTTAGTCAAATTAGGTGAAGAAGTCTTAAAATAAATTCTATATAAGTGTCGCAAACCAGCACAGTCAGTCAAAATGTGATGAATGGTTAACTGAACAAAATGACAATGAGAGCACATAGGTGCGTCCTCTCGAAGTAAAAGATGTTTATGAGTGATTCGGGAATGTCCAATTCTCAGACGAGTTAGAATGACGTCTGTTTTCCTTGGATAGTTCGGAGGCCAGGTCGTTATGATAGGTTTAACATGGTGCAGTTTATTATTGTATTCCAGATTCCAACTATCTTGCCACTTATTATAAATGAAGTATTTTATGAGTAGTTTGATGTCTGAGAATGGAATTTTATAATTTAATGGAATAAGAGCATGTTTTGCTGCTTCATCAGCTTTTTCCTTTCCAGGAATACCCATATGCCCCGGTACCCAGCAGAATAAAATATTATAGCCACGTGTTGTCAAATTATTATAAAGCTCAAGGATGTAAGTGACAAATGGATGCTTATTAAAAGAATTAATAGCCTCAATAGAACTACTAGAATCAGTATATATAATGAAAGATCTATTACGATGATGAGATATGTGTAACATTGCTCTGTGTATTGCAATCAATTCAGCAGCAAATATAGAAATGGAAGGATGAACACGATAACTCAAAGAAGTGTCATCACAAAAAACCCCACATCCAACAGTATCTCCTCTTTTGGATCCATCTGTGTATATATCAGTGTAAGAGCTGTATTTGGCTCGATGAACAGCAAATAATTGTTGGAAAACAGCAGGAGGTAAATTCCTTTTATCAAATCCTTTGAATGGATGGAGAGTGGTAATATTAGGAGGCTTCCACGGAGGGAACACATGTGAGGAACATGGACTCACCTCAATATTGCTGAGAATGCTATTGTCAATTGTATTTCTGATCCTGACACCAAAAGATGGAATGCATGATGGACGATGCTGATATAGAATGTCATTGTCTGTATTTAAAATGTATGAACGAAGTGGATGACCGTGATGTGAAAGAAGACGATAAAAGAGATTTAATGACAAGTTTTCACGAATATGATGTAAGGAGGGCTCATTACATTCAACATACAAGCTGAGAACAGGAGAAGTACGAAATGCACCAGAGCAAACACGAAGTGCGCTATGGTGCACAGTGTCAAGTTTTTTAAGAACATGATTACGAGCAGAACCATAGATCTGGCAAGCATAGTCAATTTTAGAACGAATAACAGCACGATAAATTTTAAGAAGCGAACTGCGGTCTGCTCCCCAAGAAGTATTTGATAGAACTTTTATTAAATTTAGCAATTTTTCACATTTTGTCCGTAATTGTAAAACATGTGGTAAAAATGTCAGTTTCTTGTCAAAGTATACACCGAGGTAACGAACAGTGTCCACAACAGGAATTTGGGTAGAACCAATGAAAATTTCGGGATCTGGATGTAGGTCCCTACGTCTACAGAAATGCACACAAGAAGTTTTGTCTTGGGAAATAGTAAAACCATTTTTATTTGTCCAGTTAAGAATGCGTGTGATGGTAATTTGCAGCTGTCTCTCAATAAAACGAATATCCTGTCCCATACACATGATGCGAAAGTCGTCAACATATAAATCTCCCTTCACAGAAGGGGGAAGTTGACTAAGTACCCCATTTATTTTGACAGCAAAGAGGGTAACACTCAGGACACTGCCCTGAGGTACACCCTCTTCTTGTACATAAAAATTAGAAATAGTTCCACCTATTCGAACTTGAAAAAGTCGAACATTAAGGAAATTTTTGATAAAGATTGGCAGATTGCCACGAAAGTCCAAGTTAAAAAGATCATGAAGGATCCCATAACGCCAAGTTCTATCATAGGCTTTCGCCATGTCAAAGAATACTGACACCAAATGGTTGTGTTTTAGAAAGGCTGTCCGTATGTAATTTTCAAGGTGAATGAGGTTATCAATAGTAGACCTACCTCGTCGAAATCCACTCTGAAAAGCAGCAATGGAATTGTTAGATTCTAAAACATGCACAAGACGGGAATTAATCATTTTTTCTAGGAGCTTGCAAAGGCTGCTAGTGAGTGCGATAGGTCTGTAATTATTTGGGTCACTGGAATCTTTTCCTGGTTTAGGAAAGGGAATGATAATGGCTTTACGCCATGCGTCAGTAAAGATGTGTTCCATCCAAATACGGTTATAAAACTTGAGGAGATTATTGAGAGAAGTTGTGCAGAGATGTTTCAGCATGGTATAAGTAATGCCGTCGTGGCCTGGAGCAGAGGGATGGCTATTATGTAAACAGCTATGTAGTTCTGAGATGGTGAAAGGAATATTGTAGTCATAAGTTTGGCGAGTGTTAAAATTGATGGTGGTAGTTTCCATTTGCCTTTTATAGGACAAGAAAGGTTCAGGGTAAGAGTCAGAGCTGGAATTTGATGCAAGTGCATTTGCTATGGTTTCAGCAATGTTTTTGGGTGAAGCAATTTTGTGGCCATTGTGGTTTAGAATAGAGATATGGTTTTCAGAATAAAGTCCCATACAGTTTCTGACCTTTTTCCACAGGATTTTACTGGAGGTACTAGAGTTAATGTTAGATATGTATTGCATCCAGGATTCACGTTGGCTATTACGACGCACTCTCCTAGCTTCTGCCTTTGCTTTTTTAAAAGCAATATAATTACTGTTAGTGGGGTATCTCCTAAAGATGCCCCAAGCCTTCTGTTGATTCTTTTTTGCATTCTGACAGTTAGTGTTCCACCAAGGCTTTTTGTGTTTGTATGTGGTACGGGATTTAGGAATGCTTAAATCTGCAGCATTAATGACACACCTGGTAATATTATTAAGTGCATCATCAATATCACAGTCAATCATATCATTTGTAATTATAGCATGACTCGTGAAAGTTGGCCAATTAGCTCTGTCATAGATGTAACGCTTAAAATAATTACAAGAGTCCCTGTTAGGAGTAGTCTTTGTGATAAATGTTGGAAAATGGTCACTGCCGTGCAAATCATTAGAAATCCAAAAATTCCAAAAAGGATAGATAGATGGGGAGCAAATTGCCAGATCTATAGCATGAAAAGTACGTGTAGGTTCGTGAAAATAAGTATGATTGCCATTATTGAGCAGGCATAAGCCATTGTCAGAGATAAGTTTTTCTACGATGTCACCACGATGATTAGAATCACTGTTCCCCCATAGTTGGCTGTGGGCATTAAAATCTCCAATAATGATGTAGGGAGTGGGGAGTTGGAGAAGAAGATTATCTAGATCTGTTAACTGGATAGTTTGGTTTGGAGGTAAGTAGATAGTACATATTGTAATGAGATGGTCAATATGCACACGGACTGCAACAGCTTGTAGGCCAGTATTTAAAGTAATATGAGAATGGGGCAAAGTGTGAGAGATGAAAAGAGCCACTCCACCAGTAGCTCTGTTACTACCTATAAAATCTTTCCTGTAAGTTGAATAACTGCGTAATTTGGCTTTGTTATTGGGTTTTAAATGAGTTTCCTGTAAAGCTAAACATAAAGGCTGATGATCAGAGAGAAGGTTACGGATTTCGTCATAATTATTATGATAGCCACGGCAGTTCCAAGAGATTATATTATTCATGAATGGGTTAGATAAAGGTATCTATGTCATTTTCTTCAGAGATAGTAGACATACTATCTCCCTCGTCTAATTCTACATCCGGTTCTGGATGAAGAGCGACTGCATCGTCATCCTGCATACTTGATTTTTCTTTGCTCTGTTTTAGATTGGTTTCAGTTTTGGTTATTTTATTATTCTTTTTCTTTTTGGTATTATTTTCATGTGGTATTGTGGATTTAATTATTGGTATTTTATGTTTCTCTGCTTCAGATCTACGGGTTTGTTTTAGAGGAGTATTCTGGGAGCTTCTTCTATGGAGTGGGGTTTTAGGAAATAATGATTGCGATGACTTTGACGAAACATTTTGCTGCAAGTTAGGAGGAATAGAATTTATAGATTTATTTGAAAGAGACTGTGTTGATCTTGTAGTTTTGCCAGAATGGTTCGGTAAGCTATTATCTTTTTGCTTTGTTTGGCAGTCGGTTTCAATAAAGAATTCAGTTTGAGTGGCAATGGTATGATAAGTTTTTTGTGTTGTTTTGGATAGGGCCGCGGAATAAGATACACCAACTTTGGGTGTTCTGGCTTCTACTATTTTTCTTTCTTCAGGATATGGGATATTTTCTTTAGTGCGTAATGTCTGAATTTCTTTCTCCTTTTTAAACTGTTCGCAAGATTTAGCATAGGATGGGTGGTCTCTTTTACAGTTTACGCAGTAAGGTTGTGCGTTGCATTGGACACTTTCGTGGCCAATGGCACTACACCGGCCACAGGTGAGTTTTCCTCTGCATCCTATTTTTGAATGCCCAAAGCGTTGACATTTGAAGCAACGCAGTGGGTTAGGAATGTATGGTCTGACAGAACATGACAAGTATCCAGCTTTAATATATTTTGGTAGATTGGGTGAGTTAAACGTGAGTATAATGTGTTTGGTAGGAATCTGTACTTGATTTGTGGGTATTTGATCATCACGACGATATATTTTTATTCTTCTAACTTGTATTACATTTTGATCTTTTAAATTGTCTGCTATTTCTTCTTCAGTAACATGTAAGAGGTCAGGTTCAGAAATTACTCCACGAGATGTATTCAATGTTCTATGAGGGCTAACAGAGACAGGAATGTTTGCGAACTGTTTGCATTTTATTATATTTTCCGCTTGTTGGCTATTTTTTACTTCTACTAGAAGCTCCCCAGATCGTAATTTTTTTATAGTCTTAGGTTCTCCAACCAATCCCTGGATAGCTTTGTGGATCAAAAAGGGAGAAGTTTTGTCAAAACTTCCCTCATCACGTTTGACCACAAAGAATCTGCCTTCAGCTTTACCGGCTACAGAATTGAGATTGTCACATTCCATATTGGAATTACAATCTTCAACCCTCTCAGCCCAAGATTTTTTAGGGTCCTCATTATCACTTTTATTATAGATACAGCTCACCTCAGTGAGTGGTTGTGGGGCCTCCACATCGCATATTTCATTTCCTTTAGTTGTAACCATATTTAGAGAGAGAAATTATAAAACGCCAGGCATCGGGCCTGGTCACCGACCCTTCTTCTTACCGTTACGTCTGGTGCAGGTCTCAAAAGGGCGAAAACTATTTTCAACAGACCCCCACGTTTTTCGAACATTGGGTTAAACTCGATAGCATCTCCGAAGCTCCGGTTCTTTTCCAAGGGGAATGGGTAGCCGTAGGTAAGCCTTTACAGCTCTGTCCAACCTACAGCCGGCCCTTACATCGAAAGGCACCAGTCTTCTGGTGTTACTCCTAACAATCACCATGCAAGCATGACGCCCCCCGTACTTGGAACCAGAGCTCAGAGATGCCCTGCACCCTGGGACTCGATATCAACCTAAAAAGGAAGAGACGAGTCGATGAGGTTAAAAGAAACCTCAACACCCAGGGTGTCTCACGTGAATAAAAAAAAACCACTATTGTAAAAGAGTTATTCAAGAGGGAGCTTAAAAAAATGGTGTCTTTTTTGTCTTTTGTCATTTTTTAAATTTTTTTCTTTTTTTTTTTTTTTAAACAAGAGAACAGCAACAAAGTTAGTAGAACAAGGAATTATGTGAACAAAAAGTTAGTCTAAAAACTTCAAACAAGAACAAAGAGTTAGTAAGAACACAAACAGGAACAAAGAGTTAGTAAAAAAAGAAGAACAGAGAGGGATAACAAACTGAAAAGAGAAGATTAAAAAGTGTGAAACAAAGGGAAAAGGATAGACAACTAAAATAGAGAAGAAAAAAGGAAAGGAGAAAGATCGCTCAGGATCCCGGGGTCGCGAAGCCCGTAAATACCTAAAGAAGGTATTCCCCTGGGGGATCAAAATATTCAGATCTTCATGTATACAGTACTTTGAATGCAGTATAGTATCCGAAATATTTTGTGAGTCCGTGTAAATATTACCTGCTTTCGATTATACAATAAGTAATTTGTAGTTAATCTCATAAACGTATATAGTTTCGTAAAATGTGAAATAGTTTAATATAATTAAAATGCTCCGCAAACAATATTTCCCACTATACCACTGTGTAATGCAATACTTTTGTGTGGCCCTGTAAAATAATAACAAATATTTTTTGTACCACTTGTACAGGATGTGTATTTTAGTATATACTTCATAGTTGCATATCAATTTTATTGTATTCGAAAGAGCGTAACATCATTAAAATGCACTTCAAAGTAAATTTTCCCATTAATCGTAATGTAATGTAATGGTTTGGTTTTTGGTTTTGTTTAGGCCGGCCAATTATCTACACTTGGGATATAGGCCCTAATTGGTGGTATGCCTTCCGTGGAAGTCTTTCTAAGGGAACCTATCCCGTATTTATGCAAGGCTCGAAGAAAACCACGGAAAACTCCGAGCGGTTAGGCCGACGGTCGCGATTGGGTTCGAACCCAGCACCTACCGTCTACCAGTTTTGAGGTCAGAACCTCGCGGCCACTGGTGGGGCCGTAACGGAATGCTTTTGATTGTCTCTGTAATTGAACTATACATCCGATTTTCATAAAATGTGAAATGACGACAAAATTATACAACAATTATATATTTTAATTTTCAAACTATGCGGTTAGGTAGTTTTTGCGTTGTTAAATGCAAACAGGCAGTCGGACGGGTGGACTGAATGACGATTATAGGTGCTTACGTATTTACTTGCTAAATACAAACGCACCTAGAAACACTGAAAACGGACTCCGGGATTCTAAAAACTCAAAGGAATCCTATTATATTCGGACACATAAGCACATACATATCGAATATGTTCAGAAATGGCAAAAACTTAATCAGGGATCCTAAAAATATAAATATATATATATACAGTCGAGTCTCTCTATAACAAAACTCCATCCAGCAAATTTTTCAATTTAGCGAATTTTTTGCAGGAACGGTCAATTTTTCCATAAATTACATTGAAAATAATCTCCATATAACGAAATATGTATCTCTATATAACGAATTTTTTCAGAGATGTTTTACTCAGCAAATGCTTCAAATTGAAATTGTTTGTGACATCCATTTTGCTTCGCTGATTCCTAGTTTATATTTCATAACTGGATTCTTATTCCTTATTCTCTTTGTCCAAAAGAGGCGTTCACCTCCAAATGCCCCCTTAAAAAAATCTCTTCTTGACATAGTGTCTATGTTCAAAATTTTATCTTCAGATGTACCAATTCTTTAAATTTCTAATAATAAAACACCTAAAATCTTCTGAATAAATTGATACACATGAACCCTGCGTTACAAGAAGGCGACGTAATATGGACGGAAACGTTCCCCATTCATATTTGCATTCCTTGTTAAAGTATGAAAATTTTGAAATCAGAAAATCAAAAATTACAGATTTCTTCACTTAAAATAAATGTAAATATTCTTACGCTTTTTTTTTAAACAAAAATTTTGAATAAACGTCTATTTTCTATTTCGAAACAGTTAAATAAATTTATAATAAAATATATAATAAGATTTAGTGTTAAACGTTTCACAACCTTATATACACAGATGAAAAACAATTTTCTTCCAAATTTTACACATTAAATGAAAAACTTTTCATCGTTCTCTATTCAACGAATTTTTCCATACAACGATTTTTTTAACTGAACGATAGATTTCGTTATATAGAGACTCGACTGTATAACAAATCAGATTATCACAATCACAAAATTTCCCTTACACTGCATGGTTCGGATATTTAGAATAAACAATTCGGAAATTATTACAAACGGAATATTACTACAAACGTGGGAAATGAGGTGCATTCATACTATAACTAGTTTTATAAATATTCAGATCTTGGTGCAATAACTATTGCACACATATGCAAAAATGCATGAATACAAAATTTATTTAGAACATATACTGTGGTTATAATTAAAGTCAACCTGTTTGGACCTACATAGAGTCTCCTCTAATAGGCAAATATCTATGAAGTTTGTTAAGAAATTTATAATAAAAATAGTTTAATTTTCGATCGATAGATGGCGGTTTTCACCGCTAGAGAACGCAGGAGAAAGAACGAGCGTTCTGATGAAGCTGTTTTATCAAAAAGACAGTAATTTGTCATTAAAAAATGCGCATCATTTCATTTAGCACTGATTTTGACTAATTCAGGTGGTGCCGAATTTCATGCCAAGTTTCATCAATTTTTGTCCACCACAACGGACTCTACGTAGATCCAAACAAGATAATTTTAATTATAATCACCCTGTACTTTAAATTAAGTAATACGGAAATAATATAACTCCATCTTGAATAGGACGTAATCACCATGGCAACTTAGAATCATTACTTATCATGGAATATGGTTGAATTAATTACGTATGATAGGATTTAAAACAACGATGAAAACTTTTATTAATATCTATTTGTTTTATCTAAGTTTTGATTTGATATAAAATATTAAATGATTTGACAAAATTTACAGTTATGTGCATTAAATTTCAGATCATTTGGTTGGGAAATTTTAGCGCTTTTGACTGCAGACAGACAGCCGGACCAGACGATGACTATTGGAACTACGTATTTATATAGATATGAACGCATCTAAACAAGATCATACGGATCACAAAAGCTCTGAATTTTAACATAAAATATGTATTAAATAAATTGTCATTCGAATTTGTACATATTTACGTAAATGTCCACACAGCTTTCCAAATGCGTTAAATGAGATTGATCTAGGTGCGGATTGAAGTGATGATGAAATTCATGATTACATTTATCTTGAATAATCTTCTCAAAGCAATGCATGTTTTACACAATTGCAATGTGTTATGGTTAAGTATCTAGTTCCAAATTAGAAATTTGACACGTATATAGATTCCAAGTTACACATGCTTTTAAAAAATGTGTCCATTGTTTTCTACAATCAGCATATGGCTTGTTTTGAATTAGGCAGACATTTGAGTCCTAATACATTTTATGCACTTTTTACGCAAATATTTGTTAAATAAATTTGATTAACTGTAAAGAAAAGTCTAAAACTTCGTAAAAGTAAAAAAAAAGAAACCATTTTTATTAAATTAAAACCATATTAAATAATATCAATGGTATGTTCCACCATGCCTGTTTTTACTTTAGTACATAATTGTGTGTCATAACATAACGAAAAAAACATGTAAAATATATGAAGTTATAAAATGACTTTGTCTTTACGTTTTACAGGAAAATCAGAGAAAATTACATTGAAAATATACAGTTTAAAACACTTCTGCCCATAAAATTAGAGCCACTTCATACAATATCAATTATAGCTATAAAAATTACTATATAGCAGTAAATGTAGAACTTGGAACACAAATTAGGAGACTACTTGTTGGGTATATAATATTTTTGAAGCAAGTTAAGTTGTTATTTCTTGTGTTTTTAATTAAAAATTTTAACTATCATAGTGTATTTTTATAACAAGTCAAATTATATCTCATTAATTATGTCAATTTTTAAAATAGCAATATTCAGCTGGTAAATACTTTTAAATTGCTGTAATTAATCTTTTAGACAAGCAGTAGATGTCAATGTCATTTTTTACTGACGTCACCTCCATGGAGTTCATCAAGCATTCATGGGCGACCTTGATCCATTGATTTGAAATATAGAATATAGGTGCAGATTCCCAAAACTTTTAAAGAACCAGTGGCTACTAAACTTAAATATTCCAGTCGCCCACCAGGGCTTAATTTATAACAAAAATTAAGAAACAATAGGAAACAACGGAGAAACAACTAATTTTATCATAGAAAAACTATTTTAATCATAGGGTACCCAAAAACTCCAAAAAAACGCCATGACTTTTGTCAAAGAATTGCGAAAAAACGATATTTTCATCAAATGATCGTGAAAAAACGTGAGATTTCCGTCAGAGGATTGCGGGAAAATGCAATTTTCTTAAAATGATTGTGTGAAAAAATGCAAAATTCACAAAAGAATGGCGACATAGGCGTAAAAAATTAATCGCCACGTTGCGACAAATCTGTACCTATAATTAAAAATCGTAAGCAAAATGCATAAGGGGATTTAAATTACCTTCTTAATTCATTTTCGACGTTGAAATTGTATTTTGTGATAATTTTATGTTAATAATTATGTGTGGTATAATATATTACTCACCAGAGTTTCCCCCAGAGGGTTTCAGGGGGGCGCTCCGTCCCTTTAGTTTGAAATGTGGTGCCCCTCTTGCCTTTTGTCCAAAAATTAGCGCCCTTCTTGTTGCTCATTAAAAAAACAATAGTGCCCTTCTTTCCCCCCATTTGAAAAAACGCAGTTATTCAGAGATGATGCGAACACGCTACAGCGCGTAAATTATGCAAAAAATCGGCGATGGAACGCAAAAAATAGCTCTTACGCATCCCGTGGGATGCGTAATTTCGTCAAAAAAATAGCTTAAAAAACGGCAAATTTCGTTAAAATTATCAAAATAACGTCGAATTTCCGGCAAGATTAGGGGAAAAAATGGCTAATTTCATCACAAAATCACGTAAAACTTCCGATTTCTTCAATAGATCGTGAAAAAAATGACAAATTTCTTTCAAAAATCGCGATAAAATGCAAAATTTTGTCAAACGATTCGAGAAAAACGGATACTTTCGTAAAAAAAAATCACGATAAAACGGCAGATTTCGATCAAAATTGGCGATATTTTGACGAAATTTGCCATTTTTGTGATCTTTTAACGTTTTTCAAGCAAAATATGTTTTTTTGTGATATTTTAGCAAAATTGGCCATTTTTTCGCAATCTTTTAACAAAAATTACTTTTTTTTTTTTTTTTTTTTTTTTTTTTAAATCCAAGTTTTTGACAAAATTTTTCTTTTTCCACGACTTTTTGAACCGCTAGATTCTAGATTCAACTCTATAAAAGTGCCCTTAATAAAAATAAAAAAAGTGCCCTGAAGAATGAAAAAAGTGCCCTTTTCAGAACAGTAGCGCCCTGTCTTTTTTTAAACCTGGGGGAAACTCTGTTACTCACATTCTTATGTAAATAAATGCGTAATTTTCAATTTAAAAAATTGAAATTTGATAATATTTTATGTCTTTAAAAATATATTCCAAACGCAAGTTAAACGCAACAATTAAAAATTTTTCTTATTTATTTTTAATTTTTAAGCAGAACTTACAACTAATTTTCAGAACAAGTCAATATCCTCTCTTTATAATGCCACATTTGCACAATATTTAAATTTTTAAAATATCATATTGTGATTTAACGTAATTATTACTAAGGTAAAACATTTTTTGAGCTGATGTTATGATTGTCTGTAGTGCTTTTAAGAAACTACTAATACGTTAGATACAAATGTAGTTGAAGAAACACGTCTGTATTTTTAAAATTATATTATAGTGATGGATTTTTATTTATAACACAGTTAAATGCATATCGTTTATTTTTAAGCATATTGCATACCTGAATGTGTTTAAAGCTTTTTGGAGATAATTGTTATGTAAAGTAGATCAAGATTATTTCATGTAGTGAAACCTGAAATAATCTGGCATTCTTTAAAGTTTAAACGAAAAAAATATTTAACAAGCTGTCTGAAAACTTTTAAGAGGTTAGATGTTTAATCTTCTTCAAACCATAATATGACAGTTACTGAAGAAAATCAATAAACTTTTGTGTTGCTCTGTGTTCTAACTAATATATAATTAATAAATAAAGATCTATTCGAGTTTCTGAATGTATTTAAAGCTTTTTGCAGATAATTGTTATGTAAAGTAGATCAAGATAAATTTCATGTAGTGAAACCTGAAATAATCTAGGCATTCTTTAAACGAAAAAAATATTTAACAAGATCTCTGAAAACTTTTAAGAGGTTAGACGTTTAATCTTCTTCAAACCATAAATATGATAGTTACTGAAGAAAATCAATAAACTTTTGTGTTGCTCTGCGTTTTAACTAATATATAATTAATAAATAAAGATCTATTCAAGTTTCTGAATATGTTTAAAGATTTTTGCAGATAATTGTTATGTAAAGTAGATCAAGATAAATTTCATGTAGTGAAACCTGAAATAATCTAGGCATTCTTTAAACGAAAAAAATATTTAACAAGCTCTCTGAAAACTTTTAAGAGGTTAGACGTTGAATCTTCTTCAAACCATAAATATGACAGTTACTGAAGAAAATCAATAAACTTTTGTGTTGCTCTGCGTTTTAACTAATATATAATCAATAAATAAAGATCTATTCAAGTTTCTGAATGTGTTTAAAGTTTTTTGCAGATAATTGTTATGTAAAGTAGATTAAGATAAATTTCATGTAGTGAAACCTGAAATAATCTAGGCATTCTTTAAACGAAAAAATATTTAACAAGCTCTCCGAAAACTTTTAAGAGGTTAGAGGTTTAATCTTCTTCAAACCATAAATATGACAGTTACTGAAGAAAATCAATAAACTTTTGAGTTGCTCTGCGTTTTAATTTATAAATAATTAATAAATAAAGATCTATTCAAGTTTCTGAAATGTATGAAACTTTGACGACTAGTTATCACTGGACACTAAATTTTTTCTCATTTCTTTAATATCAGTTTCTTTTACTAAATTTTGACCATTTTAATCGATTTTATATTGTAGTGAATATATTTTCATAGTTATGTTACATTTTGAAAGCTCAATAGAGAAAGTTCAAAGTTCAAATAAGAGAATTTGAAAATATTAAAATATGCCGATATTTTCATAATCTGGTTTTTGTCATGTTTCAATACATTTTCACAAACTCACATGACGTTACATATTCACTTGCTTTTAGTCTATTATATTTCCAATATGACGTAAGATTTGCTTTATTTGAAAAATAATCCGTCAAGCTATTTATTTCATTTTCCGTTTTCATGTGGAAATCTTGCTATGGAAAAGTTATGATGGAATATTCAATTTTTCTTAAACTATTTCATTTACATTTTTTAGGTGGCAATATTGCAGTAGTAACGTAATTATTGCGATAAGAATTTTATTGCGATTTTTTTAATTGTTGGCAACTATTATCAAAAGAAAAATGTTTTTTCCTGTGATTTTTTTGTAAGAGCTGATTTTACCAGACTCATGTTAAAGCAGCATTCGAATTTTCTAACTCACCCCATTCACATTCCCTTGGACCGATTTTTGCCCATTTGCAATATCCGCCAAAATATTAGTCATCTCAATCTTTCTGGCGAGTTTAAAGACGATTCATGGATAATTGCGACATTTATCATATCGACAATATTTAGTACATACAGGTTGATTCAAAAAAGATGGGGAAAGTTTAAGAGGTGTTAGTACACACCCAAAAAAACATTTTGTATCAAAGAATGCATGATCGAAAACTAAACGTAAAAAAGTTAGAGGGCGCCAAAATTTATGTTCTTATACGAGGCAAAAACACACAATGAACGATTAAGTTAAGTTACGAAAACAAATTTAATGGCATTTGATTACAATAAATGCTCAAAACATTGACCGGCAGCTGTTATGCACGCAGTACAACGGCGAAGAACAGATTGGCGAATTTTTTGAAACACACCAGGCATATCGCGAACTTCCCCTACAGCAGCCGAAAGCTTGGCGACAAGTTCTTCTGCGGATTCAATGGGAGTCTCATACACAAGATCCTTTAGCTGTCCCTACAAAAAAAAAATCGAGACATGAAGGATCTGGCGAGCGCGATGGCTAAGCTACAGGACCACCTCGCCCAATCCATTTGTTTGGAAAGGTTACGTCCAGATAGTTTCGCACTGCTCATGCATTATGAGCTGGTGCTCCATCTTGTTGAAACCACATTACCTGCCGTATGTGTGGACGAACTTCGTTCGACATGTCTGGTAGCACCTGTTGCAGAAACACGAGGTAGTCATTCCCATCAAGGTATTTTGGAAGAAGATAAGAGCCGAGTAAGTGGTCGCCGATTATTCCTGACCAAACTTTGATAGAAAAACGTTGCTGACGCGAATGTGGATAAGTGGCATGCAGATTTACTTCTGCCCATACATACTGATTGTGGGTGTTAAATGCACCATCACGCGTGAAACTACATTAGTCTGTGAAAATAACTGTTGAAAAAAAATTTGGATTTACCGAATTCTGCTGCAGAAACCAGCGGGCAAACTCCACACGACAAGGATAATCGCTTTGCCTGAGTGCCTGGACTCTTTGAACATGATAAGGATGCAAACGTTCATCATGGAGTACTCGCCATGTTCTGGATTGCGATATCTGTAATCCTCTACTCACTGCTCGTGTACATGTACTAGGCTCATCAGCCATCATATCCAAAATGGTTTCTTCCACCATAACATCCCTCTTTGGACGACCTGCATCCAACCGGGATGCAAGAAAGGAACTCGTCTGGCACAATTGTCGATGCAAACGTTCAAATGTTTTCGGATTGGGCAACCGCCTGTTGGGAAATCTCTATCCGTGCCACCGTTGAGCTTCTACGCTACTTCCATTTGCAGCTCCGTAAACGTAAACAAAATGTATATTGGCTTTTCCCTTATTAGAGAAGGGCAGCATCTTCAGATGCGTTACTACAGAGACTGACAATTACACTTTCGTATCAGGGGCTTTTATCTATGAAATGTAACGAAAATTTGAATACCAGCGCTTCTTCTTCCCATAACATGCAATTATTACTCGCAGCGCGATAAGTCGCAACAGGAATGCAGCTTTCTGTTTTGAGCACTTATTGTATTCAAATGCCGTTAAATTTGTTTTCGTACCTTAACTTAATCGTTCATTGTGTGTTTTTGCCTCGTATAAGAGCATAACTTTTGGCGCCCTCTAACTTTTTTACATTTAGTTTTCGACCATGCATTCTTTGATACAAAATGTTTGCTTGGATGTGTACGATCACCTCTTAAAATTTTCCCCATCTTTTTTGAAACACCCTGTATATACATGTATGTATATATAAACTTTTTACATGGGGTAGTTTTAATTTCCTGGCGTCACATAATGAAAAGTTAAGAAGGAATTTTTCAAAAGCCGTACCATGGTAACGACTACAATAAGTAATATTTCTTGCGAAATTTATCTACTTTTTTATTATTTTCATATTATACTATTTTTTAATAATAATGCCGCTTTCTCTTCGTCTTTATTTAATAATATCAAAGTATCCACTCACCCGTAAGAGATTCCTTTTCAAAACCAATAAATTGTAATAAGTTTTTTTTATAAATATATTTCATAAAGTTTTTCAATGATCCAGAAACCTTTTGTGTTATTAGTTTGAAATAATGAGCTTAAAAACTTCCCTTATGAACTATATTCTGTAGAAAAATAAACATTTTTTATTGCTTCTGAAATAAGAACTTTGGAAGGAAATAATAATATAAATCAGCTTTTATTTCAATAAAAAGGAGGCTTTTATAATTTACTTAAGAAATATTGTTAGATAATCCTATATTTTACCTGATTAAAAGTCCTTAAAACTAGCATAAAATCTTAAATATGCCACTTTTTAATATTAATGTATTTGATGCAATAATTACACTGTTAAAAATCTGCAACAAATTGTCCAAAAACTTTATTGTTTCAAACAAATAACGGCTACTGGACCATATTATGAAGTGTATCTAACTATATTATGGTCAAACTACCGGGTGTCCCAAAAATGACTGATGGATTTTAAAATTCAATAACTTGCAAACGATGAAAGCTATTTAAAAAAAATTTGCAGGAGGATTATGTTTAATGTCAGGAGTTTTTTTACCGTAATTTTTTATTTTAGTTCGCATCTCAAACAATAGGTGGCGCTGACAGCGATTGAAGGCCAGGTGATCAGTGCTGAGTGAAGCGTCGACCTTATTGTTATTGTTATGCAACCGTTTCTATAAAAACTATGTAACTAATACTTAAGAGGAAATAAATATTTTCAAAATGGTAAAGTTTTTACTGTAACCTATTTCATAGTGGCTTATTACCGCCGGGGCAACTTTCATCACTACATTTGAATAGAAAATTTCTAGTAATTTAAATGCTTTAGTATAATGCAAAATTTCAGTCATAATTATTGACAAAAAGTTATTTATTTTCAATAATGGAAGTTTATTTTGGCTTTTTTAAGCTCCTGCCTTTACGCCATATTCGGACAATTTAAAAAACATCTGTAAGTGTCAGTGAGCGAGATTGTAATACGAACAGTGAAGTCAAATAAAAATTTCTACCAATATATGCGAGATAAATTTTGCTAAAAAAAAAGACAAATAATCTATTTTAAAATTTTCTGGTAGAAGTTTGTTAATCTGAATCTTTTTAAACAATGAAAAAAATCCGCTGTCTTTTTATGACAATCTCCTCAGTTACTTCACAGCAATTGACAGAATCTACTCTTCCTGCTCTTTATTTGCAATTTCGTTACAAAAAAGGTCGAAATCATGGGCAGTTTGTTGCAAATACTGTTTAACAGTGTATCACACAAAACATTTCCAGAGTTATGATATTATAATAGCGATAAAACTAAATATACTTTGAGATTTAGAGAAAAACTTTATACATGTGTACCGGTAAAGCTATAAATTCATTTTATGGTTACATACTTATAGTAAAAACGGAACTATTATAAGATCAATTAATTGGCTATGTGTCTGTAATACCCATTTTACTAATGGTGCAAAGAGAATTGAGCAAATATTTACTATCCTTATTATTATTATTATTATTATTAAATGCCTGAACATTAATGAAGTCATACAGTAAATGCATAGACGCACACTAACATTACTACATGTAAACAATAACAGAAGTATTATTAAAACAAAGTGATTCTCAATTAAAAGACATGTGCTATTAACCCTTCAGACTCCGGCGTCTCCTATATAAATTTTATTTGGCCAGCACCACCTTTTTAAAAGAAGTTTCCTTCATGTACACGATTTCAAAAATGCTCTGATTAAATAAGGCAAATTTTATTTTCCTTTATTACTGATGACAAAAACGAATTTCGCAAGGAAAGATGATGTCTCTGCAGGGGAGAGCCAAGGGTTAATAGTACAGCAGATCCGAACGGGTTAAGCGTTTTTCGACTATGTCCGAGAAATAGTGAACTCGAAAAACATTTAAAAACGTTATTAGTTTGGTCATAAGATTTTGATGATGGCACCAGAAGAAGGATGGAACCATTGATTTGTATATTTTTAGTGTAATTTTAATATTTTAACGTAGTACACCATTTATCAATGGGTATTCAATCCCATTTTATCTGGTTACTTAAATTGTACATAGCATAAAGATCCATGCCTTTTTTAAATGCATTCATTCAAATATTTGCACTTGTAAGGGAATAGAATGCACAGCAAAATATACACAGTAAAATTATTCAGCAGTAAATAAATCATCTCTATAAATCTTTCAGAATATAATATCTTTGAAATGACTACTAAACATATCTGGCAAGACCTGAATAGCTAGATTAAGATAATGTCTGTAATTCTATGCTTATATGAATCTCTTCACAAATTGAAAATGAAGATAATATCAGACTACTGACTATTTGTCGTTCGTAAATGATTTGATAAAGTAGATAAAAAAAATCCTCTATCATTTCTGTCGTACATAAACATATATATTATACTAAATCTTGAAAATGTTATAGATTTAAAAATTGGATATCAGATATTATAATTTTAAAAGTTCATGCATTTTATAAACATAATGATTAGTGCATTCTGAATTATAAAATTGTTATCATATTGATATGCTAAAATTTCATATTTTAGCATATTTATTAACATAAAAATTCATATTTTAGCTCGATATATAAATTTGTGGTCATAACTTTTAATGTGTCATATTTCGGTTTGGTTATTATTTTCATACAAGAATACATGCATTATGTTGTCTGTATATTTCAAAATTATTAGATCCAAATCTTCCGAATTTAATTTTAACTATCCATAGGATGCAAGAGAAATAGTTTTGGAATATCTTCAATCAAACTTTTCTTTTTCTTTCTGATGAAAGTATAGAGATGTAGTACTCGTATCTAATTCCAAATAATTGAATGGTTGATTGCTGTATGAGTTAGATTCATGAAAGAAACTCTAGGCAGGAAATGAGTGCACCACGAGTAATAATTTTGTCTTTTAATCCAATTGTCACTGGTACAAACGTACAGGGTGATAAAGAAAAAAAATTTCCCACTTCAGAAGGCATTGAAATTTATTCTATTGGTACAAATGATATCAAATTTAATCAACAGATAGTTCAAACGATACGTTTGATATTTACTTTAAAAAATACAATAATTAAGATTACAAAATTTCGCCACTACACTGTAAAACATTTGTGGAAACGTTACTCCATACAATTGGTGTAAAAATGGTGGCAAATGCTGCCTCCAATTTCATGGAGTAATTGTTTTCACATATGCAATGGTGTAATTTAAACATATATTACTAGTGTAACATGACAATGTTACACCGGTTCTAACGGTTAAAATACTCCATAAAATTGGAGGCAGCAATGCTGCCACCAATTTTACGGAGTAACGTTTCCACAAATGTTTCTCAGCGTAGTGTTTAACTGTGTTTAGATGTATCACAAAGCCTAGAGGCAAAATTTTGTATTTTTAATTAATTTTATAATTAATTCGAAAAAGATTGACAATATCTCGATGTAGTTTTATATAACATGCACAGCATGAATATATGTTTCTTTAATAACAAAAAAATAGAACTCACGAGAATATGAACATTTGTTACGGACAATCAGAGCTTTAGCTTTTTCGAAACACTGTCTGTCTTTTTTAAAACCATAATTTGAGTGGATTATAGCAGAAATCTTCTTCAATACTGTGAAGAGTGTAGTGACACGGCCATTTTTCTTAATCATCTTTCGTATAATTTCTAGAACAGGAAATTCTTCGGTAACAATATTTTCCAATAGAAAATCTCTAAATAAATATTAAGAAATTTTGTGCACTTGAATAAGTTTTTTTTTTTTTTATATATATAAAAAATACTGATATTTCACTTAGAAAATAATGCTATCCGCACGAACCATGTTAATGACAGTCTCACTCTGACCAATCATAGTTCTAGCTGCTGCGTTGCGATCTGCTCATTGAAAATATTGTTAAAAGCTTGACTTGTTATTTGTAAATACCAAATGTAAAAAGTATTTTTACTGTCATGAAACTAATTTCGGTGTTTTTGTTCGCAGTTATATGGAAACAGGATCAAATTACTTTTTGTATTTTCGAATTATATATTTTGGATATTTTATAAAGATGTATTCAGTGTTTAACAAGAAATAATTTAGCTGAATTCCGTATACATTCCCGTATACACAGACTGAATGTTAAGTGATACTAAATTTCACGTTTCGTTTTGTTTCTGAATGTTGCAATACTTCATTTATAATTGAATACCTCTAAGGCTGTGGTGGACTTTTCGATCTTTAATAAATTAAGGGGACAGTGGACCTTTATTTGAGTAAAATCGTTTATAGCAAAATCGTCACAAAAAAGGTCTATTTCTGTGGTATAACAGTACCAAAACAGTTTTTTCTTATTAAATATCATTTATGAAGGTTTTAAGAAGTGAATAATAAAGGTAAGTGTATTTATATACTTTAAGTCTGTTTTTCTCAAAACTACTTTTTCAGCGTTTTTAGATTTTGAAATGCTCTTTGCGACGTAATTTTTGATCAATAATTATGAAATTAATATAGAAAGTATCCTGATATTGTTTAGAAAAAAATTGTGTAAGCTTTTAAAAATTATTCTTCATTTAGATAGGCAAATTTGATTTTTTACTTATTAAAAGGCAAAATTTTTATGAAAATCGATATGGAATTTAGAAAAAAATCTGTAAAACATTAATTATTCAGGAGATTAAAAAAATCTTACACAAATTTCTTTTTAATAGAGGTTATAATAAAGTGATAAAAATGCAAACTCAAGAAAATATCTCAAAAATTAAAGCACGAGGAGCATTTTAAAATTTAGTTTAAAATTTAAAAATTTTTTTAAATGTAAAATTTTTTATAAGATTGGAAATTTTTTTAAGGTATTCTGTATGCGTTTAGTGAAATGTATATATACACAAATTTCATATTGCTATGATGAAAATAAAAATAAAAATTAACGCCAACCGTACCCTTAAAATCAATAACAATTTATGGTAAACTGGGGGGAAATTTACTAAAGCCAAAATCAAGCTTGAATAAAAAATGCTACTTTATTAGTTCACAGGATAAAAAAGAAAAGCTCACAACACACCATTTAAAATGTCAAAAACACTATAAAATAACCACTTACAGAATATTTCAAAAGCAATACAAGGAAATTCTGTAGACTCCAATGTCCCTTTATTTTAAAATAGCCGCTCTTGGCGACTAGTTTGGTCTTCTTTAAATGTATGCTAAACATTGCATTATAATACTTATATTCAGAAGAAACGTTACACAAATGTTTTACAGTGTAGCCAACGAACAACAGAAGTCCATTTAACCCTTTATCTACCGACGGTACTTATAAGTACCATTAATATTACTTATTATAAAATTCTTTTAATACGTCAATCAGTTGTAATACTGTTTAGAATGAGTTACAGATACATTACTTTATTTTGTTCCAAAAGCATTATTAGTTTCACAAAACAAAAGTATTTTTAAAAGGATGATCTCTTTTGCTTTGCATCTTTTCAGCTTTCTTTGCGCTGAGGGAGGGGGATGGAAATTTTTCAATTCGGAAATATTTCCATATTTATATTGTATGAACATCATATTTGTACATTTTTTAATTCCACAAAATACTGACAAAACAATTTAAAATAAAAGATTTGAGTGGGTTTTTAAATATTACGCCAAATCCCTGTTAATTCAAATTTAATGAATCCTTCTAAATCATTCAATACTTCTAAATTCCTTCAAAAATTTATTAAATGATTATGTAAATCTTTTAATTTAGTTTAAATAATTTACGTAAAATGCTTCAGAAAATAAAATTTTCATGAATTCAGAATTTGATAGATAAAGGGTTAACATGCCATAACTAACAAAACTACGATAATCCGGTTGAGGGAGTTTCAAGCATGCTTTGCATAGCAAAAAAAAAAAAGAACAGATAATTTTTTCATGTATAAATGTTAGAATTTAAACAAAACGGTGACACACAAAACTCATCAATCAATTTTTACCAAAGGTATAGCTTTCTCTAATAAAGAGAGTTAGCTAGACTCTACGCTTTAAATTATTTTATATATTTTTGAAATTTAAGAATTCTGAATGCTTATGCACTTTTAACTTTTAACCCTTTGTCTACCGAATTATGAATTCATGAAAATTTTACATTCTAAAGCATTTTACGTAAATTCTTTAAACTAAATTAAAAGATTTACATAATTATGTAATAAATTTTTGAAGGATTTTAGAAGGATTGAAAGATTTAGAAATATTAATTAAATTTCAATTTACAGGGGATTTTGTGCAATATTTATAACCCTAATCAATTTTTTAAATTGTTTTCATAGTATTTTGTAGAAGTATAAAATGTACAACTATGATGTTCTTATGGAAATATTTCCGAATTGAAAAATCCCCATCCTCCTCCTTCAGCGCCAAGAAAGCTGAAAAGATACAAAGACAAAAGAAATCATCATTTAAAAAATACTTTTGTTTTGTGTAACCAATAATGCTTTTGGTACAAAATAAGGTAATGTATCTATAACACATTCTAAACAGTACACTGTAAAAAAAAAATCTGTAAAGATACTACACTTTATCTAGGAAACTGGGATTCCAAGAACTTTTCCTGTAACGGTAACAACAAAAACTCAAGTTTTAGAATCGGTTACATGGATTTTTCCTGTTATCGTTACATGAAAAGTTCTTGGAATCCCAGTTTCCTAGAAAATGTTTAGTACCTTTACAGATTTTTTTTTTACAGTATATTACAACTAATTCACGTATTAAAAGAATTTTATAATAAGTTATTTTAATGGTACTTATGAATACCGTTGGTAGATAAAGGTTTAAATGATGTTGCCTATCTCACGTTATCGATTTGTATAGTTTAACTTGTAACATTTAGTTTAATTACAAATACTGCCGACATTTTGTTTCATTTAGAATTTTAGTACAGTAGATTCTCAATTAATTGATATGATCCGGAAATGCCTCGTCCCGAATAAGAAAATGTCCCGGATAATCGAATTTGAAAAAAATGTTTATGAAACACTTCAGAAAAGGATAGAAAATGTATATTTATTCTACAATAGGGCATTAATAATTTAATTATTGCGAGAAAGAAAATAAACATAAATTTTAAAGTTAATTACATTTACAATTAGCGTAATATGTAAAAGTAGAAATGCAGTATTCCTCATCATTTTGTGAATAATGAAATAATAATAGTCTGTTTTCGTTTTTCGATTTACATATTGAATTACATTATTCATTTTACTACTGAAATTTCTCAACATGATTTTTTAAAAGATGTGTTTTCATTTTCTTCTTCTTAGTAATTAACACTTTCGACACAAAATATCCGATTTTTTTTCTTATTTTTAGAAAAAAATACGTTTACGTTAATTAGATAAACATTAGCTATCCAAATAAATTAATTTGAGTTTAACGAAGTTTCATTGTTTGAAACACAACGGATGTTGTTACTTTGTCTACTATTCCATTCATATCCATATGAAAATAGGCCAATGAGGATTTTTTTGGAGATTTTAGAAAATATGGTATTGCGATAGTATTTAATTGACATTACAACTTTCCAATACTTTTTGCGCTTTATTACGCATGATCCTTTCAGCAAAGTAACCTCCTTTTTGAAATAAAAGAATCGCAAACGGTACAAAGAGAATTAAACAAATATTTATTATTATTATCTTTATTACTAAATATTTAAAAGTTAATGAAGTCATATAATAAATGAATTAGACACACACATTAGTACATGTAAATGAAAACAAAAGTATTTGTTAAAACAAAATAATACTCAATTAAAAGGCATTGTACTATTAATAGAAAACCAGATCCAAAAGGATTGAGTAATTCCTTAATGGGTTACCGTGATTTAATTTTGGATGAGTTACAAAATTTTCTTCATCACTTTCAGAGCATTTTTCAAAATTTCTTGTTTCCACTGAACCACAAGTGACACGAGACACAATATCATAGTCACTTAAAACATCTTAACGTTTCAGTTCCGAATCTTCTCGCTAAAACGTTGTTGCACTGCTTCTACGTCCACATATTCAGAACAGTTTAACTTTCTCAAATCTTACATAAGTTTTCTCTGCAAATCAGTTTTATCGTCATTTTTTTCATCCGATAAAACGGACTTACATGATTTCTAATCCACGGTGCTTTTTACCAATTTCCATCATCATAATAAAATGGATGCAAAACTGATAATTTTACCATCCCGGTTAATTAGCAACCTCGGTCATCTGACCTCGGTTAGTCGAGAGTCTACTCTGCTGTCACCAGAGGTTTTTGAAAAGGGAAATTTTAATTATAACAAGCCTGTAAAAATAGTGTAGTACAATATCAGCATCCTATGAGTTACCCTTCATTCATTTTTCCATTGAGCGGTCTCACAGACCACTTAACAGTAGTTATGCGACAATTTCTGTTGCGTCAGTTAAAAGCTAACATTTAAAAAAAATTCTTTTTTTTGATATGTGCCTTAATATTCAATATTCAAGCTTTTTAAGATTCATATACTCGTAACTGTTGGTACATATTCACGATTGCCAGTCACTACGTGGCCACTAAATTTTCATACTTGGCGAGTAATTTTCGGTGAATAAGTTGCCCTACTTTGGCGAATTTTGAACTGCTTCTCGCTATTATTTGACGAAAATTACGCTTTTCTGCAATCCTCTGGTGAGAATACCATGTTTTTTCACGACCCTCTAAGGAAAGTTGCGTGTTTTTTTAGTAAATCCTCTAACCAAAATCGTGTTTTTTAGGGTTTAATTGACGAAAAGCGCGTTCTTCAGCGATCTTTTAATTAAAGTCAAGGCCTTTTGGGGATCCTTTGACAAAATTAGCTTTACTTCAGCGATCTTTTACCAAAATACGCATTGTTTCACTGTTGCTTCGCGTTCTTTCTTTTTTTTTATTGGAAATTAAGCCATCTGGAGATTGGAATATTTGGATTTGGTCATTCGCGTTTTAAAAATTTTGGGAATCTTCACCTATACTCGTAACGATAGAAATAGCGGTTTAAATAACAGTTAAGAAAATTTAAATGCAGTTATCACGATAATGATAAAAATGCAACTACAAAATGAATGTGAAATAAAAACTGAAGGATCTATACGTGACAAACAGTAAAAATATATTTCTTGGATTTGAAATTTTAATTAAAATGTTTAATATAATTTAAGAGAATATTTAATATCCTAAAATATTTTAAAGAATAATCTGTAGTTTAACAAATAACCATGTTTAGTAAAAAGATCATACAAATTTCTAAAAGATTAATTTAAAGTTGTCTTGTTTTAATATATTTTCATTAATCATAAGCACTAAATTACCCCGTATCGAAATTTTCATGAAATTTAAGCTCATACATACCAAAATATATTTATGGATTTCGCAAATTAAAGATAAAAGACTTAACAAAAATAAGACTAACTTATTTAAAAGTCTTAAGGGTTTATTCTAACAAACGTATAAATTATTATTTTGTTTTAAAATGGGATTGTATCTAATTATTCTCCTTAATTGAAATAATTAATATGTTTAAGTAGAATTGGACGTTTTGTAATTAACCCAAGGTTAATTTCTGCTTTCAAACGACTTTTGATATTTTTCACTCACTCCCACGTTCTTACTAATTATTGTATTATTTAAGTTATACTAAGTTATAAGAGTTATTCAAAATTACATGATAAATTTTTAATTCATAATGTTTGTGATAGTGTAATATTTTTAATATATTTTATTGATTTTGAAAGATTTAAAAATAGGATTATTAAATTTCTGGTAATTTTCTGTCGTTTTGAAGATTAAGCTTACTGACTGTTTTTAGTTGTTGGTGAAAATAATGTAATTAATGAATATTAATTATATTTTTTCTAATTGTAGTAAATTAATTGTAGTAATACGGAAATAATAAGACTCCATAATCACCATGGCAACCTGGAATTATTACATATTAAGGGATATCATTGAATTAATTTCGTATGATATTATTTTATAGAAAAATCACCATAGCGACATGACAGCATTACCTATCATTTGATATTATTGAATTTATTGTGTATGATAAGATTTAGTAGACTGGAAAAATAGTTTCATTAATATATTTTTAAGTTTTGAGTCGATTTTTAAGTGATTCGTAAAAATTCTGCAACTATTAAGCACATTAAATTTGAAACCATTCGGTTGGGTAGTTTTTGCAGTGTTATACTCGGATAGACGGACAGATTAAAGATGATTATAGTCCCACCTATTTATATAATTACGAACGCACATAAAGAGTGAACTCATAGCAAGGCTGTAACTATTAAATATATTTTTTGTTATTTTCCTTATCAAAGAAACTAAAAAATAAAAAACTTTTTCGAAGATTAGTGAAAAATATTGTTTTTAAATAATGTTTGACAAAATAACAATTAAAAAAATAGCTGCCATCAGGAGTATACAAATATATAGGAACTAGCGAACATTATCTCACCGCTAAATTTTATTAGTTTTCTTCGCTTAAGTTTTATGAACATTCTTACAAAAATTTTAGATGAAAAATAACAAACAAAATTTAGTGGTGACAAACTATCCGCTGGCGCCTATATTTTTACACATCTGACCTCAATTACAGCACTGCCTCTTTAACACTAAAACCGCGGGAAATTTTACTCAAGTTTTTAAAAAATAATTCACATCAGAATTTTTATTTAAGTCTATTTAAGTTATTTATTTTAAATAATTTTTGTGCAGCTTATATGTGAATTGTTTTAAGAAGACTTATCTGGTTCGAATCGGCATCTTTTCACTGAGTACGGGTCAAACTGACCCGTCTCCGCGGTTCTAGTGTTAAATTTTGCTTGTCTAAAATAGCATAAATTATGACAAAACATCTTATATTTTCTTTAGTTTACATATGAAACATAAAATTTTTGCTACAAGTATTATTTTATTTATATTAATTTTTAGCACAATTTTTCAATTGATAGATAAATCTTATATGTGTCGTAAAATTTCCAAGTGAGTTTCTGGTTGGAAATTTCCAACTAATATGTATTTCGATTAACTTTATAAATGGAAACAAGTTGGAAATTGCACGTGAAGTGTAGCAAATGAGGTGTGTTCGTACGATAACGAAGTTTTAAAAATATCACTCTCATATATCAGTCTCATAAAATTGTAAATAGTTAATTACAATTAAAATGCGCACCAAACAATGTTCTCCCTATACCATTATGCAATGGAATACTTTTGTGTGGCCTTGTAAATCAATAACAAATATTCTTTGCACCAGAAGATTATGCAAAATGTATATTATAATATGTACTTTATAGATGCATATCAATTTTCTTACGTTCGAATGAGTGTAACACCATTAAAATGCATTTGAAAGATTTTTCCCCCATTAACCGTAATGTAACGGAACACTTTTGATTCTCCCTGTAGTTAAACTATGCATCCGATTTTCATAAAATTTGAAATGACTCGACAAAATTATATAATAATTATGTATTTTAAATTTCAAACGATTCAGTTGGGTAGTTTTTGCGCTGTTATATGCGGACAGACAGACGGACGGATGGACGGACTGAACGACAACAGGTACTACGTATTTACAGAATTACGAACGCACCTAAAAAGGGGCTCTAAACACTATAAAAAACAGACCATTTTACGGAAATAGTACTAGTAATCTGGACGCCAGTACAATTTACTGATTTTTAAGGGGAAAATTCCCGTAAATTTCAGAAAATTTATTATTTTTTCCTGGAATTTACGGGATTTTTTCCGTTAAAAAGCAGTACATTGTACTGACGTCTATATTACCAGTAGTATTTCCGTAAAATCGTCCGCTTTTTTTTTCTTTTTACGGTGAATACCGCACTACAAGCAACAAAATTACAGTAGTTACACTTTTATCTTGTTATTGTAGCGGGTAAAAATAGACAAAAGAATTAATAACATTAGCGAAATTGGAAATCAGCAAGGCAGGTTGGATTTTTTGAGATAGACGTGGGATGGACGTTTATTGGGACAGACGATTATCCGAATAAATCTAACCTGCCTTGCTGTTCAAAGCTCGCGGTCCAATTTAGCTAATGTTATTAATTTACATATGGATGCTGCTATTAAATTAATTGAATTCTGTTTCATAAACAGTTATTTCGTTTTTTAGAATACATATTAAAAACGGTTAAGGGGAAATACAATGAGCTCCCCCCTGTCCATGAGAGTGACAGCGATTCTTACTTGAAGAAAAATAGTATTGCTTTGATTTTGGGTAATAAGGTAAGTTTTGCGTACGGTATGTGTATGATGATTTTATAGCTACTGGAGATTCTTAACATAACGAATTCAATTTCTTCGTCAATCCAGTTCACTACTGATTTTGAAAATTGGAAGTCACTCCTTTACTTTGATACTTTATACCAGAGAAAATTTATCATTAATATTCAAATTTTGAAAACTTTTGTTTTCCGAAAACGTACTTCCACTGAGCAGTATATTAAATTTGTATTCAATATCCCACTTTGACATAAAATTGCAGTCATTAGATTACTACGAAGCACAGTCTTTTGATTTTTTAGTGACAGAGGTAGGTTTGTTAATGAGATTATTAAAATACTCAGCAATTTACTGCCTCTGACAAAAAAGTTCGGTGAATGAATTCAGAACGGCCGATCTGGCAACACTGGGGAAACAAAATGCTGCACCTGCATAGAGGCAAGTTTTGATCATCTTCCCCACCGTTGTTTAGTTGAGTGTCGTTTACGTTCTGCGTAAGACGTACTTTACAAAGTGCTTGTTCAGTGTGTTGGTTCTTAACTGAGAACAGGAAAATGAAAGAAAAAAGATCAGTTTGAAGTTTAGTTTTAAGATTTGGAAGACACCAAAAGAAATTCTTGAGGGGTGGTGCAAATTAAATATCCACCATACTCGCCAGATCCAGACTTATTCCTATTTCCAATATTCAAACTCTCTTTGAAAGAGATTTGACCATATTGATGACATCCAACGAAACGTGGCGAAGTTTTTGATCTCCATCCCAAAAGAACACTTCTTGCGATTTTTCCAGGACATGTATAGCAGATCTCAGCGGTGCACAGCTATGGGAAGTGAATATTTCGAAGACATGGTACGGTAACTTTTGTTAATATTTCATCTACATTAATGTTTCAGAACTATTCAGCGAACTTTATTGTCGGAGGTAGTACATCTCAACAACTATCTTATACATCGTTGATCATATAGAGTTATTTCAGAATTTTCGAATAAATCTTATTAATATCCCATTTAATACCAATGTATCAATCGAATGTGATCTGTATCTTTGTATTATTACTTGTACTATTTCGGAAGAAAAAATCAGACATACTGAAGGATTTTAACTGCTTCCCAGATTTGCCTCTCAAGTCATACACTGTAAAAAAAAATCTGTAACCTTAGTAATCTAAATTAACCGAAATCTCTTATGCTTACTAAAATTTTATGTGTACACTGTACAAGAAAATGATGTCAATCTACAAAACTTGTAAGCAAAACTAAAACCATCTGTAACTTTACAAAAGAATTTACTAAAATTTTGGTAACTTTACTAACATTTTATCTATAATGCTCGTTATCGTTACTTAAAAAGTTCTTGGAATACGATTTCCCAAAGAAATTCTTAGTAACCTTAAAATTTGTTTGATTCAAAGTGCAAATCTGTATCTGTTACATGAATTTTTATTGTTGCCGTTACATAAAAAGTTCTTGGAATACAATTCTACTAGAAACATTTTTGTAACTTTCCCAATTTTTTGTTACAGTGTAGGGAAAACGTGTTTTTGCTAATCGTGATTTAATATTCTTATCAGTAAATTTTTATTGTAAGGATTTTTATTATTTAATCTGAACATTTTCCCGATTCAATTAGGCAAAAATTTCTGTTTTGAAAAACTGGTGATAAAAGATTAAACATTCTGCAAAATACGCAAAAATATATGCATTATTTGAAAGTTTTTTTTTTTTTTCAAAACTATTGATTAGTTAAGTGTTTAATATTAAGACCGTTTATGTGCCTTAAAATACCATTGGTAATATTTTCGGTAGTTTTAAACATAAATATTAAAGATTCGAAGTTAGTGGTTTACTTTATAAAATTCCTTGCAAAAGTTGCAATTCGATTTATACTGGGGAAACTGGACATTCTTTGAAGGCAACACTCAAGGAATATAATAATTCTTTTAATAAAGGTAGAAAAAATTCAAAAGTTAATGTTCATGCACTTGAATTTTATCATGTTCCCTGATTTGAGAATACACAAATTACAAATATAATTGCTACGTATACGTTAGTCTTGTCTTCCCTGAGGATTGGATGACCGTTTTGGCTGAATCGCCAATTAATGACAATAATCAGGTTCATATGCTATTTTAGTTAAATAGTAATTTTAACAGTTTCCAGTTGTTGTGATTCTTACAAGTTTTGTGACTCTGTTCGAATACTGATGAGGGCTATAGAGGTAGCTGAAATGTCAACTTTTAATTATGTTTTTAACTGTTTTTAATGTTTTTATCTATGCATATCTCTAGTTATGTAATCAATTAATAATTAATACTATACCGATGTAATTATGCAAGTACTATTTAATTATTCTTATATTTTAATATGGGTCCACTTGTCGAAAATAATATATTTCATGAGGTAAACTAAATTAAAATTTCTCCTATCATCTTGTAAACCATTCCCTTTTTTTTTTCTTTTTTATGAAAGATAGTAAATGCCTATCATATTCCATGGCATGCGTTGTTCCGAGATTTAATCCACTTTAAAAATTTGCCAAGTATTTATAACAATAAATAATTCGGATAGACATCCTAGTAATCTTTTATATCTCCGGGAACAACTAATGATAGATTTATTTCTAAAAATACATACATTTTCTACAGGATTTTTATATTATTATTGAATGTATTTCACCTGTTATTTCAGAAAAAGACTTCCCAATAAAGCATTCATTTATACTTATTGCAAGGGCTAATATTTTGATCGTATGTGAATATAAAAGTGGTCTTATTCTAAAATTCTCATAATGATTGCATTTACAGCCGTATTCTGAATTTTGAATGGAGATTCTTCAAAATTCAATAAAAAATCATTTTTTTAAATTTTAGCTTTTAAATTTTCATGTATTGCACTTATTTTCCACCTGAAACTTTAATTTTCCTAATCCTAAAGACAGAAATCGGTTAGTAACAATCTGGAATTGCCTTCCGTGCTTTTCAAATCAAAATGTCCCACATGGGACATGGATGTTCCTCTACTGACTTCGACCGTTTCCTTAGTAAATAAAGTAGGGGCGATCACATAGAATCAATTACGTAAGCGGTTGCTAGGCAACATCAGTTCTCAAAAGAGATTTCCATTTAGTTTTAGGATTTATATAATGGAGGTTTTACTTACCTATAACTCACCTATAACTATATATAACGTAAAAAACATAGATAAAATAAACTTACGAAATCTGTAAATCATCTACATCGTTTAACTTTTTAATAAATGTTTTATTTCAATTATTAATTAACGATCAGTAAAAGATAAAAAAATGCATTGTTTCCATGTGGAAATATGAAAAATCTTTTATTTTGTAAAGAATATTTTATTTGAAAATTTGTTCATTAGTTATGACTCAAACTACATTTCAGAAGTTTAAAGCTCTTTTTGTGTTTTTGTTATAAATATTTTCGGATGTATATTTGTATGCAAGAAATGCTGAAATTGTTCCTACCGTACCTTGACAATAAATGAGAAATTATTCATACAGTAAGTGAATGGAATTTGCTAGCTTAATGTAGTACTGTCCGCCTTAAAATGTTTATAAGGCTCCTGGTCACTTTCCGAATGACCCTCTTTTAATGTTAAGTCTATAGGCGTTTGATGCATTCTTATATTTAAAATATCTCTTGAAGAAATAAGTATTTTTGACTTCTCCTTTACGCGATCTCTTGTTAAAGGATGTCGCTTTTTTTTTTTTTTTTTTTTTTTTTTTTTTGGTTAGATTTTAAAATGCTTCTAAAATTTATACCTAATTTAATATTTTATGTGTCAAAAACTGACGAACTGGAACTAAGCTTTTAACACTTCACATAAAATTAAGCATAGATTTTAGAAATATATTGAAAACTATTAAAAAATTAACATCCTTTATGAAGCGATCACAGAAAGGTGAAGTTAAAAATACTAATATACTCAGGAGATATTTTAAATATGAGAGTGCATCAAACGCACATAGACTTTGCATTACCGAGGGGAATTCGAAAATAAGTGACCAGTAGCGTTATTTTTTTAAGCACAAAATAAGCAAATTCATTTTGCAAGCATTTGAATTGGAAGAAGAAGAAAAAACTGTGTTATCGGGTGTTTTTTTACACTGTTTCCTAATGATTTTTATGCAAAGATGACATTTACAATAGCTACCAAATCTTAAGTTTTCTAAAAAAAATTTAGTAAATTTTTGGAAACAGAAACTTTACTTAATAAATAAGAGAAATAAGTTTCACGCAGGAACAAGGAAAAAAAATTATTAAATACATTCTATAAAAATAAACAAATTTATTTGACGCGATTAAAAGCCTAAAAATCTGCAGCAAAGCATTTGCTCTATTACGACTCTTGGGAAAATTTGGAAGTCACTAAAAATATTTTAATAAAAAATTTTTATTTTTACTTAAGAAAGGTGTTATAATAAAAATAAATGACATTGGCATGTTTCGGAACCGTCAAATAAGTTCCATAATCATAATATAAATAAAAATAAAATTTCAAAATATTTCACGATCAATACAAATGACACGCGACAATGAGATATAAACAACAAAAAACACAAAAAAAAAACACGCGCTCTATTGTAAAAAATTAAATTAAAATATAGACCATGATCTAAAAGAATTACCAACATGGTTCATCCCATTCAAGCTCTCACGAGGAATTTATTCATTAATTCTAACCATAACTTAAAAATAATAAAAGAAACGGTATCATTGCAAACCAGATTTTTACGTGTATAAATTTCAATGGACTCTCTTATAATAGATTTACGACAACAATTTGATATGAAACACAATTTACTTTCACTAAACAATATTTTATCCCCTCATTAGCCCCCTCCCTGCCTTATCAAGAACATATTTAAATGAGGGGATAAAAATATTGTTTAGTGAAAGTAAATTATGTTTCATATCAAATTGTTGTCGTAAATCTATTACACTATATTGCCATTGATTACGGGACACTTGCGATTTTAGACATTTTACTAAATATCTAGAAAAATACATGAGGAATCATCTCGAAACTCTTAGTGTATAAATATAATAGTATACGTCATACATCTCCGTGAAGAATTTTTACCAAAACGCCATAGGGGACCGTCAACAAATTTAAAAAGAATGAATATCTTTTGAATAACCCTGTCAAAACTAATGTAGCAAAAGCGCTCAAACTCAAGATTATGATTGAATGCCTTATTGTAATACACTGTGTTCATTTTTATGCAAATAGCATGCACACTCGCAGAGTAATTAAGGTTTTTATAAAAATGGTCCCAAATTTTTCCAAGTTTTTCCATTATAATTTTCAGAGTTCTTAATATAAAATAATATTTTTTTCAGAAAATATGACAAACAACATTGCACACAGTACCCTGTAATCAGAATTAAAAAATAATAAAAATTGTATGAAAAATGAGTAGGTTTACTATATAATTTTTTACTGCGCATGCGTCAAAGATATCAAAATTTCATTTGCATATTATGTTAGCTAAATGTATAGAGCAACTTTTGTAAAAGTCTCAAAATCACAGCTTGAAAATTCTGAAAGTAATCGGCTGTAGAAAAAGGACAAAATCCGTTGTTTCCAAAATGAAGCAAAAAAATGAGGGATTTTATCCAAATGCAGTAGTACATCCCATATTGTGTATTCTATATTGGCACTAATCAATGAATATATGGATACAACCTCTCTTGTTTTTGCTTCATTTTGAGAATAACGGATTTTCGACTTATTCAATTGACGATTATTGTCAGAATTTTCAAGTTATGATTTTGTGACTTTCACAAAAGTTGCTCTATACATTTAGCTAACATAATATGCAAATGAAATTTTGATATCGTTGACGCATGCGCAGTAAAAAATTATTTAGTAAACTAACTCATTTTTTATACAATTTTCATTATTTTTTAATTCTGATTACAGGGTACTGTGTGCAATGTTGTTTATCATATTTTCTGAAAAAAAATATTTTATATTAAGAACTCTGAAAATTATAAGGAAAAAACTTGGAAAAATTTGGGATCATTTTTATAAAAACCTTAATTACTCTGCGAGTATGCATGCTATTTGCATAAAAATGAACACAGTGTATTACAATAAGGCATTCAATCACAATCTAGAGTTTGAGCGCTTTTGCTACATTAGTTTTGACAGGGTTATTCAAAAGATATTCATTCTTTTTTAATTTGTTGACGGTCCCCTTTGAAGTTTCGGGAAAAAATCTTCACGGAGATGTATGACTTATACAATTGTATTTATACACTAAGAGTTTCGAGATGATTCCTCATGTATTTTTCTAGATATTTAGTAAAATGTCTAAAATCGCAAGTGTCCCATAATCAATGGCAATATAGTGTATAAGAGAGTCCATTGAAATTTATACACGTAAAAATCTGGTTTGCAATGATACCGTTTCTTTTATTATTCCTAAGTTATAAATAGAATTAATGAATAAATTCCTCGTGAGAGCTTGAATGGGATGAATCATGTTGGTAATTCTTTTAGATCATGGTCTATATTTTAATTTAATTTTTTACAATAGAGCGCGTGTTTTTTTTTTTTTTTTTTTTTTTTTTTTTTTTTTTTTGTGTGTGTGTGTGTGTGTGTGTGTTTTGTTGTTTATATCTCATTGTCGCGTGTCATTTGTATTGACCGTGAAATATTTTGAAATTTTATTTTTATTTATATTATGATTATGGAACTTATTTGACGGTTCCGAAACATGTCAATGTCATTTATTTTTATTATAACACCTTTCTTAAGTAAAATTAAAAATTTTTATTAAAATGTTTACTTAAAAAGGTGAATGTTTTAAAATCTGGTGATTTAAAAAATCAATTGGATTTAATAAACTTTTTATCATAAAAATATTTCACTAATAATATTTAAACTAACAAGGCGGGCCACTAAAGTATTCTTGAGGGACAAAAGATGAAAATCCTAAACTTACATTTTTCAGTATTACAATCTTCCGTTAAGCAATAATACGTTTTGTAATTTTAGATTATTTTGAATTAAAATATAGCAACAGCAAAAATTCCTGGGGAAAAAATTTAAAGTTTAATTACCTTCTGTTAATTAATACCATTAAATTATCTTCTAGTTTAGCTACCGTTTATTCGCATTTATTCTTTAATTATTCATATTAGATTGGTGTAAGAATAAAGCATGATTTCTTAAAATTCAAATTTAAAAGGTTATAACCTTTCTTTTAAAAAATAAATATATTAAATCATAGTAAGCGCTATTACAATCAATAAATACCAACCAAAAATTTGGTTTCATTTTCATTTTCGACTCAAAATCTGAGACTTTCTAAAAACTCATTTTTGGCGAAATTGTTGAATAAAACTCAGCCGGGCCGAATCTTGTAAGCAAAAAAATCTGTATAACAAAAATATCGTTTCTTCAATCAAAAAATTTCAAAATTACTCATTTATTTGAGATATATCGACTCAAATAAGAAACTTTATTTATTTTTATGTACTTCTGGTGCATACGTGGGTGCAAATTATAAAGTAAGAAATGCATATATATGATTAAACTCTGACGACGCTTTCTGCGTGCTCATTAAAAGTAACAGTCTTAACCACCAAAGAAAATTTTTAGTTTGAAACCACAGAACATTTCTGAGAAAGCTCTAATATTACACATGATCATTTATAAAAATCATTATAAAATATAAATCGAGGTATATGTATATCTAAAGTATTTTTTATTAGAAGAATTTCGTATAATTAGGAATTATATTTTGTCATTGATGAAGGAATTACATTTATAATGTATGGAAATACAGTAGAACCCCACTAATTCGGACCCCGATAATCCGGATCTCCGGATAATTCGGACCGGTTTGGTCATTTTTTTTTTCAAGTTTGAGAAGCTATTGGCTAATTTCCATAACATTAACTTGTTCCATCGTCGTATTCTAAATAAAAAAACTTTTTCTGACACGTTTTCGGAATAATTAAGCAAAGTAAACATTATTACTGTCTGCAAATATTCAATAAGTTTAACATAAAGGTGATTTTCTTTTAGTATGTTATATTTTATTTCATTTTTTTTTCTAATTCTCCGGATAATCCGGATTTTCGATAATCCGGATTGGGTCCGGTCCCAATTAATCCGAATTATCTGGGTTTTACTGTAAAAAGTTTCGCTGAGAGGTCGACCTTTAAAAATCAGTACATTATTGGCAACGAAGAATGAGTGTATTGATTCCGGTGACAAAATATTCTAAGCTTCTGGAGGTTACATACTCTCGGAAACAGGTTAGTGACATTATTTTGATTAATTTTTTCTCTCAAGAATGACGAAGTGTTTAAAGAAATGACAATCGTTTGGTGTGAAGTCCGATAAGTACGGTGGATGAGATGGTGCTTTGTAGGTCAACGCCCATTATTTTTGGACGGTATATTGTATGATTATAGTTGTTAAACATATGGGTGGGGCTAGTATAGGCTAAAGCCTTCGGGTAGGCCTCCCCACCTCGCTGAACTTGTCGTTAAACATGTGAGAACCAATTTATTAATGTTCTTCACTTTACCAATTTGTGGTAATTTGCGAATGATTTTGGGCTAGTCAGCGTTGAGTTCAATCGAATTTTTAAGTTGTTTTTGTTGATTCAATTTTGAGTGCTTCCTTCTGTGTCATTTGTTTAAAGAAATGGTGTTCGGTTGGCACGAAATCCAGTAAGTACGGTGGATGAGATAGTGTTTCGTAGGCAAGCACCGGTAATTTTTGGAGGATTTGCTGTACTATTAGAGCTGTCCTTCAACAGAAGTGAATCCACTTATTAACTGTCTCATTTTGCCAATTTGCGCTGATTTGCCAGCGATATTCGAATGGTCAGCGTTGAGTTCATTCGCAACTTCCCGAGTTATTTTGATTGAATCAATTTCGATTATTGCCCTCAATGGATCATCGTCAACAACAGAAGGAGGCCTGTGATTAGACCACCCTTGGCTTGAAGGCCAAAATCTTCTCGATGAAAATTTTGGCACCGATGCTGAATTGTGCTTGTATGGATGCTTCCTTTTCCGAAATTTCATTAATGTTTCATACGGTTTCTGCTGCACTGTTACCAGTTTTAACCCTTCATTGCACGATTTTTTCCATTTTTATGCAAAAAAAATTATTTGAAATCTATAGATGGTTTTAATAATGGGAAAAATATAAAAAAAAATTAATTTTCAAATTTTTAGCTAAATTTTGATATTTTATTTCTACCCAATGTGAACAGTTGAAATTTTGAATTATTGTATTGCTATGTTTTGCAACAAAATGCGCTTGGAATAATTAATTTTATCTGCTTAACATTCTTTAATTTCCATTTATTAATATTTTAAATTATTCAGTAAAAATAATAAAAGTAAATTTTGCCTTAATAATTTGTTCTTTTTTTTATCATTTTTGATTTTTCTATGTAAAAGACAAATTCTAATTTTATTGTCAATCGTAGGATATTCCACTTTTTAGACTGTTCTTGGTCAGTTAAAGCGATCATTGGCGAAATTCATGGTACATAATGAGAACTATAGTGTTTTTAAATATGTGTAGCACAATAATAATAATAAAAAAATCTTTAATCCTTTAATGTACCCCCTTTTTTTCAATATGTTCTGAAATAACCTAAGTTTTTATAACTGCGACAATGATTGTTATTAATCTAATTTCAACTATTCGCTAAAAATATATTAAAGATATATATATTCATATGTATGAAAAACGAAACAGAAAAGAAAGAAAAAGCAAAAATTGAGCACTAACAATTTGGCGAATCTAATCGCTTGTTTACTTGCCAAATGAAGAATTTAGTTGAAATGTGGCGAAACGGCGAGCGACAGCGAGAACTCTGTGTGCCACACGGTGCAGCGAAGGGTTCAACTCTTTGACCAAAATCTTAATTTCTCATCTCAACTTCTGAAGTCAACTATTTTTTTTTTTAAATAATTAAAAATATCAATGCAGCTAATTCACATAGAAAGTGATTGAAATCAGTTTTAAAATGATGAATAATATATACCAGTAGGATTAAATTCTGTATACAAAAGGCTTATAAAATAAGCTGCATCGTAAAATTATGCATTATTTCTGCCTCAACCTAATATATCTTATAAAATTAAGTCTGCATGCATAGTTATTTATGGATAAAATTGTCCAATCTCAGTAAATCCATTGTTCTGATTTAATGCTACATAACACATAAAATTTAGCTTAGCTGTATAGATTTATCTGATTTTCTCTTTCAATATTTCTAATATCGGTTTTAACAGCTAATTCCTTTAATCTGTATTTTGATATAATATGTTTATAAGATTAAACAGTCAAGCCTCGTATATCTGATATTAAAATTGCATGTTTTGTGAAACATATGCATACCTTACTTGCGCAATCTATTTTTTATGGATATCTTTTGATTATTTTAGTGTTAACATAAATTATAATGTAAGGAATTAGAAGATGAATAGATTCTGATAAATGTTGACTTTTAACTTATTGAAAGTTAAATTTATTGGTCAATCAGCTTCGGAACTTTCCTCCGTAATGTTAAGTCAATGGGCGTTTGATGCATTCGTATATTTTAAAAAACTCTTGCGGAAATTAATATTTTAATTTCTTTTTTCTGTGTGCTATTTTTAAAGAATGTCTCTTTTTCTCAGTTCTGTTTCTAACACCTACGCTAAATATAATATTTTATGTGTTAAAATCTGGCGATCAGTAAGCAATATTTTAATACTTCATATTAAATTAGTTAAGTCTCTTCTTAAAGAATGTCTTTCTTTTTCATATTTCTTTTTCTAAAACCCACGCTTAATTTAATATTTTATGTGTTAAAAATTGACGATCTATAACTAAGATTTTAATGCTTCATATAAAATTAAGAAAATAATTTAGAAAAACAGAAACATCTTTTAAAAAGCGTACACAAAAAATAGAAGTTGAAAATAGTAATTTTCCCGGGTGATATTTCAAATATATGCATGCATAAAACGCTCATAAACTTTACATTAGCGAGGAGAATTCGGAAACTGAGTGACCAGCCTCCTTAATGTTAGTTGTCAGAATTATGAATTACACATTTTTAATGAAGTATTATGAAGTTGGCCGTGGCTAAACAAAGGAATGGCTCACAACCGACGCAAGTCCAACAACTCTCGAGCTTGTCTTACACTTTGTTCGCACTGAGATAGTTGACTTTCAGTGACTTAATTTTTTTTCAAGCGGGAAACCTAGAATTGGGCTTCACCTGTTCACACTGCAAAAAGTTTTAAGAGATTTAACTTACGTTAAATTTGTAACTAAAACTTCTAACTATACATAGCTTATTATTGTTTTTATATTATTGCTTATTATTGTTTATTGTTTTTCATAGTTAAGAGAGTATCCAAAGTTAAATAAGTTTCAGAAACTTCGTCAAGATTAAATCTTAATTCCGGGTGCGTCAGCGTCAAAAATCTTCAAGTTAAGTGACTCAACTATTCCTATACGAATATAGTTTAAAGACTATCCTCTACTGCACGTAATACTGCTGCTTCTATTGCAGGAATCCGGCGATATCTTACTATGCCTGTATCATGCCTGGAAGCGTAAAAAGATCCACTCACGCAGAACCCCTGATGAAGAGAGTGAAATGTTCGAAAACCCAGGAATCGCTGCATGAACATTCCTTGAGTAGCCGCTCTACTTCATTACGTGGCCCCATACATGAAATGCATGCCGGCAATGCATATTCACAGTATCCGCAATGAAACTCTTCGGGAGGGTTGAATTCTGATAGGGATTGGCCGACGCGTTTTCACGTAACTTGGCGATAATTATACTTGGCGTAGCGATAGACGCTTCCGTCGAGTTTGATTTCCTTCGGAGCCGAGCACAAAGTAAAAATTTGTGCTTAAAAACTTTTAAAGAGTACAGCTTTCAGTAAGACACGTTCCATCCAATGCAATGCTGCAAGAGAAAAGTTACTTTGTACTCGGTTCGGAAGGAAATCAAACTCCTCGACGGAAGCATCTATCGCTCGCCAAGTATAATTATCGCCAAGTTACGTGAAAACGCGTCGGCCAATCCCTATCAGAATTCAACCCTCTCGAAGAGTTTCTTTCCGGATACTGTGAATATGCGCCGGCAACTGCAAGCTCTTCATTTTGGAAGAGACGCATCTGTTGTAAGACGCAGGTTTTGTAAAGACGCAACTTGCTCGAAATCAGTACGGGAAATGACAGTTCAAACTAGCAAAAAGTACTCAGGCTCTACTGCATGTAAGTGCTCTGCAGCGTACTCAACAACGCCATTTACTGCCTCAACTCTGCTTTTCCGCATCCAATTCCTGTACAAAAACTGCTTATTTAGATCTCGTCTACCCGTTTTTATATTTCTGATATATAATTTTTAAGCATCTTGCCTATCAATTAATTCAATAAAATGATATAACATGGTAATATGCAGATAAATTTTATCTGAGACTTTAATAGTGGAAAAGTTTGATAGCAGAAATACTCTAAGAAATCACTGATTTTGTTTAGCATAGATAAAAATATGGATCATAATATTAAGCTAAGTATTCAAAGATTAGAGTTACAGCCAATTGACTGAACTTTAGTGAAAACATAATGTTATTACAAGCATCAAAATAAAAGATTATTTTTCCCAGTTTCGACAGGAATTTATTTTTCCCCTAATGCTAATCTGTAGCTTTTCTTTTAAGAAAGAAATATTTTTCTTGCAAGATTCTCTGTATAAATATAGTTTATACAAATATAAAAATGCTTTCTTGTACAATAAGCAAATTGTGAGCACATTAAGTGAAATTAAGTACAGAATCGCTTTTTTGTGATAAAAATGATATAACATAGTATAATAAACAGATAAATTTTATCTTAGACATTGGTTATGTAAATTTATGATGGTCGGAGTACTCTAAGAAGTCACTGACTGTGTTTAGCTACGAAGAAAATATGGATCATGATATAGAATTAAGTGTGAGAAGTTTCTAGTTATAGAAATCGACTAAACACGAGTCAAAACGAAATGTTATTAGAAGCGTAAAAAAACACACTATATTTTTCTCACTTTCAGCAGAAATTCATCATATTTTTTTCCTAATGCTGATATGTAGCTTTTCGTTTAAGAAAGAAATATTTTTCTTGTAAGATTTTCCAAATCTATATATTTTTAGAAACGTGGCGATAGTCCGGGAGCCGACCGTCGATTTACCTATGTATCGAGTAAAAGGACCGGACATACATCAAAATGTAGGTCTCAATGTGCACATTAAGAATATCACTGTCTGCCAGGTCCTATCCTGCCGGAACCCGGTGGCAGCCGCACTTTTATGACGTCAATTTTGAGTGTTTACCTATGTATCGAGTAAAAGGACCAGACATACATCAAAATGTAGGTTTCAATGTGCACATTAAGAATATCACTGGCTGTCACAAACATCAAAATTTAGGTTTTAATGTGCACATTAAGAATATCACTGGCTGCCAGGTCGTATCCTGCCGGAACCCGGTGGCAGCCACACTTTCATCACGTCAATTTTGAGTGTCTGCCTATATATCGAGTACAAGGACCCAACATACATCAAAATGTAGGTTTCAATGTGCACATTAAGAATATCACTGGCAGCCAGGTCCTATCCTGCCGGAACCCGGTGGCAGCCACGCATTTATGACGTCAACTTTGAGTGTTTGCCTATGTATCGAGTACAAGGACCGGACATACATCAAAATGTAGGTTTCAATGTGCACATTAAGAATATCACTGTCTGCCAGCTCCTATCCTGCCGGAACCCGGTGGCAGACGCACTTTTATGACGTTAATTTTGTGTGCTTACCTATGTATCGAGTACAAGGCCAAGACATGCATCAAAATGTAGGTCTCAATGTGCACATTAAGAATATCACAGGCTGCCACATACATCAAAATGTAGGTCTCAATGTGCACATTAAGAATATCACTGGCTGTCAGGTGCTATCCTGCCGGAACCCGGTGGCAGCCGGGAATTTATGACGTCAAGTTTGATTGTTTACCTATGTATCGAGTACAAGGACCGGACATACATTGAAATGTAGGATTCAATGTGCACATTAAGAAAATCACTGGCTGCCAGGTCCTATCTTGCCGGAACCCGGTGACAGACGCACTTTTATGACGTTAATTTTGAGTGTTTGCGTATGTATCGAGTACAAGGACCGGACATACATTGAAATGTAGGTTTCAATGTGCACATTAAGAATATCACTGGCTGCCACATACATCAAAATGTAGGTTTCAATGCGCATATTAATAATATCACTGTCTGCCAGGTGCGATAGATAGGTAAACACTCCAAATTGACGAAAAAAAATGAGTCTGCCACCTGGTTCCGGCAGAATTAGACATGGCAGACCATGATATTATTTATGTGCACTTTTAAACCTTCATATTTATTTATATATGGTCCTTAAATTCGACACATAGGTAGACATTCAAAATTGATGTCATAAAAGTGTTGCTGCCACCTGATTCCGGTAAAATTGGACAAAGTAGACCCTTATATTATTAATATGCATTTTCAAACCTACATTTTGATGTATGTTCGGACCTTGAATTCGATACATAGGTAGACACTCAAAATTGACGTCATAAAAGTGCGGCTGCCACCGAGTTCCGGCAGGATAGGACCTGGCTGCCAGTGATATTCTTAATGTGCACATTGAAACCTACATTTTGATGTATGTGGCAGCCAGTTATATTTTTAATGTGCACATTGAGACCTACATTTTGATGTATGTCGGGTTCTTGTACTCGATACATAGGCAGACACTCAAAATTGACGTCATAAAAGTGTGGCTGCCACCGGGTTCCGGCAGGATAGCACCTGACAGCCAGTGATATTCTTAATGTGCACATTGAGACCTACATTTTGATGTATGTCTGGTCCTTTTACTCGATACATAGGTAAACACTCAAACTTGACGTCATAAAAGTGCGGCTGCCACCGGGTTCCGGCAGGATAGGACCTGGCAGCGAGTGATATTCTTAATGTGCACATTGAAACCTACATTTTGATGTATGTGGCAGCCAGTTATATTTTTAATGTGCACATTGAGACCTACGTTTTGATGTATGTCTGGTCCTTGTACTCGATACATAGGTAAACACTCAAAATTGACGTCATAAAAGTGCGGCTGCCTTGCGTTCCGGCAGGATAGGACCTGGCAGACAGTGATTTTCTTAATGTGCACATTGAGACCTACATTTTTATCTATGTCCAGACCTTTTACTCGATACATAGGTAAATCGACGGTCGGCTCCCGGACTACGATAAGCAAATTGTGAACACATTAAATAAAAATAGGTACAGAATAGTTTTTTTTCTTTTTTTAATAAAAAAATGATATAACATAGTATTTTATAGATAAATTTTACCTTAGACATTGGTTATGTAAATTTATGATAGACAAATTCTCTAAGAATTCATTAATTGTGTTTAGCATAGATGAAAATACAGATCATAATTTTGAGTTAAGTGTGTAAAGTTTATAGTTACAGCAAATGACTGAATCCGAGTTAGAACGAAATGTTTTTACAGAAGTAAAAGTGAAAGAATATTTTTCCCAGTTTCGATTCTATATACCTTTACATAGCGATATAGCTTTTCTTTTGAGAAAGGAATATAATAAAAATAATATAACATAATATTTTACAGATGAAATTGGATCTTACACATTTTTTGCATAAATTTATGATTGTCGAAATTCTCTAAGAAGTCATTGATTGTGTTTAGCATAGATGAAAATATAGATCATAATATTGAGTTAAGTGTGTGAAGTTTATAGTTATAGCAATTGATTGAACACGAGTCAGAACAAAATGCTTTTACAGGCGTCAAAGTAAAAGACTATTTTCAACAGTTTCGACAGTAATTCATTTTATTTTCCCCCCTAATGCTAAGATATTGCTTTTCTTCTAAGAAAGAAATATTTTTCTTGTAAGATTCTCCAAATAAATATATTTTTAGAAACATGGTGATAAGCAAATTGTGAAAAAATTGAATGAAATTAGGTACGGAATAGATTTTTTTTCGTAATAAAAATGATATAACATAGTATTTTACAGATAAATTTTTTCTTAGACATTGGTTATGTAAATTTATGATAGTCAAAGTACCCTAAGAATTCATTGATTGTGTTTAGCATAGATGAAGATTATTTTCCCCAGTTTCCACAGGAATTTTTTTTATTTTTTTTTATTAATGCTAATATATAGCTTTTCTATTATTAAGAAAGAAATATTTTTCTTGAATATTTTATAAGAAATATTTTTATCTAAATAAATATATTTTTGGAAACATAGTGATAAGCAAATATTGAATACATTAAATGAAATTAAGTACGGAATAGTTTTTTTTTCATAATAAAAATGATATAACATAGTATTTTATAGATAAATTTTATGCTACACATTGTTTGTGAAAATTTATGATAGTCGAAATTGTCATTGATTGTGTTTCGCATAAATGAAAATATAGATCGTAATATTGAGTTAAGAGTGAGAAGTTTATAGTTATAGCAATTGATTGAAAACGAGTCAAAACGAAATGTTATTACAGGCGTTAAAAAATCACACTATTTTTCCGACTTTCGGCAGGAATTCATTATATGTTTTCCTAATTCTAATGTATAGCTTTTCTTTTAATAAAGATATATTTTTTCTTGTAAGATTCTCTATACAGGGTGTCCACCCTCAACGGTGGCCAATGGCTAATTTCGAAACCGTTAGTCATAGACATATAGTTCCAATTGCAAAAATGTTTTAAAAAAGGTAAATAATTGTTTTTCACGCTATTTAGGTCAAAAAAATTTTTATTAAAAAATTACGAAAATTAACTTTGTATACGGTCCCCCGGTCCTATTAGTAATACTTAATAAAACTTTTCCATCACCCTATCAAGCAATACAAAAACGGTCCCATTCATCTAACATTAAAATTGACCGAGTTATGAAACTTTAAATTTCATGACTTAAACCACTTTTCTGTAGCTGAAAACGAATGAGTTGGACTAAGTTTTCAGGGAACATAAACTAAGTGCTTAAATTATTATAAAGGGCATCCATTTCCGACGCTGTCCAATAGCTAATTCCTAAACCATTTGTCACAGACATATAGTTCCAATTACAAAAATGTTTTAAATGAGATAAAGAAATATTTTTAAAGCAATTTTACTGAAGGTGCTATCACCGTATAAGGTTTACGGTAGTGTTAATTTTATTAATAAACTGCTAGATTGGTTAAAATAGTTGAAGACGTGATTTTTAAAATTTTCTTTATCGAGAAAATTAAATTTTGGGAAATCACGATGTTATTTTAAAAAGGTGTGTTGTTTTGATAAGCTTTTATTTTGCTTAAAACGTTCCAACGTATGTTTCCCTAGCTCAAAATTTCTATTCAAATTTTAACTCACTTCCAAATATCCGATCGAGATTCAATTTGCACACTTATTTATATCCAACGACAATGTGATATTAATACAATTTTAGGTGCGTATCATTTATTTATTTTATAGGACTGCACCAAATTCTGTTAGGTTATGTAATCTAATAGAATTTTAAATATATGTCATTTTGTAACGAATTGTGACTGTTTCTTTTCATAATTTAAATTAACAAACTTTCTGTTATTTTTTTACTTTTATTTTTAGAACAAATTTTGCTTTAATATGTTATCATCAACATACATTTTAAAAATATATTGTAAAAATTATTTTACTCTCAATTTTTAACGCTAAATTTTATATCTTGCATTAATTTTTATTTCCAGTAGATTTGTGACTGACCCCTAATTTGCAGCAAAAAAGACGCTTCAACTTTAAACAGCAATTACTCGGTTACTTTTAATCGCAGAGGAATGGGACTTTTTTTTTTGTAATACTTGTTAGAGTAGTAGTAAAAAATTACTAAATATCACTTATAGGACCGGAAGACCGTATAAAAATTTAATTTTCTAAATTTTCTAATAAAAAAATTTTAAGATTTAAATTGTTTGAAAAACAATTCTTTACCTATTTTAAAGCATTTTTGCAACTGGAACTATATGTCTGTGACTAACGGTTTAGAAATTAGCCATTGGCCACCGTTGAGAGTGGACACCCTGTATAAATATAGCTTTATACAAATATAAAAGTTGTTTTCATGTAGTGATAAGCAAATTGTGAACACATTAACTGAAATTAGATACGGAATAGCTCATTTTTTTTCATCGCATATATTTTTATTATAAATTTTCGTAATAATATGTGATTTTGATTGCATAAAGCTGCTATAAATACATGTAATATTAGAATAAATTCTAGAATAAATGTAAAGCGATTTTTAATTTCAGTAGGAATTATTTTATCGTAAAACTGTGTAATCAAACTGTAGTAACTCTATTTGTTTAGATGCATAATGAAGACAAACAAGTTTTTATAGAATAAAACAAAAATAATCTAAAATGGAATTAAGTACAATGAAACTTACATTTAATAAATTATCGTCGTTATGCTTAAACAATTCATTATGAAGAAAACTCGTTAAAAAGAAGTCAACTCAAATTCATGAATTTTCTGTAATAAAATATACATGCATAAAGTGAAAAATACACCTAAAATGCAAATATTGGAAAAACGTATTTTAATTCCAACAGTAAGTTTTTATATGTAATGTGGAGGAATAATAAAAATATAATTAGAATAACGTTTAAAAAAACGCATAATAAACTGAAGCCTTTACTCTTTTCTTTCAGTATTTCAAATTCTTAACTTAAAAGAAGTGTGTGAAATGTAATAAAATTTTGTGTAATTATACAGGTTCCTTTAAAATATAAGATGTTAACATGAGCATTTTTTCGTACTTATTTATCTGAACAATTCATCTCTAACATTTCCATAAAATTGAAATTCAATTCTAATTCTATAGAAGGCTTTTAATCTTTCTTCTTTTGGATGGGAATGATTAAATAAATAAATTCATTCTCATACAATCCGTTGAACTAAACGCAAACATCAATCGGAAACATCCAGATTACACATAATTCGAACGCTGCTACCGAATTATTAAAAACAATTGTTATTTAAAAGACTAAACATAAAGTGATTTTCTTATCTTTATTGATATACACAGTAAAAAATGAAGCTCAAATTGGGTTGAAAGATTTCTGGGCACAGAATTGTTCCAATTTGGAAAGTTCAGTTTGTAGCACAAAATTGTTTTAAATAAGTCTGATTTTTAATGACATTAAAACAATTAAAATATCATAGATAGTATATACATTATACCTCAGAAATTTTGATTAATTTAATGTTAATGAAGATCTGCTCTGTTTTGAACCATTTTGGGTTATCTATTTTGGGAACAATACTCTACCATTTTGGAATCCTTACTGTACCATTTCAGGAAAATTACCTATACCCAGAAATCTTTCAACCCAATTTGGGTCTTCATTTTTTACTGTGTATAAACAACAACCGCGTTAATAAAAGAAAGACAATACATTGATTAACTTATAAATTTCTAAGTATTGTAAACTGATTCACAAATTGTTTTTTACATTTTATATTCCCCTACATATCTTAAATCAATATTTAATTCATTAAATTTGCATATGGATTTGCATATGGATCTTTACAATGCCAGAGATTTTAATAAAAGAATTGGTAATAAAATACGAAATAAAATTATCGTCGCCTCAATTTTTATATTTGCCTATAAATCTGTAACTGCAATATCTTTTCTCCCACGTTCATAGTTGCGTTTAAGAATTGAAAAGTCTTATTGTTAAAAATTTCAACAACAATATAAAAACGCATATACAGCCTTGGCCAAAAGTATTTGCCACCTTATAAAATTACAATAAACTTGAAAAATACTTGAAGTTTGAATTGAATAAAAAAAACATATGTTTAAAATACATTTATTGATCAAGTTACATTAATATTTTGTATTGAAACCCTTTGCTTTAATTACTGCTCTGATTCTTTTGGGTAATGAGGAAACTAACATTTTACATTCTTCAGGCGTTATAGCATTCCACTCCTGTATTAAACAATTCTTTAAAGTTTCTTTGGAAGTAATTGAATGTTCCCTTATTTTGCGCTTTAAAATCGACCATAAATGTTCTATTGGATTGAGGTCCGGTGACTGAGGGGGCCAACTTAGAAGTTCTATGCCATTTTTCTCAAACCAACTCATGGTGGCTCTGGATGTGTGGCAAGGCGCGTTATCCTGTTGGAAACGGACTCCATCTAGGTTAGTATCACCGAACATCATGTCTAAAGAGGGTTCCAATGCTGTTTCCATCACTTCGATATATTTTTTCGAATCCATTCGGCCTTCACACACGACCATTTTTCCTATTCCTGACGCAGACAGGCAGCCCCACACCATAATACTGCCTCCGCCGTGTTTTACAGTAGGCACCACACACTCCGGCTTGAATTCTTCGCCAATTCTGCGTCTTACGTAGGTGGCACCTGCAGTACCAAATACCTGAAATGTAATAAAATAATAAGTTTAAAAAAAATAAGTCTAAAAATAAAGCACTGACATTAATATGTCTCAAACATGATTAAATAATGTTATGATTGTTCAAATAACATGTGTACCTCAAACTTTGATTCATCCGACCACACGATACTGGACCAATCTTCCTCGGTATAATGTTGGTGTTCTAAACACCACTGCAAACGTAACTTTTTGTTCTTCTCAGACAACCACGGCTTCTTTCTTGCCTTGCAACCTTTGAGTCCTACATCTAGGAGTCTTCTTCTTGTAGTTCTAGCAGAAATCTTTTTTCCCAACGTCTCACTTAATTCGGCAGCCAATTCAGAAGATGTTTTCTTACGTATTAAATGGCGGTCTTCTCTATCAGATGTAACCCTTTTCCTTCCACTTCGTTTCATGTTTTCGTGACTTTTGGTCTTCTTGTAGCGGTTCAGGGTATATCTCACAGTACTATGAGGACATTTCATGATCCTCGCAATTTCACTTTTATTTTTGCCTTCTTCAGCTAACACTTGAATTTTTAAACGTTCTTCTTTACTCAATTCACGGCACTTGGGCATTTTTCTAGTCTTTATGAACTGCCTAAAGGAAAGCAACAACAATTTTACAATAATATACCGACACTTGTACACACTGCGATAGATCGTGGTAAACTGACACATTTGAAAAATTTCATTTACCTGGGAATAGAGTCACTTCTATTGTGTTTATGGTTTTATGATATGATGTGTTGTTTTGATTGGCTCATTTTAACCTCTACAGGTGTCTTAGTTAACAATAGACTCAGTGCAGTTCAACAGATAAGAGATTTCTAAGAATTAATAGGATGGCAAATACTTTTGGCCAAGGCTGTATTGTATATGAAATTGAAAACATAATTAAAACACTGCCTCTGAATTATTAAAATTTAAAGTAGTAAAATTTAAAATAGTATAGTTTAAAGTAGTAAAGTAGTAAAATTATGAATAATTAATTATCGACATTATTTTTATTTGCTAAACACATACTGATAATAGAATGAATATATTTAGAGTAATTAAAAAAAATTCCACGAAGAATCTATGCGAAAACATAAACACCATTCAAATAAAAAAAAAAAAAATCGTTAAACAACAACAAAATCTAAGTTTAATGATGATCAACTCAATATCCTACATTTTTAGAACTTTCCAACAAAGTTGAAAAGTGCTTATGCATTCGGTATGTCTGGCCGTCTGGCCATCTGTCCGCGCTCTAACTCTCGTAAATATACTTGGATTGTCATGAAATTTTTGGACGTTAATGACGTTTATCCAAGCATGAATCTTATAGAAAATGAAGTTTCTGCCATGATTAGTTTATTTACAGGGACAGTCAAAAGTTTCCCATTACATTACGGCCTATGGGGAATCTCTTCAAATGAATTTTAAAGATTTTACACCCTGTAAACCGTCTTCAAATTTATATGCATCTACAAAGTGCACTAAAATATACATTTTCTAAAGTATGCAGCGAAAATAATAGTTATTATTCCTTTACAGGGCCACACAAAAGAATTCCGGTACATAATAATAAAGGGGAGAATTGTTTGCGACATATTTTAACTATGGTAAACGATGTCATATATAATCAAACTTATATACGTTGCTGAGGATTAATATGAGTTATTTCATGCATAATACATTGTGCATAGCATTTACAGGGACACACAAACGATTTCAAATACTATATTCTATCCGAAGTCCTGTATATTATGGAAGGTGGCTGTTAGATGGATGAAATGCATTTTTTAATTATGACATACGCTTTTAAGTTTCACTACATGTTTTCATGTTATATGGTTTATATAAATGTTAAGGGGACAAGGGACCTTGAAATCCTTAAAAATATATTTTTTTATTTTTTGTAAATTTTAGATAAATATTTTTCAAGGGTACATTATATGCATTATAACATGCATTTATCAAAAAAAATGCAAAAAAAAAAATTATTTTTGACAAAAAAATGGCATTTTATGCAGCGTCTTCGAAATCTTCGAAATGCCCCCTGCGCATTCCATATCAATGAAAATCCCCAATATTTTTTATGAAAGTTTGTTTTATATATATAAACAAAATTGTGCATCGAATTTTGAATATTTAAATTTAAAGGTAAAAAAAAATTGAAATTTTGAAATTTTTTCACAAATTTTTTCAAAATTTTCAATTATTTTATTTTATTTTTTTTTTTTTTACATCTTAAAATTCAAATATGTAAAAATCGATGCTCTATTTTTTTTATATATATAAAACATACTTTCCAAAAAAATATTGGGGATTTTCATAGATATGGAAAGCGCAGGGGGCATTTCGAAGATTTCGAAGATTTCGAAAAAATTCCATTTTTTTCCCCAAAGATAATATTTTTTTAAAAAATTTTTTGTGATAAATGCATGCCATAATGCATATAATGCACCCTTGAATAATATTTAAGATGAAATTTACAAAAAATAAAAAAAAATTTAAAAAAATTTGAAAATTTTGAAAAAAATTTCGAAAAAATTTCAAATTTTCAAATTTTTTTTTTTACCTTTAAATTCAAATATTCAAAATTTGATGCACAATTTTGTTTATATATATAAAACAAACTTTCATAAAAAATATTGGGGATTTTCATTGATATGGAATGCGCAGGGGGCATTTTGAAGATTTCGAAGACCGTAAAATGCCATTTTTTTGTCAAAAATAATTTTTTTTTTTTGCATTTTTTTTTTTGTGATAAATGCATGTTTTAATGCATATAATGTACCCTTGAATAATATTTAGGTGAAATTTACAAAAAATAAAAAAAAATATTTTTAAGGATTTCAAGGTCCCTTGTCCCCTTAATTGTTACACAATTTAGATATACAGGGTTACAAGAGAGATCTCGGAAAGGTTACTGAATATGAGCGTAATTTACTTAAAGGTGGTTTTTAAATATGTTATGCCTTTTTTACGATGAACTGCATTTAGTTTACTAAGAAATGTTTGTGGAATATAGATAAAATGATATACAGGGTCACGCAAAAAACTGGATACATGGTCAATTTTGACTGATAATTTCAGGAAATTTGATTAGTTTAAAAAGAATTTTTTTTTAAACTAAACTTTAGCAAAATACTTTCGTGTATTAAAGTTACTATGTATTTTACAAAGCTAAACAAAAGTATTCAAGTATGTTTTCATCTATTAGTATAAATTGCTTAAAGGAAAATTTCAACCAGTTAAGCGTTTTCTTACTAAACTAAATTTTACCATTATATAGTCCACATATTAACCGACAGATCAAATACAGGGCTTTTCAAAAGTATTGGAATACATATTTGGATATGGACAATAATACGTTATTTCCCCTGGATAAAGAAGTTTTTTTAAAGATTTCAAGAAGTGTTGGTAAGTGCTTTATAATCTATGCTTAACGCATGGTTTTCTTACTTGTTTTATTTAGTGACGCTAATGCCTCAGTAAACACGTTAAACGATCCCTTACAGAAAAAAGAAGCCACGTTAAATAATGGACAACAAAAAGATAGTTGACCAGTATGTCCAGAACATATTGATCCCACTTAAAACTTAGGCGCATTTTAAAAAATCGTTGACAATTATCCTAGGTAAAGAAATTTGTATAGAAATTCACTGCAATCGGGTGGTTATCTAAAATTCTGCAAACCCTTTCATTATCTACAAAAATCATTTGAAGAAAGGTCAATAAAAAAACTTTAGAAAGTTTTGCAGAAATATTTCAGGAATAAAAGGCCTCACGTTTGCTGAACGTTAACAGAAATCTGTATGTTTACTAACATTTTACATGTGCACAGTACACGAAAATGTAAATCTACAAAACTAACTTTTGTAAATTTACAGAAATCTGTAACTTTACAAACGAATCTACTAAAATTACAGTTATCTTACTAAAATTTTATCTGTAACCTAGGTTGTAGTTACATAAAAAATTCAAGGAATCTCAGTTTCCTAAAAAATTCTTTGTAAACTTACAGAATTTTTTATTTTCAGTGCAAATCTGTATCTGTTACAGGAATTTTTGTTGTTGCCGTTACGTAAATTGTTCTTGGAATCCCAGTTTCCTAGAAAACTTTTAGTAACTTTACGGATTTTTTTTCACAGTATATATTAAAGAAAATTCTTCCTAGAGAAAATGCGTGCAAAACAACTACAGGGACATTATTGTTCAGCTTTTTTCTGAAACACAGGGAAATGACCATTGTCCGATTTTATCTCTCTCTTAAACTTAGACCATATGTAAATTATTTAAAAGACTTGCCCATTCGCCAATTATCTGCGAAAATTTTATTTTTTTACTAATAACCGAATTAAAGAAAATACTTCTACTTATACCCGAATGTATGTGTACACTGTAAAAAAAAAAAAAAAAAAAAAAAAATCTGTAATTCTGCAAATGTAAAGTTGCCGAAATCTGTATATTTACTAACACTTTATCTGTGCACTGTACACTGTAAAAAAAATCTGTAAAGGTACTAAACATTTTGTAGGAAACTGGGATTCCAAGAACTTTTCATGTAACGATAGCAGGAAAAATCCATGTAAACGATTCTAAAACTTGAGTTTTTGTTGTTAACGTTACAGGAAAAGTTCTTGGAATCCCAGTTTCATAGATAAAGTGTAGTACCTTTACAGATTTTTTTTTTTTTACAGTGTACAAGAAAATATGTAAAAATGCAAAACTAATTTTTGAAAGCTACAGAAATCTGTAACATTGCAAACGAAATTACTAAAAATATAGTTAGCTTACTAAAATTTTATTTTTAACGTGGGTTGAAATCACATAATATATTCTCGTAATTTTAGTTTCCTAAATAATTATTAGTAACTTTACAGATTTTTTTATTTTCAATGCAAATCTGTATCTCTTACAGTGATTTTTGTTGTTGCCGTTACATAAAAATTTCTTGGAATCCCAGTTCCCTAAAAAAAACTTTTAGTAACTTTACAGATTTTTTTTTGCAATGTATGTAAGATTTTAAGCAATGTTTTGAAAGCAATTATCAAGAAAAATAAATCTAAATTCGAATTATCAATATTTCCAAATATCCAAGTACAAATTAAGAAAAATCAATTTTTGAAACAACAAAATGCATTCAGCGTTTAGCACTTTACTAAATAGGAAAGCAAAAATGCCAATTACTGAAACACTTTTCAAGAAGCTATTTTTGATGTGTTATTTTATAATTAACTCTCGTAATATTAATTTTAAACATTTTATGTTTCTATTAAGCGCGCAAATTAATTCAGTACTATTGCTTTAGCTAGATCTTTATTTCAGGAAAATAATACCACTAATTAGCAACTCAAAAGTTACTAAAAATAAAGGTAATTAAATTAGTCTTTAAAAAACAAATAACAACAGCCTCTAAGCATAAAATATACGTCATTATTAGTCGTCTGCTTTGCTAAATAAATTGGTGTTAATTAACTTTTCTATATTTAACTTTCCAATAAATTCTATGATGAAGGACGTACAATAAAGTATTAAATTATATCAGATGTAAATGAAATTCACATCGTTTTAAAATGGTTAAAAAAAAAGCTTCAAATTTTTATAAAAATAAAGATTATACTTGTTGATTTCAAAGACAATTTGAAAGTACGGATGTTTGTAGAATGCAAATATCTAGCATAAATTTGAAAGTTAACCCTGCAAAAAGTATTTAACCCTTTTAAAGACACTATAGTGTAAAATACGCTGTAGCTAGTATTCTCTTAAATATATCATAACAAGTGAATAAATATGATCGCAGATTTCACAGAGGGTTTTGTTTAATATTTTTTTCAAAACAACTTATCTTTTAATTAATAAATCCAAATTGTTAATACATAATTATTTAATTCTTACATAGATGGTAGCACCAATAAATTTAATTTTAAAATAATTATAAAAGAAACTTATTTATTTTAATCAAATTAAAAATACTTAAATAAAATTATCTAAATAAAATCCGAAAATACAAATTTTTTTAAAATTCCGAAATTAAAAAATATTAGAGGAAACATGTATATTAAATTTTAAACTTCTAAAAGCGAAAAAAAATGTTTAAAATGGAATTTAAATTAGCTGAATCACTAATAAATCACAAAAAAATTTCAAATAGAAAGAAAATTTGATTTAAAAAAATACTATGAATGTCAGATGACTAAAACCCAACATTATAAATCATTAAATTGACCAAAACCTAACATTATGAACCCTTAAATTGGCCAAAAATGCGAAACTTCTTCTTGTCAAATCAATCTTAGGACGAAAAGTTCAAGCTCCAGCAGGGATCGAACTAAGAACTTTCTGTTTAAGAGCGAGATGCGTTATCTCCACGCCACGATTTCCATACGCAAAAGTTGAAATTAAGGGTTGTCTTGAAACTTAAATCGCGAAAGGAACGAATGACATTAAAAAATTAATTTAATTTAAATAACAGACTTTTTCAAAATTTTATGATTTGTCGTGTGACACGAAGTATACTGCTATAAGTACACAAAATGTTAAGACTGACTTATACGATTTTTGTGTTTGGGGACTATGGCGGAGGGACAAACAGATTGCAGAGACGAATAAGTTTTCGTCAGATAAACGAAACCCTAAATATTAGTCCTTTCGAAACACTTTCAATTTTCAACTGACGTCTACTTTTCACAAATCAAATACGTTTGGCGAGAAAACCTCAAAAAAGTAATATATATATATATATATATATATATATATATATATATATATATATATATATATACAGGGTCAGTCATAAATATCGAAACATTAGGCTATCTCCTTAAATATTGCCTCTAGACCCATATTTCCAACAGCAAAAATTCATAAAAAAGGGTGAAATTTCTGATAAGATAAGTTGCAACTCCATGGGGGAGTCTATATAAAAAAATACGAAAATTAAATTTTTATACGGCCCCCGTAAAGCAAAATTCCCAATTAGGAAATTGTTCCTTATCTATTCCTAAATTGAATTAAAAAAAATTCATCTCCGTATCTGAAAATCTGACAGAGATATTAAAATCCAAAATTCTCCAAAATTCTCCAAAATTCGTGACTTACACCACTTTACCGTGAATACAAACAAAGCATTTTTGACTTGTTTTCAAAGTAAATAAGGGATCGTCCACATATTATCCGTATTAAATGTCGATTCAAGACCGTTCCTCTTATTTGGACACAATGAAGCAGCGTATGGATTTAAATCAAAACTTGTTTTCAAAATATGTTGATCGTTAGCACTGGAGGTGTGCATGGATCGAAATATTTAGGTCCGGTCCCAAACTGACCCATTGGGGAAAATTTTTTGACCGGCATGGAAAAATGTTAAAATCATAATCCGGACCAGCGTGGAAAAAAAGTTTAAATCATAGCCCGGCTCAGCCGTAAATTTCTGCATAGTTTTTTACTTTAGTGTAGATAAAATTGTTTCGTGGGGTGGATTTCTGATCAAAAATACTCGTTATAGCTTTTCGTTTTTTTATATTTATACTTTTTATTATTAAAGAAGCGCCAAAAGCTGTGATATATTTATTTTATCAATGAATCTCTGTTTATATCTAAATGTTCTTAAATTTTCATTTCGCTAATCCATATCCCGTGCGTTAGAGACTTTGAAAAATGTTATACAGTAAAATCTTTTAAGACAGAATCACATAAGAAAGAAAAAATACGTAATATACAAATGCCTTTCCTAGGATGGTTAAATAGAGTTTATTTTTTCTCAGGTATTGTATTAATTTTTCGTGGATCAACACATTTTTAGTTTAAGACAGAATTCCGTTATAGGTAGATTTTTTTTATGTTTTTATTGTGTTTAATTTTTTAGCAATTAAATATACTGTTTTTTTTTTTTTTTTTTTTTTTTTTTTGTAAAATAAAAGCGATTTTAAAATTTATGTGGAATTTTGTAAAAATTTTGATTGAACCAAATTTTACTTATTTCATGCACGTATTAGGTCAGTAAGAGACAGTGATTTTAATACGGATTGTTCGAGACCGAGATTGAAAATTCCGTCCAGTGCAGACCTTATTAAAAGTTAAGAATTGTTAAAGAAAAAAAGTACAAACTTGAAACATGTCGTTTTTAATTATTTTACATTAGGTTTGTTTCGGACCAAATTCAAAAATTATTTACTTTTGGAAATAAGATTTTTTTTTAAATATATATTATTTTTTCAATAAATATTTTTAATAGTTCTAAAATTATTGAAAAACAAAACCCCCCGAAACAAAACTAAAATCAGATTTTCATCTTTAATTATATGGAAAGAAATTGTAATCTGATGAATAATGTTTGGAGTTATAACGATTTTTAATTATCCCATTTAAACCAGTACTAATGATATGAAATTTTTATAAATTATAGGATGTGACTTTTTTAGCAAATTATGTGGCTAACCATCACGAACAAAGACAAAAATCAAAATTCTAACTAAAAATATAGATTTTTTACACGTTTCCTAGAATTGTTAAAGTAACATTGTCTTTTGAATCGCGCACATTTCAATTTGTGTTTAATCTCTTAAAACCTGATGAATTATTCAAACGGCTATAACTCTGCGAATTTTGAAGATATGAAGATGCAACTTTTTGTGTATTATTCAGGACTGGATAATGAAAGTTTTCCTAAATGGAATTTTTACCCTACGGGGCCCGTATAAAAAGTTAATTTTCGCATTTTTTCAAACAGACCCCCCATGGAGTTGTAACTTATCTTATCAAAAAGTTTACCTTTTTTAATGAATTTTTGCAATTGGAAGTAAGGGTATGAGCAATATTTAAGGAGATAGCCTATAGTTTTGATATTTATGACTCACCCTGTATATACAGGGTGATTCTAAATTGTTTTTACAATAACAGAGGGGTGATAGTACACATCAAGACAAACAATATTAAATGGGAGACCAAGGGTCCCAAACGTTTTCCAAAGGAGATAGCCGCCATTAAAGTTTATGGACCAAAATTTCAAATAAATATTAAAAACGGAAAAATTGGTCGATTGATTTGCGGTTTTCACTAAAATTATTCTTTATGACGACATTTTCTTGATATTAAATTATAAAGATAAATTTCAAAAAATACCGATAGAGAGCGCTTTAGACTTTGGAGTAACGAACAACTCTTTTTAGGCTTAATTTTTTGCATCTTTTTAAATGTAGCTTAGATATAAACTTAAATTTTGAGCTCAAAATCTGAATAGTTGGGAGTGGTTAAGTAGCACAAACTGAACTGTGTTCAGAGGGTTCAAATTTCAAATGATTATAAAAAACGGAAAAATTGGTCAATTAATTTGCGGTTTTCACCAGAACTATTCTTTATGTCGGTATTTTCGTGAAAATAAATTATAAAGATAAATTTTTTAAAATGTCGATAGAGGGAACTTAAGACTTTGAAATAACGAACAACTCTGTTTTTGGCGTAATTTTTTGCATCTTATTAAATGTTTTCGTAAGCTTAGACTTAAACTTAAATTTTGAGCTCAAAATCTGAATAGTTGGGAGTGGTTAAGTAGCACAAACTGAACTGTGTTCAGAGGGTTCAAATTTCAAATGATTATAAAAAACGGAAAAATTGGTCTATTCGTTTACGGTTTTCACTAAAACTACTCTTTAAATCAGCATTTTCTTGAAAATAAATTTTAAAGATAAATTTCACAAAATGCCGATATAGGCTGTCTTAGATTTTAGAGTAGCGTGCAACTATTTTTAACCATTATTTTTTTAATCACATTAAATGCTTTCAAATGCATAGACTTAAATTTTGGGCTCAAATTCTGAATCGTTGGGAGTGTTTAAGTAGCGAAAAAATTGAATTGTGTTCGAGGAGGGGGGGGGGGGTTAAATTTCACTTCCTGGACACACTTCTTAACCCCTGCCAACGATTCAGAATTTGAGCTCAAAATTTAAGTTTAAATCTAAGATTTCGAAAACATTTAATAAGCTATTGCAATCATTTAATTAGATACAAAAAATAATGGTTAAAATTAATTGTTGGTTACTCTGAAGTTTAAAGCGCCTTTTAACGGAATTTTTTGAATTCTTTCTTTAAAATTTATTTTTAAAAAGATACTAACTTAAAGAATAGTTTTATTTTAAACCGCAAACGAATTGACTAATTTTTCCATTTTCTAAATTTATTTGAAATTTGAACCTTTCCCCCTCCCCCTTAAGCACAGTTCAGTTTGCTTACGTAACCACTCCCTACTATTTAGATTTTGAGCTCAAAATTTAAGTTTAAGTCTAAGCTTCCGAAAACATTTAATGAGATGCAAAAAAATAACAGCAAAAAATAGTTGTTCGTTGCTCCAAAGTTTAAAACGCCCTCTATCGACCTTTTTTGAAATTTATCTTTATAATTTATTTTTAAGAAAATACCGACATAAAGAATAGTTTTAGTGAAAATCTCAAATCAATGAACCAATTTTGCCGTTTTTTATAATCATTTGAAATTTGAACCCTCTGAACACAGTTTAATTTGTGCTACTTAACCACTCCCAACTATTCAGATTTTGAGCTCAAAATTTAAGTTTAAGTCTAAAATATCGAAAACATTTAATGAGATGCAAAAAATAACGGCAAAAAATAGCTGCTCGTTACTCCAAAATCTTGAGCGCCCTCAATAGGCATTTTTTTAAATGTATCTTTATAATTTATTTTCAAGACAATACTGACATAAATAATAGTTTTAGTGAAAAGCGCAAATCAATCGACCAATTTTTCCATTTGTTATGATTATTTGAAATTTTGGACAATAAACTTTAATAGCGGCTATCTGCTTCGGAAATTGTTTGGGACCCTTGGTTTCCTACTTAATATTGTTTGTCTTGATGTGTACAATTACCATTCTATTTTTGTAAAAACAATTTAGAATAACCCTATACGAGTGTAATATCAATTGTTATCTATTAGTTGATAATTTAGCGAATATTTGGAAATTTTAATATGCTTTTAATAATCAATTAATTTTGTATGATAAGTAGAGATTTGAAAAAGCGATTCTACTCTCTGAAAGTATTCTTGAGAGAATTTAAAGTACAAAGGCTTAAACAAAAGATCTGCCTTGTTGAAACTAAAAATAAAGTGCTTCGATTTAAGAAAAAAAAAATGGAGTGCATATAAGGTGTTTTATTTCTGTTTAAAAGCTATCTTCTTTGAAAGATTCTAAAATAAGGTGATTTTCCGCATTATGAAATTTTTAAATTATTATTATTTTTTTTTTTTGATTTTAGAGTTAATTTAACCACTTAACTGATATTATAACCACTTAACAATATTAAAAAAAAAAAAAAAAAAAAAACTTAAAATAATGCTTACATTTTTGCGTCTTTTAAAGAATTTTTAATCTTCTATCACCAGTTTTTCAAAACAGAAATTTTTGAAAAATGCGTGCAAAATTTACAATAAAAATTTTCTGCACCGTAAAAAAAAAAAAAATAAAATAAATAAATAAATAAATAAAAAAAAATAAAAATATGTAATGCTATTAAAAGTTTTCTAGGAAACTGGGAATCCTAGAATTTTTTATGTAACGGCAACACCAAAAGTGCATGTAACAGATACAGATTTTCACTGAAAATTAAAAAAATCTGTAAAGTTACTAAGAATTTTTTGTACTACTCTGTTATCCCGTCGACCAATCTCGCCAAAATATACAAATCACAAAACTAATACCCAAATTATACATATTGACGTTATTTTATTTTAACTAACGAAAAAAACAAATAATTGGTATAATATTAATAAAAATACTGATAAAAAGTCGAAATAAAAATCACTTAATGACATTTTAAACACGTGAATCGCATTTTATGTCATTGAATGTGACATTCACGATCATCCATTATTGGCATTTAATCTTATAGTTTGGCGATTATTTTTTGGTCGAAGGAATAACCTAGTAGTACCGAATTTTTTATGAAACTGGGATTCCAAGAATTTTTTTATGTAACTACAATCCATGTTACCGATAAAATTTTTGTTAGGTTACTGTAATTTTAGTAAGTTACAGATTTCCGTAGCTTTACAAAAATTAATTCTGCAGATTTACGTATTTCCTTGTAAGTTGCACAGGTAAAATGTTAGTAATCATACAGATTTTGGCAACTTTTCATCCGTAAAATTACAGATTTTTTTTCTCTTTTTTTACAGTGTGGTGAGAATAATAAATCAAGATTTGAAATCAATCGCCTTTACGTGATACGGGTAAATTGTGATTGGCAGAAACACATTGTCCGTATGACGTACGGGCAAATCAAGGAAGCGGTTAAGAGTTAAGATGCTGAACTGGACTCAGACACTAGCTTTTGATTCATACTAAGTAAAAAATAAATTTTAATTTTAGTGTTATTCGAATTATTGAAATATAGATCTCTCTAAAACTGCACATTTATGCTACAGTGAATAAACCAGCAGATGAAAAAAATATGGGGTATTTCATAAAAGATGAGCAAATCTTTAAGAGATGATCCTACAACACATCCAAACAAACAACTTCCATAAAGAATGCACGATCGAAAATACTACGTAAAATTTGTCGCGCATTTTGAAACTTTGTTTATGCAATCAATGGCTCCATTTTTGTTATGAGCATAGAATAAAAAAAAGAATAGAGATGAAGTAAAGTGCTTGAAAGTAACACCAAAAATCTAACCTTAAAATTTACTACATTTAGCCCAAACACAACCACGTGCTTTCGAAAAAAAGAAGAAAAGTTTTAGTAATTCAGTTTTTAATTCATAATACAAAGAAATGTTACTTTAGAATACTTATACAGGGTGAGTCATAAATATCGAAACTATATGCTATCTCCTTAATATTGCCCCTAGACACATACTTTCAATTGCAAAAATTCATTAAAAAGGGTAAACTTTTTCATAAGATAAGTTGCGACTCCATGGGGGGTCTACCATTAGGGACTACCACAATATAAATTTTCATTAAATTTTGTGCTTTAGTTCTTAAGCGCACCCACGAAATTTATGTCGCATACAGACAGACAGACATAGACAAAGTCACAGACTCACAGTCAGACATTCTGAAAAAACATGATTTTCGGAATCTCTGGCGAATAAACGTGTAAATTCTCCATAAACCTGAATTCGAAAGTTTTCACGAATCAAACACTTTCTTGTAAAGATAGAAGAAAGTAAAAACCTAAGGCATTAAACAAGTCTTAAACATGCCTGTACATTATGATGCTCAGAGAAAATCAGGGATAACAATAGCTTTGTTTAAGAACTAGTTTTTCACTCTTTCGCACCGCAAGTAAAGGAACAGTTTAAGAAGCATGAAATGTCAGAAGACAGTTGGGCGATTTTATTGTTAGAAAACTGTCCTAGTCACCCTCCTCATTCTGGTTTAGTTTCCGGCAGTAATTCTGCTGAATACCTACCACTAAATGTCACGTCCTTGATTCAGCCTATAGATTAAAATTTCAAACGTTTTTATAGATCTTTTGTGAAAGACCTTTTGAACTCTGACTGTGAAATAAAAAGATTTCAGAAAATAATTTAATGTGGAAGATGCATTTTTTGAAATTACCTTAGCGACGAATCAAAAGAAAAAAGTAACTCTTCAGCGGTACCTGTTTAAATTGTGGCCTGATGGTGAAGATGGCTTAAAGGACTCTGTGCGGTCCGAAGCGTATTGGGTGACTCTCCCCACACCTTTTTTGACTGCCCGCCTCTTTATTAGGTACACATGTACTCTGTCCGCAAGTGCTACCGGACCTGCTCCAATGGGACAGCGCACGGAGCCAGTTTTAAAATTTCTTTTCCGGTGGGATACGGTAGAAAAGCGGGATCTCGTGACCACCAGCAGCGATTTGTCTGCCTTGCATTTCGACCCGAAATTCCTCCCTTCAGCGGCACTATTTAGCATTTGGCCAACTTAGCTATATAATTTCCCTCAAAATTGCTCCCTTTTTTATTGCTAAATCAATGCCACCGTTTTGGCACAAAAACAATCCAGCCCCATTTCTCAAGCATGGCGAATAAATCTGGTGAGTACGGCGCTACACACAGAAATTAAACTCTGGCAATAAGCAACTTAGACAGCAACCATTAGCCATATCAACCGACCCGGGCACTTGTCTTGATAGACCGCCCCATGCAGCGATCAAGTGAATTCCGCCCAGCTGCCCACGCAACTCAAAGCCATTCAACTGGGTCAAATCCTGGTAGGTAGCAGCCTGGTCAGTGGTCTGCGAGAATCAGGATTCAAATGTTTGAAGTGATGACCAGATGACCAAAGTATTGTGCTAGATTTGGTAGAAACCGTGCCAAACAACTCCTTCAGAGATGTACCCCGTGAGGAAGTTATAAATTGAATTGAAATCAACGACAGAGCTCCACTGATTCAAGAAATCAGTCACACACTGATTATATAAAGTGTTTTGAACTCACAAGAAGCCCAGATTCAGGAGTTGTTGGTAGATGACATGTATGACGGTCCCGGGAATTTAAATTTCTCTTTAGAGTATAACTGTAATTCTGGGGTACGGATTCAGCAGGTGCAATATGATAACGAAGGAGCCGTGGCTGATGAAGTTAAAGTCTTGTGGAAACAGGCTTCTGGAATATTAGATGTACTCATAACATTTGCTGAATAGAACAAAAGCAGCAGTTCTACAGAACTCATAAATCTGTGTATAATCCGAAAAAGTTTTTTGAAGAAGAAATCTGAATCACAGAAGCAACGTGATATCAAAGTTTAAAAGTTAATGTTAAAGTTTTTAAAAGTACAATGTTGATATAATATTTTACTACATGTACAATAAAATGTACATAAACAGAATATATTAAATAATTCGAATTCAATTTTATATTTTACGTGTTCTTTAATTGTTACAATCGTTAGGATGACAGAATCAAGAACAGTATTTGTCAAATATTTATACAATTTGCAGAGCTTCATAATGTAAATGAACACAAAAATTACATTGACGTTCAATAGTCCGATAAAATGGTTAATTTGGCGCGGTTTTGGTCCCGAACGTGCTGGATTAAAAAGCTTGTACAGTATTTAGATACTTATTTACCATTCATAGTTTTTTTGTCTGAAAAAACATATAAAGAAATTAGAGTACATTGCTTTCATCGACTATAATTATGTGAAACACATTTTAATGTCATTACATTATTTGGAGCTTCAATGTTCTTGTACTTGAACATAACGTTGAAACGACTTTTGTTCGCTTTCATTTAATATGATTACCTTAAGCCAAGTAGAATTGAGTTTTAATTTTTAATGCGAAAAACACAATGCTAAACGTTTTGTGGCTTGTTGAATCAAATTCTGATCTTGTAGTAACTGCAACCATAATATAGTTAAATATATTTTCAATATTTGCAGCTTCGGCTGACTTGCAACGACGAATCTTGGTTCAGTATTTCAACATCTCATGGTTACAACTCCTAAAACACGAAACATTTATTTAAACCTCTAAAAAATTTTAACATTCTACGTTTGTAACGACTTGAAAAATAACTTTGATGTCATTTTTATGACTTGTATGTACTCTCCAAATCTTACGTGGCTTATTTCTACTAAGTAATAATGTTAAATTGTGTTACATTATTCGTTTGATAAAATGAAGTCTAAAAAAATGTGAAACTTTCATTCTTTTAATCATTAAGTTCATCCGTGATTTACGAAGATCATTGAGGCATGCACCTAAATTCCAATTTTGAATCATTCTCTAATATGTCACAAGATGCAAGGCTGATTATAATATGACTAACTAAACTCCCAATTCCACAACTGATATTGGAATAATTAGTTACTTCCTCTTCTATTTCCCTGGACACAGTGCTAGTATAATATTCTTAGCTCAGTAGCAAGAATAATTAGTCAGATAATTGAAAATTGGAACAGGAGATCGGATCTACGGCAAAGAGAGATTTGATTTTATTCTCTCTTTTCTTTTTGCCTTAATCTAACGATATAGGGAAGTAGGCTTTTTCCACACACATTACGAAAATACCTATTAATCTACAAAATGTTTAAACTGACATTTACTCATTTTCTAATACAATTGTCAAAATTTAAATTGCACTATCAGAAACTTCATACATTAGATGCATACATTCTAGAGATGTGACGGGCTCGTGCTCGAGTTTTATACCAATCTTCGGACTCGGATTTACTCTTTATGAAATTAACATTTATATTTATTATCGTTCTCATATAGAAACAAAAAAGCTTTTTTTTTGCTCTAAAAAATTAGTTATTTCATTGAAAGTCATTTTAATTCTATTTTTTATCTGAATGAAAGAAAAACTGATTTTTTTTTTCTTTTGTAGCAGTAGTAGAATGCTATTTTAAAAGGAAAATTGCGATGCTTGGTGATTTCTATGTCTTTTATTTACAGTGAGCAACGGCCAATTCATGTAGTACCAATCTGAATATGGCAGCATCAGGATATTTTTTAAATGGAATAGTTTTTGAGATTTAACATGAAATGAATATTTTGTTTTAAGTCAATCAGCATTAGCTTAAGGTTTACAAATTTTTAGTCTCCTGTTGTCTACGAATGCTTGTCAATATTTATATTAAAATAACGTTACAGATTCTATTCATTTTTCTTCTTCAACACTGCTCATTCTTGTTCTGCTCTAACATTTATGAAATCACTTTCATAATAATAAAATTCCAGTAAACAAAACTGGCATGTATTGTTATTTCCGATAAAAAGTATTCGAGCAATATTTACTGTTTTCCTTGTTTAAAATCATCGGATCTTTCAAGTAAATATATTAACTTTTTAAAGTTGCTTTTCAATTATATGAGATTTGCGAAAAATCTGCGACTTTTATCGAAAATAGAAAAACATTGTTCAATTCTTCGACATGTAAATCGTAATTTCTCCAAATTTAATTCATCTATACACTAAACGCACTTCGTTAATGTGTCCATCTTACATGTGGCAACCGGAAAATTTGAGAGTCTTTTTCGGGAAGTAGGGTAACATCCCCAGTAATTCGTACATTAAGGATTTCTCTTTAAACTTACTTCTATTTTCATTACCAAAAAATAAAATATTTACTTGCAAATATTTTTAAATCAAAGAGTTCATATCTGTGCATCTATTTTGCTTACTTCTGAAACTACACTATAAAAATATTTGAAAAAGTATTTTTATAAAAATATATTTATAAAAAGTTGCTGTTATCACCAGTAATTGGCACTTAGACTTTTACACAATTAAAGTAACCCTTTTCAACTAAACAAAACTGTTGTCAGTTAAAATTTAAAATATACTATAAATCAGATAATAATAAATTGAAATGCATGCCTTTCTTAAGCCAAAGAAGAAGCATTTGCAACAAAAATGGCTAATTTGATACAAGCCATAATTGTTTCTCTTTCCTAGGCTTTCTAACTGGTTGCATTTTTAAAAGACTGGATATAAATCTTATTTTAGGACATTTTTGTAGGATGTGCCAATCACTGGTGCCTGCCAATTACTGGGGATGTTACCCTGTATTTTTATTTTGTACTAAACTTCCTGCTTAGTAGGATTGAATGTAATTTTCATAAAATTAATTATGTTCTAGGGATAAATAGTTTTCTTGATATAATAAATTTAAAAAATGAGATGTTACATTTAAAACAACTTTAAAATATTATGCAATTTTTTTTCGCAAATTTTTTTCCGTTATACTATTACTACATCGGGCTTGGCCGGACCCGCGCACCGAAAAGTGAGCCCGAACTCATCTAAAGTATATATTATGATTTAAAAAAACTCTTTTCTTTTTTGAACATTTTTAATGAGGAAAGTCGAAGCATTATAATTATATCAGTCGAAAAGTAATCTTTTACTGAGTTTTTTTTTTAAATCTTAACATGATATTTAGTGATTCACCATGATCGTTGAAGCATACGCGTAATGCATATTTACCCTTGTCTTTTGTAATACACGCAGTACACAGTCATGGGAAAAAAGTAAACACCCAATGCTAACTCTGTAAAAAATTACCATAGAAGAAAATTACAGATACCAAACGATTGGAAATAAAGTCTGCTTTTAAAAGGGCTCAGGGGGTTGAAAACTTTTCAAAAAATCGGTTTTTTTATGATCTAGTTTGATTATTCAATAAATTCTAAACTCAATGCAAAAAACCGCATAAAAATATTTGCATTTTTAACGGAGTTATAAGCATTTATGTATCAACACTTTCATAGGCGCACCCATATAATTTCAACTTTAAGTCGCGTTTTCTCAAAACTTGATTTTTGACGACTAACACCAAGATGTAAAAAAAAACTATTTGATGGAATGACTTAAATTTTTTTTGCATGCATATAACATCATTATCTATAGAATGAATTAATATAGTTTAGATAGTTTAATATTTTGAGTATTTTTAATGAAAAAAGTTGTATTTTTTAGGAGTTTTTTCAATTTTCAAATTTGAGAGTTTTTTTAATAATGTTGTTTTTGAGTAATAGTTATATCCTTAATTCATTCTATAGAGTAAAGTTTCCGGATCATTTTAAAGCAAAAATTAGGTTCTTATGTCAATTCAACGTTAAGATATCTTGGTGTTGGTGATATAACACATAGTTTTTTTTTTTTTTTTTCGAAAATTGTGCTACAAAAATTTTGCTATATTTCTTATTATATTACATTGAAGTACTTCATTTTATAATTTTATAAGACTACAAACATACCTTTAAAATATCAGAAAGTTTAAATTAATTACATTGAATACTTCTGTTTTTATATGGACTCGAAGCGAGAGCTCTGTTTACATGTTTCTCCGTATCGGACCCCTGAGCTCCCTTAAATGATCTATGTAAAATTTACTTAGGGGGGGGCCATATACATATTAGAATTATAGCTATCTTTTTTCAAAAACAGAACCTAATTATGGCAGCATAACTGAATTCTACACTTTTGAATTAGTCTAAAAACAAATTTTCATGCAATTCGTACAATAAGTTTCCGAGAAACTAATTATTTTAAAACGAGCATATTTTAGGGGCTGTATCCAGACTGAAGTTCGGTACTCCACTGTTGACTGAGAGAACCCCCTTCTTGATCTTAGGCGCCACCCAAGCAGTCAAAGAAGACAGCTACACTATATGGCCAAAGGTGACCGGTCACGTGATTTTTTTTCTTTTTTTTTTTTTTACTAGAAAAATACGTGAGAAATCATCCTGAAACTCCAGGTGCGTAAACAGTATAGTACAGGTCATATATTTCCGGAAAGATTTTTTTTCTCGAAATCCTATAAAAAACCGTAAACAAATTGAAAAAGAACTAACATCTTTTGGATATTCCTGTCAAAACTAAGGTAGCAAAAGCGTCCAAACGGTAGATTATGATTAAGTAGTTTATTGTAACAGGGTATGTTCATTTTTATGAAGATAATCATGGATACTCGTAAAGGAATTCTGTTTTCATAAAAATACAAAGGTTTCATAAAAATACTGTAGGTCCAAATTTTGCCAAATTTTTTCTTATAATTTTCAAAATATATATATATATATATATATATATATATATATATTTTCAGAAAACATGACAAACAACATTATACATAATATACTGTAATCAGAATTAAAATTAATTAAGATTGCATGTATTATGAACAGTTTTGCTAGCTAATTTTTTACTGCGCATACGTGAAAGCAATCAAATATATAATTTGCATAATATGTTATAACTAAATTTACAGAGCAACTTTTGTAAAAGTCTGAAAATTCTGAAAACTATAGTCGATAGAATAAGCTTAAAATCCGTTTTTCCAAAAAGAAGCAAAACGGTGAAAGGATGTATCCATATATCCGTTGATTACTGTCAGTTACAACATACAATAACATTGAACATACTACGATATTTGGATACAACCCCTCATCTTTTTGCTTCCTTTCCTATGTAAAAATACACGAACAATTTTCATATTATTTCAAAAGATTTCTTTGTATTTCATTCATCTTTTATTTAATTTTCTTCCCATTCTAGTATTTCAAAGAAAAATAAACTTCATTTAATACTAAAGCATTCCATTTCTTTATTCAACAATATCACTCTTTATTTACAAAGGAAATGTTTTTCCTTTAAATACCACAAAAAGATTTCCTTACAATTGATAGGAAATTAAAAGTATCTGAGATTGAATTTGAATAATTTCTTGTTCTTATAAGTAAAGCTTAATGATTAATAGCTTAATAAAGCCTCATGTATAAATTAAAATGAATAGAAAACAGTCCAATATTATGATAATATATTTATTTTGAAAAGAAAATGATATTGTATTTTAGTAAAATAATTTCAGTGGAACATTTTAAAAATATATTAAGTCCTACATTTTATATTATATGACATTTATTAAATAGCTTACAAATTGCTGCAAACTTTTTTTACTTGATATTTGACATTACTACTTAAAAGCAATGTGAAGATATCTTTAAAATAGGTAGAATATATAAATATTAAAAAGATAGACAAGATAAAATATAGATAGATTAGACATGCAAATGAATCCGTCATTTCAAAAACCCCATGAGTCACAAAATCAGAATTTTTAATATTTTTTTTTAATTGAATTATTCACAAGTAAGCAAATTTTTATGGATTTTTTTAGGCTGATAATAGAGTTTGAACTTCAATAATTGAAAATATCGAATAAATTTTATAATTCATGAATAATAAAATTAATAATAACAGAAAATATGTTACTGACTTATGCTGTTTTAGCAAGAAACGAGATTAAGGAGTGTTTAACTTGAACAAAATAGGCATATTAAACTTATTTTAAGTTAAAATTAATGAAGATAATATTTATACGGAACATTTTTATGTTTTTATATAATGTTGTTGCGTAATCATACTCTTTATTATTCAATGTATAAAATTGAAACTGGTGTTATACACAATTGAAATGAAAAAAAAACTACTTTAAACACCATAAAATTAGTTAACTGCGCAAGGCCTTTCGAAAGAACTTAGTCTTTCTTCGTCAGGCGCAAAAAAGACGTGCGTCCACAATGAATGTAGCGGCACGACTGAAGGGGAATGCGGGAGGGAGAGGGAGCAAGCAGAAGGAACAGCCAATAGGAAAGAAGAAGGCAACAGCCAATCACGGAAGAGCATAAACAAAACTAGATAGACAATGAAGGAGAGGAAAGGAAGAAGGGGGAAGGGAAATGGGAAAAAAGCGGGGTAAATTAAAAAATTAACTAAAAGGAGAGATTAAAATGAAATAAAATGTACGCAAAAAATATATAAATTAGTAATAATAATAATAAGAAAATAAATAAATAAATAAATAAATAAATAAAATAAAAAATAATAAAAAATAATAAAAAAAAATAAAATAAATAAATAAATAAATAAATAAATAAAATAAAATAAAATAAAAATACATAAAAATAAAAAATAGTTTACAATTATAAACACACATGAATATACCTGAAAAATAGTATACATAATATATATAAAAAAATAATAATAATTAAATAATAAACTTAATTATGAAGCAGTGCTGAAAAGATTCTTCCAGGCAACGGAGAGGGTTTTAGAATCAGATTTATCATTAACAATAATATCACGATTAATATAAATAGCTAAATTTTCAAGAAAGTCTAACTCAGAGGAACTATTGGCATTAAAAATAATTTTAGCAGTTTGAAAATTGAAACTATGGCCGGAATCCCAAGAGTGTTTAGCAACAGAAGATTTAGAAATTTCTTGATTAATGACATACCGAGAGTGTTCTTTTAGGCGTTTTTCGAGATTTCTTTTAGTTTGACCAATATACGATAAATCACAGCCATTACAAGGAATATTATAAATACCCCATTTTTGGAGGTCAGGGACAGAACATTTCATGGAAGGAAATTTTAATTTATTGACTGGTTTAAAGATAACATTAAAATTGAAACGTCTTAAAACTTTAGCTAATTTAAAACATAAAGGAGGATAAAAAGGGAGGACGACGAAATTATCAGGTTTACTTTTATCAATATTAGAAAGAGTGGAATTGTTAGGGGGTCTATTGAATTTGCTCACAGCAGTATTAATGATAGAAGGATTGAATCCACGTTTTACAGCAACAGATTTTAAGTAATTGAGTTCATTCTTAAGAGATGCAAAATCGGAACAAATTTTGAGAGCACGATAAACATAAGTATAAAAAACACCGATCTTTTGATTGACAGGATGATTTGAGAGAGCATGGGGTGGATTAGAGACAGAAAAAGGTTTTCTATAAACGCAAGTTTTGAAAGAAGAATCACATTTGGTAACTAAAACATCAAGGAAAGGGAGTTTATTACAATTCTCTAACTCAAAAGTAAACTGAATATGAGGATCAATAGAATTGACAGTTTGAAGAATTGTAGAAATATCAAATGGATTATCCAATAGGACGAAAGTATCATCAACATAACGAATCCAACATTTAAAATTGATCAGATTTAATAATTTATCTTCAAAGTAATGCATATAAATATCACAAAGAATGGGAGATAAAGGATTACCCATACTTAAGCCTTCAAGCTGTTTGAAAAATTTATTATCGAATTGAAAAGTAGTAAGAGTTAAGCAAATTTTAGTTAATTTAACATAATCTTTGACCTCAATATCCGAGAAATGAAATTCACGTAATCTTTTTTCCAAGCAAGAAAGAGCGCCTTCAATCGGGACATTAGTAAATAAAGATTTGACATCAAGAGAAAGCATAGAACAATTCGATGGATTAATACTTTTTAATTTACTAACGAAATCATAAGAATTTTTTACAGTATGAGAATTAGCAATGCATAAAGGCGAAAATATGGAAGCTAAAAATTTGGCAAGAGGATAAGTAACAGTACCAATATTAGAGACAATAGGTCTTAAGGGAATATTGGTTTTGTGAACTTTGGGTAAAGCATAAAAACGAGCAGAAATGGGTGCAGAAGGAATAACACAATGTTTAGTGTTGTCATTTAGAACAACAGAATTCTTAACAGCTTTAGTGAGAGTGGCAAGATGCGAATTAGTGGGATCTTTTTTAACTTCAATATAAGGACCTTCAGATAAGAGAGCATGAACTTTATCAGAATAATCATTTTTATCCATAAGAACAATTTGACCCCCCTTATCAGCTTTAGTAATAATAAGATTATCATTGGACTTAAGCTCATTCAGAGCAATATGCTGAGGACGTGAGAGATTAGGTTTATATTTAGAAACATTAGAAGAAATAGTATCAGCAAGAATGTGACGAAGGGTTTCTTTTTGAAAAGGAGAAACTTTACTATGTTTAAAGGAAGACTCAATAGGAGCAATCAATTTGGTGAGAGAAGGTTTGCAAGATTGAGAAAAATTTAAACCAAGATCTAAAATGCTTTTTTGCTCAGGAGTTAATGTGTGAGAAGATAAATTTACAATATTGTTTTCATTAGAAAGATCCTTATTCAAAAATTGATACTTGGAATTCTTATTACATAATAAAGAAAACTTTTTATTAAGTTTATTTTGATGAGCAGATTTGAAAGAAAGCAGAGAAGGCCAAAATTTGTTTTCAATATTACAAAAATTATCAACATTTTTACTGAGAAACAAATGCAGATCATAAAGTTCTTCTTCAATTTTGGAGAGAGTATGCCGAACATCCTGAATGCAAGCTCTTAAAACTATAAGGTGTGAACGAAACATAGCTTTAGAAATTCTAAAAGAACTATTGACAGAACACTTAAGTTGAATAAAATTGGGGATAACATTACTTTTCTTACAATTTTGAAGAAAATTTAAGTGATTGAGAAATTTAATACGTTTGCGTCTAAGTTTAGTAAACCGGTTTAATTGAGCAGTATACATAATAACGACAAGAAAATAAACAATATACAAGTACAGAAAAATAAAATATGAATAACACAAAAAAGTGAAAAATAAAAGGATAGATAATAAATATATAAATAAGATCATAAATGAAAATAAAAAATGAAAAACAAATAAATAAGACACTAAGATAAAGAATAAAGATAAAAATTACTTACGACAAAAGTGGGGGCAAAGGAGGGCAGTTGAAATGCCAGAATCAGCACAAATCAATGTATAAAATTGAAACTGGTGTTATACACAATTGAAATGAAAAAAACTTCTTTAAACACCATAAAATAAGTTAACTGCGCAAGGCCTTTCGAAAGAACTTAGTCTTTCTTCGTCAGGCGCAAAAAAGACGTGCGTCCACAATGAATGTAGCGGCACGACTGAAGGGGAATGCGGGAGGGAGAGGGAGCAAGCAGAAGGAACAGCCAATAGGAAAGAAGAAGGCAACAGCCAATCACGGAAGAGCATAAACAAAACTAGATAGACAATGAAGGAGAGGAAAGGAAGAAGGGGGAAGGGAAATGGGAAAAAAGCGGGGTAAATTAAAAAATTAACTAAAAGGAGAGATTAAAATGAAATAAAATGTACGCAAAAAATATATAAATTAGTAATAATAATAATAAGAAAATAAATAAATAAATAAATAAATAAATAAAATAAAAAAAAATAAAATAAATAATAAAAATAAATAAATAAATAAATAAATAAATAAATAAAATAAAATAAAAATACATAAAAATAAAAAATAGTTTACAATTATAAACACACATGAATATACCTGAAAAATAGTATACATAATATATATAAAAAAATAATAATAATTAAATAATAAACTTAATTATGAAGCAGTGCTGAAAAGATTCTTCCAGGCAACGGAGAGGGTTTTAGAATCAGATTTATCATTAACAATAATATCACGATTAATATAAATAGCTAAATTTTCAAGAAAGTCTAACTCAGAGGAACTATTGGCATTAAAAATAATTTTAGCAGTTTGAAAATTGAAACTATGGCCGGAATCCCAAGAGTGTTTAGCAACAGAAGATTTAGAAATTTCTTGATTAATGACATACCGAGAGTGTTCTTTTAGGCGTTTTTCGAGATTTCTTTTAGTTTGACCAATATACGATAAATCACAGCCATTACAAGGAATATTATAAATACCCCATTTTTGGAGGTCAGGGACAGAACATTTCATGGAAGGAAATTTTAATTTATTGACTGGTTTAAAGATAACATTAAAATTGAAACGTCTTAAAACTTTAGCTAATTTAAAACATAAAGGAGGATAAAAAGGGAGGACGACGAAATTATCAGGTTTACTTTTATCAATATTAGAAAGAGTGGAATTGTTAGGGGGTCTATTGAATTTGCTCACAGCAGTATTAATGATAGAAGGATTGAATCCACGTTTTACAGCAACAGATTTTAAGTAATTGAGTTCATTCTTAAGAGATGCAAAATCGGAACAAATTTTGAGAGCACGATAAACATAAGTATAAAAAACACCGATCTTTTGATTGACAGGATGATTTGAGAGAGCATGGGGTGGATTAGAGACAGAAAAAGGTTTTCTATAAACGCAAGTTTTGAAAGAAGAATCACATTTGGTAACTAAAACATCAAGGAAAGGGAGTTTATTACAATTCTCTAACTCAAAAGTAAACTGAATATGAGGATCAATAGAATTGACAGTTTGAAGAATTGTAGAAATATCAAATGGATTATCCAATAGGACGAAAGTATCATCAACATAACGAATCCAACATTTAAAATTGATCAGATTTAATAATTTATCTTCAAAGTAATGCATATAAATATCACAAAGAATGGGAGATAAAGGATTACCCATACTTAAGCCTTCAAGCTGTTTGAAAAATTTATTATCGAATTGAAAAGTAGTAAGAGTTAAGCAAATTTTAGTTAATTTAACATAATCTTTGACCTCAATATCCGAGAAATGAAATTCACGTAATCTTTTTTCCAAGCAAGAAAGAGCGCCTTCAATCGGGACATTAGTAAATAATTATATTAATCGTGATATTATTGTTAATGATAAATCTGATTCTAAAACCCTCTCCGTTGCCTGGAAGAATCTTTTCAGCACTGCTTCATAATTAAGTAACTAAAAGGAGAGATTAAAATGAAATAAAATGTACGCAAAAAATATATAAATTAGTAATAATAATAATAAGAAAATAAATAAATAAATAAATAAATAAATAAAAAAAATAAAAAATAATAAAATAAAATAAAAAAAAATAAAATAAATAAATAAATAAATAAAATAAAATAAAATAAAAATACATAAAAATAAAAAATAGTTTACAATTATAAACACACATGAATATACCTGAAAAATAGTATACATAATATATATAAAAAATAATAATAATTAAATAATAAACTTAATTATGAAGCAGTGCTGAAAAGATTCTTCCAGGCAACGGAGAGGGTTTTAGAATCAGATTTATCATTAACAATAATATCACGATTAATATAATTATTTACTAATGTCCCGATTGAAGGCGCTCTTTCTTGCTTGGAAAAAAGATTACGTGAATTTCATTTCTCGGATATTGAGGTCAAAGATTATGTTAAATTAACTAAAATTTGCTTAACTCTTACTACTTTTCAATTCGATAATAAATTTTTCAAACAGCTTGAAGGCTTAAGTATGGGTAATCCTTTATCTCCCATTCTTTGTGATATTTATATGCATTACTTTGAAGATAAATTATTAAATCTGATCAATTTTAAATGTTGGATTCGTTATGTTGATGATACTTTCGTCCTATTGGATAATCCATTTGATATTTCTACAATTCTTCAAACTGTCAATTCTATTGATCCTCATATTCAGTTTACTTTTGAGTTAGAGAATTGTAATAAACTCCCTTTCCTTGATGTTTTAGTTACCAAATGTGATTCTTCTTTCAAAACTTGCGTTTATAGAAAACCTTTTTCTGTCTCTAATCCACCCCATGCTCTCTCAAATCATCCTGTCAATCAAAAGATCGGTGTTTTTTATACTTATGTTTATCGTGCTCTCAAAATTTGTTCCGATTTTGCATCTCTTAAGAATGAACTCAATTACTTAAAATCTGTTGCTGTAAAACGTGGATTCAATCCTTCTATCATTAATACTGCTGTGAGCAAATTCAATAGACCCCCTAACAATTCCACTCTTTCTAATATTGATAAAAGTAAACCTGATAATTTCGTCGTCCTCCCTTTTTATCCTCCTTTATGTTTTAAATTAGCTAAAGTTTTAAGACGTTTCAATTTTAATGTTATCTTTAAACCAGTCAATAAATTAAAATTTCCTTCCATGAAATGTTCTGTCCCTGACCTCCAAAAATGGGGTATTTATAATATTCCTTGTAATGGCTGTGATTTATCGTATATTGGTCAAACTAAAAGAAATCTCGAAAAACGCCTAAAAGAACACTCTCGGTATGTCATTAATCAAGAAATTTCTAAATCTTCTGTTGCTAAACACTCTTGGGATTCCGGCCATAGTTTCAATTTTCAAACTGCTAAAATTATTTTTAATGCCAATAGTTCCTCTGAGTTAGACTTTCTTGAAAATTTAGCTATTTATATTAATCGTGATATTATTGTTAATGATAAATCTGATTCTAAAACCCTCTCCGTTGCCTGGAAGAATCTTTTCAGCACTGCTTCATAATTAAGTTTATTATTTAATTATTATTATTTTTTTATATATATTATGTATACTATTTTTCAGGTATATTCATGTGTGTTTATAATTGTAAACTATTTTTTATTTTTATGTATTTTTATTTTATTTTATTTTATTTATTTATTTATTTATTTATTTATTTTTATTATTTATTTTATTTTTTTTTATTTTATTTATTTATTTATTTATTTATTTATTTTCTTATTATTATTATTACTAATTTATATATTTTTTGCGTACATTTTATTTCATTTTAATCTCTCCTTTTAGTTAATTTTTTAATTTACCCCGCTTTTTTCCCATTTCCCTTCCCCCTTCTTCCTTTCCTCTCCTTCATTGTCTATCTAGTTTTGTTTATGCTCTTCCGTGATTGGCTGTTGCCTTCTTCTTTCCTATTGGCTGTTCCTTCTGCTTGCTCCCTCTCCCTCCCGCATTCCCCTTCAGTCGTGCCGCTACATTCATTGTGGACGCACGTCTTTTTTGCGCCTGACGAAGAAAGACTAAGTTCTTTCGAAAGGCCTTGCACAGTTAACTTATTTTATGGTGTTTAAAGAAGTTTTTTTCATTTCAATTCTTTATTATTCATGATTGGATTATCTTCAACTATGGTAGTTGCCAAGCTATGTATGTTCTGATAAAATGGCATATGCTTTTCCAGAATGCTATTCTAAACTATTAATTGACACTTTCAATCATAGGCTTTGACTGATGGAAGGGGCACATGGGTCGAAAGTTTTTTCATCAAGTTAAACAAATCTTTAAAATCAGTAATATCCTCGGCTATGATAATGCGTTCTTTATCAGAGTGAAATCTGATATAGTGAAATCTTTTGTGTAAATGCTTAATGAAGTATAAATGCTTAATATGTGGTCCGATATTATTTTAGATATAATTCAACAACATAGTACAAACCTTTTTCGCATCCTTTTAAGCAATGCCTTTGTGATGCATGTTAAAATTTGAATTTACTTAATTTGAGATTTTTTATACCAAAACAATGAACCCATATTTTCCATAGAGAAAAATATTTTGCATTGATATGTGTAGTAATGGTACTTTTACAGAAATGAAATGTTACGGCTGTAACTTCATCTGGTATTGCATGCAAAAACCACTTAAGTTACTGCCTTATATCGTTTAAGTAATGACCGGTAATTTAAAGGTATTGTTTGAAAAGAAAAGAATAAACTGACATTTATGGTTATTATCCAGATCATAGCTGTACCTTTAAGGGAGTATTTCCAAAAAAAGTATATTCGGAAAAATCTCGACTTATGTAGTTTTTGAAATGTCGGATTCAAATATAGATAAACCAAAAAGCATAAAGGATTCATTAATAGTCCAACATATACTTACAGGAATAAAAACTTAATTAAAGACTTTATTCGCTCTGTTAAAGTTATTCCAAAAATGTTTCCAACATGAAATAGTGACACTTTGTTCCAATATTTGGTAACTGTGTTGAACTATGGACTGGTAAAATGTCGAAACATAACCTCACAAACATTTTTAACAATGAATTGAATTTGGTTAACTTACCCTTAAAAAAAAAAAAAAAAGTACACAAACTTCGATCTAAATTTCAAGCAAAATCCAGCAGATTATGGGCATATTCACAGTATCCGCAAAGAAACTCTTCGGGAGGGTTGAATTCTGATAGGGATTGGCCGACGCGTTTTCACGTAACTTGGCGATAATTATACTTGGCGTAGCGATAGACGCTTCCGTCGAGTTTGATTTCCTTCGGAGCCGAGTACAAAGTAAACCGAATACAAAGTAAACCGAGTACAAAGTAAAAATTTGTGTTTAAAAACTTTTAAAGAGTAAAGCTTTCAGTAAGACACGTTCCATCCAATGCAATGCTGCAAGAGAAAAGTTACTTTGCACTCGGTTCGGAAGGAAATCAAACTCCTCGACGGAAGCATCTATCGCTCGCCAAGTATAATTATCGCCAAGTTACGTGAAAACGCGTCGGCCAATCCCTATCAGAATTCAAACCTCTCGAAGAGTTTCTTCGAGAGTGCTGTGAATATGCAGATTATGGGTATCCAACCGGAATTTGAACTTGATACTTCGTTAAGCATAAAGGTATCAAACTGCTATAAAACAGCACATTAAAATTTGATAGAAACATTAATTCCGATTAAGTAATTTGTTTCAATTCTAATATAGGTTAGTGAATCTTTTAACCACTGTTGAAGTTTCACCATAATTATTAGTTTTGAAGTATTAAGTAAAGTGTGCTTTGGTACTTCTGTTTTTTTTTTTTTTTTTAAACCGTCAAGTGCTTCAAAGTTTAAGACATTTTAGAGTGCAGTTTAATATTGTTACTATATATTTAAATTACTATGTCCCAGTTTACTTTCATTAGGTGGTAAAAAAGCTAAAGAGAAATTTTACAGTTGAATTAAATATACTTTATGTGTAAATTAGAAAGAAATCATTTGAAATTCTATGTACAGAGTGTGTTTATAGATATCGGGAACGATTTTGACAAAAAAAATGCATAAATTAGAACAAATATTTTTTAATATGTTCTATCTGGTCCTTTCTTGTAAACTATCGTATTGCGGCGGAATTTCCAAGATAGTAAAGTTTTTTTTTTTTTTTTTTTGTAAAACTGGAAGTTTAAATTTGTTCCACTCGTCCACCACACATTTTCAGAGTCCATTCAACATAGTTGATCATCGTTTCGCAAGACCAAAGGCATTATAATCCTTTGGTGAAAAACTAGGGACTTCGTGATATGATCAAACGTTGCATACTTGATTCCAGTTCCCTTTGTCAGTTTTCTAGAAATGCGACTTTATTTTTATTCAACGTTTTTAATGTCCGTAAGATTAGATTTATATATTTTTTTCTTTAAAAATAGAAATTAAAACATTGGGTCAAACTTGATGTTGTCTCTTTATGGCAGTCTATTGACATCCAAAAGTCTTTAAAAGACAAAATAACTGCATTGACCGCATGCAGAATACTAACAAAAATATGAAAACTACATTAAAGAGCGCTCTTAATCTTATACTTAATAATAATTACTTCCCTTTTGACAACAAAATCCACAAAAAAAATAATAATGGGACTCCAACCACTTTTCCTATATCAAGATTATTAGCTGAATTCACATTTCGACCATTTGAAATGGATACATACAAATAGAATTATATTCTCCATACATATATCAGATAGGTGGATGATGTTTCCATCTTACGGCAACGTATAAATGTTTTGTTCAATAACTTTTTAAACCATATTAAAAGCCTTGATTCTAAAATTAAATTTACATAATCATTATGATCATCATAAGTGTATTTATCTTAATTTTATAACGTTATATTGATTTATAATATTACATCATTATAATTAATTATAATTATCTCAATGCGTTTAGTTTCAAAGTTTCTTTTTTTTTCAACCAATAAAGTTTCTTTATCTAAACCCAAAGATCCAATTGACGACCATAACACCTGAGTCATTTATAGAATTTTTTTCATGAGTGCGTCCTCTCTTATATTGGGCATATAAAGAATTAAGCTGAGAGAGATTACAATAATGTGACAAATCTACAATAGCTAAACATTGTTGGAATTCCAACCACCAGTTTAATTATCCTAAGAATAAAATTATTCAAAAAGTGCTATTCAGCTTTGGATCTAGACTTTTACGGATCATATTATATTCATAAGCACACTTCTAGTGAAGGATATGGCCAATGGCTTTTTTCAATTGCTAGTATGCAAGGATCCTCTGCTGAAACTCCTTATTTTCAATACTGGTCGATTACATCATTTCTTATAATCGTCATTTTTCGTCTCTCGTCATTTCTATATAAACTCCTGCTTTCGTCTTTTTTCAATCAATTCATTAGCCAGTACTCGAGGGGCTCTTAATATATATTTTTTTTCGCACTCAGGAAAAAAATTTAGGAATCTTTGAAACAGTTGTACGTGACTTTTTGTCGCATATTTGTATGTATTTATATGTTAAAGCGTCTTTAAGAGTTTAGCTTATATATTGGAATTCGCGCAAGAGTTTCATTTATGATTATAATGATCTACATTTTCGCACCTGCGACCGAATACTCGATAGTCTATGGAAGTACTCAGGATAGAAAGTAATTTCTCAATTTTGCAAAACGAGTATTTAGAGGTACTTTTGCAAAATGCAAACTTTCTTTTTACACACTTTCTCATTAACATAACATAGAATTGAACGACAAAGCAAACTGCAATGCTCTATAACCGGATAATTCATATGATTAAATCTGTATCTGTCTTGACATAGAAATCCATGCTATAATTGTGCGTTAAAAGGTATTGGAAAACATTTACAGAAAAAATAACTATCACAGAGAAAAAGCTATCAGAAATCATTTTCAGATAAAAGGCATAAATTTAATTAGCTGTGGTTTTTACTAATTTTGTCTTTTGTAATCATCATTCAACATACTTTATATTTCTTGAATTGTTCTCTTTTTTAAACATTTGATGCGTCATTTACAAACTAAGTAAATCTACTTTTCAGGTAATACAACAATTATAAGTATAAATCTGTTATATTTCCATCGTTTCTTTACCTTTTTACTAAACGATCATGATAAGAGACGATATAAAATTTCTTATTTTGAAATTATCAAATATTTATTTATTTTCCCGTTGCTGTATAGGACAGAATTATACTTTTATTTTTATAGCAGGTATTACACGGTACCGATAACCAATGATTCAGATCATTTTTTTCTAAAATTTCTTTTTTTCATGGTAGATCAAATTAGTTCTTTAACAAAACACAGAAAAATATCAATGTTTATTTCTTTTAGTAAATTTTAAAAGCGGAGTACTTTTCACTAAAATTTAGTGAGGTGTGCAGAAGAAATTTTGAAACGTTATTTAGAAGTAATTTCAAGTTTTTATTATATCTAGTAATCAACATAATCATTTTGTATTAAAATGATGAAGAACGTTTTTTATAATAAACCGTATTAGAAATAAAAAAAAGGAATAAAATAATTTATTAAAGCTAAATACAGAAAAATGATATTGTAATTATTGTATATTATTGGTAATGCACAGGGTGGTCATTAAAAAAACTTTGCCGATATATGGAGCTCTAGGGGCCAGTCCGCTCAACCGATCGAAATGAAATTTCAGATATAGCTATTCAGAGGCATGAGCTCAAGATTCTCTGAACAGCAACAAAATGGCGCTCACGGTTACGGTTATGGTTACAGAAACTCGAAATTTTCCAATAGCAACACCCAATTTTTTTCATCGCAAAATGCTCAGCGCATGCGAAAACACTAAAGAGCGTTGAAATCGTAGGTGTATAGCAAGAAACGGACACGTTATGCAAGCACGAAAAACGGTTCTGCAAATCCCCCCCCCCCCCCATAGAAAAACACGATTGGGGCACAAGGAGTAAATTTGCATATGACTCAGAGTCAGTACACTAATCTCTGATTACAACACAGATCGGAGAAAACTTTTATTTTGATTACACATTTTTCCACATGGGTGCCATCACAGGCAATTACACATTGCATGGTGACGACTATGGACAATACAGCCGAACGTTACATCGCATGAGGGTTGTTTGCAATCTCAAGTATGATAGAATCTTTCAAATCCGACAAAGTTTGCGGATTGCACATGTACACTCTAGATTTTAGATATCGAAAGAACCTGAAATCCATAGGAGTGAGGTCGGGGGATCGATGAGGCCATTGACGTTACCTGTTAAGGTGAAATGTGCCTCTTCCATTCATAATATGCAAAGAGGTCGATTGTAATCTCCATTATATTGGATAAGAAATTCATTAACAAAGTCTTTATGTTGTTGATGATCTCTCACTTCCAACATCTGGGCTCGCTGGTACCGGTAAAGAAACATGTGGATTACAGAGCGCAGTAACTTTAAGATCATTGATTTTGGAATATCAAATACACGAGATGCACCTTTTGCAGTTTGCATGCGTCCTCTGGTCACTATGTGATGCACGTCCATAACAGTATCTTCAGGAACAGTTGGTCGTCCAGATCGCAGGTGCAGCCAATTTCTTCGAATTTCGTTACTAAATCACGAAGAGCTTGGGAAATGCATAGGCCACGTATTTAGCGATGTATTCGACGGTAAACGCGCCAGGTTTTCGCAGCATTCATCTCATTTTGATAATAGTTTTACCAACTCACCACGAACGAAGTCATTTTGTAGGCATCTACGAGGTCCGACTGAAGAACTAACATTCCCATCCTACTTTTTATCCGTTTTCTACGCTGACTATCTGGCAAACGATGGTCCGTGATTGGTATTTTGTCTCTGTCACATTAAAATTTTCTTCTTGCGCCTTGGTCGTGTTATTTGGGGCCGTTCGTAGAGCTGATTTTGTGCGAGCATAACGCGTCCGTTTATTGCAATAACCATACCATTCCAACGTTCTTTAGGGTTTTTGCATGCGCTGAGCATTTTGCGATGAAAAAAAAAGGGTGTTGCCATTAGAAAATTTCGAGTTTCTGTAACTATAACTGTAACCGTGAGTGTCATTTTGTTGCCGTTCACAGAATCTCGAGCTCATACCTCTGAATAGCTATATCTGAAATTTCACCTCGATCGGTTAAACGGACTGGTCGCTAGAGCTCCATATATTGGAAAAGTTTTTTTATGACAACCCTGTATATTACTGATACACTAACACAGTTGAACTTCGTTAAGACGAAACCTCAGGAAAAACTTTTTTCGTGTTATCTGAATTTAAACACATTAAATACAACTGGACGGAATAATCGGAAACAGTTTGTGCTAAAAGTAATTCATGTTGAAGATGTTTAATTGTATTTTATTTCATTTGTATTGCACTGAAATATTAAAACAGTTTAAATGAATATTTTCATAAATATATTTTATTAAATACTTTTTTCAAGAATAAGGTAAGATATTTCTATTTTAGGAACTATAAATTTTAGATTTCTTTCCCACTTTTGACCCCTTCACATTTTCAATTTCATTTGGACAGCAGTCGTTGCTCAGCATCGATCGGCAGTAAATCATTTCACCTTTTACTTATTGCTTTTGTTCAAGAACAATTTCTTTAACAAAAGATAGTTCAGTGCACTATATTATTTTTTTTATCATTCACCTTAAAAACGAAATAACATTTGGTGAACTTTAGAAGTACAGATAGGATCGTCAAATTATCCAGTAAAGTTGTTTACAGTATAATTCCATAGTGTTTCTAATAATTTGTTTAATTTATATTGAATTACATCTATATAGTTAATGTGAATTCATTCATGTATAAATTGATTTTTAACCGACTTCAAAGAGGAGGTTATGATTTCGACCTGTATGTATTTGTTGTTCACGCATAACTTTTGCAAATATGAACCGATTTTGATAATTCTTTTTTTGCTTGAAAGCGTATGAGGCCCATTTGGTCCCATTCGAATTTCATAAAAATCTGATAATTAAAACTTTTTTAAAAATAAAAACTTTAAATTTCAAATTCATTTTGAAGCAATCGACCAATTAGAAGTGTTCCTTTTGCATGCTTTTATGTTACACTTACATAGACACACGATCTTTTCACTGTTAAAAAATTGAAGTTTTTGCTGCATCGTCACTCCACCACTTTTATGGAATATCTCTATTTTGACCAATGAGAATTCACCATAATACAATGAAGTAATCATTTTCGATAAAAGCGATGGATAGACGATAAAGTAAAAGTTTCAAATTTTTAACAGTGTTCAAAGTGCAAAATCCTAACTTGACGAGGACCAGGATTCACATAAATTTTGCGCTGTTTGCGAAACGAGATTTATTAACAAGAAAATTTATTTAAAACATTGAAAAATTTGCTAAAATTCAGGCTTCTGATTCGTTAATCTGGTTTCGCTAACAGCGCAAATTCTACTTCGATTCCGGACAATTTCTCTTATGCAAAAAACCGGAAATATAGCATCTAGGGGATATAGTGTGGAAATCGGCTATCTCAGGACGTGTTCAGAGCAACTTACAAAAGTAACCAATGTTACCGACCGATTGTAGGGCAGTACGAAAGCAAATTGTGGCATCAATGAAAACTATTCTGTTGTAGCTGACGTCACACTTCGCTTTGATTTTCATTTCGTACTTGTCTGCAATCGGTAAGTGGTCGGTAAGTAACAGGTAAGTTGTGCTGAACACGCCCTCTGTAACACTTAAAAAAGTGCTAAAATGTTATGTTCTATTCTTTAAATGTGCAACAATGCTAATGCAATTAAAAGATAGAAGCGACATTTGCAGGACATTTTCTAAAAATGCAAGAATTATTGCTAGTTTAGATAATGTATCACGAAAATGCCGCAGATGTCGCTGTGATCGACACTTTGAAATTCAGTAGCATCGTTGCACATTTAAAGGATACAAATTTTTAGCACTGCTTGCATTGTAAAAAATTGAACCCTTTTGCTGCATCGTCACTCCATCGCTTTTATAGGAAACGATTATTTCGATCTATTATGGAGCATTCTCATTGGTCAAAACAAAGAAATTCTATAAAAGCGATGGAGTAACGATGCAGCAAAAGGGTCAAATTGTTTACAGTGTCGATAGCAGATTTTTACTCCATGTATTCCAGACTCTCTCCTTCGAACAATGAAAAGTTCTCAAAAATGAAAGCTTATGATTGGTTAATCTTGTTTTGCTTAACAGCGAATAATCCTTCTGGATCCTAACCACTGTTGCAGAGATGCTAGTTTTTTTTTCAAAGTACGAAATCTTAGCTGGAACAATTCTCGTATCCACCAAAGTGAAAGATCCACATCGATCCAGACATGAGAATTCGATATCGAAAAGCTGAAAATTCATCTCTAAAGAGCCTTACACTGTTAAAAATCTGCTGCATTTTGCCAAGGCAACACTAGATACCGGGCTTGCTAATTCCTTTCATGACGTCACAAAAGGTGGCTGAATGATATTCAGCGATTGGTACAACACGATGGGTGCGTCACTGAGCCCTGTTTGTACCAATCGCAGATAGCGGCCAGCCACCTTTTGTGACGTTGAGATAAGCAATGAGCAAGCCCGGTATCTAGTGTAACCATGATTTTGCTGGAACGCACTCCACCGCTTGTATATAATATCTCTATTCCAACCAATGAGAAAGCTCCATTTCACGGCCAAATAACCGTTTTCTATACAAGCAGGGGAGTGCGTTGCAGCAAAATGCAGCAGATTTTTAACAGTGTACACGTTAAAGCAAGAGTGTCTGCGTATCAGGGTGCTTGTTATGCCGGATTCACAAAGTGATGAAAGTACATTGCTATGTGCTAGATTTACATTTGGACAAATATAAATGACGAAAAATTTTGATAAGCTTACCATTAAAGTTAAGCTAGTTAACTTCTTTCACCCATAAAACAAACTCGTTTAGGCGACTACCGCCAAGTTCTGGAATAAAAATTCTTAAATTTTCTGTACTTTGGAAAACCGCGTTTATCAAAGAACATTCTTAACTTCAAATATTGCTACTTTCATATAGACGCATGTTGAATCATGGTGTGATTTTGATAATATCTTCCTTTTTAGTGTTTATGACTGAAAAGGGTATTTTAATACATACGAACATTTAGAATTACTTTGCTATGCATTGAATCATAGAAGCAACTTGACGCGCTCTGCTACTTTAAACTGTAAAAAGTCTGACCCTTTTGCTGCATCGTCACTACCCCGCTTTTATAGAATATCTCACTTTTGATCCATGAGAATGCTCCATAATAGGCTGAAGTAATTGTTTTCAATATTAGCGGTGGAGGGACGATGCAGCAAAAGGGTAAAATTTTTAACAGTGTACCCTGTTTAAAATATCTTGAAAAATTACCTCTGTTTTTAAAGACTATCTATTTTCTGACCAATGAAAACGCTCCATAGACGTTTTTAGATCGCTCTCATTAGTCAGAAAATAGATAGACTTTAAAAACCAAGGTAATTTTTCACAATAATTTTAACGTGTACTGATGGATTGTCAGCTTTTCAGTGCCCATTTACGAAGTCTGTAGATTTCAATGTGGACCTTAAGGCATTACACTAGTCTCAGAAAAAGACCCGGATGTTAGTGTAAAGACTATGGGTGTGTTCTTTTCAAATATCTCGCTCAAATTTTAATATATTTACATGATTTTTTTTTTTTACATAGGATAGCCGAGGATGATCTATAACCGGCCTAGTTTTTACTTCTTCGATTTTGCTTATGTATGTTTTATATAATGATAGTTTCAATTTCAGAACCGTTTAAACCGGTTTTGAAATTTAAAATATTTTTTTAAAAAAATCTGAAACCAAAATTGAAAAAGTAAAAACTAGGTCGGTTGTGGAATATCCTCTGCTATCCTATGCAAAAAAAACGTAAAAATTTTAAAATTTGAGCGAGATATTTGAAAAGAACGCCCCTATAGACTTCACATTATCATCCGGGTCTTTTTCTGCGCCTAGTGTGCAGCCTTAAAGTTTGCTGGATGCGATAAATTTCCGAAATGTTAAAGCTTAAATGGACAAGTTCTCGCATCCACTAAATCTCTACATTTCAATGCAAAATAAAGTGCATAGATATGTGTAGCAAAATTATCTTTAGATTCAGATTTGGTTACCGGATTAGACACCAGAATGATTTCAGATTTTGTTCATGTAGGATTCCTCGATGTGAATATGACGACACATGGAGCACAGTATACGATTGATTGAAAAGGTTCTGGACAAAAATGAGTCATCAAGAGGGTCCTTATGGCCGAGTGGTTAAGACACCACGCTGCTAATCTCCTGAGAGCGTAGAAGATTGTGGGTTCGAATCCCACTGGCTCCGTTGCACACACTCTTTATGTGTAGCTCCCGGTTGTACTTTTCTTGTGTCGTAATATTTCCTTGTGCTATCTTGTCCTTGTATGTCCATGAATTTGTAAAAAATTATGGATTATGTATTTATGTCTGTGTAGAAATAAAGGATCATTCGGCGTACAATCGAATTTTACCAGGAAATCATCATCAAATTTTATAATAGAAAATGCCTAGCATTGCGATACATTGTTAAAAATTTAACTTTTGCTGCATCGTCACTCCATCCCTTTTATGGAATATCTCATACATACACTGTAAAAAAATTTACCCTTTTGCTGCATCGTCACTCCCCCGCTTTTATAAAATATTTGTCTTTTGACCCATGAGAATGCTCCATGTTAGGCTGAAATAATCGTTTTCCATAAAAGCGGTGGAGTGAGTTTCAAATTTTTAGTTGGGACAAAAGTGTCCGTGAAAAAAGTATTTTGGCATCGAATGCTGTCACTCTCTTATAGATGCAGCCAAGTGCAGATTATGATTTTCGGATTCCTCGTCGAATCATCACCGCTCATTTCCGATGCCTTTACTGCATTTATAGGAATTAGATTGTTGTTGTATATCTATTGAATCATAGAGCGATTTTTGTTAAAATCTTTCTTTTTGCTTTACCTGACTGAAGGGGGATTACTTTTAACTACACTAGAAAATCATTTTACTATTCATTGATACATGGAGTCATTTTGCTGTTTACTCATATATGGAAACGCTTTGCCGCGCGATTATGTGTAAGGACACTTTACTTGAGACATTGTCACCTTTCGATAACCACTTCCAATGTCCGTACGATTAGATCCTGACTTTAAGATTTCATGAATGCGGTAGCTTTTCGTCGTACCAGATCTAAAGAAGTTACCACATCCAGAAAACCTAAAGATTCACAACGATACTAACAGATATTGTAAGTGTCTTTTGAAAAGTTGACAATCAAACAGAGACAAGTAAAGCGAATACATCAGAACTCAGCAAACTGCGTTCATTAGTATGCGTTGCAAAGAGACATCATATGTCAGTACACATAATTATGTATTACGGTATAAATAACTAAAAAATTGGAAATAAATTTAACTTTTTCAAAAAAATGTATAACCGACTCCAAAAAAAGCGCTAAAAAGAATTAAATAATTCTATAAAATTCTCTAATGACAAATCGTTATCCAATAACCACACATTGACTATCATGTACCGGTATAAAACGGTTAAATTTAATATATAGAATTTAATATCCATCAAACATAGGTTTTCCAGAGAATATTTTTTACAAAAGATTAATTTACATATTTTTGATTCAATTTTTGAATATATACATATAAAAAGTAAGGAATTACTTTTTGAAGTTGGTGCCAAACTATCTTAAGTATAGTAAGAATTGTAGATATATTATGTCTAGTACCATAAATAAAATGGGGAAATCATTATCGATTATGATTGTTTGGCACCAACTTCAAAAAGTAATTCCTTACTTTTTATATGTATATATTAAAAAATTAAATCAAAAATATGTAAATTAATCTCTTGTAAAAATATTCTCTGGAAAACCTATGTTTGATGGATATTAAATTATATATATTAAATTTAACCGTTTTATACCGGTACATGATAGCCAATGTGTGGTTATTGGATAACGATTTGTCATTAGAGAATTTTATAGAATTATTTAATTCTTTTTAGCGCTTTTTTTGGAGTCGGTTATACATTTTTTTGAAAAAGTTAAATTTATTATAAAAAAATGTGTTTTACGTGCACTATCTTAAGTTAATGAGAGGAAAGTTTAGATCTACTAATTATTATTTTATTATTTTAGCGCAGAATAACTTGTTTATTTAGCAAAAAATAATCTAATGTCAACATTCTTTCGTTCTTATTTATGTTCACACTAGAGCAGCATTCGATATACTACCTCTGACAATAAAGTTCGGTGAATAGTCCTGTAACATTAATGTAGATGAAATATTAACGAAAGTTACCATACCATCCTTCGAAATAATCATCTCTCAAAACTATGCACCACTGAGATCTGCTATACATGTCCTGGAAAAATCGCAAGAAGTCTTCATTTGAGATGGTGTTCAAAAGCTTCGTCACTTTGCGTTGGATGTCAGCAATATGGTCAAATCTCTTTCAAAGAGTGTTTCAGTCGTAAAAATAGGAAGAAGTCTGGAGGTTTGAGATCTGACGAGTATGGTGAATGTTCAATTGCACCACCCCTCATGAATTTCTTTCGGTATCTTGCAAAGCTTAAAACCAACTTTAAACTGGTCTTTTGTTCGTTAATTTTCCTGTTCTCAGTTAAGAATCAACACACTGAACAAGCACTTAGTAAAGCACGTCTTACACAGAACATAAACGACACTCAACTTAACAACGGTGGGGTAAGATGGTCAACACTTTCCCCTTTGCAGATGCCGCGTTTTGTTTCCCCAGTGTTGCCAGATCGGTTGTTTTGAATTCATTCACCGAACTTTATTGTCAGAGGTAGTATATTACATTATTAGGAGCTCTTCACTCTACGACCTATGCTCACTAATCCCCGTTTGATCAGCTTTAAAAAGATTATGGATGATTAAATTATAATTAAAAAACCAGCAGTTTCCCTATAAACAGGCTTACATTCATTTTCCTTTGATTGGGAAATTTTAAGTCCAAATCAGCTGCTGTTAGGAAGTCCAATAATTTTTCCCGCCTTTGATTAAATAAGATTTGGTAAATATTTAAAAATAAGTCAATAATAAAATGAATTAAATAAACAGTGTCTTTGACTTTAGGTATTTTTATACCAATGCTTAAAAATACTTAATGCTTTAAACCTCTCATTCATACGGGCCTCATATGATGACATATAAGTATCGCCCTATAAAGCAAGAGAACTTTCAGCATTTATATTCCCTTCATAAATATGTTAATGTTAAAGCTGTGGTTCTGAAATTGGGCTTATAGTTCCATATAAACCATCGGGCTACAACTATTTTATATACACTAGGGATAATAATGGTTTAACCAACATGTATTTACACTCGAAAGTCTCACATGAGCCCTCATATTCCAATGCGGAAAAAATATTAATATATTACATCATCTCTTAACTTTCTTGCCATCTTTCTTATGATACCCTATATACTTGGTGCTGAATGTATGTAGTTTAGTACTAATCATTTCAATATAATTCACAAACACTTTTTATGTGTGTTCTGTCGGAAAAATTAACCACTAGATACTAAAATAATCCTTATTTTTAAAATTATACTTTTCATATTCCTAGAAAAGACTTTTATCATATACTACTACAAAAATATTAAAACCTCAGTCACAATCTTATTAAAGGTGAAATCTTCTCGAAATTAACTCCAAAGTTGAAAGCTTTTCAAAGAAATTAATCAAGCCATTGGCATTAGTTGTGTTTGTTAATTATGTAATCATGTTTCAGAACATACTTTATGTCACATCTTTTCATACAATTAACAAGCTACGTGTTTGGAACGTAATATTCCGTTCACTAAGCTCCAGGTTCCACTGCAACATTATTTAAGATAGTATAATTCTATAGATGTAATGAAATTTCAATACATTGAAGAATGATTAATACTCTTTAGGATTACACTCATATCTGTAATTAAGTTTTTTTCTTTTTTAGATAAGGTTGAAATAATGATATATTCTGAGCATTTAAAACAAAATGCAGAGAAAACAACGTTAAAATTTTACCTATTTGCAAGACACTCACAGGGTTGATGTAGCGAGGAAAGTTATTGTTAAATAAGCCAAAATAGTTATAATCTTATGAAGTTGGAATTCATTTACTTAATCCAATAAGTCGCGGACAAATTAAATCAAGCAGTTTTCCTTAATTATTTTACCGAAAAATGGCGCCCATTGTTAAAGAATATTTAAGAAATATTTGAAAAGAATATTAGTACTATAATGAATTTCTGGAAAATGCTCTTCTGCAGACAAACGAAGGTTAGATAAGCATTTTTGAAAAGAATAATAAATATCCTGCATTGCATTTTGGGAATTTAGAGAATACACTTTAACTAATGAATTCATTTTCTATTCACGGTTGCAGGCATAATCGACAATAGAAGGTTTTGTTTTCTGTCGTTATTTACTTTGGGTTCTCATCAAAGTTTTAAAATTTCTCTTTAAATATTAGATTTAAAATGAATAATGAATTTCCTCCTAAAAATTCTGCAGTTTTTTGATAAAGTGTGAATCCCCAATGTTACATTTACATCGGAATTTTCAGTATAAAAGCTTTATTTTATAATGTACAAATAGAAAAACTTATACCGTGAAACTTCCGACAACGATCACTCCGAACAACGATAACCTTCGAATACCGATCATGTTTTAGAGTTATTAAATCTCTTTCTTAGAAATTACATTACACTAAACCTCGGAACAACGAATTCTGAATAGCTTCCACGACACAGCACCCCCCCCCCAAAAAAATATATATATATATATATATATATATTCATTATTCCCGCATTTTTATATAGTAGTCACTTTTTTCTTGTTGTTGTAAATTTTGACTGACAGATTTTTTGCAAAGCAGGAATCCGAAAATCGTAGATGATGCCGAGTAAAATAATATTTTAAATATCGCCGGAATGACCATTAAATCCAGCGAGTTCGTGAATGTAGATAATGATTTGGCAGATACTACTTTTAATACGATATTAAAATTGATAGAATATTTTAATCAGAATAAGAATAAAAATTACGAAGAAAATGAGTTAGAAGATATCATGAAATTATCACAAAACTGTGACGAAAAAACATATTATAATGTTTTTTTTAGTTTCAGATAAATTAAAAATTTTTGCGGTTATTTAAAATGTTAATGAAAGGAATGTGCATTTAGACAAAAAAATGCTTAAATAAATAAATAATAAAATAGTGATTTTATTAGTATAAAATAATAGTACGTATATTTTAACTGTAAAAATAAAATAATTTTGATTTTAATGTAATGTAATTTTGACTTTCTAAAATGTAGAACCTTTGAATAACATCAATCTCCATAATACGGTCATTTTTTTCGTGCTTCCAGTGAGGGTCGCTACTCAGAGGTTTTACTGTACATATTTGATCGTAAATTTATTCATAATTTCCGGTGTCATTAAATCATTTTAATATTATCTCAACGGGAGTACAGCGCAGAATTTTCCGGATGATACAATATTATATAAGCTATAAAACTCTTATATTAGTAAATTCTGAAAAACAACAAAAAGGTAATAATAAACATCTACTAAAATGGGAATTATATGAAAAATATTTGCTGAAAAAAGATAAATTCACCAAATAAAAGGTTAGTATTTAACCTTTGACTGCATTACATACCATATCTGACACATTTTTAAAACACTATAATTTTTATTATGTGCTATGAATTTGACTAAGATTATCACTGTAACTGATCAAGAACAATCCAAAGAATTAAAGAACAGTTATTTTGTACATTTAGATGGCTGTATAACTAGAAAAATTAGAATTTTTTCTTCTGAAAGAAAGAAAAGAAAAAAGTCCTTCCGGCAGTGCCGGGAGGAAAAGGTAGCTTTCATATACTTGTTTATTCATTTATTTATTTTAAATTAAGTTATATTATTCAAACATAAGATTGAATACTATTTTTGTCAATAATGAATATTAATAGGAATTTTTAGAAATTAGTCATCTTTTATTCAAACTTCATTTAAGCGATTTAGAGAGTCGCCAAATTCCACGATATCATGAAGTGTATGCCATTTTAAAACAACATGAAGGATAAAACAAAACAATGAGCTTGGTCGAAATCTTAATTCATGTGCACATGCACACTCATATTAAAATCGATTAATATATACGAGTGCTGTCGGCGGGCAAATTAATTTTTTTTTTAAATGTCACCCACATTAGAAATTCAAACTGCTATATCTCAGGCTTTTTTAAGGTAAAAACAAAGCAAAAAAAAACTCCGGAATTTATTATTAAGATAAGTACTTTAAAAAGAACCTTTTTTCAATTTCTAATTTTTTGTTTGTACATCATTATATGTTTAAAAGATTTTTGACAAACTTAAACGCCATTTTGAAAAAAGAGGGCGGATGAAGTTGACCAGTGAACTCGGTCAAGACATTGTTTTGTACCATGTACACACGGAGTTATATCCAAATCAGTTTATAAATATGCGTATTATCGCGTGACAAATTTCAGACCGTTTCAAAATGTCAACCACATTGGAAATTGAAAGTGCTATAACTCGGCCATTTTTCAAGATATAGATGAAACAAAAAATGCTCTGGAATCTTTGCATCAAGGTCAAACACACAAAAGAAAAATCTTTTTCAATTTCTTACATTTTTGCACTTAATTTTAAAATTTAAATTAAAAAAAATTAATATTCCGTCATTTCGAAACAAGATGGCGGATGGAACTGGCCAACGAACTTGATCGAGATATAGGTAGGTACTATGTGCGCATCAAGAGTCATCCAAATCGGTTTATAAATACGCGTGTTATCACGTGACGAAAATCAGATCATTTCAAAATGTGAGCAACACTAGAAATTAAAAGTGCTATAACTCAGCCATTTTTTAAGATACAGACGAAACAAACAATGCTCTGGAATCTTTGTATCAAGATCAAATGCATAAAAGAAAAATCCTTTTCATTTTCTCACTTTCTGTACCTAATTTTAATTTTTTTAAAAATATTTAAATGGACGCCAATTTGAAACAATATGGCGGATGGAACTGGCTAACGAACTCGGTCCAGGCTTCATTATGTACTATGTACACACCAAGTTACATTCAAATCGATTCATAAATACGCGAGTTATCACGTGACAAATATAAGATCGTTTCAAAATGTCAGTAATAAGAAAAATTCAAAGTGCTATGACTCAATCATTTTTTAATATATAGACTAAATAAAAAATGTTCTGAAATCGTTGTTTTACGTTCTAATATATAAATGAAAAATATTTTTTAACCTTTAATTTTTTTCGCATTTAATTTTAATTTTTAAATTTTTTTAAATTTTTTAAAAGGCCGCCATTTTGAAAGAAAATGGCGGATGATGCTGGCAACGAATTCGGTTGAGACATTTGTATGCACTATGTAAGTACCAAGTTTTATTCAAATCGGTTCATAAATACGTTAATTGCAAGATGACAAAAATCATATGTATATATATATACAGGGTGTCCGAAAAGTCTGGAAACGGCCGAATAACTCGAGAAATACATATGAGATTGAAAAACGTAAATATACGTGTTAAATATTTTTAAATAAGCTACTCTGTGATACCAAATTTGACCTTCGAAACCGACCCCCTGGGGGTCAGAGGGGGTCCAACTTTGAAATCTTAAATTATAACCCCCATTTTTTATTGCAGATTCGGATTCTACGGACAAAAATACGTAACTTTTGCATTTGATGTTTATTTCAAATCTTCGTTTATCACGGTGTAATCGAGCATATTAAATCGATACATATTCCCGCTTTTCCAACGGGATTTTCTCTAATCGAAACTGATTGGGCAGAATTTTTGACGTCAAATTCCTCGTCTTTTGTAGGAATAGCGTTTCCTGAAAATCACCCGTGGCGATTATTTCAATAGTGCTACACTGTTAAAAATTTGACCCATTTGTTGCAGCGTCACTCCACAGCTATTATAGAATATCTCTTTTGTGACCAATGAGAATGCTCCATAACACAGTAAAGTAATCGTTTTCTATAAAAGCGGTGGAGTGACGATGCAGCAAAAGGGTCATTTTTTTACAGTGTACTTTACTGTGTTATTGAACATTCTCATTGGTCATGAAAGAGATATTCTATAAAAGCTGTGGAGTGACGCTACAACAAATGGATCAAATTTTTAATTGTGTAGCACTACCGAAATAATCGGCACGGGTGATTTTCAGGAAACGCTATTATTGCAAAAGACGAGGAATTTGATGTCATAAATTCTCCCCAATTAGTTTCGATTAGGGAAAATCCCGTTGGAAAAGCCGAAATATGTATCGATTTAATATGCTTAATTACACCGTGATAAACGAGGATTCGAAATAAACATCAAATACAAAAGTTACGTATTTTTGTCCGTAGAATCCGAATCTGCAATAAAAAATGGGGGTTATAATTTAAGATTTCAAAGTTGGACCCTCTCTGACCCCCAGGGGGTCGGTTACGAAAGTGTTAAATATTTTTAAATAAGCTACTCAGTGATACCAAATTTGACCTTCGTAACCGACCCCCTGGCGGTCAGAGGGGGTCCAACTTTGAAATCTTAAATTATAACCCCCCATTTTTTATTGCAGATTCGGATTCTACGGACAAAAATACGTAACTTTTGTATTTGATGTTTATTTCGAATTCTCGTTTATCACGGTGTAATTGAGCATATTAAATCGATACATATTTCGGCTTTTCCAACGGGATTTTCCCTAATCGAAACTAATTGGGGAGAATTTATGACATCAAATTCCTCGTCTTTTGCAATAATAGCGTTTCCTGAAAATCACCCGTGCAGATTATTTCGGTAGTGCTACACAGTTAAAAATTTGATCCATTTGCTGTAGCGTCACTCCACAGCTTTTATAGAATATCTTTTTCATGACCAATGAGAATGTTCCATAACACAGTAAAGTACACTGTAAAAAAATTGACCCTTTTGCTGCATCGTCACTCCACCGCTTTTATAGAAAACGATTACTTTACTGTGTTATGGAGCATTCTCATTGGTCACAAAAGAGATATTCTATAATAGCTGTGGAGTGACGCTGCAGCAAATAAGTCAAATTTTTAACAGTGTAGCACTATTGAAATAATCACCGCGGGTGATTTTCAGGAAACGCTTTTCCTACAAAAGACGAGGAATTTGACGTCAAAAATTCTGCCCAATCAGTTTCGATTAGGGAAAATCCCGTTGGAAAAACGGAAATATGTATGTGACGATTTCAGGAGAACTCGAATTATTTCCACTGGTTAAACAGAAACATGCAGTCATGGCAAGCGAGGGAAAAAACAAAAATAATAAATAAATGTAGAAGATCCAATAATTAGTCATGGGCTGCTGTAAATTCATTTATTAAATTCGTGATAATGAGGAAGGAAAAGCTCCTTGTTGCAAAAATTCCATCATTATTTCAGCGAGCTGTCCTCATCGAAGAAGCAACCCAAGAAATCTTCAGAATCTTCCTTTCATCTCGAGACTTCCCCCTTTTAAACTGAAAAGAAAGTTCTGGAACATTCGGTAACCTCAAACCATCATTATTTTATGTAAACAGAATTCTTGTCCAGCTACGAGATTATTTTAAACAGACGATAAATTTATTTAAAAAAAAAATATATTATTTAACCAATTTATAATTGACTCAGAATTTTAAATATCTTAGGCAGACGATTTTTATGAATGATTAATTTTAAGAGAAAAAGAAAAGAAATGAATTTATTAATATGCAAATTATCGTTGACGGCGGAAAAATAAATAAATAGATAAAATAAAATAATGATATTTTTTAAAGGTATGGGTTTGGAATAAATTTAATAAGACTTTCTTAAAAAGGGTTGATAAAAACATAGAAGAAATCAGTTTTATTTGGAATATTAAGAAATAAAGTTTTAATTAAGAATATTTTTAATTTAGAGCCATCTTTTTAAATTTACGCATACTGGAATAATGTTTTTTAAGGAAAATTAAGAATTTATATCGTCTGCATACAGATTAACAGATTAGATTTAGAAACAAGATTTTAATTTAATAATTTGAAGTAAGTACGGAATATTATTATAAGAAAATTAAGATAGTATAAAGGTTAGTTTTGGCGAAAAAATTTTAAATTTGTAATATTATCCCCCCTCCCCAAGACTTTGTATGAAATTGATAGTTAAATAAAACTACAAGTTCAGACAACAGAAATATAATAATTTAGAAAAGTTAAATTTTGGAATAAAACTGTCAAACTCAGGAAGCCAAGAGATGGAAGAAAAGAAAATTAACGCAATATAAAAAATATTAGCGATTAAAATAAAATAGTTAAGAGAAAATAATTCTGAATTAAATTTAGGTAGGAGCATTTCCCTGAAAGAAATACAATAATGTTACAACATCACTTACCATTTGTAAGTGCATAGGAGATAATACATATAATAACAGTAAATAAGTTATGAATATTAATAAGCAAGAGATAAAAATATAATAAAAACAATAAAAGTTCGTTCTCATGGAAGTTTAAATAACTACAATGACTTAATGCATAGTTTATTTTAAATAAGTCCTTTAAATGAAAAAAGTCTTTCAAGAATATATAAAAGAGTCTTTTTCAATGTCCAGTGAATACAGTCTCTTTAATTAAATATCTCCAAATCTAGTTTAAGCTTTGTTTTTTATGTTATGTTGGATCCAACATCTTTCAATAATATATCAATTTTTCAATAATAAATAGCATCACTCTCAATATCAATAATAAATAATATAGAAAAATTTAAATAATAACAATAACAATAACAACAATAATAAGTAATAGTATAATAAGACTCCATATCCTAATATTTTTCAATAAGAGTATAATTAATACTAAACTTCATTATAGAAATCATAATAATAATAATAATAGTAAAACAAGAGTATAATCAAAAGAAAATATCACTATTTGTTTATTATTGATAGGGAAAATATTGGTTGAGGATAAAAATAATTACATAGCAACTAAATAATTTTCTTATCTTCTAATAGCATAAGAAAGTATTTTTTGCTAGCCGAAAGCATAAATAAAAAAAATCATAATAATTCCAAAATCCAAATAAATTAAATCTAACTATTTAGAAAATGGACTCTCAACCAGTATTTCCTTACAATAATTCCTCTCTGATACTCTTTTACAAAATTGTCAAATTTGGTTATAAGTTTTCAATGCCAAATGTAGAATAATGTTTTATCCACACATGGTTTATAAACTTTAATAATAAAATACAATAGGAATGAAAGTTGTCATTCTTAATTGAGAAATGGAAATAAAAATAATGTGCTTTTTTTGAAAAACTTTTAATATCTAGTTTTCACAATCACTGAAAATCACATATTATGTTATAGGTTTGAGTAGAGTCATTAGATTTTATAACTATTATCATATAATATCTGCTGAATAAATAGAGTAATACTAATGTCAAATAAATGAGTAAATATAGTTAGACTTAAACACCCTTAAAATTAATTTATCAACATCAATTTGAAAGCTTTTACAATCAAAGTGTTCACCTTATGCCTGCATAAGGAGCCCAATTTAATCCCAAAAACTCCCAAAAACAAGTAATATTCTTGTAGCGCTCCAAGAACATACCCGCTGATGTTGAAAATTATGGTTTTTTTATGGTAAATGGTTTTAATGGTTTAATGGTTTAATGGTATTTGGTAAATGGTTATGGTAAAAGTTTTTTTATGGTATTTTTTTATGGTTGTTTATGGTAAATTTAATCTATTGTCTTGACTTTAGTTTGATCTAGTGATTGTATCTGAGGTTTTGTTTGTTTTTTGGATTGCTCATGAAACAGTTTAAAATCTTGGGGTGAAAAATAGGGTCTTAATTTAGAAACATGCACAATAACGGAATTCTGTCCTGTCTCATAATTAAATTTATCTATTTCATAAGTTACATCAGAAAGTTTATTTATAATTTTATATGGTCCAGAGAAAGTAGGTTCTAATTTTCGAGTGTTAGGGTATTTGAATTTTTCATAAATTACAGAGTCTTGTATTTTTAATGGGCATTCGACAAAATGTCGATCATAGAGTCTTTTACTTTTAAGGTGAAATTCCTGAGTTCGCGCTTTCGCAATTTTGAGGGCTTTGTCTACTGGAGTTGTATACATTTTAACTGCCTCACACAAAACCATTACCCCCCATTTTAAAAATCTGAATCAAAATTATCGTGAAAATTATAACTATATTTAGCTGCTAACTTTAACCAGAAATTTTATCTAATAAAAATAGAAATTGTAAATATCATAGTTATACCTTAACTAGTGATCAACTTTTTAATTCTATTATTTTATAAATCATAAACAGATTCAAAAATTTTAATTATAGGTAATTCCTTACTTAAAACCACAAAATTTACAAAAAAAAAAATTAATCACATTTATCAGTCAAAATTCTAGCAACAGCCTTGCATAGTTCCATATTCCTACTGAATTTAAATAAATTATAAGAATCCGGGAACCAAAGCTCACTGTCACTAGAAATTCTAACAAATAAAGGAAAAAACATAAATGTTAATTTAATTTTCAGCTCAAATGTTTAGTTGTAGGAACATTATCATGAAAATATTGTATTCTGAGAATAGTTCTTGATAACAAACAATATCAATAAATTAGAAAATGTACCTTTTAAAAAATAACTTGAGCTTCTGAGTTCTTTTATACTTCATTATTATTACGAACTTATCTTTAAACGTGCATAAAAATATCATAATAATCTTAATATGTAACAGTAAATATCTTAGAACATCATACTCCTCAATTAAATTTTTAAGAACAAGCATGTTTTCACTCCAACAAGTAATAATAATAATAATAATAATAATAATAAGACTCATAACTAGATAAAAAGATAAATAAATAAGGCTCACAGAAAAATAAACAAACAAATAAATAAACCTTAGAAACAAAGAACTATCTACACAAATACAGTAAAAAGGATACACATAATAATTAAATACATCTAAAAATAACTCACGGATAAGGAGAAATTTTCAAGCTGATCCTAGGGGAGACAGGAATAACGAAAATTATGAAAGTAAGTAGTAATCTGCGTTCAGTTGTCTCTAAAAGTTTTTTTTTTTTTTTTTTTTTTTTTTTTTTTTTTTTTTTTCTTGTCATTATGACCATGATTATCTTGAGTCATCAGTTACACATAAACAGCAAAAAGGTGGAATATCAGGCCTCAGGAATTCACGAGATATTTAGAAGAAATCTTTCAAACCACTCGGACAGAAAGCTGTTTAACATTAAAATCTCCTCTGTTACATTCACTCGAGGAATCAAAAGGTAATGGCAATTCTTGCTTAATAACACTTTCAATCATGGCGGGGAAAATTTTCGGCGATTCATATTTTTGTCATCACTTCGTTTCAGTAGATTCATTAGATTCATTTACATAGCATTTTACTTCTTCAGTAGATTCATTTCAAAATCCGAAACAGGCACTAGCACAGGCATTACCTATCCTGTGCGACTTTTCGATTAGTTGTGACGATTTCAGGAGAACTCGAATTATTTCCACTGGTTAAACAGAAACACGCAGTCATGGCAAGCGAGGGAAAAAACAAAAATAATAAATAAATGTAGAAGATCCAATAATTAGTCATGGGCTGCTGTAAATTCATTTATTAAATTCGTGATAATGAGGAAGGAAAAGCTCCTTGTTGCAAAAATTCCATCATTATTTCAGCGAGCTGTCCTCATCGAAGAAGCAACCCAAGAAATCTTCAGAATCTTCCTTTCATCTCGAGACTTCCCCCTTTTAAACTGAAAAGAAAGTTCTGGAACATTCGGTAACCTCAAACCATCATTATTTTATGTAAACAGAATTCTTGTCCAGCTACGAGATTATTTTAAACAGACGATAAATTTATTTAAAAAAAAATATATTATTTAACCAATTTATAATTGACTCAGAATTTTAAATATCTTAGGCAGACGATTTTTATGAATGATTAATTTTAAGAGAAAAAGAAAAGAAATGAATTTATTAATATGCAAATTATCGTTGACGGCGGAAAAATAAATAAATAGATAAAATAAAATAATGATATTTTTTAAAGGTATGGGTTTGGAATAAATTTAATAAGACTTTCTTAAAAAGGGTTGATAAAAACATAGAAGAAATCAGTTTTATTTGGAATATTAAGAAATAAAGTTTTAATTAAGAATATTTTTAATTTAGAGCCATCTTTTTAAATTTACGCATACTGGAATAATGTTTTTTAAGGAAAATTAAGAATTTATATCGTCTGCATACAGATTAACAGATTAGATTTAGAAACAAGATTTTAATTTAATAATTTGAAGTAAGTACGGAATATTATTATAAGAAAATTAAGATAGTATAAAGGTTAGTTTTGGCGAAAAAATTTTAAATTTGTAATATGTATCGATTTAATATACTCGATTACACCGTGATAAACGAAGATTTGAAATAAACATCAAATACAAAAGTTACGTATTTTTGTCCGTAGAATCCGAATCTGCAATAAAAAATGGGGGTTATAATTTAAGATTTCAAAGTTGGACCCCCTCTGACCCCCAGGGGGTCGGTTTCGAAGGTCAAATTTGGTATCACAGAGTAGCTTATTTAAAAATATTTAACACGTATATTTACGTTTTTCAATCTCATATGTATTTCTCGAGTTATTCGGCCGTTTCCAGACTTTTCGGACACCCTGTATATATTGCTGCAGCGTATATGGGGTTCTTTTGATCTTATGGTTAAACAACTTCAAACTCTTGTCAGAAAAGTAGAAAATAATTTATTTACAGAACTTCAGAACAACAGAGTCTTCGAAACTCACAAATATTACTAGATATTCAAAAATAATTGTTCAAATCTATCGTATAAGTGCAGATATAGGTTCCAGAGACTCTTTATACAACGTCTCAACACTAAATCACATTCAAAACAACGTAAATAAAACTCAGACAAACTTGCTTAAACAATCGTAGCTCACTCAATGACTGACTGATAAATATTGACCACAACAGCTCGTATTGCTCTCCTTACATAGGCTCGTAGCATGCGCTAGAAGTTTCCAGAGGCTTCTTGAAAAATCCAGAAACCAAGGAAAAACATTCAATGTATCAGCATACCTAAGGAGGGGTTACCATAGAGAGGGAAGGGTTACCATCGCCAACAATCGCCAAGTTTGTCGCCAACTTGGCGATATATCGCCAAATTTGGCGACCAAAATTAGTCGTCAAAAGTCACGCCAACTTGGCGATATCTTTATTATTTCGCCAAGCTGCCATAGACATTCACTGAAAATAATAGACAAGTTTGATTGATAACAGGGACAAAAACTAATATTAGTAAAGGAATGGAGCTTAATAAGAAAATTTACGTTATTTTACAGTACAAACACTAACTATTTACAAAAATTCGTAACACTACCCCCTCCTCAAAGGCTGCACGTCCCGGGCAGTGCAATCCTTGAGTTAGAGGAAAACACTTAAAATAAGTAAACAAATAAATAAATAAATAAATAAATAATAATAATAATAATAATAAGATTTACATAAATAAGAACTAATTACTATTTGCATATTTACAAAAAGTGACTTTCATGACCATGGTCTGAAATTCCAGTTTTGAATTTCTAATCACTTTGGCCAAAATAAGGGGCTATATGGTTATAATATACGACCTTGGGCTTGGTGTGTGGCGATTTTCGTATGCGTACGACGACGTCATTCATCCTTTTGACGACTGTGTAAGGACCATCCCAGTTTCTTTGTAATTTTGGCGACAGTCCCTTACGACGTATGGGATTTCACAACCAAGCTTTGTCACCTTCGTTGAACTCATGTCCAGTTGCCTTTGTGTCGTACCGTGTCTTCATCTTTTCCGATGCCAGTCCGATTCGGTTCCTCGCTAGACGATGAAGCTCCTCAATCCGTGCCTGGAGTTCATCCATGTACTCCTCGAGCGATAAAGGAGCATCAGGAGGACGGCCAGACAAAAGATCCGCAGGTAGACGAAGATCACGACCAAAGAGCATTTGAGAAGGGGAATAACCAGTGGCCTCATGAACAGCACTCCTGTAGGCAAGCAGGAACAGAGGCAATTTCTTGTCCCAGTCCTGTTGATCTTTAGACACCAGGAGGGAGAGGCTATTTAGGGTGGTACGATTGAAACGCTCCACCATGCCGTCCGATTGAGGATGTAGAGGTGTAGTTCGAGTTTTGTCCATGCCGAGTAGTACACACATCTCCTTAAACACAGCCGAATCAAAGTTTCTTCCTTGATCGGAATGGATTTGAAGAGGAACTCCGTATCTGGAAACCCAGTGTTGAATTAGTATATCTGCTACGGTTACCGCCTCTTGATTAGGAATGGCGTAGGCTTCAGGCCACTTGGTGAAGTAGTCCATGACGACGAAGATGTACTTATTGCCATCAGATGTTCTAGGAAGAGGACCCAGGATGTCTAGAGCGATTCGATCGAAAGGAGCTCCTACATTATAACGCTGCAATCGTCCACGAGTGCGCCTCTTTGGACCTTTACGTGCTACACAGGTGTCACAAGTTCGACACCACTTCTCCACATCACTGCGATCATTATTCCAGTAAAAACGCTCTCGAACCTTTTGTAGGGTCTTCATTACACCAAAATGACCTCCTGTGGGACTACCATGAAGTTCTTGAAGGGCCATAGAAATTCTCGTCTTAGGAAGCAGTAGTTGCCATCTACATGTCTTTCCATCGTCAGACTCCTATTTTCGGTACAAGATGCCGTTCTTCAAATGAAGGGAATCCCAAAGAGCCCATTAACGTTTAGTCGTAGGATGGTAATGGGCCATGTCTTGCCAGCTGGGCTTCCTGTTGGACTCCTCTTTCAGCTCTAGAATTGGCTTAATTTCAGAATCAGCAAGTTGATCTTTACGCAGGCTCTCGTCACTCCACGGATCTTGCGATGATGTAAACCCAGTTGTAACTTGTCTTACTGTAGGACCTTTGACATTAAATTTCTTCTCAACCCGGTCGCAGTATCTACAATTCTCTGAGCAGGGTCTTCTTGAGAGAGCATCTGCATTTCCATGTGATGAATTTTCCATGATTTCCATGTCTGATTTCTATGTCGCCTTTTCGATGGCGTATCTCCATATCGTACTCTTGAAGCTTTTGTATCCACCTGGCTATCTGGCCTTCAGGGTTCTTAAAATTCAATAGCCAAGGATCAGGAATTTTCAACCGTAAAGATAGTGATGAAAATGGTCTATGGCTTTCATTACAGCAAGAAGCTCTTTTCTTGTTACGCAGTAGTTTCGCTCTGCCTTTGATAAGCACTTGCTGAAATAGGCGATAACATGCTCCTGGCCGTCGATTTCCTGGGACAGTACAGCGCCAATGCTTTCGTTACTTGCATCCGTATCAAGTATAAACTGTTTATCGATTTGAGGATATGACAGAATTGGAGTGGATGTTAAGGCCTCCTTAAGCTTTTCGAAAGCAGCGTCACATTCCTGTGTCCACATAAATTTTTGATTGGCTTCTGTTATTTATGAAGTGGTCTTGGAATCATCGAGAAGCTTTTGACAAATTTTCTCTAATAGGTGCATAATCCTAGAAATCTCCGAAGCTGGTGAACATCTGCTGGACGACTCCAATTTTTCACGGCCGATATCTTCTCCGGATCAGTCCTAACTCCTTCCGCCGAAATGATGTGCCCAAGGTAGGCGACTTCATTACGAAACAAACTGCACTTCGAAGGGCTTAACTTCAAATTAGCTTCCTTTAACTTTTGTAGCACCCGCCTGAAGTTGTTCAGATGTTCATCAAAAGATTTTCCTATGATTAGGATATGGTCTAATTAAACAAGACATGCCTCATATGACAGCCCCCGAAGAACCGTTTCCATAAGGCGTTCAAAAGTTGCAGGTGCATTACATAGACCAAAAGGCATTACTTTGAATTGCCATAATACCTGTCCCGTTGTGAAGGCAGTCTTCTCGCGGTCGTCGGGATGGATCTCTACCTGCCAGTAACCACTCTTCAGATCCAGAGTCGAAAACCAGGTGTTGCCCGCAAGTGTGTCGAGAGTGTCGTCGATCCTTGGTAGAGGGTAACCAGGGCTACACTAGATACCAGGCTTGCTCATTCCTTATCACAACGTCACAAAAGGTGGCTGGCCGCTATCTGTGATTGGTAAAAACAGGGCTCAAAGTGACGCACCCATCGTTTTGTACCAATCGCTGGACGTCATTCAGCCACCTTTTGTGACGGAATGAAAGGAATGAGCAAGCCCGGTATCTAGTGTTGCCTTGGGGTAACTTTCCTTTTTAGTGACGTCATTCAGTCGGCGGTAGTCTACACAAAATCTTGTAGAACCATCCTTCTTTCTTACTAATACAATGGGAGACGCCCAGGGACTTGTCGATGGTTCGATGACGTCATTTTCTTCCATACCCTTAATTAAATTTTGCACCTCTTCTTGCTTGGCAAAAGGTAATCGTCTTGGGTGTTGTTTAATAGGTGAATGATCTCCAGTATCAATTCGGTGTTGTGCCATTTTGGTTCGTCCAAAGTCTTCAGATGTTTGGGAGGATAAACTTTGGAATTCCCTAATTAAACTTTCCGCAGCATCCATCTGTTTTGGATTTAAGTCTGTATTTTGTAACAAATCCTTGACTAAATTATCTGAAGATTTCTCAGAGTGACTTATGCACGTCACAGGAGCACATGATGCTATCACCTCTCCTTTCTTGATAGTCCTCGTCTTATCACTGATGTTAGCAATTCTGACTGGAATGGTCTTTTTCGAGAGGTCTACTACAGAAGAAGCCACCAATACTTCTGTTTGTGTACTATTGTCTTCTGGATAATCTATATGGCCAAATCGGTAATTAGTTTCATTTTTAATTACAGCTGGAACTAAAAATTCTGTTCTTGGATCTAGATTGATGTCTTCTTTGGCTATTACTGCTTGTTTACACTCAATTTCGTTATTTAATCCAAAAAGACTTATTTCTTCAAATTTTGAGAGCATTTTGTTATTTTTGAAATCAAGTTTGAAGCCAAACTTCTTCAGAAAATCTAGCCCGATTAAGCAAGGATCTGTTATGTCAGCCACGTATGCCGTATGATAATATTTCTTTCCTCCAAATTTGATGGTTAAATTGGCCTTTCCATATATGACTATCTTGTCGCCCGTCACAGTTTGCAGGGTAACGCAGGGTGGAGTCCAGATGAGTTTAGATTTCAATTTTCGAGCCAAATCTTCTCTTATTATTGTCACATTGGCTCCTGTATCGACAATCATACGGCACTGAATTCCGTTAATAAAGCCTATGACATATAATTCATTATCACCGCCACTCATTTTTGATATTTGAAGGATCTTCACGTGGGGCTTTTTATTCTCTGGTCTTGAATTCATCTCACGTTCGTAAACTTTGGGGCAATTTCTTCGGAGATGTCTTGTATCACCGCATCCCCAGCACGTGAGATTCTGTCTCCTTGAGCTTGTTCTTCCAGATTTTAAGATTTCAAGCTCTTGATTTATTTTCCTAATTTCTTTCAAGACGTCGATTTCAGTGTCTGAGCTTTTGTTCACTGTTGCCCCTCGGACTGAATGACGATCTCTTCGACTGGCTTGTGTAGCTGCTTCCAACTTTAAGGCATATAGTAATGCAGCCTTTAAATCCTGCACATATGCTATTCGTACCGCTCTGCACTTATGGATCTTTTATAAACTTCCTTCTTCAATTCTTCTGTCAACTCTTTCATTCTTTCTTCGTTTTTATTCATTTTATCCGCCAACTCTTCTTGGCCTTTATTCATTTTATCCGCCAACTCTTCTTGGCCTTTATTCATTTTGTCCGCAACTCTTCTTGGCCTTTGTCGATTTTATTGGTCAGCTCTGTCCTTAATCCGTTAATAGCTTCTAACAGTTCTTTCAGTTGTCCGTCCATTGTTCTTGTTTTCGCCATAAGATCCCGACTCCTGACACCAAATGTTGCAGCGCATATGGGGTTCTTTTGATCTTATGGTTAGACAACTTCAAACTCTTGTCATAAAAGTAGAAAATAATTTATTATTATTTATTTATTTATTTATTTGTTTACTTATTTTAAATGTTTTCCTCTAACACAAGGATTGCACTGCACGGGACGTGCAGTCTTTGAGGAGGGGGTAGTGTTACGAATTTTTGTAAATAGTTAGTGTTTGTGCTGTAAAATAACGTAAATAATCTTATTAAGCTCCATTCCTTTACTAATATTAGTTTTTGTCCCTGTTATCAAGCAAACTTGTCTATTATTTTCAGTGAATGTCTATGGCAGCTTGGCGAAATAATAAAGATATCGCCAAGTTGGCGTCACTTTTGACGACTAATTTTGGTCGCCAAATTTGGCGACCAAAACACTAACTATTTACAAAAATTCGTAACAATATATATAAATACGTTAGTTGCAACATAGCAAAAATCATATGTATATATATATATATATATACATATGATTATATATATATATGATATATATATATATATACAGGGTGTGCCTAAACTCATGGTACATACGCTAGGGGGTGATAGAACACATCAAGACGAATAATAGTAAGAAGGAAACCAAGGGTCCTAAACGTTTTCCAAAAGAGATACCCGCCATTAAAGTTTGGGGCCCAAAATTTCAAATAAACATAAAAAAATGGAAAAATTGGTCGATTGATTTGCGGTTTTCACTAAAACTATTCTTTTTGATGGCATTAAAATAGATTATAAAGAAAAATTTCGAAAAATGCCGATAGAGGGCGCTTTAAACTTTGGATTAACGAACAACTTTTTTTTGCTGTTATTTTCTGCATCTCATTAAATGGTTTGGTAAGCTTAGACTTAAACTTAAATTTTGAGCTTTAAATATAAATAGTTAGGAATGGTTAAGTAGCACAAACTGAACTGTGTTCAGAGGGTTCAAATTTCAAATGATTATAAAAAATGGAAAAACATGTCGATATATTTGCGGTTTTCACTAAAACTATTCTTTATGTCGGTATTTTATTGAAAATAAATAATAAAGATAAATTTCAAAAAATGCCGATAGAGGGCGCTTTAGACTTTGGTTTAACGAACAACTATTTTTTGCCGTTATTTGTTTGCCGTACAAACTGAACTGTGTTCAGTGGGTTTACATTTCAAACGATTATAAAAAACGGAGAAATTAGTCGATTCATTTGCTGTTTTTGCTAAAACTACTCTTTAAATCAGTGTTTTCTTGAAAATAAATTTTAAAGATAAATTTCACAAATGCCGATAGAGGGTGCCTTAAACATTGGAGTAGCGTACAACTATTTTTAACCCTTTTTTTATTTTATTAAATGCTCTCAAATGCTTAGATTAAAATTTTGAGACCAAATTCTTAATCGCTGCGAGTGTTTAAGTAGCGCAAAAGTAAACTGTGTTCAAGGGGGGGGGGGGGGGGTTAAATTTCAACTCCTGAACACACTGCAGTTTGCGCTTCTTAACCCCTCCCAACGATTCAGAATTTGAGTTCAAAATTTAAGTTTAAATCTAAGATTTCGAAAACATTTAATAAGTTTTGAAAAGCATCTAATTAGATACAAAAAATAACGGTTAAGATTAGTTGTTGGTTACTCTGAAGTTTAAGGTGCCCTCTAGAGGAATTTTTCGAAATTTATCTTTAAAATTTATTTTTAAGAAGATACTGACTTAAAGAATAGTTTTATTTTAAACCGCAAACGAATCGACCAATTTTTCCGTTTTTTATAATCAATTGAAATTTGAACCTTCTGAACACAGTTCAGTTTGTTCTACTTAACGACTCCCAACTATTCAGATTTTGAGCTCAAAATTTAAGTTTAAGTCTAAGCTTACGAAAACATTCAATCAGATGCAATAAATAACGTACGTTTTTATAAGGAAAACATTAACCGTGAACATGATAACGCATTTCAAAAATTTTATATTTAAATAGTAGATTTGGTTTTTAAAATTTAAATAATTTATTTTAAAAGAGCTTGTATAACAGTATAAAGAATTTCATTTTTCAATGTTAAATCCAGCTAATCTAATTACATATAAAACAACACTCTTAAGCTGTGAACATAAAAATAAAGTTTGAATTTATTCCAACTGTTTTAAAATTATTCTAAACAAAATTTTCATAAATAAAACTTTATTATCTTTAAATATGTTATCGTAATTCAAATATCTAAGATTTAATTTCTTATATAATTTTCAAAACTTATAATAAATTATTTTTAATAAGCTTACATTATTATATAAGAATTGAGTAAAAGTAATTCAATGTATTTTTAGTTTTTAAATTAAAAGAACCTAATAAAAGTTTGTTTAAACTTTTGGTGATTTACGGATTCTATTTTATTCTGAGATATACTGACTAAATTTCCATTTTGTTATTTTTACGGATTCTATTTTATTCTGAGATATACTGACTAAATTTCCTTTTTGTTATTTTTACGGACTAAATTTTATTCTTTATTTGCTTACTGATTAAATTTTAGCCAAAAAATCTGATTATTAAATGAAATCTCAAAAACAAACGAATCTGGAAGAAAATGATATTGGAAATATTGCAAATATGTAGATTGAAATTGTAAGCAGATATAAATTCTTAAACCTAATAAACAAAAGTTGTGTGCAAAAGCAAAATATTCGTTTCTGTTTTTAGAAGAAAATACCTTTTGCCTTTCTTAGAAATTTATTTACTTACATTTTTTTTAATCAATTACTGTAAAAAATATTCGATCTAAGTAAATAATATACTATTTCATTAATCCAATAATCAGCTTTAAAGTTAAAATTTGAAGCTTGTTTTTTATGTAGAGGCAAGGAAGATATTGTTTGAAGAAAAAGTATAAAAAAAAACTTCAACAGAGCCACGTACTTTCCGAGATTTAACACTTGATTTTCGATTGTAATTTTTTTCCTATATTCTATGTATTATGCACTCCCCTCTTTTAAAAGAAATCGTCATGAGCTTTTTTAGCATTAATATGCAATAAAGATAGAGTAATAGCAATAAATATATAAGCAATATGTAATATACAATATGTCCACTCTCAACGGTGGCCAACGGCTAATTTCTAAATGGTTAGGCGTTGACATATAGTTCCAATTGTAAAATGTTTTAAAAAAGGTAATAGTATTTTTAAGCGATTTAGGTAAAAAAAAATATATATATAAAAAATTATGATAGTTAAATTTTTGTACGGTCCCTTGATCTTATAAGTGATGTTTAGTAAATTTTACCACTATTCTAACAAGTAAGAAAAAAAATTCCATTCCTCTGCGATTAAAACTGACCGAGTAATACGCCCAATCCAAAGTTGCGGGTGTGACATTTACACAACTTAAATTAGTCACCAGCAAAAATATTTTTGGAGCATTGGTTTAAATTTATATGAAATTCAATGTAGATCACTTACACATACATTTATCAAAATCTGAAAATTGCCCGATGTATCATTTATTTATATATATAAAAAAAAAAAAAAAAAAAAAAAAAAAAAAATCCACCTGTTGCGGGTGTGACATAAAAAGGACATGCATTTTCGTCTTTCAGAACAAAAACGCAAAACTCTGTGAATTATGACAACTGAGTGAATTGATTTTTTTAAATATTAGACAGCAATATTATTCTATGAAAAAATTAAATTACTTACTCAATTCTTGCTTTTGTAGAAAATATTCAAAATTTTCTTTACGGGTGTGACGCTCTGTTGCGGGTGTGACTTGTATAGCCAATAAAATAATGACTTACACAAATATTTTCAAGGCAGATTTTTTTAATTAAAGAATTAATCATTATTGCAATTATAATATCAGAGAGGAAAATATCAAATAAATTTCATTTCCAATCTTGAATTTATAATTTCTGGTATGGTACCTTTTTTTTACAAAAATACTCTTTTTTTCCCTAGGACACATCTGACTAACTGGGCCAAATATACACGTTTTCTTAAAAAAAATTTAAACATTCTAATTCTATATCATCACCATCCATTTGTCTTATTTGTCCATCAAAGTTTTCACTTTTTTTTAATGTCGAGAACAAAACAACTTCTACAAAATCTCCAACTGCACATTCATTGTTGGATATTATATCCTTGTCAAAGTATGGATACATCTGACTGACAGAGCCAAATGTACATATTTTCTTTTTTTTTTTTTTTTTCAGATACTCTAATTCTATATCATCCCCATTCATTTGTCTTATTTGTCCAGCAAAGTTTTTACTTTTTTTTTTTTTAATATGGAGAACAAAACAACTTCTACAAAATCTCGAACTGCACTCTTATCGTTGGATATTATATTTTTGACAAAATATGGTAACAAACAAATTCTCTTGTGATCACTTTCTGAAGTTATTGCTGCATTAATTGTTCCTACGTCAACAGAAACAACATGATGTATCTATTGAATGTTGAGCTCCGATTGTGCTTGGCGCCAGCATGCATGAAGCATTTTCACAATATCTTCTGAAATTTCACATTCAGCAAAGTTCTTTTATATTTTTTAGGACTTTTTCCACACACATGGCAAAATTTGAAGCTGAATTTATTGTTGCAGAGCGTTGCTAGCGTTACCATTTTCTTGGCAACTGCACCAACTCCGTCAACAACTATTTTACCATGAGATGAAATGTAAAAGGATTGCCATCCTTTACTGTGATTTTTTTAAATAGTCTTTTCTTTTCTCTCCTTGCTTTCACTTTTCTTCTCTTGTTGTACATATTCTTCATATTTAAAAGGGTTTTCTTTAATCTTTTTCCGATGATATCGTGATCTTTCTGTACTCTTCATTCTCTGCAAAAGAGAAGAAATTAATGTGTAAACTGAATAAATATAGCACTTCAAGTCGAAAAATATATGCTTAACAAATTGTTAATATTTATCCTTTGAAATTTCTAAACTTACATAAAGTTAATTATGTTAAATTTTGGTTAATTTCAAACTGACTATATACATTTTATGCTAACTTAATAAACATTTTAACAGTTTCTATTATTCTTACTTCTACTTTTTATTTAATTTGAATAAAAAGAGAAAGAAAAGCTTCCCCTAATATTGCTTTGCTTATTTTAAAAAACTAAATATATATATATATTAGATAAATACTATCGTATAATAAATATATATATATATATATATATATATATATATATATATATATATATATATATATATAACAGAACAAAATTAACAAATAAAAAAAATTGCTAAAATATTGTTTTTTAATTTTCTTTTTTTAATTTCTATAAAAATCTTACCTTTTAAATTAATTTCTTAATCATATATCACTAATAAAATTATTTTCTTGTAGTAAAGCAACAATTTTAACCATCCAAACTAAATAAATCAACTGCACACAATGTCACATGCTCAGATGACGCAAATTTTTATTTATTAACTGGAATTCACTCTATTAAATCAAAGGATATTGTTAAAGCTGCCAAGTACATGTTTTCCAGCATATTATTCTTATATAAATTTACATATAATTTGTTCAAATATACAAATTATTTTAAAAGACGGTGTATATGTGTATTTGTATTCAATTTTAAAAGACGGTGCGGGTGTGACTTTAATTAAATATGACACCCGCAACAGGGACATGTCACACCCGCAACGCTCAATAATTATAATTAAAATATTAATTATTTTTTTATGACTAGAATTCAAAGTATCTTAATAAACTATTTTTGAATATAAAATTTCGTGGCTTTAAATCAAAAATATCTTTCTGTAGAGATATAAATGTAACTTTATGTTGCGGGTGTGACACAATAATTAAGAGTAATTAAATATGCTTACCTTTTGTAATGAAAATTAGTGAACACTTCTCTGCAGACAAAAATTCTCAATAACAGCTGTCAGATCATATATATCCAAGTTTGGAGATTTTCAGGATTTTTGTTCAGCTGTACGAGACCATGAAATGTAAAGATTTTTGCCGCAGTCTATTTTACAAAGCCATAGTGTCACTTTATTAATTAAAATAAGTATGTTAATGACAAAAATTTAACTATTTTTTGATAAAATATGAAATAGTACACTCTTAACAGTTAATATGCAAAATTTCAATCATATTTAAAGAAATTTAAATTTTCATCATCATGTCCATTTTTTTGTGGATTGGGCGAATAGTTGTTTAAAATTAAAGCATCTTTTTTGCTGCAAAACAGGGGTCAGTCACAAATTTACTTGTAATAAAAATAAACGTCATATATAAAATTTAACATTAACTACTGAGAATAAAATAATTTTTGTAATATTATTTTAAAATTTATGTTGATGTTTACACATTAAAGCAAAATATATAACTTGTACTAAGAATATAAGTAAAAAAATAACAGATATTATGTTAAATTAAATTATGGAAAGCAACAGTCACAATTCGTTACTAATTGATACATATTTAAAATTCTATTAGATTACTTAACCTAATAGAATTTGCAGTAGTCCTATAAAATAAATAAATGGTACGCACCTAAAATCAAATTAATATTGCATTGTCATCGGGTTTAAATAAGTATGTGATTTGAACTCTATCGGATATTTGGAAGCTAGTTAAAATTTGAATAAATTTTTGAACTAAGAAAACATTCGTACGAACTTTATAAAAAAAGGTTCTTAAAATAACACCTTTTTGAAATAAAATCATGAAAAGGAACAGCTTCATTTCCTTACAAAATAAAACGCATGTAAAAATGCAATAGAGAATGTGAATTTCAAATCTCGCCTTATCACTTTTGTTTTCTCTATCAGTCTATACCAATCTGCACTAATGTAACACTACAATTTCCAAATTTATAACGAAAACCAATGGACGCATTTAAAGGTTTTACGCGATTTCTCAAAATTTAATTTTCTCGATAAAAAGAATTTTAAATCTCACGTCTTCAAATATTTTAATCAATCAAGAAGTTAATTAAAATTAACACAACCATAAAACTTCAGCAGCACCTTCAGTGGCAGCATGTGCAGTTAAATCACTTAAAAATATTTCTTTACCTAATTTAAAACATTTTTGTAACTGGAACTCTATGTCTGTGACAAATGGTTTAGGAATTAGACATTGAAAAGCATTTGGAATTGGACGGACTTTATAATACTTTAAGCGTTTAGTGTACGTTCCCTTAAAGCTTAGTCCAATTCTCCCGTTTTCAGTTATAGAAAAGTGATTTCAAAGTCATGAAATTTAAAGTTTCATAACGCGGTCAATTTTAATGTTAGATGAATGGGATCTTTTTTAATATTGCTTATTAGAGTGGTGGAAAATTTTTACTAAATACCCTTATAGGACCGGTGCGTAGACCGTATAAAAACTTTATTTTCGTAATTTTTCAACAATTTTTTTTTACCTAAATTTCTTAAAAAACAATTATTTACCCTTTTAAAGCATTTTTGCAGCTGGAACTATATGTCTATGACAAACGGTTTAGAAATTAGCCATTGGCCAATGTTGAGAGTGGACACACTCTTTAGTATAAAGATAATATTCAATAAAGAAAGATAATATAATAGCTAATAATAACATAAAAATATAATGGACAATTCCTAACTGAAATATATGATAATATCTATCTATCTTCCTGAATCTCTGCTAACTATTTAGGATTCTACATTAATTGTTTATTTTTCAACATAATTTAACATATTGTCTTTTCTTATATATTAATTTCGATTTCTAAATTCTTATGCTTATTATAGATTATTTGTTGATATTTTATTGTTATAATCGGCATATGTAACACGTACATGTTAATTTTAATTCATTTTCTTCTTTCGAAAGCATGCATTAAGAATCGAAATATACGATAGTTATAAATAACTATTATTTATATTTTTCTTAATATTTTTATAGCAATAATTAATTATCATACCAACTTTGCTTCATATTTTAATTTAAAAAAAAGGCCTATTAGTAAAAATCTCTTAGGAATAACACGAAATAAAAACTGACATTACTATGTATTTGCTTATCCCTATAGTAAAAATAAACTCAAATATTAAAGTTCCTAATTTCATTCAACTATACAAATCATGTCATTTCGGATATTAATTTCACAGTTAATGTTTCATGCAGCTACGAGGCTAAGCACGCTATACAACGTCACACCAATTTATTCTGTTTTTAAAATATTACCAGATTAAAGAAGATTGAATGTTATTACGACTAGTGATAATCTCCTGTAATCCTATTATATCACTCATTTCCGTTTGGTTAGACTTTGGTTAAAATTTTTCGATTCCCAAGTTACATCTACTGCTGTCATGACAACGGGTGTCTCTTTTCGTGATCGATTAAGTATAATCAAGCACACATTTGAAAATAATTTTGCATAAAAATGGTTGAGTAAGAAAACTTGCTAACCCTACCCCTTTCCCACCGGACTTTCGAAGAATTGTTTTCTTTTAGTAGCTCTGTAATGAAATCGATTATATGGCATGTTAAATTTTTCGTTTTAAATATGAAATAATTTTTCCGATTAAATACTTTCCAAGCATAATCATTTAATTATTTTAAAATTTTCTTTCTTTAATATTCACTTGTAAATATATTTTTTCTTCAATTGAATTGTGTTTGTAAAAATTGCTCTATTTAGGCTTTTTAAAATCTAACAACAACCCATAAAAACGGTTATTGCAAAGTATGAATTAAATATCTATTTATATAATAAATTTGTAAAGCAAGAGATGAAAAATATCTTTAAAAATGAGACAAATCATAAAGCTTTTTTGGGGATTGTACATTACAGTGCACACTACAGTCATATGCCTGCAAAAGGTGGTTATATTGCTATGCATAGTTTTTTTTTTTTTTTTTTTTTTTTTTTTTTTTTATTATTATTATTATTTATGAAACTTTATTATCTGAAATATTTTGACTGGATTTATTATTAAATGTGTTTGAAATGATTCTCCGATTTTAAATCTGACAAACTTCAACATGTTAATTATAGTTAAAGATAGAAAACCAATGATTATAATTGCACAAATAATGTATGAAAAGGTAGCAAACAGCTGTTTTGAATTTATTATCGAGATTCTTCATCAGTGCAAAAATCAGCGAGCTAGAAAAAGCAAAACTGAGCAAAGAGACAGAGAGACGCAGGCTTATATATCCGCTACGGGAACGATCCCGCCTAAAGGAAAGCAACCAATGAGAAGAAATCAGCCAGAACAACTTGGTGGACAAGTAGCGACATCTACCGGAGAACAAGCAAAACAAAAACTAAAAAGCGAGAGGGAAAAAAAGAATTAAATTAAAGATTTCCAAATGCTATGAAAATAAGGAGTACTTGATAAGTTATTGACTAAGAAGTGAGAATTTTTAATGATGTGGTAAGCTTCCCAAAAATTAAGATCAAGAATGGAAGGACACTTATGGATGATGGTGGCTGAAGAAAAGTTGAATTTATATTGTGAAGACCAACAATGTTAAGCAATAGAAGAGCGTTTAAGCTCTTAATTTTTGACAAACCTTTTATGTTCAGTTAAACGAAATCTAAGAGCACGTTTAGTCTGGCCAATATAAGAAAGACCACATTGGCAAGAAATTTGGTAAATACCCCAGATATCTAAGTGATCAATGGGGTGCTTAAGATTAGAGAAAGCAATTTTATTAACAGGAGAAAAAAATTAAAGTTTTTTCTTTCAGATTGGGGGAATTTTGTCAATTTTCTATGAGTTGAATCTATAATATTAGGCGAATAACCTCGATCAACAGCAATAGCTATTAGATAGTGAAACAGAGACAGAGAAACGCAGACTTATATACCCGCTGAGGGAACGCCAAAAGAAAAAGCAACCAATGAGAAGAAAGCAGGCTGAAAAACTGGGAGGACAAGTAGAGACATGTACCGAAGAAAAAACAAAACAAAAACTAAAAAGCGAGAAAAAGAAGCTTTAAATTAAAGATTTCCAAATACTTCGAGAATAAGGAATACTTGATAAGTCATTGACTAAGGAGTGAGAATTTTTAATGATGTGATAAGCTTTCAAAAAATTAAGATCAAGAAACGAAGGACACTTATGGATAATGGTGGCTGAAGAAAAGTTGAACTTATGTTGTGAAAGCCAACAATGTTGAGCAATAGAAGAGCGTTTAAGCTCTTGATTTTTGACATACCTTTTATGCTCACTTTGAACAAAATCTGAGAGCTATCTTTTCATACATTATTTGTGTATTTATAATCGTTGGTTTTCTATCTTTAAACATTTTTGCACAAAGGCTTTATTTGTTATTTTAATGTTAATCATACATTTTTCTATTATTCTACAAATTTCCATGTTCTCATATGCAATATTTTTTAAGTTTAAACCGAGAAAGTGAACGAGTCTATATAGATTCAATTAGGGCAGCTACACTATTTTTAGAATAAAAATATAAAATTATGAAAGATGCAATAATGCCTCATTAACGTTCTACTTATTTTCATGATTTAGTTTTAGATTTTTTAAACAAATGTAGGATTTGATACAGTAACTTATTGACTATGTGTTCAAGAAAGAATAATTTAAACATCTATTTTCAAAAAATGTAATGGCGGGATTTCTTGACGTATACTATTTCGTGTATTTATCCACTTAGATGGGAATGACGCCATGCAAACGAAACTATAAAATAAGATAGAATAATGGCATGTAAATGTTCAATTCTAATGGATGCAGTAATAATAATATGATATACTATTCTTCTGAGAGGAAAAAATTAGCGGCACTTTGGGCATACAAGTTTTTCTGTATCCTTTTGGTTTTCAACAATGCACTAATGTTCTCTAAAATAACCAATAAATTCTCTTCTGATGTAATTCTAGCACTGAAAAGATTCAACCGGAGTAAAAATGCCAATGGACGGCGTTTTTATTCTAGTTCTTACTGCACAGTATATTTTTAACTGCAAATTATCTCGCAATCCAAAATCTTCCACAAGATTTTTGAAAGTACAATGAAATACACAACAAACTTATGTAATAAATAAAGTATTTCCTTATAAATATATAGTCTTCAGATCACAGAGCTTATCTCTCAAATTCTGGATCGAACGTTGATTCTTAACTGCTTCTTCCAGCGATAAGATCTACAAATGAAACAAGTTAATTTTTAGCGGTTGTTTTTGATTCAGATGACTCAAAGTCCTTCTTCACAGAGCCTGTAGGTGCCATTTCCCGACTGCACTGACGTTATTATCTCAGGACACCCTTTTTTGTTGTTGTTGACGTTTTTGTTTTTCAGAATATTTTTAATTTTTTAAGACATTTATTTTTATCAAGACATAATTTGTTTTCATTTCAGCTTTATTCGTAACCAATTTGTAACACTTCCTAATTCTGTGAGCTTTTTTATTGTTATATTGTCATTTTTACTTATTAATTCCTGTGTTCCTTCTCCTTTGATCAGAACTTTTTATCTTCATTGTCTATTTTGAAATAAAAATGTTTTTATAACTCTTAAACATTTTATACTGTCAGATATTTAGCATTTTCTGCAACTAATTCTTCTATATCTTATTTTATTTTCTAGAAATAAAATTTCTTATCTACTATGATAGCACTTGTAACGGAAAATTCCATAGCAGTTATTTTCCATAACAGTATCTTCTGTATCTTGATAACTAAAAACAGTATCTTCCGTATCTTGACAACTAAAAACATCCTTTTTTATTATCATCCCAGAATTGTCTCAGAATTACTGTGATAAAGAAATTTGCACAAAAACATCTTTGGAAATGTGAATTTTTAAAAATAAATATTTTGCAGTTGCAAATATGTTGACCTTATATTAATACTCCAAGAGCCGACCGCACAAAATCCTATGTCATCGAGCACAAGGAAAACTCCTTTATTTTGTGGAAGAGTAGTAATAGGGAAATCTAATCATCAATGTCTGCCAAAGCGAAATGGTGCATAAGCCAAAATTTCATACCCCTAGAGGATGACTTATAGGCTTAGCATTGTGTTTTTCTATACCCAGTCTTCCATGTTTTTATACTTTTGATTGTAGAATAAACACAATGCTAAACCTCTACGATTCAACCACTAATGGTATCAATTTTTGGCTTATGCAACATTTCATTTCCGGCAGACATGGATGATTAGATTCCCCTATTACTACTCGTCCATAAAATAAAATATCTTTAGCTGCGCTCGATGACATAGGGTTTTGTATGGTCGGCTCTTGGACCAGACAAAATGCAATAAGTTAAAGATTTGTTGTTCGAATGCATATTCTTTAACCAAAGCATAAAAACTGCTAAACCAATCAACGTTAATGTATAAATGCGTTAACACCGTTCGCTATAGAATCCTTTTTTTTTTCTTTTCTTTTTTTTCCCCAAAATGTTTGTTTCATAGCTTCAAAGCTATTTCTATAATCATAATATTTTATTTTTTAATAAAAAAAAATTACACTAATTATTTACCAATCAACTCCGGATTCTTATTGTAGTCTGGATTGTGTTTTATTGTTAGACGATGCAACAAAATAAAATATCTTCTGTCTAGTTAAAATTTTGAAATTTTTTGTGATAGTTAACCATAGCATTTGTAAACAAAATGATAAATGATAAAGCTTCTCATAATGTTTAAAAAAATTTAATTAAAAATATATTTGAAAAAGTGGGGTGATTTATTTTTGTTAGAAGTCAAAACATTATTTAATTATTATTATTATTATTATTATTATTATTATTATTATTATTATTTTTTTTTTTTTTTTTTTTTTTTTTTTTTTTCACATTTGAATAAACAGAAATATCTAATTTTTTTTATTCATAATTTTTAAAAATATTATTTTTTAAATAATAATATTTAAAGCAAAAATTTGAAAATAAATGATGTAACTTTTATTAAAAAATTCATTTTTTCAAAAGTAAATATTTTTCGCAAATTTAATAAATCAAAATGAAAGTTAAACAATCAAAAAAGACATATTCCAATTTTTAAACATTTATCTTTAACGGTTCTTGAATTATAATAATATGAATCCGAAAAATCGTCGAAAAACCCATGATGAAAAAAAACACTTTTTTACAAGAAGTCATCTCCATGACAACTATTGTTTCAAAGCTAGATTTTTAAAATAAACCAAAACGAAAAAATTAATATTTCTTCTTCTAATTAAGATAAAAACATGGTTTGAACATCATTTTAAGCATAAAAACGCAAAACAAAAGATTTATGCAATACATTTTTTTTAGAAAATTTGAAGAATATTATGTTCCGGACTCTGTTAACCAAGCCATGAACAATTCTTCTTGGAAATTATCTTCAAGGCTATTTCTATTAATGGTAATATTTTCTAAGTTCAATCGAAAATTAAAACACGAATTCCACTCGAATCAATTGTGAATCGAAATAATAACTTTTTTTTCTCTCCGGTTCGCTACAGAATAAAGATTATAGCATTCTATTTTACATGGAAATTAGACAAGAAATTGTTTTCTTCAATTTGATTTATTATTTTCTTTCATAATTCTATATAAAAAAAAATACAAATCCTAATTTAAATTTTTGGAAAAGTCTAAGAATAAGTCTGATAATATGAAGTTGAATGTTTCGTAGTTTAGATGCTTGCGCTTTTCGATAAACAATCGCAATGAAACATAAGAATTATCTACAGGGCTCATACCGAAATCAGAAGAAAAAATCCAAGAAGTACATAAAAAATCCAAGGAGTCCAAAAAATTTTAAGGATTTGTCACTTTTATTGTTATTTATGTGGTATGCACTTGCACAGCCCCAATTCCACAGAGATTCCTCGAGTTACCCACCACGAAAGGGGGGGGGGGTATCCGCGATCTTCAGACGAAATCAGCAATTTATCTGTGATATTTTAGCAAATTTGGTGATTTACTGAGATCTTTTGTCCAAATAGGCAGTTTTTCTGCGATCTTTTGACGAAATTACCAGTTTTTCCGTGGTTTTTTTTTTATGAAATTAACATTTTTTTTTTATGATTTTTAGACAAAATTTGCATTTTTACACAATTTTTTCTGGAAAACGGCATTTTATACCCACGATCTTTTGACGAAACGGCGTTTTTTCCGTGATCTTTTGATGAAATCGGTGGTTTTTTTATGATCTTTTGACTAAATATTTGTAAGCGATCTTTTATTGAAAACAGCGTTTTTTCCTGTGATTTTTTAACGAAATTAGCGTTTTATCTGTGATGTTTGGTGAAACTGCCATTTTAACCGTGATCCGCACAGGAAATTCGCATTTTTCAACGATCTTTTGACAAAGTTCCTGGACAAAAACATTGATGAAATCGTTATTTTTCCAAGAAATATTGACGAAATGTGCACTTTTTCGGCAATGCTTTCACGAAATTTGCATGTCTCCGCGATTGTTTTTTGCGTGGAAAACCTTACAAGTTGGCAACTATACGAAACTGATAACCCAATTTCAAATTTTCGGAAGAGGATGCCTTAAATTTTCGGACGAGAATCACCCCTGAATCCACTGTTATCAGCAAAATCGAGCATGATAAATCGTATTATGAAGAAGAAATCCAAGTTGCATATTTAGCTGTGAAGGAAATAAACAGTGTAATCACTTTTTGAAATTAGAAGCTTAGATGTGAATCCGGATTATTCTTTTCACTTTTCTTTCCCTTATGGCCATGAAAACTAAATCACTTTGGTGGCTATTAGTATGATCCCAACCTGTTACTACTGTGCTTCTGATGAATAATGTGCATACAGAATTTACTGTGCGCTTTACAACCTTTTTTTTTTTTTTTTTTTTTTTTTTTGAGCAATATTGCTTGCGTGCAAAACTGCCGCTTAAATTGAAAAATCCTGGGTCCCTGGGAATTCTAAAATTCTGGGTCCTTTTTTATCAAAAGCGGGTCCCCACTAATAAGTCATTATTTTAGATACAAAAATTGAACTTGTTCATTTGCAAATGAAAAATAAAATGCAATAATCATTGTTTTAATAATAAATAAATAAATAAAACCAGTAATTTTTGTTTAAACTATTAAGAGAAATTTTCTATATTTGTTTAAAAATAAATGTGCAAGATACAAATTTAACAATAAAATATTGAACATTTGAATGTAGAAGATAACAAGTATCACTATTGTTTGCATTTCTTTTTTGACAAGACTGATTTATTGAAAAAGACATTTTTGTTAAAAAAAAAAAAAAGAATACTTTTGTTGAGAAGTAAACTGATGAAACTTTTTGTTTAATGAATGGGTGTTTTTCTGAGTCACATTTACTCAGAAAGAGTTGGAGCAGTCAGAAACAGATTGTGAAGCAGGAAAATCCATTTTTGGAGCAGGAAAAAAAAAAAAATTGAAGCAAAAAAATTAGTTTTTGGAACAGAAAAATTCACTCCCAGCATTAAGGTTTTTTTTTTTTTTTCTTTCTTTTCATGCCTGTTTGACAAAATATGAGTTTTTTCACGATCTTCTGACGAAATTTGCCGTTTTCCGTGATTTTTAGACGAAGTTTGTCGTTTTTCGCGATTTTTTGAGGAAATCTACCATTTTTCGAGATTTTGTGACGAAATTAGCCATTTTTTCACGAATCTTTTGAATAAATCTATCTTTTTTGAGATTTTTTGACGAAATCTGTGGTTTTATCGCGATTTTTTTGACAAAATTTGTCGTTTTTTCGCAACTTTTTGAGAAAATTTGCCGTTTTTTCGCGATTTCTGACAAAATTAGCCATTTTTGGGATTTTTTTACGAAATTTGCCATTTTTTCGAAAATTTTGACGAAACCTGTCGTTTTAGCGAATTTTTTGACAATATATGCCGCATTTTCCGAATTTTTCGGCAAAATATGCCACATTTTCCGAATTTTTTGACAAAATTTGCCGTTTTACCACGATTTTTTTTGACGAAATCTCTTGTTTTTCGCGAATACTTTGACAAATTTTGCCGTTTTATCGCGATTTTTACACGAAATTTGTCGTTTTTTCGCGATTTTTTGAGGAAATCTGCCGTTTTTTCGAAATTTTATGAGGAAATTAGCCATTTTTTTGCGAATTCTTTGACGAAATGTATCGAAAAATAGTCGTTATTTCGGAATTTTTTTAACGAAATTCGTCATTTTTTGCAATTTTTTAACGAAATTACGCGTTTTACGGGACGCGTAAGAGCTATTTTTCTGCGTCCGGTCGCCGATTTTTTGCGTATTTTACACACTATAGCGCGTCCGCGGCATCCCCGACCGCAATACAATTTAAGGAGTTTCTAAGGAGTATTTTATTTATCTAAGTAGTTCTAAGTACTACTTGGGAACGTTTTCATTTCTAAGTAGTTTCTAAGAAGTCCAAGGAGTCTGTGCGAACCCTGATCTATCTCTTTGCTTTTAAATTTTATTTTTTATCTTTCACATTGCATCTCAATCAATGCAGAAAAAGAAAAGCTGTGTTTAGTGATGATGACATAGAAATTAAATCATTTCAAAGATAATATTGAAAATCTAAAATTGTCGGTGAACTTGAAATTTCGAATTTCTTTGGAGAAATATCTTTTTTATTTTTGTCAAGTTCTTATTAATTTCTTCTTGAAGATAGCCAATCTGATTTATAGAGAAAAATAAATTTAAAACAAACATATATCTTAAGATTTTTTTCCCCTCTCTTTTCAAGATTTTTTTGTTGTTAATTTTGGAATATTTTGATGCATTGAATATTACTTTTTTGCAGATTTTTTATCTAGAAAATATTTTGATCAGAACAAAAGAGAAATGGTATCGCTGGGAAGAAAATAGGACTCCCAAAAAGTGAAACAATCAATAAAATTGTTTTTAACACAAACCCAATAAAACTGAAAAGTGTTACGCATTCGGTTTGACTGTCCGTCTGGCAGCAATATTGCCAGCGTAAAAATTGCAGTAAAATTACATGTAAATTTTTATATTACATCTAATTTTACGGACCAAAAGCGAAACTGAACTAAAAATGCTTATTTATAACATTTCAAAACCTCACCTACACACCAGTGTAAGTGATCCTAAAGAAAAAAAAAAAAGTTTCTTCTTTTTATGAAATTAAAGCAGAGTCTGCCACACACAATTGTGTGGATCCTCTCTTCACATAACCTGACATCGAATTTTTTTAAACATATTTTTTCAATTAAATATGTTACTAGTCTTTAGGGTAAAGAACAAAATCTTTAATTTCTACCTAAAGTCTTCAGGTCTTAAAGGGATAAGAGAACCGTAACCGGAAGCGAAACGAAATATTCAAACTGAACAGAAAAAATAATCGAAATACAAAAAATGTTATAGTTACCGGGTGTCCCAAAAATGAGTGATGGATTTTAAAATTCAATAACTTGCAAACGGTGACAGCTATTTAAAAAAATTTTGCAGGAGGATTATGTATAAGGTCAGGAGTTTTTTTTACCGTAACTCATGATTTTAGTTCGAATTTCAAACAATAGGTGGCGCTGACGGCGATTGAAGGCCAGGTCGACGCTTCACTCAGTACTGATCACCTGGCCTTCAATCGCCGTCAGCGCCACCTATTGTTTGAAATTTGAACTAAAATCATGAATTACGGTAAAAAAAAAAAAAAAAAAAAAAAAACATTCCTGACCTTATACATAACTCTGCTGCAAAATTTTTTTAAATAGCTATCACCGTTTGCAAATTATTGAATTTTAAAATCCATCAGTCATTTTTGCGACACCCGGTAAGAATTAAGTTTTTTTCCTCTGTTAGTTACAATTCAGACTATTAATAAGGTTTTTTTTCAATTACAAATATCTTTTCATTTGAAGATAGGATGAGAACCGGTATAATATTTACCGGGAGTGCAATCAAGAGGTTCTTCACATGTTTTATAATAATATTTAATAAAAAGCATTAGTGAAATTACTTAATACTTGTAAAGAAATAAGAAGACATATTTCTTGCTTAATACTCTCCAGGGAGTTAAAACAATATTTTAAGTGTGGATAAATTGTACTCGTGCGAATAAAATACGTAAAAAATAAAAACTTAAACAAGCGAAAATTGCATAACGATTAACAGTAGGGTGGTGATAAAATAAAATTAAAAAAACAATTTTAGAATCAATAAATATTTCGTAAAATTTTTAAAAAATTACATTAGTAAGGAGCAGATATTTCACCAGTAAATTTTCAGGGATGCCTGATGTTGTACAAAAGAAAAATGAGTGCTATAAAATAAATCAACCTTGTTCTTTTATTGCACATCTTAAATAACCAATAAATAACACATAATGTTGAGCATTTTTTTATATACGAAAATATTTGACAGAAAAATTAGAAATTACATTAATAAAGAAGTGAATAGCAGGAAACGTTACGGTGCATTACATTTGCTTTGTGCACGAGGTTCGGAGCAAAACTCACGTCATCTATAATTTTTATCCTACATATAGTTCGGATGCGGCAGCACAGACAGACCTCGATTCCCATATTAAAACGTAATCGGTCTGCCAAGTCATATCTTGATGAAAAACACCTAATAATCCAATTTTACCTGTTGACATATAGGTTTACCTTATGTATTCCTGTTACTTATCTCCATGTTTTCATACTTTTGAATGCAAGAAAGCACAATAACCTATTAGTCAACCGCCAAAATCGGGTTTTAAGAGTTTCACACCAGAATATGACTTGGCAGACTGATTGCGTTTTAATATGCGAATCGAGATTTAACGAATCCTAGCTTTTCTCCCAAGACCTCGATGAGGGGATTGTCCGTGCTGCCGCCCAGGGCCATAGCTAAGGGAGTGCTAGGGTCAGCTCAGTTCCCCTCCTAAAACATTTTGAGCCTCAGCTGGAAAAGATTCTAAGGTCACTAAAGAAATTTATTTTCTGAAAATCCAAATGAAATTTTATTCAAAAATCTAATTTAATTTTTAGGCCTTTTCACAATTTTGCAGAAATACGAATCTGTAGCTAAAATAAGTGTTTCAATGCTTGCTCATCCTATTTGCACATATGAAACTAGCATGATGTTTTATTTTGCACTAGTTATAAATTCAAATTTTTCATCATATTATTTTTTTACATAGAAAAAAAAATAAGGTATTACAAAATTTTAATGAAAAACATAGTACATACAGTATGAATCTGCTCTAATTTATTTTTCTGCATCTAGGAGAGAAAGAAAATTTGAGCCCCCCCCCCCTCACCCTACAATTCACTTCTAGCTAGAGCCCTGCTGCCGTCTCCTGGTCTAATTTTTGTGTGGCCCTGTAAATTAATTTAAAAAATGCAATGAATGATTTGTTTTTACTTGATCGTAGTTAAATTCAGTGATTTATATCAGTTTCAATACATTTGAAATAGCATAATGTGATTAAAATACTCTACAAACGATTTTACCCATATATTATAACATAATCTAAATCTTTTGGATGTCTCTGTAAATGAACCATCAACCGTACATACTTCATATGCAATACCAAACATTATTTGGTGACCCTAAATAAGCTTTATCAGTTGTATGAAAATCCGAGTATATTTACGGGAGTTTGAGCGTGGACAGCCGGACAGACAAACTGAATGCATAACGCCCAATCCACAAAAAAATGGACATGAGGATGAAAATTTAAATTTCTTTAAATATGATTGAAATTTTGCATATTAACTGTTAAGAGTGTACTATTTCATATTTTATCAAAAAAGAATTAAATTTTTGTCATTAACATACTTATTTTAATTAATAAAGTGACACTATGACTTTGTAAAATAGACTGCGGCAAAAATCTTTACATTTCATGGTCTCGTACAGCTGAACAAATATTCTGAAAATTTCCAGACTTGGATATATATGATCTGACAGCTATTATTGAGAGTTTTTATCTGCAGAGAAGTGTTCACTAATCTTCATTACAAAAGGTAAGCATATTTAATTACTCTTAATTATTGTGTCACACCCGCAACAAAAAGTTACATTTATATCTCTACAGAAAAATATTTTCGATTTAAAGTTATGAAACTTTATATTCAAAAATAGTTTATTAAGATACTTTGAATTACAGACATAAAAGAAATTAATTAATATTTTAATTATAATTATTGAGCGTCGCGGGCGTGACATGTCCCTGTTCCAGGTGTGACATTTAATTATAGTCACACCCGCAACGTCTTTTAAAATTGATTACAAATGTATATTTGAACAAATTATATGTAAATGTATAAAATAATAATATGCTGGAAAACATGTACTTGGCAGCTTTAACTATACCCATTGATTTAATAGAGGGAATTCCAGTTAATAAATAAAAATTTGCATCATCAATCTGAGCATGTGACACTGTGTGCAGTTGATTTATTCAGTTTGGATTGATAAAATTGGTGCTTTACTACAAGAAAATAATTTTATTAGTGATATATGATTAAGAAATTAATTTTAAAAAAGGTAAGATTTCTATAGAAATTAAAAAAAGAAAATTACGAAACAATATTTTAGCAATTTTCTTTAAATTTGTTAATTTTGTTTTGTTTTTTATATACATTTTTTTTTATTTTGTTATTTGATAGTATTTATCTGATATATATATATTTAGTTTTTTAAAATAAGTAAATCAATATTAGGGGAAGATTTTTTTTCTCTTTTAATTCAAATTAAATAAAAAGTAGAAGTAAGAATAATAGAAACTGTTAAAATGTTTAAGTTAGCATAAAATGTATGTAGTCAGTTTGAAATTAACCAAAATTTAACATAATTAACTTTATGTAAGATTAGAAATTTCAAGGGATAAATATTAAAAATTCGTTAAACTTATATTTTTGGACTGGAAATGCTATATTTATTCAGTTTACACATTAATTTCTTCTCTTTTGCAGAGAATGAAGAGTACAGAAAGATCACGATATCATCGAAAAGAGATTAAGGAAAACCCTTTTAAATATGAAGCATATCTACAACAAGCGAAGGAAAGAGACAAAGCAAAGAGAGAAAAGAAGAGACTACTTTAAAAAATCATGGTAAAGAATGGCAATCCTTTTGCATTTCATCTCATGGTAAAGGAGCTGTCGACGGGGTTGGTGCAGTTGCCAAGAAAATGGTAACACTAACAATGCTGTGCTACTATAAATTCAGCTTCAGATTTTGCCATGTGTGTAGAAAATGTCCTAAAAAATATAAAAGAACTTTGCTGAATGCGAAATTTTAGAAGATATTGTGAAAATGCTTCATGAATGCTGGCACCAAGCACAATCGGAGCTCAACATTCAATCGATACATCCAGGGCTGTAGCCAGAAATGAACAATAGGGGGGGGGGGTTAGAATTTTTTTTCTCTGTCTCTGATGCAGAAAGATAAGTTAAAGCACATCCACATTGTAGGTACTATGTTTCTTATTAAACTGTTGTAATAACTTCATTTTATGCTAAGAAAACTATATGATGATGAAAATTTTGAGTGTATAACTGGTTCAAAATGAAACATCATGTTAGCTTCACATGTACAAATAGGATCAGAGAGTGTTGAAACACTTATTTTAGATACAATTTAGTAATTCTGCAAAACTGTGAAAGGGTCTCAAAACTAAATTAGATTTTTGAACAGAATTTCATTTAGATTTTTGGAACAGAAATTCATTTAATGACCTTGTAATCTTTCCCGGGGGGGGGGGGGCTCAAAATATTTTAGGGGGGATGAGCCACCCATAGCTCCCCCTTAGCTACGGGCCTGGATACATCATGTTGTTTTTATTGACCTAGGAACAATTAATGTAGCAATAACTTCAGAAAGTGATCGCAAGAGAATTTGTTTGTTACCATATTTTGTCAAAAATATAATATCCAATGATAAGAGTGCAGTTGGAGATTTTGTAGAAGTTGTTTCATTGTCCACATTTTAAAAAAAAAGTAAAAACTTTGATGGACAAATAAGACAAATGAATGGGGATGTTATAGAATAAGAGTATCTGAATAAAAATCCAGAAAATGTGTATATTTAGCTCAGTCAGTTAGATGTATCCATACTTTGGCAAGGATATAATATCCAACGATGAATATGCAGTTGGAGATTTTGTAGAAGTTGTTTTATTCTCGACATTAAAAAAGTGAAAACTTTGATGGACAAATAAGACAAATGGATGGTGACGATATAGAATTAGAATGTTTGAAAAAAAATTTAAGAAATCGTGAATATTTGGCCCAGTCAGTCAGATGTATCCTAGGAAAAAAAGAGCATTTTTGTAAAAAAAGCTACCACCACCAGAAATTATAAATTCAAGATTGGAAATGAAATTTGTTTGATGTTTTCCTCTCTAGATATTATAATTGTAATATTGATTAATTCTTTAATTAAAAAAATTTGCCTTGGAAATATTTGTGTATGTCATTATTTTATTGGCTATACAAGTCACACCCGCAACGAAAATTTTGAATATTTTCCACAAAAGCAAGAATTGAGTAAGTAATTTAATTTCTTCATAGAATAATTATTTAAGTATTACTGTCTAATATATAAAAATATCAATTCACTCAGTTGTCATAATTCCCAGAGTTTTGCATTTTTTCACTGAAAGATGAAAATGCATGTCCTTTTTATGTCACACCCGCAACAGGTGGAAATTATTTTTTTTATAAATAAATGATACATTGGACAATTTTCGGATTTGGATAAATGTATGTGTAAGTGGTCTACATTGAAATTCATACAAATTGAAACCAATGCTCAAAAATATTTTTGCTGGTGACTAAATTAAGTTGTGTAAATGTCACACCCGCAACTTTGGATTGGGCGATAAGCACTTTTCAACTTTGTTGGAAAGTGATAAAAAAGAAAGAATAGAAAAGAAAAATAATTTTTAGAATAATGTTTGATTAAGTTTTAATGTTAAGTGCAATATATTTTAGTTTCTAATTTATGTTATGCTTGAACACATTTATTATCAACTGTAACCTGGCTGTTTTTTAAATATCGGATATTTTTTATATTTTTGAAAATATCGCGACTTTTAGGAACCCTGACTCGAATAGATTTTTTACATTTAATGCATTAATGCTTTCTAATAATACCAAAATTCATATGTGAAAATAAAGCAATAATGTGTTCGAATAAAGTTTTAAAACGTATTAAAAGCGGTATTTTCGAATTTACATGGCACCAGGAGTTAACAGTCGAAGATATCGCTAAAGGTAGCTACTTACAATCAACTTCGTTTATTATCTTCTTTTTAGTAGTTTAAGTGCGAATTTCGATTATATGCAAGTGTGTAGTGGGGGGTATAAGGAGGTATACCCTGTATACCTTTTGGATTTTTTAAAGACCATAGTATACACTCTGTTTCTCAAAAGAATATAGTCTACAGTGTATACATTCTAGAGTAGACCCTCTATTTTGAGCACATGCGCTCTGCTTAGAGCGTATACCTTCTATCTTATTTATGAATACACCACTGATTACATGTCTTAAATTTGTGATTTATTTATATTTATAGTTTTATTTTTTGGTTGATGAATATTTTATTTTCATTATGGTAAAAAGAGAATGTGGATTGACATCAGTGTGAATAGAACCAGAAATTTCATGATCAGGAAGTGAGAATGTAGCGTTACGCAAAAGTTACCTACTACGAGCCAGGTACTCTAAGCTAATAACTCGCTTTATCCCTTTATTTACCGCATTATCAGTTTATGAAAATTTTACATTCTAAAGCATTTTACGTAAATTGTTTAAACTCAATTAAAAAATTTACATAATCATTTAATAAATTTTTGAAATATTTTAGAAGGAATGAAGGATTTAGAAGGATTAATTAAAGAATTTACTGGGATTTTGTGCAATATTTATAATTTCGCTGAAATCTTTTATTTTAAATTTTTTTTTAGTATTTTGTGGAATTATAAAATGTACATGTATGATGTTCTTACAATATAAATATAGAAATATTTCCGAATTGAAAAATCCCCATCCCCCTCCCTCAGCACCAATAAAGCTGAAAAGATACAAAGGCAAAAGAAATCATCCTTTTAAAAATATTTTTGTTTTGTGTAACCAATAATGTTTTTGGAACAAAATAAAGTAATGTATCTGTAACTTAATCTAAACAGTATTACAACTAATTGATGTATTAAAAGAATTTTATAATAAGTAATTTTAATGGTACTTATAAGTAACGTCGGTAGATAAAAGGTTATACCGATCAAGTGAGATGATATCGCTATACACTCTTTCTTTCATTCTAACCGATGACCAGGCCCCTACCTGCCGAGTTACCTCAGCTTAACGGGTTAGATACCTGGTATCGGGGCGGTTGATCGCCTAATAGCCGCGTAGCGGCAATAAACCGGTTATCTTCGCTTCACACGTCATCATATCTGCAATACTTATTTCTCATTTGTGCATACTTTGTTTTTTCGGTTGCTTAGCGTTACATTCTGTTGTTTCTATTGCAAATGGCTACTCAATTTGGTCTCGTAATTTAGAACCTTGATCAGATGACGAGACCTTCACCTGGCAAGGCACCTCTAGAGGTATAATTCACAAATAACCTGGAGGACTTTGCCCCCACAACGGATTTTATATGCACCAGGCGCCAGTTTCTGCCAGCTTGGACACCGTTGCCCGACCTATTGGGGATAGTCTGCAGTTTTTTATGTATAATAGTTGATGCATACTTGTCAAATGAAAAAGATAATTTAGTGGGGAGAAGGGGGGAGAAAAAAACAAAAGAAGGGACTCTGCAGATAGACAAATTTTGCTACACACTCTATCTCCAGTGCTGAAGACGCATTGATGATGTCTGACGAGTGATATGCACTAGTGAAGGATGTTGTCATATGCATGTGTGATGCATAAGATGAGAAACTTTTTTGGATGTGAACGTTTCACACAGGATTTGGATGCAAGGGATGATTTATTTTTTTCGTGCTGCCATCTGTTGGTTATTAGATGATTGTTGTTGAAGTTATGTGTTTTACCAGGTCACCAATGAACGAGAGAGTGTGAATTGGTACTGGGGGGGGGGGGGGAATTGAACCAGATATCTAGTGATTAGGATGCGAGAATATCGAACAAAAGACCCAGCTAGTTACTTTAAACTAGAAACTCACACAATACTGATCAAGTGGGATGAGATCGCTACAAAGAAATGGAATCCACAATTAAATAATGAGCTGTTTATAATAATTTAAGTGCAAACGAATTTATTTTTTGTAATCGTTTACACGCGATGGAAATATATTTAAAAGTATTTTATGCTTAAAAATTCTTTTAAAAAAATTAAAATTGCGATCAAGTTTTCAAATAAATTGTGATATAATTTTCAAGCAAATTGCATTTGAACGCTCATTTTTCTCCCTTTTTAACTGTATAAAAATATAAACTATGCAATATTTAGAAATTAAAATACTGTAATAAGAATTAAATTTACTTGTCTGCTGTTGCCACCGACAAAATGATAAAATGTGCACCCAGACACTTTTGTCCTTTATTATAATTCTGAACTTTTGAAAGTCGTGATTGAATTTAACGTAGCACTATTTCATTCTCTTCAATTTAAATGAGACATCTGGAACACGAAATTTCCTTTTGCAACGCATTAAATGTTTGATTCTAATAGCTTTGATACATTTTGTAAACGAAAGACTTAAGTTTGAAACTTTCATATGTTCAACTACTTAAAGTTACATTTTATTACAAGTAGTTCAGAGCCGTATTTGGATGAAATCGATTCATTCTAAAGTGTTATCAATTTTGATGCTTCTTTTTAACATTTTAAGGCATGCCATAAATATATGGTTGACAAGGTTACATGATTTGTAAGAGGAGAAAAGATATACATGAAACAAGAAAATTTATTTAATACAATTATTAAAATACGTGTCTTGTTTCCATATTAATTTTTTTAATTTCATTCACTAATTAGAATTTCTTGTTGGTAGTTCTATTATTATATTAGGTATATTTATTTCTTAATTGCATATAAGACTTCATATTTGCCGTTTATGATTTTAATCAAAACATTGAATTATAGCCATTTTGAATCAGTTGTTAAATTTTCTTCGATTTTAAATGCATTTCCTCCTTAAAAAATAAATAAATATTAAATAAATAAATAAAATCAGATGGGGCTTGTTGAACTCAAGTCAATTGGTAGGCCTCCCCACCTAGTCGAACTTGGAATACACTTAATTATTGGAATTAAAAAATAAAACATGGTATTTAAGCATTGAAGTAAAGTATTTTTTATGCCTGATATAAAGTTTATAGATAAAACTGCTTTAGTATATTTTTAAAAGGCTCACAGTATAATTTCCATAATATAAGTTTGGATATGTTTTGAAGAGATAAATAATTACTTTTTACCTTAAAATTGTTTTTCAAACAGTAAGAACAGTACATATGCAGTCATTTTATTTTCTTTTTATATTTCATTCTTTTTTCTATTTTCTAGATCAATCTTTTCCTACAAAACATATGAAATTTATTTAGCTCATATTCACAATTACATTACATACGGAAGTAAAAAAGTTTAAATTAAATATGGCTTATCATGTCGTTCCATTATTCATCGCTGTGTTTAAAACGTTTTTTAGCAATAGCAGTAGAAAATTCGAAATCATAATTAAGTTAAGGAAAATATTTAAAAGATATATATATATATATTCCACAGAATATAAAAACATAGACTCCATGTTCATACACTGTAAAAAATCTGTAATGTTATTAACAATTTTCGAGGAAACTAGGTTCCTATAATTTTTTATGTAACGGCACCAACAAAAATTCCTATAACTCAATCTGTTACATGAATTTTTTTTGTTGCCATTACTTAAAAAGTTACCGAAATCCCAGTTTCCTAAAAAACATTTAATAATTTTACAGCATTTTTTTTTTTTTTTTATAAAACCATGACAAATCAAATCACATAAAAAATCTTAGGTATTCTTAATACTTAGATCAAATTTAGAACTTATTAAAAAAAGATATCAAATGATGAGCATTGTTTTAGGCAGATTTCGTATGATATATTATCTATGGCGATCACTCATATGTTGGAATTTCTGAAAAAGTTTTGCAGTTCTACACCGAACATCACTCCTAGACCCCAGAACTACCATAAGAAAAAAAAGTTACATATATATCTATATATATGTGTGCGTGTGTATATATAATTTCTATATTCAAGATAATTTCTATAATTCTGCTCAAATCTCTTCCAATCTTACACATAAAACAAAGGGACATAAAATTCTGGTCAAGTTCGTTAATGGGAAAAATTGGACTAAGGGGGTAGAAATAGGGGAGAGTTTTGAGAAAACAGAAAAACAAATTCACTGCGTAATTTGGTTTTTATTACTATAATTTTATATTCATTTACTTTTTAAATTGTTACACAGATGGAAAATGCTATGCTAACTTAATTAAATGTCCAAATTTCTTCGACAAAAATCTAATGTCCTTCTACTATTTTTTTTACACAGAATTCAGTAACAACAAAAGTAGTTATTGACACTATATACTCTCAGCAATAAATCACTGAATATATTTTATTTCTCATCATTCCATACGAATTAAAATATCTATTTTATCAAGCAATTTTCGCAAAATCGCAACGATACACTTCATTAAATTGATAAAAGTGAATTAATTTCAAGCTCATAGATTTAGCTTCCATAATTGATATTGAATCCTTACGAGAAAAAAACTAGCAAGAAAAATCATGCGTTAAGCATAGATTATGAAGCACTTTCCAACGCTTCATGAAATATTTAACTAAACTTCATTATTTAGGTAAATAAGGATATAAAGCTAAATATAGCCATATATTCATTCCAGTACTATTGAACAGTCCTGTATTTGATTTGTCAGCTAATAAACATACTATATAATGGGAAAATTTAGTTTAGCAAAAGATAGTATCTTGAAAGTTCTCTTTCTGTAATTTATACTAATAGATGAAAACATACTTGAATACTTTGTTCAACCTTGTAGTTTGCCTGGTACCTTTATTACACATCAGTCTTAAGATAAAATTTATTTTAAACTAAAACACTTTTAAAACAACTGAAATCACTTTCTTATAAATTATCATTCATAGGCTCCATGTACCCAATTCTTTATGTGGCTCTGTATATCATTTTATCTATATTCTGCAAACATTTCTTAGTAAATTTAATGCAGTTCAGCGTAAACATACATAATTTTGTTAAGAATCAGCTTTTATTCATTTATGCTCATATTCAGTAACGTTGACGAGCTGTTTTGTATAGCCCTGTATATTAACTATAGCATTTATACACACCATATAATATGTATAAATTTAGTGAAACTTATACGCGCATATAATAATTAAAATTCATTTCATCTATCCATCAGCTATCATCGGATACATATACAGTACTTCGGAAAGAATGTACTATTTGGAATCTTTTGTGTGTCCCTGTAAATACTATGTACTTTATATTAGGGAAGGCAGTATCGTATAATTTGTACTAAGCCTCATTGACATACATCAATTTTATTATACATGAAGCTGCTTAATATATTTAAAATATGTCACACACAATTCCCCCTTTTACCATTATCTAATGGAATTCTTTTGTGTGGCCCTATAAATGAATAATAGCTACATTTTCACCTTATATTTTATAGAATGCATATTTTAATATGTTTGACAGGGTATAACATCTTTAAAATTCCATTGAAACGGTTTTTCCCCATAGGCCGTAGTGTAATGGGAAACTTTTGATTCGCCCTGTAGATAAACTAATCATGGTAGAAACTTCATTTTCGATAGGACTTGTGCTAGGGTAAACGTCAATAACGTCCTAGAATTTCATGGCAATCCGAGTATATTAACGATTTTCCCCCCATAGGCAGTAATGTAATGGGAAACTTTTGAATCTCTCTATAGATAAACTAATCATGGTAGAAACTTCATTTTCAATAGGGTTCGTGCTAGGGTAAACGTCAATTAGAGATCCTGGATTAGAGGGAGATTGGACATTGAGAAAATGTCCGCCATTTAAGTTCCAAAGCAGGTGGAACGCAGTACAGCGCAATGTATTTTCACCAACCTCTAATACGTTATATTTTATTAAAATCATGTAAAACTTAATTCACATGTCTTCAGAGAGTCATTCGGAACATAAATAAAAGTGTTTTCCTCTTTAATGAATAAAAATTGTTTTTTTTTTTTTTTTTTTTTTTTTTTTTTTTTTTAGGATGTATTGAGAGGATCTCTGTCTCTTAAATAAATAGATAAAATGTATTAAAAGAAACTCTTTTTAAATTTTAAGCGAATACAAAGAATTAAAATATGTGGTACCATTTAATAGTAAGAAGAAATTTCAAAAAGAGTCAAAGTAGAGATTTTTGAAGTATATTCCTGTATACTTTCTTTATTTTTATACTTATGTTCATAGTTTTAGATGATAATAATAAAAAAAAGTTAATTGCTTTAATAGTTATAAAAAGTTTCAATTCTCTAGATTTAATGCATTTTACAATACTAAGTGTGTCTAAATATGTAAAAAAAAAAAAAAAAAAAAAGTTGCAATAACGAACGTTTTACGCACATTTGCTTAGTATGCTTATCATTTTTGATTTTACAGTTATATTGTATCTGCTTTAGAGCTTTATACATTTTTATACTACATAACCTATATATTTTCGATATTTTCAGATTCTACGTAATATTTCAAACGAAAAATTGGAAAAAATTGAATATTATGCCTTTTAGTGCCTTTAAATTGAAAAAAAAAATTTTTTTAATAAATTTTTTAAATATAGTTAAAAAATTGAATATTTTAAATATTTAAAATTTATAAATATTTGTATATTGTAAGTACTGTATTATATGTATAAATTTATTGTGCATTTTGTTCTCCATAAGATTCCTCTAAACAAAATCCATCGCTAACAACGGATGCCAAATATCAAAACTCGAAATTTTTACACGTTTTTCTTACTTACTACATAAAAATTAAAATGACAATCAGTTCTTAAATATAAAAAGAGTACACTCTAAAAATATGTGTAAATTTATACATAAAAACAGGTATAACGATGATAAAAAAACGATTTGTCTATATGTGTAAATTGGTGTGTAAATTGCCAAAATACACGCCTAATGTATAAGTTTGAAAATACACATTTTAAAGTGTAATTTCATGATAAGTCCAAATGTGTAAATGTTATCTGATAAGTCTTGAAATACACACTTTAATGTGTAAATTGCAGAAGAATACACAGATTTATGTGCAATATTCTCACACATACGTATGTGTAATTTTCTGTGATTAAACATATTTTTGTGTATAATGCAAAAAACACATACTTTTGTGTTTTATGTAAAATACTCAATTTTTGTGTAAGTTTGTAAATTACACAGGTTTTTGTATAATATGCAAAATACACAGATTTTTGTGTAGCATTCTCTTCATATAAATATTTCTGCTGAACATGGAAAACACAGATTTGTGTATAATAATCAAAATACATAGATATTTGTGTAATATTCCAAGAAGACATATTTTTATGTATTTAGCGTTAATATTATATGTTTTAGTATGTCTAAAATGGGAATTAATTCCCAATGATTAATAATGACAATTTTAATGATTAAAAAAAGTTGTACAAAGAACAATATAATTTACTGATTAAGATTATATTTTCTGGCAGCTCTGTTTGATGCCCAGAAAATAGTGTACCGGCGATGTATTTTGGCAATTTTCACACCACACTAAATAAAAGAGAAATCATTTTCTTATCACCGATATACCCGTTTTTATATAAAGCATGATAAACTGAAATTTTAATTACCAATTTGTAATTTCTTTTAGAGTTGGTTTATAGTTCTACAATCGTGAGATCACAGTTTATGATCACACTGTGCATAATTTCTATTCCTTACAATTTCTGTCTTTTAAATTAAAATTAAAAAGAAATTCTCTCGCTCATATTTACAGCTATAACAACTCATATTGTTTTTAATATTTTAAAAAGCAATTTTTTAAGAAATATTTATGATTAATAATATTAATAGTACATTTTAATATTAGTAATATTAATATTAATAGTATTAATAATACATACTTTTACATTAATAATATTAATACTAGCTATCCAAGTACATTAATTAGTGTTTCACCAATATTTCATAATCTGAAAGATAATGAATGTTGTTATTTTGCGTATTATTCAATATTCATATGGCCATAGGCTAAAAAAGAATTTTTGAGATGTTTAGAAAATATTGCATTGCAATAAGATTTAACTGATATTAGAACTTTCTCCTACTTTCTGCGCGTTAGACATGATTCTTTCAAGAAAGTAACTTTTATTTTAAATTTAAAGAGTGAAATATGATGTTTGAAATAAAAGAATCGCAAACAGCGCAGAGAAAATTAACCAAATAATAATAATTATTATTATCATTATTAAATGCTTAAGCATAAAATGAAGTCATATAGTAAATGCATAGACATATAATAACATTACTGCATGTAAATATCAGCAAAAATATTTCTTAAAACAAAATAATACCCTATTAAAAGACACGTACTATGAGTAGTACATCATACCTGAAAGGACTAAATCAGATTATTTTGATATAAATTGGAATTTTATAATTTTTTTCCCCAATGTTCAAATACTGAATGACTACCAAGGATTTTAGTCTATCAAAACAAAACAAAAAAACCCTCTAATTGCTAACATAATCTGTGTCTTTATCCTTTAACTAACATAACTAATAGTTCATGGTTACAGACATTATAAAAACTACAAAGTGGTTTTATAATGTCTGTAACTATGAGCTTTTTTAGTAGTAGTTTCCTTTGTAGCATATAATAACATTATATACATTAATATTTTGCAATAATATTATGCAATATTATGCAAAACTATATTAAATACTAGTGATATCTACATTTATTCCAATTATCAATAACTGCATTTAACATAAACTATTAACGCTATTTAAAATAATTAATTATTAAACAATCTCTGTATTTAGGAACATAATATACAATTTAATTAGCAAAAAATTAGTAATAATATAATTTTTAAGTAGTATATAACATATTTTAATTACTAAAATAATTATTAACAATTTAGTGCTCATTCTAGAAAGAAAAAAAGGGAAGATGCTAGTTCCAAAAAATACACTATTTCATGGGGAAATATACTTAGTAATTTGTTTAGTAATTATAAAAAGCATTCAGTTTCTCATTATGATAAACAAAGTGCCATTAATTTTAATAATTTTATGAATTACAAATCGAAAAATACAATTAAATAATAACATAATTTAATTTTTTTTCTAAAGAAATAATTCTCTATCACTTTTATAAGATCTTGGGAACTTAGATTAAGAAATAATGTGTAATTTGGAAGTTGTATTACAAGAAATCTGTGTTTACTGTAAGTGAATTTAATTATACTTTAATAAGGTAAGGGTGCAATTTGCCAATTTCATAAGAAGAAAGTTTTTCCACCCTAAAAAAGTGCTTAGAGGAAACAGCAAATAGCTACAGAATTAATAAAATCTGCAAATAAGTAATTTCATCAATTAGTAACACAATTAACAAAATTAACAAATTTATTTGCATCTCATTTTGCAATCTGTCAATAGCCTAATCTAAATTTACATCTACGTTTGCATATATTAACCCCCCAAAATATGTCAGCACATTCATACACACATACAAAGTAAATATAAGGAATAGCCAATTATATATGAAATCCTCAAAACATTAAACAGCACCATTATTAGCACTTAGTGGAAGTTCTCAGCATTTAGTGTTTCAGACAGTTTTGCTGCCTTAATTAATCATGAAAAATTTTATTTGGTGTATATGAGTTGAAAAAGTAAAAACATTCAACTTTTACTGAATAAGCTCTTACTATGCTTAATATTTTATTAAATTTTTTTTTCTCATGCCTTCTTTTACAATAGTGATTCAGCCGATGTCATTATTTCATTCTATTTTTAGTTCCAATATTTGCTATAAATTTATTATTGCAAAAGCAGAATGAGAAAATAAGATTTGACTGCGTTATTCGATTATTTGCAAAAAATTATTATACTTGCTATGCCTATATTATATAAAAGAATCAATAATTTGATTATTAAAAAGAAATTATGACATTGTAATTTATACCAGATTTGAATATCATTTTTAAATTAAATGATTTTTATACTTATAAGGTAAAAACTATGCTTTTTCAAAATTATCATGCTTAAGTCTTTGACAATACTCAGAAATTAAGCTTAGAAATAATTATTTAAAGCTTTTTTGTATATTCAAAAGTCAATACCTGTAGAAACGTCCCAAATTATGGTAACCTTAGATTTTAATACTTTTTTCTGTCATTTTAAATCTTTATAAAATTTATGATTTTAGTCAATGATTAAAAAAAAGTTGATTTAAATTACGATTTAATTACCGGTTTAAGTCAAAGTTTATTAAAATCGTTCGCTCCCTATGAAAAAATAATAAAAGCTTAGTTTGCATTTATTTATTTATTTACTGTGATTACATTATTGTGATTTATTGTTGAAACATTACTAGAAGGGTGTCCATTACTGGCACATCTACCTGTGCTGAAGTATAATATGTAATACTTTAAAATAGCTTGCTTCAAAAAACGTCCCCCCCCCCCAAAAAAAAAAAAATGCGCGCATAACTTTTTTTATTTTTTTCTTACATTCCTATATATATATTTATTTATTACAGGTTTATATAATACATCTTAAGAAGTATCAAAACTTTTTTATAAATACAGAAACACACAAAAAAGCATAAATGAACTAAAAAATGCAATCTATTTAATTTTATTATTATTATATTGATGTACACAAATTAATTACATTTTTAAGATAATAAATTCACAAATAATGAAATTTAAAACACTAACTAATTTAATAGAAATATTGGGCTCAGTTTTAAGAAAGTTCATTTATACAGTTAATTCATTTTCTAACAAAAAATAATCTCATTCTTGCAAAAATGTATCATTTTACAAATAATCTCATTTTTTCAAAAATGAGACATTTTACAAATACAGTAGACTCCCTCAAATCCACACAGCTTAGGACCAGAGGTTGTGCTGATTTTAGAAATTCGCGGATTTCTGGTCATTGCTTTGTTTACATTTTTTAAACAGTAATTTGAGTGCAATTAATAATGCATTTGGAACTATAATGGATGCTTACAATATAGAAAAATAATAAAGTAAGTAATAAATTAAAATAATAAAAAATTTAGATAATTTTTAAAATAATTAAATTTCTAATAGGAAAGGTCAAGTTAATAATCAATAGAGTATGATTAAATATTCATTTTAAAGATTGAATGTATTTTTAAAAAATTATTCAACAAAACTTGCCTCATAATGTTACATTACTCATTCACATCAAAATCAGAAAATAAGGATTTTTTTTCTAGTTTAGCCAGGCTTAAAAACCACAAACTTCTTGATTGATACATAAATATACTTGGTAAGAAGATTGTGATTACCACTATTTTGAATTTTTTCAGAAATAAACTTATTCTTCCTTCATGAAAAAACATGAACTCAGTCATATTAGCAAAAATTACAAATTAAAAATCATATGGAATTGATACAAAATTAAAAAATCAAATTGTGTCCCATAATTCAAACTGAAAGTTTAATTGTTTACATCCATAAAATATGTGCGGATTTTAGAGAGTTGTGGATTTCTGGTTTGCGGATTTGAGGGAGTCTACTTACATATATATATACATATACCCACACAGCACACATTCATCTATAAGTCATCTAGAAGCTGTAAATACAAGACGGCCAAAACATCTATAGGTTATCTAAAAATATCCACGATACTCTCTTTTTACGTCTATTAGAAATAACATGTGTGATCTCTCTGAGTTCCTCCAGACGTTGATTACATCCAGATAGTCTACAAGACTACATCTATAAGACATCCAAGCAAGAGTATTTTTTCCATAAGAGATGCATAATGCGTGTTATTCGCAAATCCATTGGATCCAGTCTTGAGTATTTCCTAAGGACATGGAGTAAAGGATTTCCTTTAGATGTTAAAAAGAGTGAAAGCCACAGATCGTCTGTTGCAGGTCACAGACGTCTGATAGAAATCTAAATTGGAATGTCAGATCGACGTCTGTTTATTTACTGATATGCACATCTAAATAACATTATGGAGATTATAGACGTATTCATACTATAAGTCGACGTCTTATAGATAACGTGTGTTGTGTGGGTACATATCATGTATATAATTCTTTTTAGAATAAGTGCACAAAGTATTTCACTAAATGTGTTAAATTAGTGTTTAAATTCAAAAGTCAATTCAATAACTAATACATATATGTATACTTCTCTTTCTTCATAATTATAGCTTTTATAAAATGGTCATAAGTATGCTTAATATGAAGGAACACAGTCACTTTTGCGACACCTTTGGAACTCGGACAACGATTAAGATTTTCCAATCTAAATTTTACTAATTCAATAAAATAATCATAATTTAGTTGAAATATGATAGCACTTTTTATGATAAAACTTTCATAACACACAGAAATCATAAACATTATATTACATTTTTACATAATAAAAGGAATCTGAGCTAGAAAAAGATTAGATATATTCAAATAGAAAAGAAGCGAACAATATTAGAAAATAAAGCACCGAAATTTTATCATTTTCTTAAACTTAATAATGCTGCTAATACTTTATAATGACATTTAAATTCCTTAATTTTTGGTTGTATGTCAAAAAACTTACAGTTTAAATATGAAAAACTGAACCATGAAAATCTATTAAATTAGTTGTCAATTGAAAAGCTTTATTTTCATTAGAACAAAACATTTACATACCTTTGTTATAGAATATCCAACTTTTTCATGCCGGTAAAATCACAATAGAAAAGAAAAGATAGATCATTTTTTTCTAAATATGAAGACAAACATTCTGTGATAATTAACATTCCTCGATTATTTGTAATTGCATTATGATTTATTCTTATTTGTTGAGTTAACAGAGGAGAAAAAACTTTCCTCTTTTAACATGTTCTATTCTAAAAATGGCGAAACTACGATACAGCAGATGTTTTCAATTTTCATTTTTCACCTGCGTACTTGCTATTATACAAAATGCAGACGAACATTTAAAATAACACACCACTTCATGTAAATCTAGGTATTTTTCTAATTTTACACATTTGTCTGAAAAACAACCGACAACAACTTGCAGTCTTAATATCACAAAATAAAAGCACATAAAAACAAGTAATTCTTTTTACAAAAAGTGTAATTTTCATGACAAGTGGGTGATTTTAGAAATTTACACACTTATCAGTGTATATAAGAACTATGCGTAAATTACAATAACACACCAATCGGTGTAAATTTAGGTATTTTTCTACTTTTACACACTTATTTATGTTTTTCAAGTGATAACAAATTACACACTTAGTTTCAAAAGCTAAATACACATAAAAACAGGCAAAATTCTGCAAAAAAATGTGTAAAGTACATGGCAAGTGTATAAATTTACAAATCTACACGTAAATGTGTGTAAATTTGACTAATTTACACATTTATTTTTTAGAGTGTAGCAATAGAAACAAAATTACTTTCTTTTCTTTTTGTTCCTGATTTTGATCTTTTTTTTTTTTTTTTTTTTTAATGGAACTGTTTAAATCTTCTTTTCCGAATTACAGAAGATTCCCACAAAGCCTTTTTTTATCTCTAGAAACATCATAAAGCAATATACTGTATGTACTCGTGTATACCGCGCACTCCGTACTTTACAATAAAAAATGGCGATTTTCTAAAATCTCGTAACATAACGATCAGCATAAATTTGATAGGCAAATGAATAAATAACTTTCAGTAAATAAAGTCAAAACAAACATTACATCAGGCCCAAAACAAGACGAAAATATATTTTTAGACTTCCGGTAGTGAGTGAATGATGGGGAGGGGGGGGGGTAGGAGTCATTGACGGCAGTGAGAATTGCTAATTAGCGTTTATATAATGTTAATGTATAAAAAAAGTGCAAGGAGTGAAATAAAGATGCAATAAAACTTCAATTAAATAAGATTTTCAGATTAATTATGTCTCTTTTGAAAACATTTCTTGATTCATATGTATATCGTGTTATTGCATCCAGCATTGAAAAAATATTCCATGTATAACGCGCACTTAGAATTTTTGCCCTATTTTTTTAAGTGTGCATTATACACGAGTAAATACGATATTTTCTAGATTTAACGAACCATTTATAAAAACAAAGCTTCTTCTCATGCCACTATTTTTCAGAAACGTTTCCGAGTTGTTTTTATAGTGTATTAATCCGTTTTGTCAAAACTAAAATATCGAATTTAGGAGTCCATCACTTCTTAAGTAAAGATTTTCTTGTTAAACGAACTTTTATTTTAACAAGTTTTGCAACTTGTTAAAGAAATATCATAAAATAACAAGATTAACATTAAAATTAACCTTTTATTTTGTTACTCTTATATACGTAAAATCAAATTATGCCGTTGAAAATATTCAATTCAAAATTAATAGCATCCGAAAAAGCTACAATCTGGTTTGATAAAACAGATTAACACACTATAACAACTACTCGGCAGCGCTTCTAAGAATCAGGGGCAACAAAATAAATTTTATTTTTATCAATGACTGTGTAAATCAGAAAAATTTAGTGATCACCGTGGTTCCAAATGATAAAGAATGCTTTTTGAAATCATGGGCAACTCAAAAGAGTTTTTTTTTTTTTAACATTTTCATTCTTTGTTATATTATGTTTTCGTAGATTAAGGATTTGTCTTTTTTTTCTTTTTTTTTTAACAATATATAAATACGAACGGCAATTTACAGTAAAACTTTCGAAATATCCAGGATTCCGAAACGAGTCCTTTGTCGTTAGAAACTTAAAAAATTAATAGATTTTCAAAATTTAAATAAGGATTTATATAAAAACAATATTTCTTTTGCTGCGACTGATTCCGAGTTCTTTTTACAGTGTATTAAGATGACTCGATACCCTTTGAACTTTTTTTTTTTTATTTGGACATTTTAAGGTACATTTTTGGATAATATGAAAAGATTATAATGAAAAAAAATCATTCTATTAAGAAAGTGTTCAATTTTTTCCCTCAAAATTCGATAAATTTAATTTTTTGTATGAAAAATTTAGGTAAATTTTAAAATGTTTCCTCACGTACAAATTTTGAACATTTTGAGCTATTTTTTCATTTTTATTATTCTTATTTGTGGAAGTATACTATATATTTTTAAGTATCGGATTTATCATAGGTTTATTAATTTGGGAGAAAAAAATTTGCAAATACGTGTAAAATTACAGTAAAAAACTGATTTTATTTTACATTTTTACGTTTAAAAAAATACTTTATTGTAAATCCAATAGTTGGTTTTATCAAATAGACCATAAAAAAATTGAGTCAATTAAACAATATACGCAAAAGTTGTAACACTTAGAACACGCCTATTAATCAAAAATCACAAATTGAGAAAAAACATTTTTAAGCGAAATTGATTGTGGCCTTCGAAAAAACAGCGATTTCACAAAAAATCTGTTAAATGACTATTAATATATGTTAAAATTTTGTCTGCAGGTGTTTTAGTACAACACTTATATTCATGAAAATCTTAATCTTGATGCGAAAAGTTCAAAAGTTTTTGTTTATAAAAATATAGAATTTTTCAACGAAATTTTACACAACTTTCCGAAAATCTGAGAAATAAGCGTAAAAACAATATAGTGCATTTGAAACATGAATCCATTGAATGATTGATAAGAAACATCTGTATGAAATAATTTTTAATTGCGCAACATCCTAAATTTTTATTTCATTATTTGATAGTCAGCTATTTATTGCAGTTCATATAAAAAGTCCAGTCAAAAATCACGAAAATTCAGAAAGATAAGTGCAATAGAGAACATTGTTTTTTAAAAGTAGCTCTACTATAAAGGGCTTTCTATATTTTTTCATATAGTTTACTGCATCTTTCTTAATTTTCATAAAATTTGACACACCCTACCCCCAAAAGTATATTTTTTATTTATCAGTTAATATTTCCCATTAATTGATTCAAATCTTTTTTAAACATGAATGGTTCCCAAAATGTAAAGAATGATGATTTTTTCTTGGAATTGTACATTCTAATGATTATTTAAATAATTTTAATGTGGTATTTCATAATAATTTTTTGTTTATACAACATACTTTCGCAAAATCTGTTTTATCACATCCAAAAACATTTCTCAGAACTCTGTGTTACTTGTCGTTTGTCTTGTACTCTTACTTCCTTTGTTGTTCTTAAATATAAAAGAATTTTATCATATATCATGCAATTCTTTATTAAGGAATGCGTATTGTTTGTAACGTCTTTACCAACCGTACGAAATGAGATTCTTTTTCTGCGAATATATTAACACATCTCAATAGGGAAGAAAACTTGTTTCGGATTCCCTAGAATGCGTTATACATTTCCTGGATAGCTATTTCTTATCTTCTAAATAAGGAATAGCTACTGATTTATATATAAGAAAACGGAAAGATAAGATAAAAGTCTCTTAGTGAATCCAGTAAAATACAAATATCGTCAGGACAAGAAAATCATTTTTGGATTTTCTTTGGAAATGTTTTTAACTATCCAGTTTTCTGCTCATCATTTTACCTATAGCAAATTACATCGTTAGTAGCAATGCCATTCATAGAAATATTTAGTATAATTAAGAAATATTTTTTATAATTATTTTTTAATACAGCAATTTTATATAGATGCCAAAATCTCTTAATTATTCCACAGTCTAATACAAAATTTACACGCTCAAATCGGAAAAAATATATGTTACCGTTAAAGCGCATAATCTATTATTTCATAAAATACCTAGTTATTTCATGAAATAACTAACCAAGTCCGTTAAAGTGTGTAAAATTATTAGATTCTACTATTTAACTAGTTATTTTATATAATACCGACTGTCTAGTAGTTAAAGTATTAAAGACAACACACAAAATCCCTTTGAACGAATTAGAGCTGGTTTTAGTCAGTTTTGAATCGTTTATGTCTGTTTCTCAATCAGTGTGTATGCCTTATTACAGAGACATGTTTTTCGTTATTAATTGTCATTTGTAGTGCATGCTTTATCCATATATTTCTATGTTTTTCTATCGTTGCAAGAAGAAAGTATTGGATTCGTGAAAATTTTCAAATTCTGATTTTCGACTAATTTGCATATTTTAGAAGGTCCTGATCTCGATTTGAGAGTTTTTAGAAATAGTTTGTCTGTCAGTGTGTGTGTATGTATGGGACAAAAAATGTGTGAGCGCTCTAGCTCAAAAACTAATGCACGGAATTTCCACCAAATTTTAGATTAAATTAGACCATGACAAAAACTGGAGCTAATTTGTTTTTAGTGTACATAGATTCGCAGATCGCGGTGCTATGCTGCATTATTTAAGATTTCTACAATATTTCTATCTCAAAAACTAAAACACATTTTTTTTTTTTTTTTTTTTTTTTTTTAGTTTTTTGGTGTAAATTGTTGCTACACTGCATATTTCACGATTTTGCAATAGTCGCAACTCAAGTACTTATGCATGGATTTTCATCAAACTTAAGACTCAGTTAGTATCTGATAAAAAAATTATCCTTATGAGTTTTTGTTGTATGTCATCCAGCAGGTGGAGCAGTTATGCTGAATTTTTTAAGATTTAAGCAATAGCTCTATCTCAGAAGCTAGTGCACGGATTTTCACCATCTGAAATACACTGCTCAAAACAATTAAAGGATATTGCAGTTTTAGGTGGATTTTGTATCTGGGAGACTTTTTAGCTGATTGATACATGATCGACAGACATAGTAGGTTATATGAGAATAAATTACACATGTTTGGCAGAAAAAATGCATTCGAAATGCATTTTATTGCGCATTTGTGTACAAAAGGAAAAAAACACAATTTGTGCATATGAGAAAAAAAGAATAAGAAAAGGTGTTTTCTTCAAAGAAAATCATTTTCAGTAGGGGGTTTGGTTTCCACGGGCGGCCAGCAACGTTGAACACATTTGAGGCATGGACTCAATGAGGCTATTAATGATGAGTTGGGGTATTCTGCCCCACTCTTCCAGAAGACCTCTTTCCAGTTCTTGGAGAGTTTGTGGGGGTTGTTGGCGGCCAGAAACTCGTCTTCCTAGAGCGTCCCAAACGTGCTCATTGGATTCATGTCTGGAGAACACGCTGGCCATTCCATTCGAAAGATTCCTTCCTCGAAAAGGAAATCCTCCACCAGGTTTGCACGATGTGGCCTGCAGTTATCGTCCATTAAAATGAAGTTATCTCCGATTGCTGCAGCGTAAGGGACTACAATAGGTCTGAGGATCTCATCCCTATATCGGCGACTAGTCAGAGCTCCATCTCGAATGATGTAGAGGTCAGTGCGCCCGTCAATGGAGATGCCACCATACACCAACACTCCTCCACCGCCAAATCTGACACTTTCGTGCACGAATGCAGGATTATTCCTACTGCCACGGTCCCTCCAGATGAAAATACGTCTATTATCCGGATGCACCGAAAAACGGGACTCGTCAGAAAACAGAATATTGCTCCATTCATTTCTCCTCCATTTGACATGCTCGGTTGCCTACTCCCTGCAGTCGCGACGATGCCTTGATGTTAATCTAACACATACCATCGGTCGCCGAGCATACAGACCTACAGCATGGAGCCGGTTTCGGACAGTCTGAGTTGAAATCGTGGTGCCTGTAGCCGAGCGAAGGTGTTGTTGGAGAAGAGTAGCGTTCATGTTTCGGTGTCTCCGAGCTGTTAACGCTAAATACCGATCTTCATTGGGCGTTGTTGCCCGTCTACGACCTTGCCCTGGTCTTCGGCCTGCACATCCACTCTCCAAAAAACGGTTCCAGATCCTGGAAATGACACTTTGTGACACTCTAATGGCTTGCGCTACTTCGGCTTGAGTTTGGCTCCCTTCTAACCTACCAACGATTCTCCAAGCTTCTGAATCTGTCAAATGACTTCGCTGAGACATCGTACTCATCGAAACAAGGCAATCACTGAATGCCGATCCTCCTTGTCTTCACTGTCTTTTATCCAGTTGAAAGTCAAATTTCATTCGCTGCCGCTGAAGCTACGTTTTTGACGTCGAACTCAAAATTTGCATACTCCACAATTTGAAAACCAGAAAAAATTGCATTTGTGATTCTCTTTTTCTATTTTCGGCAAAAAAAATTTCGTTTATATCTTTATTTTATATAAAACTTCAAATATCCTTTAATTGTTTTGAGCAGTGTAGTTAGAAGTTGACGTAAGTTGTTGCTGAGTAGATTTTTGTGTAAATCACCGGATGAGTTGCGCTGATAAGCTGCATTTTTCAAAAAGTATTAATATGTATGAGATAGAAGAAAGACTTGGGATTGCTACATCTGACTAGTTTGAATTTGCAAAAATTTGCAAGTGGTGTATTTATATTAGACGTTTTAATTTGGGATTATTCACAAACATTTTTGCAATCTTAAAAAAAAAAAAGCATAAAGGAAAAAAACAATGAGTTCTTCAAGAATAAGCACCCAGGAAAAGGAATTAATTAAAACTACCCAACATATTTTGTTGAGTACATTTTGGTTGTTTTAAGGAGATTTTTTAGTTAAAGTAAAAAATTGGTTTTGTTGCTCAGACAAAAAAATATTGTTAACAATAATATTTAACTATCTTATAAACTCTCTAAATAACACTCTTATAAAGTTTTAACAAAATTTCATCAATTTTATTTGAGTCCTACTAGAGTCTTGTATTTTCACTCTGTAACTGCAACAAAATTTTGTTGTCAATGCAAAATTTAAATTCGTGTGCAGTAGCCATAACACTCTCACGTAATTTTGTCTAATTGAATCATATACCTATAAAGGATTAACATAATTTTTGGATAATAAAAACTTTTCGAATTGAGACGGATGAAAGACTTTATTATTACGTAATTATGCATTTCAAATGAAAATTGTAGACAGAAAATTGAAAAAAAAAATCAACAATATTTTTTTGTTTATTTAAACATTATTATTTCCATTGACCCATATTTAAAAGAAAAGATTTGTTGGACCAAACAAATTTTTGCTGATTCAACAAAACTTTTTTTCTGGGTGAGAGATTAATCAGCAAATAAGAAACATTTAATACAACAGCATTTGGCGTCCTTGTCCTTATAATAATTATGTAACTATAAGCTATAAAAATTTAAATATATGTATTACTGCTGTATTTTGTTATTTTTACTTACTGTTTACCTAATATAACTAGTTGGATGCGATAATCACAAAAACTTTTCCTATCTGATGCATGCTTCAAAAGTCGCTACCACAGTGCCAAATTTAAATGACGATCTATGCTTATCGTGAGAATTCAAAAAGCATAATATTCCGTGCATTAGTTCTTAAAATAAGACTATTGTGAAAATCGGGGAAAATGCAAAGTAAACGAACTATTTGTTGGGCGATTTATACCAGAATATAAACAGCAATAATATTATTCAAGCTATACCTGAATCTGAATTTTAATGAAAATATTCGTGCATTTGTACTTGAGGTAGAGCTATTGCAGGAATCGGGAAAATTCAGCATACCAAAACTTAAAAAAACATCAATCTATATCAGAGACTACCTGAATAAAAAATTTTATTAAATTACTTGCATTAGTTATTGAGATAGGGCTATTGTGAAAATCGTGTAAACTGAAGCATAGCAGCACCATCTGTTGAGCGATTTACACCAAAAACTAATCAGCATCAATCTATATCAGTTACTACTTGAATATTTTTTTAATTAAATTACGTGCACTAGTCATTGAAATAGAGCAATTGTGAAAATCGCGAAAACTGAAGCATAGTAGCGCCACCAGTTCAGCAATTTACCTCAAAAACTAATCAGCATCAATCTATATCAGATGTCACCTGAATATATTTTTTTGTTAAATTACGTGCACTAACTATTCAGATAGAAATATTGCGAAAATCGTGAAAAATGAAGCAGAGCAGCAACAGCGATTTACACCAAAAACTAGTCACAATCAATTTATATCAAAGACTGTCTGAATATGAATTTTTATTAAATTCCGTACTTTAGTTTTTGAGATACAGCGCCCACAAATCTTATCTCACATACAGACAGAGTCAAAGACTCACAGAACCACAGACTCATGGACAGATGTTATGTAAAAACATGATTTTTTGAAATTTCTGACCCCTAACACGTGAAAACTCGTCGAAAACCGGATTTCGAAAATTTCCACGAATCCAATACTGTCATTTTGTAAAGATGGACAAAGTTTAAAAAAAATAATATATATTCAGTTTTTTATAAATTATTTATCAAATCATCTATTAATAATTGGAAGTGTATTTCTCAAGTGACTTTAACTATTTATCATCAGTTAATTTATAAAGCAATGATTTGTTTTAATGTCAAATTGTTTATTTAAAACTTAACGGTTAGACAATCGTTATTCTATAAAATAACTAGTAAAAACATAAAATCCAATAATTTCATACACTTTAACGGGCTTGTTTAGATATTTCATGAAATAACTAGGTGTTTTATGAACTAACTGAATTATATGCTTTAAAGGTAACATATACTTTAAAGGTAACTTTACCTTGTGTAACGTTGCTTGACGCTTTTTTATGAGATACATTTCCGTTTTCATTTTAAAAATTTTCGTTAAATAAAGTTTCCATTCGAAAAACATGTTCATCTTTGAACAGACTCCGAAATAATTAAGAGATGTTGGCATCTATCTTACAACGGGAATTCCATTTGCGCATTATATATATGTTACGCTTAACTTGATAAATTCAATTATTATTGATAATAATCTATTATTATTAATAATTACTGCAAAATTTGGTAAATTAGATAAATATTGTATATTAAACATATATTTTCCGGTTATTATTAACAATTACCCGTGAAATTTGAAAAATATGATAAAGCAGAGTTAGGAGCACGTCTTTTGTTGGATATGTACTATCGTTACTCTAAGAATTTGACAGAAAAAATAATTGTTAGAAGAGATTAAATACATAATCGAAAAATGTGTCCTATTCACTGGACACCTGCGCCCAAAGGGTTATAATAATTTTATTTATACTTACTGAATCAATTAAGTGAAATTTCTAATCACTGAAAGAATAAAATAATAAATAATGTAATTTAAAAATGAACAATTTTACCAAAATAAACACACGATTAAAAATTTCTGTAAAAATGCAGAAAAAAAATATTCTTGTAAATTTACACTAGCCCTCGGTTAAATGCATCTTATCGAATTTTTTAATCATCATTTTACCGGCATTTCCTTCACCTTATATGTAATTCCCTGTAGGATGTTCAATGTCTTAATTTAAAAATATTTTTATCTTTGCTAAAATTTATAATTCAAAGTACACACTTTTTTTACAATTTTATTAGACAAGTTAAAAAAGAAGATTCAGTTTAAAAATTGTTTAAGAAAAACATACTCAGAATAATTTAGAAAGGGAAAAACCATCTCTTCGGAGTTAGTGGGAATTTTTACCGACAGTCGTAAGTATCAATAGATTTTTCCCCGCTGAATCATAAAAGACATACTCAGAGATGTACTCGACGACAACGGATTCTGTAGCGCAGTGCTGAGGTGTTTTTCTCCTGTCAAGAGATCTCGGATTCAAACCCAAGGACGGCTAAGAACGAACTGTGTAAAAATTAAATAATACAGCAATTCAAATTTGAAAATTTCAGATTCTTAATTATCACTAAAAATTAAGTAATTCACTAATCTTGAAAACTAAATTAAATTAAAAAAAAATAAATTTACAGAGTCTTGTGTATTTTTAATGATGTTAATTTACAGAATCTATTCTAAATTTATGTATAACTTCTCTGTTATTTAACAGAATCTTGGTTTTTTAGTCTTTTTCATTTCATATAAGACTTGATATAATGGATTACCCGTAAATTGTCTGTAATTTCACAGAAATTTTTTTAACAGTGTATTAAGCAAAATGTAGCATAAGCTAAAAGTTCTGAATTTTAGTTTGTAATAAATTAATATTAATGTATTGTAAATGATTTAAGAAATGTTATTGCCGGAATGAGGCAATTCTTACAAAAATTCAAGAGAATATAAAAGAAGACGGAAAAATCATGCGCCAAGCATAGAGTATAAAAAATTTTGGCAACACATCCAAAATATTTTCAGAAAATTTCGACGTTTAATAATTTAAATAAGGTAGCTAAGAAAACATTTTATATAACACGTAACACATTCCAAAACTGGAATATATATATGTATATCTAGTAAATATCTTTTCTTTTAATAATAAAGCTGAGAAGCTTCTTTTGGGTTTTTTAACTTCTGTGCTTTGTTATTAAAGAAGTCGTTTTTCTTATTAGTGGTGATAAAATTCATTTTTTTATGTTTTTTAAATGCACTTTTTCTGATTAATTCAATTTAGTTTCTACATTTCGAATAGTAAAGTTTAACAAAAAATCCATTGGGACATTTTTTATAACCATTTCAAATTTAATTATGAGCAGTTTAAACATGCGTCATGTTGTCCAATTGAGACAAAACCATCGGAGTCGTCGTGAAATAATGAAAACATACTCATAATAAGTTAAAAGTATTGTTTTCTTAAATTAAAATAGGGATAGACTAAAGTGAAGTTTCTATAAATTTAACTTACGCTATTCTAACTTAACTTCGGTTTAATCATAAAAATTAATTGTGAAGTTATGAAAAAATTCGAAATTACTAAAGCTGAAGATAAGTTACATGTAGAAGGCTGGTTCCACAAACAATATCCAAAATGTCTTTTGGTGCGAAACACTACTATTGCTGAAAATAACTCTTTATCTTACAAACTCAACAAATTATTTAGATACGACTAATTACTAGTTAACCATGACTGCCGCTCAGCTTTATAGAACAATTTCAAAAATGTCTTCTTTATCAACGATTTCAGAATCACAGCTAATTCTTAGATTTCACTTCTTAGCCGCACCAGTGGCCGAGAGGTTCTGACCCCTCAACTGGTAGACGGCAGGTGCTGGGTTCGAACCCAATCGCGGCCGCCAGCCTAACCGTTCGAATTTTTCGTGTTTTTCTTCGAACCATGCGTAAATACGGGTTAGGTTCCCTTAGAAATACCCCCACAAAGGGCACTCCTCCCCTGGCCCTATATTCGGAGTCGACAACACATATCGGCCGACACATATAAAAAACAAAACCTTAGACTTGAAATCTTTCAGAGTACTTCATAACTCGAATCCTAGCTTAGAATACAGTAAATCGGTACCTTCCAATCTCGAAAAGCGAGAGTACCGCTGTTGTGTATCCTCACTGAGGCAGATCTCGACCCAGTTTCTAAAATATCAAATTTTAATTCCTCTTTTACATCTCGAAAATTGATCAGCATACCCTAATTTGCATAACACTATTGCGAAAACCATGAACCACAGAGTTTAGAAGACATAAACTCGTTTGAGAAAATTAAAGAAAAATGAAAGACCGAGGTTGCTTTCACCATACACACACAGATTACCATTAAAGAAAATCCTCGGATTCAAAAGTTAGACACCCTTTATACGAGAGTGGTTAGCATTCTACACCCTGTTATCTTATTAAAGGATAATTCCTAAATATTTAAATTTAGAATCAAAATTCTAGTATCAAAATTGTATCGCTTCTTGTTTTTTTATTATATTTTTTAAATTCATTTACGATTATATCTTCATCTATAAACATGCAACTTTTACACAGATGGATACAAATATTGTATTGGACTTGTGAAATCATTTTATAGTTACATAGTGTGGTATTTTATGCTTTTACTTTTCAGGTAAAACTGTAGATGGCGCCCCTTGTCTATTCCATGGAATTATTGTAAGGAACATAAATGTACTGCGTTCCAGATTAATTGTTCTGTGTTTACAATGTGTGTATGTTGTGTGCAGTGAATTATGTGTATTAAATATGTTATGTGTAAAAGTTCGCCCACCTCGATTATTTACTGAGTACTGTTTTATGTCTTAAATTAATATGCTTAAGATATTACAATGGCGACGATGTTAAAATTTTCTACCGTAAAAATTTTACAAGAATAACGGCGAGCCAAATGGAAATGGCTCATTTCAGTTTTGATTTGAACATTTCAGAAATGTAACAACGGCCTTCCCGAATATATCAGCAGCTACAAAACAAGGGGGTGGTAAGTGCATTGAATTTTAAGTTACTTTTTTTTCCTGTCTTATTGCATAAAAATACAATGTTTTCATTTAAAGAGTTCGATGATAAAGTGGAATCATTTCAGGCATATATTAAACGCCTGGAGCAGAATTTTATTCTGAATGAATTAAAAGAGGAAAAAAAAGTTGCGGCCCTTTTATCTTGCATGGGCCCTAAGCTTTATAATTTGCTGAGTAATTTATGTTTCCCAAAAGCGTGTGAAACATTAAAATATTCTGAGATTGTTGATATATTGATAAAGCATTTAAGCCCCGCCCCCAACAAATTTATTGAAAGAATATAATTTCGTAAGTGTTATCAAAATGAGTCGGAATCAGTTCAAGATTTTGCTGCTAGATTAAAGAAAAATACAACTTTTTGTTGTTTTACGGGTGATACATTAAATGAAAATTTATTGGAACAATTTTTACGCGGTTTGAAAAGCGAAAGCATTCAAAATAAATTGATTACGCAAGTAGAAGATTTAACTTTTGAGAAAGCAGTTGAAAAAGCTTTGTCCTTACACAATGTAGATATTGAAATTTCTGAAATTAAAGATAAAAATTTCAGTATTAATAAAATTTCAAGTTCAAAGAATGTACACCCAAAGAAATTTTCTAACGATTGTCAGAAGTCAAATGTCAACAATCATGTAAATAATACAAATTCTGAGGCAAATAAAAGTAAATTAAAGTGTTATAGATGCGGAAATACTTCTCATCTAGCCAATTCTAGCTCATCTAGCTAATAAATTTATTAATGCTTCTTGTATAATTTGTAAGAAAAAAGGCCATATTGGAAAAGTATGTAGAAGTAAAACTTTCCAAAAACATGTAAATTCAGTAGATACAGTAAATGTATTAACTATAAAAAATACAGGTGCAAATCCTATTAAATTATCTGTGTTAATTGAAAATAAAGCTAGAGCTGATATGGAATTGGACACAGGTTCGGGAATTTCTGCTGTTCCTTTAAAAAGATTTCGCAGAATTTTTCCTGATTATAAAATATTTCCCCCAGATGTTCAGTTAAAAACTGCAACTGGTGAAATTTTTAAACCTGTAGGTTATGTTGAAGTAAATGTTACTTATGAAAATAAAACAGAAAAGTTAAAATTATATTTGATAAAAGAAGATACTTTTCCATTATTATATGGCCGAGATTGGGCCTCTGCATTCGATATTTTTCAGCATAATTTAAGATCTGTCTATGTTAATGAGACTGTAAATTATTCTGATAAATTGCAAAAATTGTTAAATGATTTTTCTGATTTATTTTCTGATAAAGTAGGGGAAATTAAAGGGTTAAAGGCAGAGCTTTATCTTGAAAAGGATGCTACACCCATATTTTGTAAAGCTAGGACTGTTACTTATGCACTACGTGCTGCAGTCAATGAGGAATTACAAAGATTAGAAGATGCTGGTATAATTAAACCAGTTACGAATAGCAAGTGGGCAACCCCGATTGTTCCAGTGGTAAAATCTAATGGAAAAGTACGTTTATGTGGAGACTTTAAAGTTACATTAAATAAATATCTGAAAGTAGAAAAATATCCCTTGCCTAAAATAGAAGATATGTTAGCTACTTTAAGTGGTGGTGTTCATTTTACAAAAATTGATTTGAATCAAGCATACCTCCAATTGCCCGTTGATGAGGAATCCCAGGAATTATTAACCATTAATACACCTAAAGGATTATTTCAGTTTCTTAAATTACCAATGGGTCTTAGTAGTTCTCCTGCTATATGGCAAAGAAAAATCGAGCAAATTTTAAGTGGAATTGAGGGAATTACAATTTTTATTGATGATATAGGAATAACTGGGGAAACAGATGAAATTCATTTACAAAGGTTAAAGCAAGTATTAGAAAGATTGAAAAAATATAATATTCGGATAAATAAGGAAAAATCATTCTTCATGGCAGATGAAATTACTTATTGTGGGTATAAAGTTGATAAACATGGTATTCATAAAACACCAGATAAAATAGAAGCAATTGTAAATGCCCCTAGGCCAGAAAATGTTTCCCATGTTAAAGCATTTCTTGGTCTTGTAACTTATTATGCTAAATTTGTACCAAATTTATTGACAATTGCACATCCTTTGAATAATTTGCTTAAAAAGAATGTGAAGTTTAATTGGTCTTACAAATGTGATCAAGCGTTTAAAAAAATAAAAAGAGAAATTACTTCTGACAGAGTGCTTACGCATTTCAATCCGAAATTACCTTTAATCTTAGCTACTGATGCTTCTCCATATGGTATCTCTGCAGTTCTTTCGCATGTGATGCCAGACAAGACTGAAAAGCCTATTGGATTTGTATCCAGAACCTTGAATAATGCCGAAAAACGGTATAGTCAAGTAGATAAGGAGGCATTAGCAATAATATTTGGTGTTAAGAAATTTTTTCAATATTTGTACGGTAACAGATTCACTTTGTTTACTGATAGTAAACCATTAGTTTCAATTTTTTCACCTTCTAAAAGTATTCCTGTTTTATCAGCTGCTAAAATGCAAAGATATGCCATATATTTACAAACGTTCCAGTATGACATTCGTTATAAGAAGACTACTGAACACGGGATTGTCGATGCACTTTCGCGTCTTCCATTACGTAGTGAAGATTTGCCCCACGAATATAATTCAAATGAGGGACTTGATGAATCTGAAATCATTCAGATAAATCAGCTTTCTGTTTTACCTTTAAATGCTAAATCTATTGCTTCAGCTACAAAAACCGATCCTCTTTTGCGACAAATTTTTCATCACCTCATTTCTGGTTCAGAAATTCCTAAGAATTTACTTTTTGGTGGTAAACAAGAAGAATTTACTCTTCAGCATGGTTGTATTTTAAAAGGTTGTAGGGTAGTTATCCCAGAAATTCATCGACAACAGATATTAAAGGAATTACATTTTGGTCATTTTGGTATAGTGAAAATGAAATCTTTAGCCCGTAGTTTTGTATGGTGGCCAGGAATAGACCATGATATAGAAGATATTGCAAGAAATTGCTCTATTTGTGTAAATTTGAAAAATAATCCTCCTAAAGTTGATACACATCATTGGGAATGGCCTACAGCTCCATGGCAGAGAATTCATATTGATTATTTTGGTCCTGTTAACGGGAAAATGCTTTTGTTAGTGGTAGATGCTTATAGTAAATGGCCTGAAGTATTCATAGTTCCTAGTACAACTTCGGAAAATACAATTATTTGTCTTTCTTCTCTTTTTTCACGATACGGTTTTCTTATTTCTTTGGTATCAGATAATGCTAAGCAGTTTACATCTGAAGAATTTGAAATATTCTTAAAAAGTCATGGTGTAAAACATAAGTTTAGTGCACTGTACCATCCATCTACAAATGGACAGGCTGAGAGATATGTGCAAACGGTCAAACGTGGATTAAAAGCCTTAGCTTCTGAACCAGGTACTTTACAAATGAAGTTGAATAACTTTCTTTTGCAGTACAGGAAGATGCCACATGTTACAACGGGGGAAAGTCCTGCATCTTTATTTCTAAAGCGTCACATAAGAACAAACATAGATTTGATCGTGCCGAATGTTGCAAATTTTGTTCATGAAAAGCAAACTGCAAGGAAATCTAAAGTTAAAGTAAAAGAATTTGAAGTCAACCAGAAAGTAGCTGTAAGAAATTATACTCCAGAAGCCAAATGGAAAATTGGTCGAATCGTAGCAAGAGAAGGAAAATTACATTACAGAGTTCAAGTTGGTTCGAATATTTAGAAAAGGCATGTGGATCAAATAACTAATGTAGGGGAAGATATTTCTTTAACTACTGATCCAAATTCGGAAGAAAATGTTGCAGAAAATTTTAGAAGTGAAAATGCAAAGGTGAAGCAAGATGATTTTCCACCCTTACAGTCAAGTTTCACAGATCCGCAACCAGTTGACTCTCATGTTCCAGTGGCTCCAGATCCTACTCCAACTGACTTTCGTGATCCTGATTCTTCGAGTTCTAATTCAACTAGTTCGGATAACATTCTCCCAAAACCGTCGGTTCCTACTAGTGCTACAGTTGATGCTCCTGAACATGTCAAAACTAATTCTTCTTCTTCTCCACAGGTACTTAGACGATCCAGAAGACATCGAAGAGCTCCTGAACGACTTCATTACTAAGTGGGGAAGAGCTGTGGTATTTTATACTTTTACTTTTCAGGTAAAACTGTAGATGGCGCCCCTTGTCCATTCCATGGAATTATTGTAAGGAACATAAATGTACTGCGTTCCAGATTAATTGTTCTGTGTTTACAATGTGTGTATGTCGTGTGCAGTGAATTATGTGTATTAAATATGTTATGTGTAAAAGTTCGCCCACCTCGATTATTTACTGAGTACTGTTTTATGTCTTAAATTAATATGCTTAAGATATTACACATAGTATTTCGAGTTTTTTATGGTACAGCATAAAAGCAAATATTTCATTTTTTTCACATTTCTGTTGATCCCCTAAAATAAAAATCTTAATTGATTAACATGTGTTCAAACGTACTTTTAAAATTCAAAAATTTTTTTTACGTATTTCTCTAGATGATCGAAAAAACGACGAAAACAGAAAAATGTCCGGTTACTTTTGGTAATACGCTTCACCTTAAAAAAAACTGTAATCTGTAAATTTTAACGGAAAAATAAAATTTAAAATTATTTTGATATTCAATATTATGTTACATCAACCATTAATTTTAATTAAAAAAATCAAATAATTTGTCATCTCGTACGAAAATTGCTCGATAGAAAAAGCGGAATCCATTCAATTTAATTTTCTCGCCAGAGATAAAAAAATCTAATTCTAAAAAAGTAATTTCCATTTTAGAAGTGTAACACATGTACAAGTAAATTGAGTTTGATAAGAAAATTTTTTAAAGAAACGTTGAAAGAACATTAGTGATACCCAAAAAATCTATCATTTTACAGGGAAAAAATGTAATTTAACAAATTACAACGACCATTTGGAAAATGATATTTTAAAAGACTAAAATTTTAGACTCATAAAAAAACTTTATGCCTAAAAGGAATAATAATAAACATCATTTTTATCATGTTTAAAAGGTGGCTTACGTAATAACAAAGCCATATATTACGTATGCCATGGATGAAACATTAATATTCCTGATCCAATCATAAGCAAATTTTAAATGAAATTTCAGTCTTATAATTGTCGGAAAGAACATTGTCTTTCAGGAACAAGACTTATAATTATCGGTAGAACAAATTTTCAAACTTGTAAACATCGCACATTTTCAATTTTTACATCGTCCTATAGAATAAAAAAATGTGCTTTTAAATGCAGTTTGTTTGAAAGCTGTATCTCAATTTGTTTTTGAGTTATTAATTTTATTCTAGTTTTTTACACTTTTTTTGTCGTTATGGCAACAGAAGTACGTCATTTCTGAGCATTAAACATGGACCAATCAGAAACCGAATAAAGTTCGGACATCACAAGCATTTAGTTATGCTCAGATACCTCTATACTCGACCGACAGAAACAACCATTTTCCAAATGACTAATAACAATAACAATAACAGATTTTAAATTGCCCAAAAATGATTCTTTTTACAATCCAACCTTTAACATGGAAAAATATAAAAAAAATAACAATAAATGTATATCCAGATAATATGGTTTAATTGCTCTCTTGGATTGTGGATTGTAGCTCTATCGGATTGAAATCCGTCGAGTTATTCGGCAAATGCATTAAATGGAATTCAGTATTATGTTCCTGGAAAAAAAATTTAACAAAATTCGAAGTCCTGTGACATGGAGCGTTATCTTGACCGAGGACTCTATTTCCATTTAGGAAGACAGATACTAAGTAATGGTTCAAATAATTTGCAATGATATTCAGATATTTCGCGACCTTCATGTCCTGTTAATACTACAACCACAGGTCCCTTGGGAACGTTCCCCAAAACTAAATATGAACAGCAGTGGCGTGTGTATAAGCTGTTGCATAAGGGGACATAACAGTTCTCTTTGAAGACGGCGTATCTAACACGGTCATCGACGTGTTGAGGGATGAATCGGCTTTCATTCGACGAAGCAACTCTCTCCCTATAAGCCATAGTCCAGTCATGATGTTCAAGGGCCAAGTTTAGGTGTATTTGGCGGTAATATTTGGCTAACAGAATCAAACAAGAGGGATGTTTCCTGCGCAGTCTCTCATGCAACAGTGTCAGCTGAACTGTGTGCTCCGAAATAATTCTGCTTTGGACCTGTACACTGTAAAAAAGCTGCAGCAGAGATTCCAGACAATGTCCGTAAAAAAAACAGACTTTAAATCTATATGAACGGACTTACGAAATTACGTTGACCTTTTATGTGAAAAAACTGACATATTCCGTAAATTTACTAGATTAGTCACAGTAAAGTACCGTAAATTTACTGCATAAATCACAGTAAAGTACAGAAAATGTACATTTTTTTTACAGTGTATTGTATTGGGATGTCAGATGAACCAGTCAAAAATGCCAATTTTGCTTTACCAAGGAGGGGTAGTTTCCGACGTCTATTTTATTTGATAATACCGAAACGTCCAACGCGATGGTTTCTTCTGCTGGTTTCGTCGTAATCATTCATCTACTACATCCAGTACTAACAGCAATATGTCTCAAAAAATTCATGAGACATGCAGTTTCGAAGATACTTGTTCTGAGTCGTCTGGGAATGATTTCTGCCCTCTATCAAAATCACTTAAATCAGCAGCCTTTACTATCACAGACAGACGTAAGCGCAAAAATAATTCATCAGACTCTTTAACAGCATTTAAATACCATCCCCTCCTGATTATAATCTATCTACATCACCCAGGCGAGCGCAGGCATAAAATCTTAGGAAAACTGTAATCTGAAAATTATTTCTAATTGCTAAAAATGTGTTAGGAAGATTTTGAAAAAAGGAAAAATAGTTTTATTTAACTGTTGACATATTTCAACTCATCACCAAGTCATTTTCAAAACAAATAAAAAATGATATTCCAAAGTTGCACGGTCTATGGTGCATTGAACTGAAATGCCAGCTTTTGGTTTCTCATGTGACTCACGTTGATTTTTCATTTTACTTGGATTCTTATTTCTCTTTTTTTGAAACCATTGAGTAACTTGTGCTACAGTTTTGGTAAGTTTAATGATTTTTGTATTGTTGCATATGGGATTTTTGCGTGTTAGAATTTCTGTTGTTTTTCTTATAACTGAGAGAGATTTGGCGCCGGTCGGTTTTGATCTGAGGACCTCGTGATCAGGAAGCGAGTGCGTTAACCGTTGAGCAAAAGGCCAAGCCAGTTACTCGCAGGTAGTAACTCGCTTTATACTGATCGAGATCGTTACAGAGTATTCCCCCAGTGAGACAGACGTATTACTGACATCTGACGAGCGATATGCACTCGTGAATGAATGCTGTTGTACGCATAGTATGATGCGAGAACAGGCTTTGCGTTGAGAGATTTTTGTTTGGTGCTGCCATCTGTTGATAATGAGGTGAGTTGATTGTTGTGCGCTGGAAGTTGATGATGAGAGAGAGTTGCGTGCGTGCCCAAGGTTACCAATGAGGGAGATTTGGTGCCGGTTGGTTTTGATCTGAGGATCTCGTGATCAGGAAGCGAGTGCGTTAACCGTTGAGCAAAATGCCAAGCCAGTTACTCGCAGGTAGTATCTCGCTTTATACTGATCGAGATCGTTACATAATCAATGGATAATATTGTTTGGGTGGGTGGGGGGAATATTTTACTCTCGTTGAAATTTAAATAGATATTTTCTTCTTGATGTAATTTTACCAGGACTGTTGTTTTTTTATTATATTTAACATGAAGGATATGCTCTTTTTTTCTGTATTTAAATTTCTTGTTTGTCATCCCAATATAGAAAATTTTTGTTCCGTCTGTTCTAATTAAAGGTATTTCATAAACTCCTGAATTTGGGATACCATTTTTTAATTGTTTTGAAAATGACTCGGTGATGAGTTGAAACATGTCGACAGTTGAATAAAAGTATTTTTCTTTTTCTCTTCTATTATTCCTTTACACTTTTTTAGCATTTAGAAAGAATGTATTAATTACAAGGTGTTACTTTGTTTATATATTGTAACCTTTAAATCTTAATAAAAACATGAAATACAAAATTCCTTTAACATTTAATGCACAGGTACACCACTAATTCCACAAAATATATATATATTATTTATTATCTCAGATTAAAATTGTTCGAAAAAAAAGCGATATCGATTCAGTTCAATTTGTCCGACGATAAAAAAATGGAATTTTAAGAAAGTAATTTCCTTCTTAAAAGTGTAACATATGTTTTAATAATGTGAATTTGAAAAAAAAAAAAGAAAAAGAAAAAATCGTGTGAAATAGCGTTATTGGTCGGCTAAAAACTCTATCACATTACAAATTTTAAAAAAGAAAAAAGGAAAGAAATATATTTTAAATTACCTAAAACTCACTCGTTTTACAGTTCCAGTTTGTAAAGGATTTACAGAACTCTGGTAACGATATTAATTTCATCATTGAACACCATGAGAGCAAGTGTGTCACAAGTATCTAAAAATGGGAAATAGGGTTAAAAAAATAATGTAAAGGCAACCGACCAACTAACTGGCCAAACTTCCGAAGGAAAGAATCTCAGAATCTCGTGCGCTCACTGTTACAGGATTGATTTTTGTCGGCCCAATCAAAACCTCGGACATAGAATAAACTTATATTAAAAACACAGAATAAACAGACCTCAAAGTCACACATTGTACTGTTCACCTGTGCTCAAACAAGAGCCAAACATTTGGAAGCAGTCCAGGGATATGACTACAAATTCCTTTTGTTTTGTATTTTCGTCGATTTATTTCAAGACGCGGAAACTGTAAAATATATTTTTTCTGATAATCCACTGAATTTTAAAGCTAAGATAATTTTGGTTAATAGGTTGCGTCGTTTCACAATCGCATATACAGCAGTATCCAACAATTTGTTGTTTGTTATGTAAGCTGCCAAATTACGTTTTAATTAAAATGCCTTTTAAATAGAATGTTTGGAATATAACTTTGGAAAGTGATTATGGCTGTTGATTTTTGCTGAGCTGATTCCACATAATTAAATTCGTTTGCATGGTTTAAACGCAATTTTTATTTTCGAGTAACCAAAAACTTAATGGTACTTCGAATTTCATGCATTTTCGACATTTCCTGGCACAAAAAACAACAATTTTTTTTAATATATCGCGACAAGAACATAGAACGCCCATCCCTACAAATATCAAAACTTTTAAGTACTTCTATAATTCGTAAAAGTTTGATATGACTATGATTGCATTTGCGCATGTGCTGACTAAACGAAGCTAATGTTGAAACAGAGAATACAGTAACAGTAAAAAATTTATGTCGTGTGAGGTTTTGTTTTGCAAAATTATTTTGTTTTCTAAATACAGGATGTTCCAGGAATATTGGAACAAACTTTAAGGAGAGGTAAAGGACATCATAAAGATTCAGATTTGCATAGAAACCCATGGTCGGATACTCTTTCCTAACGTGATAGTGATTCCATAAAACATAAGAAAGAAAGGGCAAGAACAGAGAGAAGAAACATTTTTATTATTCTTTGAGCTGTAAAAATACCATGCCGAGAGAATGCTAGAAAAGACTGAGAAATTTGTCGCAAACATCGTGGCAGCTGCTGAGGAAGTCCGGTACATTCCCAGTATTTTCAAGAACATTAGATCTTCGGTGCACCGGAGATGCGTTTGCATGCATCACGTCCTAGCGTCGTATTTTAGAACGTCTACTTTGATGACAATATTTATCTTTTTAATGTTCTTATTACTTGATTTTTGCTGTAATAAGGATAATAAAAATGTTTCTACCTCTTGCTCGCGTCCTGACTTTCTTGCGTTTTGTGTTGTCACTACCCCGCCAGGAAAACGTTTCCGACCATGGGTCGCTGTGTAAATCTGAATCCTCGCTATTTCCCCTAACGCCCTCCCTTTAAAACTTGTCCCAACGATACTGAAACAACCTGTAGGTATAAACAAAAGCAATTATTCTTAATAAATTTCAGTATATGCATAAGATTTTTTTTTAATTAAGAAGAACTTTTAAAGATAAATTTATAAAAAAGAAGTCCTGTATGTGGAATTGCAGTCAAGTAGAGTATTTTCACGGACGTAAATTAGCGTATTGTAACTTTATTTTCGAAATCAATATTTTAATTTTGATATACTTGGAACTACATTTGGTACACCATCTCTCTTAGTTTTGGAGATCGTTAATTACCTACATTTTAGGATCTAATTAAAATAAAACTAAATCGTAAAACGGTCATAAAATCGTTAGACAAACTAGATAATAGGCATATTAAATCATAAAATATTAGATCATAAAATAATCTAATTAATGTACCCTATCCAGAATTCAAATTCAAATCACAAAACAAAATAAGGATGTAGTTTTCATTATAAACTTAAAGTAAATGTTCAAGTTTCTCTAATATATTTTAAATGATTGCATTTAAGACTTATTTATTTACTTTCCCATTTACTTATAGAACGATAAAAAAGTTTAAAACAAAATTTTTCCTTCATGAAAATTCACACATAATACCGCAGTTCGGCATATTTAATTTTAATCCAAAAATAATTTTTTAGTTTGACAAGAAAATTTAAGTTTAATTCGACAATTTATAAAGATGGATTAGAGAAATTATATTTCTTTTTTTCATAAAAAGAACAAAAGCTTTATCTTTGAAATATCGCTTTTAAAGAGATATATTTACCCAATATATATTTAATTAAAAGTTTGGTAAGACACATGGAGATAAAAACATTTCCCTAACAGTTAATGAAAAACTTTATGGGATGCTATACAATGCGGATGATATAACATGGGTTAATAAACAATATTTTTTTAGTAGAGTTTTACAAAGATAATATTAAACTTCATTTTGTAGCGAACGATTGTACGGTGAAGCAAGTAAAGAAATTTTTCCGTGTGTTATGTGTCTAATGTGTACATGAACAGTACTTTAATAAAATAAAAAAAAGAATTGGAAAAATCTATTTTCTGTTTTTTTAGATTTAGTCCAACAGAAACAATACACACGAACTTGTCCATTTCTTCTAAAATTAAACGTTAAGACACAAGAACGAAAGCAAATAAATTAAATTCGCTAAAAATATATAGCGAATCTTTTATTAGAACAAATCTCTACATACGTGATTTTTTGAAAAAATGGTCTTTTTTATAATGTTTTTATATATAATAGATTTTGTAATTAAACTAACTTTTCGACATCTGTAACTATTACAGTGTAGAAAAATACTATTTCTTACATGTTTAAATAAAATGCCAGTACAGCTACTAACACGGGAAAATTTTATAGATATTGCAATGATTATTTTGCTAATTGAAAGTTTAACTACACGTTTTCTCAGTTTTGATTATTTTCGTAGATGATAAAGATTTCATAAAAGACACATGCTCTATAAAACCATTTAAATCTTTTGCAGCCATGTTTCCTTGATTTTCCCTTTTTCTTTAATAAATCTCCTTGGATTTCTTGTTAAGTTTCCTTGTTTCCGTAGATGTATACTTGGTAATCCATAATGCATCGCGTTTCCCTTTCATTTACATTCTGTGTGAAAAAAAAAATCCCTAAAACTACAAAAAATTAAAGTGCTACAGTCTGTTAAACATCTTTTAAACTTCAATATTATTTTAATTATCTATTTGTAATATCGAAAATATAGAACATATCCCGACACCCACAAATACTTTTAAATAATGTCTTTTTATGTGTATTTAAGTGCAATAAGTTTTATATTTCAGTGAACTTTTCGATGACTTTCACAATGATACTCTAAAAATAATACTCTTAATTACACGTATAAATAAAATACCAGCACAGCTATTGACATGGAAAAATTTTTATCAAACGTGTAATGACAATTTTGTTAATTGAAAGTTCAACTTCACGTCTTTTTAATTTTGATTATCTTCCTACATTCTAAAAAATAAATGCGAAATTTACACATCAAAACAGATATATTGATGATACAACAACGATTTGTCTGTATATGTAAAAATGTGTGTAAATAGCTAAATACACGCTCTAGTATGTCAAATTCAAAATACACATTTTCATGTATAGCGCATTAAGGCTGCTGTGGTCATTTACTTTCCGAATTTCCCTCCGTAATTTTAAGTCTATGGCCGTCTGATACATTCTTATATTTCCACGGGAAATTAATATTTTTAAGTTCTTTTTACGGTGTTCTTTTCTTAAAGGATGTCATTTTTTTCTTAGTTTTGAAAATATTTGTAAAATCTAGGCTTAATTTAGTATTTTGTGTGTTAAAAACTGACGAATTGGAAGTAAAATTTTAACACTCTACATAAAATTAAGAATAGATTTCAGGAATATTTTGAAAACTAAGAAAATAATAAAATATGCTTATTTAAAAAAAAAATACTAACCGCATCATTACGCAGGGGAATTTAGAAACTGAGTGACCAGCAGCCTTAAGCTGCTTAAGTTTGTAAAATGCTATCAAACAACTCAGAGATACACAGTTTAACGTGTAACTTGCGCATGAGTACATATCTGTGTGACATAAAAAAGATGAATTTTGTGTATATAGTAAATAACGTTATAATTTGAAATATAGTTTTTTATCTAAATATTTTATGGTCGCAAAACAATTTTCTATGAAGAACAAACACGTGTGCTTGGTGTGTTCGTTCTCTTTCTGGCAGGTTTGTTTTAGACTACAAAATAGTGCAATCTTTATTTACAAAAAACAGAATCGCCTTAAGTTATGCTTACCGCATTCCATCTAACTGTGAAAGTTGTTTTGAAACCCTAAAATGTTATCAAACAACTCAGAAATATACAGTTTAACGAGTAAATTGCGCATATCTGTGTAACATAAAAAAGATGGATTTTGTGTGTATAATAAATAACGTTATAATTTTGATTATAATTTTTTGTCTAAATATTTTATGGTCGTAAAACAACTTTGTATGAAGAAAAAACACGTGTGCTTGGTCTGTTCGTTCTCTTTCCGGTAGGTTTGGTTTAGACCACAAAATAGTGCAATCTTTATTCACAAAAAAACAGAATCGTCTTAAGTTATACTTACAGCATACCATCTATCTGTTAAATTTGTTTTGAAGTCCTAAAATAGTTCACTCATATTTTATGAACAAAATCTGATTAATTATAAAGTAAAATAAAATTTAGAAAAATATGAAAATCGGGAAGCTGATACTATTTACAGAGTATTTTCCCCCTACCCATTTTAGTCAAGTTTTGAATGATATACATATACAACAAGAGGGAAAATTACCGTTTTATTCAATCTACAGTAAACAAGCAGTACGTACTGAAACGGGATTTGAACTCACGATTTTCGACTTTCTGAATCATTAACTTGACCACTCAGCAGCTACTATACGCCAAGTTTTGGCCAAGTTTTGAAGTATCACTAGTTGTATCGTTCACACATGTACAGATATTTCAGTGTAAAATCATGATCTTACACATATTTCTGCTTAATATTGTTACACATAAGCCTATGTAACATTCTATTGTTATTCATAACAGCTGTGTAAAATTTGTGCATATACTTCTGTGTAATATTCTGTTCTTGCGCATATATCTGTATAGTATTCTTGAACTTATAATATGCAAAATACCCGATATAAACTATATGGCCAAAGTGACCGCCCACTTGCGATTTTAGACTATCTGTTGAATATCTGAAAAATAAATGAGGCATTTTTCTGAAACTCCATATTTGTAAATGGAATAGTACAGGTCATATATTTCCGTGTAATTTTTTTTTTCTTCGAAATCTTGTAGGGGACCGTCAAGAAAATAAAAAAGAAGGCAGATCTTTTGGATAACCCAGTAAAAACTAATGTACAAAGAGTGTTCAAACTGCAGATTATGATTAAGTGGCTGACTGTAATATACCGTGTTCATTTTTATGAAGATAGTATGTATACTTGCAGAAAAATGAAGGTTTTTATAAAAAAAAGTCCCAAATTTTGACAAATATTTTGCCTATAATTTGCAGAATTCTTAATATAAAAATATGTTATTTTCAAAAAATATGAAAAGCAACATTGTACTTAACACCCTGCATTCGGAACTAAATAATAATAATAATTATATAAAAAATGAGCAAGTTTACTAAACAATATTTCACTGGGCATGCGTGAATGCAATCAAACTATAATTTGCATAACATGCTAGCTAAATATATAGAGCAACTTTTGTAAAAGTCTCAAAATCATAGATTGAAAATTCTAGAAATTATTGTCGGTAAAATAAGCTTAAAATCAGTCAATTCCGAAGATGAAGCAAAAAGATGAGGGACTGTATCCATGTATCCATTGATTAATGCCAATATTGCACCTACAATTATATTTGGATACAACCCCTCATCTTTTTGCTTTATTTTAGGAATAACGGATTTTTAGTTTATTCTTTCAAGGATAATTTTCAGAATTTTCAAACTATGTCTTTGAGACTTTCACAAAAATTGTTCTATATATTTAACTGACATATTATGCAAATTACATTTTGATTGCATTCACACATGCGCAGTGAAATATTATTTAGTATATCTGCTCATTTTTCCACACAATTTTTATTATTTTTTAATTTTGATTGCAGGATATTATGTACACTATTATTTGTCATATTTTCTGTAAAGAATATTTTTTTTTATATTAAGAACTCTGCAAATTATAAGCAAAAACCTTGGCAAAATGTGGGATTGTTTTTATGAAAACCTTGATTTCTCTACGAGTATACATACTATCCTCATAAAAATTAACATAATGTATTACAAAACACCACTTAACCCTTTACCTACCGACGGTACATATAAGTACCATTAAAATACCTTATTATAAAATTCTTTTAATACGTCAGTTAGTTGTAATACTGTTTAGAATGAGTTACAGATACATTACTTTATCTTGTTCCAAAAGTATTATTAGTTATACAAAACAAAAATATTTTTAAAAGGATGATTTCTTTTGTCTTTGCATCTTTTGAACTTTCTTGGCGCTGAGGGAGGGGGTGGGATTTTTCAATTCGGAAATATTTCTATATTTATATTGTACGAACATCCTATTTGTACATTTTATAATTCTACAAAATACTAAGAAAATAAATAAAAATAAAACATTTGAGTGGGGTTATAAAAATTGCACAAAATCTCTGTAAATTCAAATTTAACTAATCCTTCTAAATCCTTCAATCCTTCTAAAATCCTTCAAATATCTATTAAATGATTATCTAAATCTTTTAACTTAGTTTAAACAATTTGCATAAAATGCTTTAGAATGTAAAATTTTCATGAATTCATAATGCGGTAGATAAAGCGTTAAGCACACATAAATACAGATACATTTTTGCGAAAAATGCGTAAATTGTATGACAAATGTGTAATATTACAATTTTATGCAAATTTACAAGATTGCACAATATTGTATAGATCTTCTTGCAATTTGACTGTAAAATTAATTTAAAAAAATTATTGAAAACAAATTTAAATGAATAAAAACTTTTAGGATGATAGATAAATGCTATGATAGTTATTTTATCGCATTTTTCCTTTGAAACTACATAATTAATGAATCATCTCTATATTTTAAATTAAGTACAAATATACTGTCAAGAGTTTAACGTGATGTCAAAAGTTAAAATACGGTAAATTAAATGGCAGTTCAATTTTAACCTTTATATAAGCGTTTATTGAACCCTAGAGAAGATTAGAATCAGTTTATTAATGCAATAATATGATGTTTTAATTAAAATAGTTATAATTAAATTTCTTGAGATAACATACATATACCTGGACTTTTAAATGCATTTAATTTGGTGTAGTTCTGTGACAGCTTTAATGACAGATGTTTTTAAATATTTACTCATGTAACATATAACTATTCCGTTGTTTAGAAGAATGACTATTCGATTTTAATATTTTTAAGAAGTACATAAGTCCATGTGATAATTTATTTACAATCTGGATAATTTACACATGATATAGTACTTCATTACTCAATCACAATTTTATAAATTTGTGTTAAATCATTATCAAAGGTTTTCAATTAATAGAATAACAGGATTCAAATGGCATTAATGTAAAAATACTGTATTTCTTGTTAAAAAATATTTTTTTAATCTTGTTATTTTGACAAGGGTAACTGATTTATTTATTATTTTATTGCCCAAACTCTCATGCAACGTGGCCAATAGGTAGCTTTACTTTTCAGTAGCTGATTCGCCTGCCCTTGTCCGGGGCCGTATATTCTTAAATAATAATATTCTTAAATGAACCTAAAATCTGTACTTCAAAATCTCATAAAAAGTACCCAATCTGGAACAGAACGAACCACGAACCGGATCCGCGCTGCCTACGACACCGTTTAACAGGCATGTTCTTGAAAGAAAAAAAAACTAATCTTAAATCTTTTAATTCCACATTCTACCACCAGGTGACGAACTCTGTTCTTAATAAAACTGTTTCTGAACGAAACATATCTAACCGTAACAACCGAAATAACCTACCCGCAGATATATTAGTCAAGAGAGTGGCGGATTTGATTTCAGCAAAAATTTAAGATAATTGATGAAATTACTATTCGAAAACAGTGGTAAATACTCGGTACTTACGTATTAACGCCATCGCAGCAGAAGTTGCACTAATACGCCAATACAGAGCAATTTTGTTGTTCGCACGCGCAAATAAAAATGGCGTCAAAAATCAGCAAACAACAAGACAACAAGGAATTCAAAAGATAACTGCGTGCGCATGCGAACAATGACATTGCTCTTTATTGGCGCATTAGCACAACTTCTGCAGCTTAATACGTAAGTACCAAATTCTCTTTTGAAATTTTATATTAAATAGGTAATATTTATCCCTGGGGTCTGTCAAAAATCCGCATCTAAAATAGCACATTTTTAAATATTTGATCTCTCCTCCTTAAAAAATTTATTGCCCCGCCCCCTCCTGAATTTTGATGTCTCCTATTTTTAAAAATCTTTATTAAATATTATAAATTATATGAAAATTGCAGATCTATCAATTCATTAGTTTTCATTAAGCAACATCAATTAAAATTGTAATAAACGTTACCTTATTTGTATGCATTTATTGCATCCCCCTCCGCGTTTTGTGAAAGAAATCGTATACATCTGTTACACGTGCCAAAGAAAACATATATTTTAGTTTTAAAATGAAAAATTTTGTTACAATAGATGTCGAAAGAACATTTTTCTTTTCTGAATTTAAATTTCGCGTATTTCAAAATATGACAAGATAAATATTTTCATAAACGTCAAGTACAGTTCTTCAAAAACCTCAAGCTGAGATAGTTCTGGAGTCAAAAAAGCTATTTTCTGACATACTCTTTTATCAATTCTATTTTGTTCAAACACAGATGAATGTGGCAGGTATTCTTATTCAAAAACTATGCAATCAAAAGATTTTTCCATCTTTTCATAGGCAGACGATCTTTCATAAAATACTGCTGAAATTGACCATTTAAATTGAATTTCCAGACACAACACCGCAAGAATAACTAAAGAATAAGAGAGAATAAAGGAGAATAGTCTAAGAGCCGACCGCACAAAACCCTAAGTCATCGAGCACAAGAAAAATTTCCTTTATTTTAAGAAAGAGTAGTAATAGAGGAATCTAAAGATCCATGTCTGCCGGAATCGAAGTGGTGCATAAGCCAAAAATTGATACCATATAGTCAGTGTTCCCGCTGACATTTGACGAACGTTAGTAATTTGGCTAATTAAAAATAGAAAAACATTCGCCAAATGAAACTAGTCGTTGGGGTCCACCGTAATACTTACCCATCATGGATAGGCATATGAAAATAAAACATGTGAAAACTATTTATACAATGCATCGCAATTCCAAAACAAAATTTAAATATTGTTAATATGCATAGTAATGCTCTATTAATGAAGTGCTGTTGTACCAATTTCGACAAATTATATAAAACGCCAAACTACTCAAGTAATATCGAACTGCGTAAAAGAAACATCCTTATAACTCCAAAAATAATTATAATATAAACTAACAGTTTACTGCGTTGGATTAAGCGTCTCATTTTCAATTAAAATATACCTCTGAATTGAAATTTGAATGAAATACAGGGTCATGAAAAATTGAAGAAAGTGGAAAACAAGATTACAAATATCTCGGCAACTAATAATCCGATCGACTTCGTTTTATATGCAAAATGCGTGTTATTTTATTGCCTTTTACGTCCATTCCTTAGAACAAAAACATTCGAAAATTTTTATATACCTTTCATCAGAATGAATTTTTCGAGAGTCCGAAAACAATAGTTCCGGATAATCGAGGTTGCTGATATAAAATAAGCTTCGTCCCATTCTTACATACTAACTACAAACAAAATTTCAAGTCTCTATCTCAATTCGTTAGGGAGATAGAGCGTTTACAGACAGACAGACTGACAGACAGACAGACGGATGGCAAAAAAAAAATTTCTAAAAATATTTTTTTCGGAATCTCCACTATCTAAAACGTGTAAATCCGTCAAAAAAAAATTTTCGATTTTCAAAACGATTGCAAGACTTACCCTATACTACGTATGATGGGTAAGTAAATACCCTATACTACGTAAGTAAAAAAGTATTAGCAAAATAGATTCGCCGTGTAGCAGAAAAAAAAAGCCTTTAATTCTTTAAGACATTCCCTTATTTTCAATATGTTTTAAAATAACCCAAGTTTTTATAACTGTGACAGCTATTGTTATTAATCTAATTTCAACTATCCGCTACAAATATATTAAAAATATTTATATATTAAATATATATGCATATGTATGAGAAACGAAAAAGAAAAAAAGAGAAAGCAAAAATTGAGCACTAGGAATTAGGTGAATCGAATCGCTTGTTGACTCGCCAAAAGAAGAATTGAGTCGCAGTTTGGCGCATTGGCGAGCGAGAACGAGAACACTGCATATAGTAATTGACTCGTAGGTTTAGCATTGTGTTTGCCTTACAATTAAAAGTATGAAAACACGGAAAACTGGATGCAGGAAAACACAATGCTAATCCTACGAGTCAACCACCAGTGGTATCAATTTTTGGCCTATGCACCACTTCGCTTCCGGCAGACATGGATCATTAGATTCCTCTATTACTACTTTTCCATAAAATAAAGGAATTTTTCTTGTGCTCGATATGACTTAGGGTCTTGTGTGGTCGGCTATTGGACTAGAAATACTGGTCATCATGTCATTACAATTATTCACAACTCGATAAAAATTTATTTATGAAAAAAGGCTAAACTCATTTAGGTTCCAAACCGCTTCAGTAATCTGGCCTTGAAATTTTGAGGTTTTTACGTTTAAGGAATAAAAAAATGTGTCAGAAAGTTTAACATTGTTAAGCAGGAAAATTGAGAACTATTTTAAGCATTATTGCAAGCTAATATTTTCTAATCGAGTTAGCCAACTATTCATTTAAAACATACATGATGTTAGATTGTTTTAAAGTAAAGTTCATGCCATAATAGGTGTAAGGCACTTTCATTAAAATACGATTACGCCAACTAACGTACAACCTGATTACCGAAGATTAACCCATCAGCACTTTCAAAAGATAAAATTAGCTCTGCATTTTTTTATTCAAATAATAAGACTAATCTTTCATTATCGGATTCACGTGACTATGGAACTCTTCCCTATAACTCTATGACTAAGCATCATAAAACAATACGTTACACATTAAAATCTACCCTGAAAAATTGATAGCACAAGTCCAGTCAGAAGAACTGATATTGTTCTAATGTTGTTGTTTTTTTTCCTGTATCATATAAAATTATATTTATGATCACTGCCATATATTGTTATTGTTGCTGCTGCTGTGCATGTGTGTACACAGTACACGTTGTGATAAAATGATCGAAACAAAATCTTGCTTTATACTTTATACTTATAACAGCATAGAATGTAACTAAACAAAATTCATTTTTCCTAATAAAAAACTTTTTTCGCTTGCTTCCATGAACGAATATGGGAAAAATCAAGAAAAATGCAACACAGCTTTCATATAAAAAATAATACTTCAATCTTTAATAAAAAACTACTAAAATTATAAAAAGTAACTTTTTTTGCACGAACTTTTGTTGGCTTAAACAATACATTTGCCCAGAAAATCATTAGTCTGTCTAAAAACCTAATTATTATTCTTAACACTGATCGAATGAAATTGCTTTTTGATTATTAGGGAAAACATGTTTTCTTTAAGATATCAAATAAATGATTCTTGATTTTTTTATTTATGGAAAAAAATATTAAATTGAAAAGGCAAAATTATAAATAAAAATAAAAGCTAATAAAATCAGCAATATTTATGCTTATTTAACTACAAAAAGCGATAAAAAAAAATAAAGGCATCCGCTCATTTGCCAGTTTTTTTTTTTTTTAATAAAAAGCTAACTAGCAATAATTTGCGAAACAAACAAAAGTAAAAACTAGGAGTAATAGTATAAATAATAATTTTAAGAAAAATAATAGGATGATTTTTCCTATTGCTGAATAGTGCTGTGAAAATAACGATAAAATGAATACCCGTATGGTAACGTTGATTTAGAATTCTCTACCCGTTAAAAAGTATTCGTTTCGTTAGTCGTTACTGTTCAGAAACTGGGTATTCGCAGTCATCGAGCATACGGCATACATCTTATAGAATAATCTTTGGAAGAATTCGTATTAATAAATGAACTAAAAAACTTTGTAAAATCACCATGCTGTTATTGTTGTAGCTCGAAACGCGTCCTGCTTAATTTTTCATTTTATGGTGATTTTACAAAGTTTTTTAGTTAATTTATTGATTTATCGCCTGTGATTATAGTGATTTTCATTAGAATTCGTATTAGTTAGTGCTGCCATCTATCCGTAAAAGTTACATTTATTGAAATTTCGAACTTTTATTTAAAAAATGCAAATAGAATATTAAAACCAGGGCCTTAGCGAAAAGTCAATAATTAGGGATAGGAGGAGGGAGGAGGGTCAAGAAAATGTAGTGGGATAACTCATATATTTTTCTCTCTCTCTCTCTGTGAGGCAGAAAAATAAATTTCTGCATATTTACACTGTAGTTTAGTTACTATGTTTCTGATTAAACTGTTGTAATAACTTCATTTTATGCTAAGAAAGACTAGGATTATGGAAGATTCGAGCGCATAACTAATGCAGTATTAAACATCATGTTGGCTTCATAAGTGCAAGTAAAATGAGCAAGTGTTGAAATACTTGTTTTAGTTACAATTTAGTATTTTTTCAAAACTGTGACAGGTCCACAAAACTAAATTAGATTTTTCAATAGAATTTCATTCCGGTTTTTGGAACATAAATTCATTTAGTGACCTAGGAATATTTGGGGGGGGGCAGGGCCGTAGCTAAGGGGGCGCTATGGGCGGCTCAGCCCCCCCCCCCCCCTAAAATATTTTGAGCCTCCCCCCCTGGAAAGTTCCAAGGCCACTAAATGTTCCCAAAATTCAAATGAAATTCTGTTCAAAAATCTAATTTAGTTTTGAGACCCTTTCACAGTTTTGCAGATTTACTAAATTGTATCTAAAATACGTGTTTCAACACTCCCTCATCCTATTGGTACATATGGAGCTAACAGGATGTTTAATTTTGCACCAGTTATATATTCAAAATTTTCATCATCATATACTTTTCTTAGCATAAAATGAAGTTATTACAACAGTTTAATGAGAAACATAGTACCTACAATGTGAATATGCACTAATTTATCTTTCTGCATTAGAGAGAGAACAAAAAAATATGAGCGCCCCCCTACATTCCCTTGAGCCCCCCGTATATTCCCCTGAGCCCCCCTATCGTACACTTCTAGCTACGGCCCTGGGGGGGGGGGGGTAGGCTCAAAATGTTTTAGGGGGGCTGAGCCGCCCATAACACCCCCTTCGCTACGCCCCTGATTAAAATGCAATGCATAATTGTCTCAGAGCTATAATTAAAAATGAGTAATGGGAGGGGGGGGGCGCTTAAGAAAATGCAGGGTGGAACTCAATTTTCATATACGCATTTCAATAGCGGGTTTAACGGTGAGGCCACGGATTCATGACGCCCCCCCACACACACGCGCTGTACTGCAGAAATATTCTAAAAATTACTTTAAAAAATAAACATACCTTAAATCCTTACTCCCCCCCCCCCTTGTTCAATAATGAGAATCTTTCTGATTCTGTAAAAGGTCTACTCAAATCAAAATGAGGTAACATCTGACACATTTGTGAAAGCAATTTTAATCTCGAGAAATTTGCAAGTGTACTTATTCGGAAATTATGAGATTCAAAAATGTTTTGAAAAATCTATAAAATGAAAACTGTCAAACATTCTATGAAATTCGGCATTTTAAACTACATTTCCGTACGCGACTGCTAATTTCTCCCTCATGATGACATTTCTGTGTTTGTCAAGTCTTAAAAATTATCGTAAAATGATTAATAACATTTCTAAATCATTTTATGCATTTATAAGAAAATGAGAAACATTTCAATTTCTTCATATGTGAATGAAATCTGTGTGACTTATATATTTTGATACTCTGATATGTATTTTGAATCACATTTTGATTTATCATTTAATTATCATTTGCTTTATAAAAAATATATCCACTTCTTATTTCTTTTTCTTGTCATAATAAAATAAGTAAATGAATAAACAAGCCATATGAAATCCAAATCATTTGAGATTCGAGAATAACTATAATGCAAATAGAATGATAGGTATTTAGAGTTGTTGCAAACCGGATGTATTCGTTAATAAATAATTGCAATAAAACGAATGATTACTAATACTACCTCTAACACAAACTACCGAATCGTTTCTTTGAATACTCGTTTCTGCTGAAAAACAGAATGAAACGAAATTCAAACACTACCTTCATTTCGGGATTCATACGAAGCCCGATTGTCTGCAAAATGAGAGTTAGTATTCCGGACTTTAGACTCGGTATAAGTTATTATCACATACGGGTATTTCATTTAGTTGTTCAGGTATTAGGAAGAAGAAAGATAGAAACGCGTTTTATTATTTCAGCATCCGTTCCTTTACTGAATACGTTAAGTGTGAATTTGGAGGGAGTTTTTGAAGCAGAAAAAAAAAGCCTTTAGAAGAACGATTGTTTTGAGATCGTTTAGGGATTGTACTATTTACCTTACAGATATGAAGTTTTATATGTATTTTTAAAACTTAAACAAAATAATTGCGCTTTTTTTTTTTTTTTTTTTTTTTTTTTGAGATTACATATTATGTATTAATATTTCGATTTAAAAAAGAGCCATCGATCTAAGCAAAAGAAAAACAACGTGTGTTTATCATTTAAGAGTTTAATTAAACTATTTTTGTCTTAATTATGCATTTAATCTATTAAAATTTCCTTATAATTTCACTATAAAAAGAATGGTATCTTATAGTAGAATAAAATATTCGTTATAGCTGTAATTAAAGAATGATGAAGTATTTCTGGAAAGAATTATGTTTGAACGATCCCCATCAGCGTCGTGCGAAAGGGGGTCGAAGGGGCGACCGCCCCGGGTGCGGAAATTTAGGAGGCGCAAAATTTATAACGTCATTTTTGGCCTATTACAAGACAAATTTGGGAGGAGGTGCCAAATTGTAATTTTGCCCCGGGCTCAATTTTGTCTTCGCACGCCCCTGGTTACCATATAAAAGTATTATATTATAACTTGATCTTCAATACGAAATGCTATTTGATTTGATATCACTTCTATGGCCATCAGTGCCAATTTTATGATTTCATGCATTAGATTGGGTCTATGAATATGTTAGGAAAATTTTGCGATGTTAAGCAGGGTAAAATGTTTTTGAGAACTCGATTAATGCTACTTTCCGTTATCGCATGTTTCACTCTAAGTAGTGGACATTTCTATTCAAATACACAATTAATATTTTTTTTAATATGTACCTTAATGTACTTGTTGAGGCGGAATCGCGAGAAACCATGAATTATACAAACTTAAGCAGTGTTTGAAGTTAGTTCCTCTTTGTTCGGTTGCATATGGACTCCGATAACGACTAACGAGTGGTATTTCTAAATAACGATTCGGTATTTCGTATCTTAGAGAATACCCGTTTCTTAGTAACGAATACGTACGATTTGCAACAGCTCTATTGCTGAATGATTTTTGTGGTCTTTGTCATGCATTAATTGTAATTTTATTGTTTGTACATTTATTAACCATTTGGAAAATAGCTGTTGCCTTCGGTCGAGAATAGATACTGATCCGTGATCATTTAGATCCCATTAGAAGCCAGGTTCAAAGATCCCAACCCACATCCCGTACAGCCGAGTTTCTAGCAAAAGTCAGGTTGTGTGTGTGGCGGGTGGGAGGGTCGGAATCAAAATTTTAAATTGGATAAATTTAAAAGGAAAGTTGTTTACATCAAAGACACCGAAAAGTAGAAAGGTGGGCTTGGAGCTCTGAAGCTTCAAATGACCTCAGCTGCTTCGAGCATATTATTATTAAATCATTAGCTGATCATTTGTATTGGATACTTCGGATCTAAATTTGGTAAACTTAAATCAGGTAAACTTTCGTCACCTGAATCTGAATCTAACAAGTCAAATTGATTAGAATTCTAAATGGTCTTTGTAATTTTTTAAATTACAATTCTTGTATCAAATTTGTGTCAATACCATTACAAAAGTAAAAATTAATTTTATTATTTATTTATTTATTTAGTTTGTTTTCTTTTATTTATTTATTTTTATTTTTTATTTATTTTACTTTTATTTATTTATTTTTACTTTTATTTATTCATTTACTATTTTAGGTACTACTCTGTTATCCCGTCTACCAATTTCGCCAAATTATACAAATCGCCAAACTAATAGCCAAATTATACATATTGACATAATTTTTATTTTAAATAACGAAAAAACAAATAATTAGTAGAATATTAATTAAAATATTAATAAAAAGTCGAAATAAAAATCACTTAATGACATTTTAAACACAAGAATGGCATTGAATATGACATTCACGATCATCCATTATTGGCTGTAAAGAACTTAAATTTAGAGAACTAAATACCTAAGCCTACGATAGATGGCGCTACTCGTTCTAAAAGAAAGGAAAGAACATTCCAAAACAGAACAATTTTTCAGTTGAGAGCGGGAGTTCGGAGTTATTGTGTAGTGAGATGATGCGGCGTTGTTTTTGGTTTGTTCTGGAATGTGTTATATAAAAAGTGCTATTTTCTTTTTTGTTAATTTGTGACGTGCTCGTCCACGTGTGTGTTTATGTGAGAAATAAATTTTAAAAAGACAAAAATGAGTTCTCACTCGTCTCGACGTCTGCAGTTCTTCAACAATTCTACCTTGTATTCTTACATACGTTGAAGAGTTGGTTGGCAGCTTATGGGATATGAATCCTGGTGGAACAAAACAAGTAAGCTAAAACTAGTTCCAAATTCTTTTATTCTTAGTGCCTTGACATTTATTATCGATTAAAATTTTTTTAATCAGGATTAATAAAATTTTGTTTTACTTTCGTAAATTAATTACTATCTTTAGTAAAAGTGCGAATTAATTGGAGTAAAATATTCAGGTTCGAAGAGTAATTAGAATTAGTGACTTATTCCCATCAAATAGTAAAAAAGAGTATAAAATTACTTTTGTTATTATTTCTTGCTACAAAGTGTTAATTTCGAATTCGTATGCTATGATTTTAGAATATTGATAATTGTTCTTAAGTAAAGAAAAAGGTATTTCTTAAATAAAAAAAAAAAGAAAGTAATACAGTTATATTTAATTTTTAGTAAGAATTATGATGGTAAAATTCTTTTGAATCAAAGTGATTTTATTTGTGAAAATGGTATAAATTCTATTTTGACGAAAGAACGGAATGACTTCGAAAAATAAAGTTGTCATTTAATCGTTTTGATTTATTGGATGAATGCCAATTTACAGAAGAAAGGTTCTTTCTGGGTTTGGTTATTTAGTTTATTCTAAAAGTAGAATAAATTATTTTTTGTTTTTTGTTTCCTAATTCGGAAATAAATGCAGTGATATTTTTGTTTTGTTATTTTTTGAATGAAAAAGTATGACAAAATAAAAGTTTTGATCGAGAAAAAGATTAATTCTGATTTCTTTGTTAGGTTTTTATAAAACAATAAAAACTTTTTAAAATATTTAGATAAAAGATTTATTATCGTTTGAAAAAGAAAATTGAGTTGTATTTTAAAGTTTATTCTTTTCATGTAAAGAATAAAATTGTTGTGAGAGTTATATAAAATATATTTTTGCAAATAATTTTGTTACGATTGCATAAAAAGTTTGAGAATTAAGAAAAATTCTGGTGTTTACGTAATGCTGTTTGGTTTAATTTTCATTACATAATATAAATATTGATTAGAAATAAAATTGTCTGTTACACTTGAAATACAGTTGTGAATTTCGAAAAAATATATCTATTTTAATTGTATTTTTATGGTATTACATATGCTTAGTTAATTTGTTTTAAAAAAATTTTGCATTGTGTTTAATTTACTAAGAATTTTAGTAAATTGGTTTATTGTGTTATTGTATATGGGTCAATTTTTCATATGTGATTGGGATTTAAATTTAATTGAAATAATAGATCTAAGTAGGGGATTTAATTGAAGTATGTTTTAAAATTGAATTATTAATTAAATTTGTTACTTGCTTGAAATATTGCTGTTAGTAAGTTTAAGTAAAGGAAAATTGGGAATTATATAAATTTTTAAATCAGCATTCTGATTTTGTTTCGATTTCGCTACAACGAAGATGTCTTATTTAACAAAGGGGGCAAAAAGGGAAGACCTACAATTGGTAGCTAGTGAGCTTGGCATTAAGGATGTAGGGAATTTAAAAATCGCGGATCTGAAGAAAGCTATTCTAGGAATAGACGATTATGATGAAGATTTTGTTAAAGGAATATTAAATACAGTAATTAAGGATAGGAAAAAGAGAGAAGCGAGGGAAGAAGAAATACGACAGGAAGAAAAAGAAGAAAAAAGACGTCAAGAAGAAAGAGAAGAGAAAAGACGTCAAGAAGAAAGAGAAGAAAAAATATGTGAAGAAGAAAGGCAAGAACGTTTGGCTAAAGAAGCTCGTGAACATGAACTAGAATTAAAGAAATTAGAGCAAAGAACTCTAGAACAGAACAATTTGTCAGAGAGAAAGGTGGATCTTGGACCAAAGATACAGTTAGCACAAATTGTTCCGAAATTCGACGAAAAATCTGATGAGATGGGTCTGTTTTTGATTAATTTTGAGCGAAGAGCAGAGATGGCTAAAGTGTCGAAAACTGATTGGGTTGCATATTTGTTAGCTGTTTTACCCACAGAAGTCACAAACATGTTAGCCAGGGAATCACCCGAAGATGCGATTAACTATGATTTCGTTAAAAGTCTTATATTAGAAAGATACAAGTTGAATAGTGAGAAACTGAAACACTTTATCGTCATCATAAAACACCCGACAAATCTTGGAGGAACTACGCGCAAGAACTCACTAGTTATTTTACCGCTTGGATTAAGGAATTAGGTGTTGACAATTTTGATCAACTTAAAGATCTAATTATTACAGAACAATTAAAGTTTCGAGTGCCTGCGGAAACAAAGGAACATTTTCTAGATAATTGGTTAAATTTTATGACCCCTTTAGATTTGGCAAAAAAATTAGATGACTATGAAAGTATCAAAGAAAGTTTAAAAAAGAAAGAACTTCCTAAAAAGAATTTGTCTAATTTTCGACCCCAGTTTAAAAATTCAAATAACTTTGACTCCAGAAAAGAAGGTAAAGATGATAAGCCAAAAATGCATATTAAATCAGAATCGTTTTCAAGAAATCATAGAGAGAGAGAATTCGAGAAGAGGAAAACGTTACGTTGTTACGAGTGCGGATCGAGCAATCATCTTCGTCCTCAATGTGATAAAATTAAGAAATCCACAGAAGTGATTTCACATGTTGATGTAGAAAATGAACAAGATTCTTCAATAACGCCTTACCTTAGTGTGGGGAAAGTAAATGGTGTACGAATGGAAATTTTGAGAGATACAGGTGCGACAATAGATTTAATTGCAAAAAAATATGTGAAGCCACATATGTATTTGAACGAGAAAGTGTGGGTTCGGGTGCCCTTACACGACGGTTTATTTTGCTTACCTCTCGCAGAAGTTGAATTGGACTGTGAAATGGGACATGTGATAACTAAAGCTGCTGTCTCTAGAGACTCTGTAGATTTAGGAAGATATTTGCTGGGAAATAAAACAGCCGAATTATTTGAAGATTGTAAAAAAGAAAAGGCATTGAGAGAGCACATGATAAATGCTGTGCAAACCAGAGCTCAGAAGAAAATTCTGGAGGCAGAGGTTCCTCTGGAGGAACCTGAAATGCACGAATTTTCTGATGTAACTTTAGAGAAAGATCACAGCAGTAACATAGCGACTGAAGATAAGAAAATGGATGAGAAAACAAATGATAAATCTGAAGACAAGAAGATAGAAAACGACGAAGGCTCAATTTTACCAGTTTGCGAAACTATCTCATTGCAAGAACTTATCAAAATTTCTCCGAAGGAATTTTCTGAAGAGCAAAGGAAAAGCAAAGAGCTCAAACCTCTTATAGACGATGCCAAAACGGAAAATACTAAGGATAGGAAATTTATTTTGGAGAAAGATATGCTTTTTTATAGAAGAAAAGATAAAAATGGTACTGAGAGGAAATTATTAGTTGTTCCTGAAAGATTTCGTGCACAATTAAAAAAATTTTGTCATGAAACTGTTGCATCTCATTTGGGTGTGGCTAAAACTAAAGATGCATTGTTTAAGACCTTTTATTGGCCAAATTGCTTCAAAGATATCGAAGAATATGTTCGAACTTGCGATTACTGTCAACGGGTTGGGAAGCCTCAGGACAAAAAAAAGGCACCTTTACAGATTGTTCCAGTTATTTCAGAAATATTTACAAAATTAAATGTTGATGCTTGTGGACCTTTACCTATCAGTACATTAGGGAACAAATACATAATAACTGTAATTTGCTTAGCTTCGAAATATCCTGATGCAGTTCCTACACCTAATTTGTATTCTACGACGGTTATTGATGCTTTGTTACAAATTTTCAGTAGACTTGGATTTCCTCGTATACTACAAACTGATCAAGGAAAGTCATTCATGAGTGCACTTACAACGGAATTCTTAGAGAAATTTGGCGTCAGAGTTGTGCGAAGCTCAGTTTATCATCCACAAAGTAACCCAGTTGAAAGAATGCACAGGACTTTGAAACGGATACTCAGAGTACTTTGTTTAGAATCTGGATCTGATTGGGAGAAGGTACTTCCACCTGCCCTTTTTGCATTAAGAACTGTAACTCATACTAGTACTGGATTTAGTCCAGCAGAATTAGTCCATGGACAGAACTTAAGAACTCCAATGATGTTACTCTATGAAAATTTGACTGAGCAAGAGATAGAAGAAGATAGTGTGATATCCTATGTATTTGACTTAATGAACAGAATGAAGAAATGCCAAGAACTTGCTGCAGAAAATATGGAAAAGGAGAAACAAACACAAAAATATTGGTATGATATCAAAGCCAGAAAACGAGAGTTTAAGGAAGGGGATCAAGTTTTAATTGTGGCCCCATCCAAACCAAATAAACTGTCAGTTAGTTGGATAGGACCTGGAAGAGTACTAAAGAGATTATCAGAAACTAACTACGTTATATACAATCCAGAAGGGAAGAAGTCCCAAGTGTATCATGTAAAAATGCTAAAACCTTACCATCAAAGAAGTGTGGAAAACGTAAATTTACTTACTACAAAAACCACCTCTAATGATGAAGAAGAAGATGAAATTCCTAAATTGGATGAAGAAAATAAAGACAATGCGTTGTTAGAAGTATGGCAAGAAATCCAAAAAAATAAAAGATTAAATGAAAGTCAACGAGAAGAATTAGGACAACTTATTGAAAAATATGCTGACTCTTTTTCGACTGAACCAGGATGCACAAATTTAGTTGAACATGATATTGAACTAGAGTCAGAAAACCCAGTCTGTGCCCGGCCTTATAAAATGTCGCCTAGGCAGACGGAAATTCTAAAGGCTGAAGTCGAGAAAATGTTGAAACTGAAAGTTATTGAGCCAGGTGAATCTGACTTTGCCTCTCCATTAATTTTAGTTGAAGTTCCCGGTAGAGAAGCAATACCCTGCATAGATTATCGCCGTTTAAATAAAGTGACTCGAACAAAATTTTATCCTTTGCCCGACACTGAACAGTTAGTAGAAAAAGTGTCTTCAGCCAGGTACATTTCAGTTTTAGATCTGACCAGAGGTTACTGGCAAATACCGTTAACCAAACGTGCTCAAAGATATGCAGCTTTTGTGACAAATTTTGGGACGTACATACCGTTGCGCCTCCCTTTTGGTTTAAAAAATGCTCCATATGAATTTAGCCGACTTATGGCCGGATTGCTGAAAAACTGTGAAGAATATGCGGTGCCTTATCTGGATGACGTGGTGGTTTTCTCGCAAACTTGGGAAGATCATTTAAAACACCTAGAAGAAGTTTTTAAAAGATTGAGTGAAGCAAAACTACATATTAAACCATCCAAATGTCAATTCGCCCAAGCTTATGTCAAATATCTTGGCCACTTAGTGGGTCAAGGTCTTAGAACTCCAGGAGAACTGAAAGTTCAAGCCATAAAAGAGTTTCTAGTTCCTACTACTAAAACTCAAATCCGATCTTTCTTGGGTTTAGCTGGATATTATCGAAATTATATCCCGGACTTTTCTGTAATTGCAACGCCTCTCACTAATTTATTAAAAGGAAAGATTCGCAAGTCAACTATAGACTGGAATGAGAACTGTCAAAAGGCATTTGATGAACTGAAAGTTAAACTCTCTGAAAATCCTGTCTTATATAGTCCAGACTTTACAAAACCTTTCATCCTTCAATGTGATGCTTCAAATTTGGGAATTGGTGTAGTCTTATCCCAGTTGAATGAAAATAATGAAGAACATCCTATAATGTACTTGAGCAAAAAGTTTTCAGACAGAGAACGAAAGTTTAGTACCACCGAAAAAGAATGCGCAGCTATTGTGTTTGCAGTGCGAAAACTACGATGCTACTTAGATGGCCATCAAAAATTTCAAATCCAGACAGACCATAACCCTTTAGTATGGTTAGAAAAGAACAGCGGAACTAATCCAAGACTTTTAAGATGGGCTTTGATTTTACAGTCTTTCAATTATGAAATTGTTCATAAAAAGGGAAAACAACATCGTAATGCTGATAGTTTGAGTCGAGCTATAAAGTCTAATTCATTAGAATGCTAATATGTATATATGTTTATTTGTATAACAGTTAATTTTGAATTTATTATATTATATGTGTGTAAACTATTTTTTTTTTTAAAAAAAAGGTATCACTTGTATTTGTAAACTTATTTTGTATAGATTATATTTTATTTCTTTTTACGGTGGGAATAAGTCTGGTTCAAGGTACTAAAAATGTTTTTGGAACTAGTGCTACCAGAACTATGTTTTAGAAGGAAACTTTTCCTCGACAAGGCCCGGAAAAGTTTTCCCCCGGTGGGGAGGAGTCTGTAAAGAACTTAAATTTAGAGAACTAAATACCTAAGCCTACGATAGATGGCGCTACTCGTTCTAAAAGAAAGGAAAGAACATTCCAAAACAGAACAATTTTTCAGTTGAGAGCGGGAGTTCGGAGTTATTGTGTAGTGAGATGATGCGGCGTTGTTTTTGGTTTGTTCTGGAATGTGTTATATAAAAAATGCTATTTTCTTTTTTGTTAATTTGTGTCGTGCTCGTCCACGTGTGTGTTTATGTGAGAAATAAATTTTAAAAAGACAAAAATGAGTTCTCACTCGTCTCGACGTCTGCAGTTCTTCATCAATTCTACCTTGTATTCTTACATGGCATTTAATCTTATAGTTTGGCGATAATTTTTTGGTCGACGGGATAACCTAGTAGTACCCTATTTTATTTTTATTTTATTCTATTTTATTTTGAAAAAATTTTAAGTGATTTCCTCTTTTATGAAGACAAAAAATTTCATTTGGAGATAATGGTAGACAAACGTAAGTGGTACGCACACTGGTTTTCTGACCAAGTCAATTAATTTTATTTCTTGCATTAATTGCAGATTTACGTCAGAACGTAGATGTTCAACTGCTAGCATTGCTGCAAGCTTGAATCTAAATTAATAATGAATTATGTCTCTAATAAATAATATTCATCATTATGAAATATTTTCTTAACACATAATTAATAAAAAATTGTGACACATGGTGGCAGTAAATACCATTTTAATAAAGATATATCGAAATATTCTCCTTGAATAGGAAAACATCCTGAATTTTAAATATTCTCCGTTTTTGACGTCAAAAGGTAACCATCACTTATTTAATAAAAGTAAGTCTTAATTTCATATTTGTAAAGACGTTTGAGAAATAGAATAGATAAAAATACTTTTTTGTAATTTTTCGGGTGAAAAAAAAATTTCTTTCTAATTATGAATTTATAGAAATTCTCTTACCATGTTCCTTTGCTCTTTAAGCTATGATAAAAACTTTAAACTATAGTTGATCTGATTTGTACATATTATTTCAGTAGAATAATGCATCTTTAGCCGAAACACTATTTAATTTCACATAAACCAAACGCTGGCATACACAAAATCTCTAATAAAATATTTTCAGAGAATCAGTATTTGTACATTATCGCTTGTACTATCAAATTTCTCGCTGAAAAAGAATTTATAGAATAACTAAATAAACAAAAGTTAAATTCAGTTTAATTCACACATTTATCGTCTGCACGCCAAAGAGTCTGCAACTAAGTTAAAAACTGCAACAGAATTATTTTCATCAATTTCAATATATTATCCCTAATAAGCGTTACATTATAAAACACAGCTGGATAGTACTCGTCAAGATTTGACGATAAACAACATTAATATTTCATAAAAAAATGCTTGCATTTTTAATGTGTTACTTTTAAATTAAATATAGATCAGTTTCAACTGACGTCATACAAAATGTGTATTTTGTTTAACCTCAAATTTGGCCGACTGTAATTGGTTGGATCATTATACAGGCTATAAATTGTCGATTGTGAATGCATGGATAATAACTTGGAAGACTGGAGTGTTCGGGCCTAAAGCCAAACTGTTCAGGAATATCGGGGAGAAAATTTTGAAGGCGCGTAAGAAAAATATGCTCAGTAACTTTACTCAGAACAGGAAGCAAACTCACGGGTCTGTAACTCTTAGCTAGCGAAGGGTCTTCTCCGGGTTTCTTAATAGGTACAATAATAGCTTTTTTCCAATCATTTGGAAAATAGTGAAATTTAAACATAGCATTAATAAGAGTGGCTAGATAATTCGCGTACTGTAAGGGGAGGTTTTTGAGGGCCGAATTAATGATCCCATCATGACCTGGAGCTTTCCTATTAGGGAGATTTTTGATCACTGTGATGACTTCCTCAGGGGTGGTCGGTTCAATTGATCTGACAGGCACACAGGCCAGAAATCTGCTTACAGCATGTTCGACCATATCAATGGTATCAGCATTGAAAACGTCGCCATGAGGCTGAAATTGACGTTCATATTGGTCGGCGAGCACCTCCACTTTCTCTTTGTCGAGGCATTTATTTCCAGCATCCGTACGGAGAGGGGGAATAGGGGTGAAGGGTTTTCTGACTTTTTTGAGATAATTCCAAAGAGAGTTATCCGTAGGAGTCAGGGAAGTAATAAAATCCGACCATTTGTTAGATTTAAAATTTTTTATATCCCGCTTAGTGGTAGCATTAAGTCGGTTTAATTCAGAACGAATGCTAGGATCCCTAATGGCCTGCCACGTCCGTCGAAGTCTATTACGTTGCCTAATATTAAATTTAATGTCATTAGGAAGGGTATGAAAATTTTGCTGAGCCTGATGACATTTAGACGCCTCCAGGGAATTTTGAATTAATTTGGATAAATTGGTGACAGCCATGTCTATGTCCTCGACAGAGTTTAAATCTCCGAACGGTAGGGGGAGACTCATTGATTGTATTGGTGAAAGATTGCCAGTCATAAACAAAAGGAGTTAGAATAGATGGGAGGATAGGGTTACAATCAATGCTAATTTGGATAGGGAGGTGATCCGATGCGAGAGCCGAAATAGGGGTAATGGTATAAGGGTAGTGGATGTTATTAAGCAGTGCCAGATCAATTGTCGTGCCATTCCCCCAAGGGCCAAAACGAGTGGGGGAGGTTGGTGCAGCAATTTCAATACCATTATTGATACAGTAATTGTGGAGGGTTTCCCCTAAAGAGTCCATATTACTGTTGGGACACCAACTGGGATGATGGGAATTGAAGTCACCTGCAAGAATGACATTATTATCTAGCCTAAATAACTTACTAACAAGGGCACCACCAAACATGGTGCACACAGATTTTGATGATTTCAAAGTATGTTGTAGGGGTCATACCACTAATTATTCAGCTGAAAGGATTCTTTCAAATGGACCTTAGTTTTTGAGAAATTGGGGGGGGGGGGGGTCAAAGTTCAGCGTATATTTCAAATACTTATTAGTACGAGCTCCGCATGTGAACCGGTGGCGCCGTGGTAACGAACGAGAGTGCAAGTCGAAAGGTTGCCGGTTCGAATCAGTCCTCGGCCTTTTACTTATTTTTATGTTTTTTTACACTTCGCAAATTATAAGCAGAATTGAAAATTCTACAGCTTTGAACCTTTTGATATTTTCTGAAGAGGACAGTTTACTTTGTCAACATTTTTTTATTATTTTTTTTTTCAAAATATGGTGAACTGACTGCACTTCAGGGTTCAACTAAAAGTACATTTTGCAACAAATAAATAAATAAAAATTTGTATTTAATTAAAATTTTGAAAAAGTATAAGAAAATTTCAATATTTAAAAATTTCCACTCTACTACTTTAAATATTAATATTTTTAGATTAATCAGTCACTTTTTTTTCTTTTCAAATGTGTATTACACAATATTGTGCTTGGATTTTTAGATAATTTAATACCAAATTTAATATAATTTATATTACTAAAATACTCAATTCGTGATAAATATGTTTAAAAATATATTAAAAGTAAAAAAAAAAAAAAAAAAAAAAAAAAAAAAAAAAAAATGGTTTAATCATCATTTCTAAAAGTGAAAAAATAAGACCAATAAAAAGAAATCCTTATTTATTCTGATAATTACGGAGGAAAGCAGACGATTAAAAAAAAGTATTTTTATATGTATTATAAATTTTATCTCATTAAACAGAATATAAAAAAGTTACGCGCTTCGGCTAGGAAAAATTTTTTTGATATGGAAATTTGAATATTCTGTGAAAATCTAATATTTATACATTTTTCATAACACAGACACACGTTTGACATCCTATCTGTTTGTAAGCAATTATATTATTTTTTATAATTTCTCGTTTCAAAATCTACAAAGGATTTAAACCCATATTAGCTCAGAATTAATATCTTTTTAGACACAATATAAAATAAAAAGGCATGTATTGTGATTCAAAAGCTGTTTTGTTGTATTTTTGTTTCTTTTTAATGGATTTTGGTGGCGCCATCTAGTGCCGATTCTAAAAATGGCTGCAAAGTGGTTAAAAGATATAGTTCCGAATATATTTCTGTATTTTATAGTAATGTGCAAGTTTCAATGTGGGAACATTGCTATTTTCGATAAAATATGGATGTTAAAATCTTTTAACAACAAATTTACGTAGTCCTATGAGATGGCAAACGGAATCTCATTTTTAAGCATATTTTGAGACTTCGTCCCATCGTCTATTTCGTACTTCAGTTGAATTACGGAAAGTGTTTTGATTTGATAAAAAAATAGATGTAATCTGTCATTTCTTATTTGTGCAAACGATAACTTATGTTCATGTTGAACTTTGGAGATAAATGTATTTATAGAAAATTGGAAAATTGAAAACTTGGATAACTGGCAACAACTTGCATTTTAACATTACTGCATTAATATTTTATTATTTTTTCGAAAATACGCATTACTTGAATAATCTAATCCTAAAGACATTTAAAAAATTGCACCCGAAAATTATTTTGTATTATGTATACATATACAAAAAAAGGCAAGTTTTCATTTAGAATGCTATAAAATAAAAAAGCGATAGGAAAAAAAAATCATTATTTCAGGATTGTGCTTAAAATAAAAAACGCGAATAAAAAAAGTTCTAGTTTTGTAGTTTTGTCAATAGAAATATTCGTTTAAAAATTGCAGAAAAATAATAAATTTTCATGAAAAAATTTAAAAATGTAAATGTAATTTATTAAGAAAATATCAAAAGCTGTAGAAATTTTGTAATAAAAATACTTAAAATTTGTAACGTGTAAAAATACAAAAATAAATAAATAAATAAAAGCCGATGACTGATTCGAACCTGCAACCTTTCGACTTGCAGGCTCGTTCGTTACCACGACGCCACCGATTCACATGCGGCGCTCGTACTAATAAGTATTTGAAATATACGCTGAACTTTGACCCCCAATTTCTCAAAAACTAAGGCCCATTTGAAAGAATCCTTTCAGCTGAATAATTAGTGGTATGACCCCTACAACATACTTAGAAATCATCAAAATCTGTGTGCACCATGTTTGGTGGTGCCCTTGTAAGATCAGAGGGGAGATCAGAATAGTTCGAAACCCGGAGATAAATGGAGGAAACAAGAAAAGAATTTTGCTGGTCCAAATAAATTTTAACGTTAGTATTCTCAAGTAAATTGAGAGGCAATGAAGGAATATGAGCATGCGTGACCCTTCTACTCACGAAAATAGCAGTCCCGCCGTAAGGCGAAATAACCGTACCATCGGTACGAGGCGTAAAGTAACCTTTAAAATTTTGAATATTGAGATCCCTAAAGGAAGTACACCGTACCTCCTGTACAAGAATAAGATCAACAGGATTATAAATTATGAAATCTCTGAGCTCATCTAACTTGGATCCGAGGCCATTAGCATTCCAAAAAAGAATTTTAAAGACCCCCATAATTTAGTGCTTTTCCGAGCTATGCAAGCTTATAAGGCGATCAGGACTTAAAATAGTTAGTAGTTCAGAAACACTCTTATTAGATAAAAGTTTTTCAAATTTTTCAAGGACAGCACATAATATATTTAGCTTCTCAATAATGGTATCAAAATTATCTGGATTAGAAATAACAAAATTTAAAAGATTATGAGTATCAAAAGAAGTTTTTGCATTTTTTACACTACTATTAAAGGTATGAGAAGATGATGAAGCACTAGAAAAATTTGATACATTTGAGACAATAGCATTAGAAGCTTTAGGATTATTTACATTAGATACACTAGAATTATTTACATTAGATACACTAGAATTGTTTACAACTGTAGAACTTTGCGAATTAGCAGGACTCCCAATAGTAGTAGAGTCCAAAATTTTCTCCCCAATATTCCTGAACAGTTTGGCTTTAGGCCCGAACACTCCACAGCACACCAACTTCTTCGGGTAGTTGAATTCATCCATGATGGATTGGACAGCTCAAGAGTTCGTTGGTTCACTTTTCATCGATGTCGCGAAGGCTTTTGACACTGTTTGGCTTACTGGCCTTATTTATAAACTTATAAAACTCAAAGTACCTACTGCTTATATTTTCTTCATTTTGAAGTACCTTCGTGACAGAACATTCTGCGTTCGCTATGCCAGCATAATCTCTACTCCTCGCCCAATTAATGCGGGTGTGCCACAAGGCTCTAAGTTGGGTCCCTGGCTCTACAAAGCTTATATTGCTGACATTCCCACTTCTCCACATACCCTGTTGGCTATTTATGCGGACGACACAACCGTGATGGCTCGTGACAAGGACTGCCACGTTATGCACGACCATCTTCAACAACGCATTAATGCTCTTGAAATTTATTTCACCAATTGGCGCATCAAAATTAATTCCAATAAATCACAGGCAGTCATCTTCACTCGAAAGCGCACACTTCCACCACGGCTCTATCTTGATGGCTCCTTTCTTCGTTTTGAGCGGGAAGTTAAATATCTCGGTGTTTTCTTAGATAGCACTCTCACTTGGCGAAAGCATATCGATTATAGCGTCCAGAAATTTTACAAAGCCAAAAATGATCTCGCCCACCTCCTGTACAGTAATGGGATGAGTGTGGGAAATAAATTGCTGCTCTACAAAACAGTTTTGCGTCCCATACTTCTCTACTGTGCTCAGATCTGGGGCTCTGCGGCAAAAACTAACTTACAAAAGATACAAGTTGTACAAAATAAAACTCTTAGGGGAATCATACGGGCTCCTTGGTACCGAAGAAATACAGTCATTCATCATGATTTGGATACTCCTCCTATCCGTTCGGTTATTAAAAAACAGGCGATCAATTTCTTCGATAAAATTCCGAATATTAATAATCCGGCCTTGCAGAATTTTACTCCTTATGACGAGCGTGCCCGATGGCGCAGGCCTAGGGCAACTCTTCATCTACCCGAAAACATCGACCCGGGATAATACCACTTTCTTCTTACATTGATAGGGTATCACCTTCCTAAGTGTTCATATTTTCTTGTAGTTAATTGTATATATATTTATATTTATTTATTTATTTATTATTTTTTTTCTTTTATTTCTATACATTCCTTTAATTATTTTTCTATCTTTTAATTTCTTAAATTTAATATCTTCATTGTTTATATTATGTTTCTCTTTTTATTTTTATTGTATGGTGCCTTTAATTGGCTTTTGGTTTCTATTTTACTTCCCCCTCTTTTCCGCGTTTCTGGCGTTATGCTAGCCAGACATCGGCTATGTATGTTCATTTCTCCCACAGACCCATTGTACTACTAGAGGTGCGGAGTTCTACTCCTGGTACTCTGTCAAGACTCTCTTCCAAGTTCCAAGTGGAAGACTGGTAATCACGTGGTTAAAACTCATCTAATAGATCAGTTCTTTTGCATAGCGCACGCGCAGAATTTTTAGATGCGATGAAGATTACGCATCGCCAGAAAATGAAGAACGAAAAGAAAAACATTGTATTTCTGGGGAGAAGATATTTTGTCATTATTTATAAATTTCCATTGGCCATACCGCTTAGTAAATTTAAAAGGGGAAACTTATTTTGAAAAAATATATATACTCTTACGTCTTTAATGCCACAATCAATTCAAAAAAATATCGCTAAGAAAAAAAAATTAAACAAATATCACATCGTTTAAGAAAATCATTGAGTTTCGACAGCCGCCCTCTCTGGTGTTTGCGACAAAAATCCCCAATAAAAGAGCATAGAAGAGACAACTGCCGTGCAGTATACATCCAAGCCTGAAAAAGATCTATTTATGTGAAAGTGTAACACACAAAATGTAAAAATCGACTGAATTTCGTCCATTAGTTTTTGAAATACACCTATCGCGAAGTTCGTGAATAAAACAGCGTAGCCACATCACCTTTTTATATGATTTAAAGTGAAACCTAACAAAAGTCAATTTAAGTCAAAGTTTAACAGAATATGAAGCTTGATGAAATTCCGTGCATTAGTTCTTGAGATATGATTGTCTCAAAAATCGTGTAAATAATGAAAAAATCCAGCTAAGCAGCGTCATCTGTTAGGCGATTTGCACAAAACCTAATAAGCAACAATTAATGCCAACTTGTAACTGAATCTGAATTTCCAGAAAAATCCATGTATTAGCTTTCAGGTAAGCGATATAGTGAAAATAGAGGAAAATGCATCATGCCAGCGCTACGAATCGGGCGATTTACGCAAAAACCTAGTCAACATCTTAAGTCAATGTGTAACTGAATCTGAAATTTAATTAAAATCCATGCATTATTTCTTGATATAGACCTATCGTGAAAATCATAAAAAAATGCATCATAGCAGTGCCACCTGTTGGGCAATATATCAGTAACTATTCATCACCAATTTATATAAAGGCATACCTAAATCCAAAATTTTATTAAATTCCATAAATTGATTCTCGACATGGAGCGCCCATAAAATATGTCACATACAGACAAACAGACACACAAGCAGACATTTTCTAAAAACCGCCAAATCATGTTCAGGAATTTTTTCACGAATCCAAAATTTTCTTTGCATAAAGATAGAAGAAAATAAAAACTTTCAAAAACTTCAAAATCGTAGTAGAGATGATGTATTAAAATTTACTTTTATTTTCCATATTTTACTATGCAAAATTGACTTTTTCTTCGCTAAATCATTTTTCTTCATAAAAGTGTTTAATATATATCAATAAAGTATTGTAAAACACTGAGATTAAAAGAAAAAAAGTTCAAACTGCGGTTCCCTTACATTATTTTTTATTTAAAGCAAATCATTTGTTAAATAATTGTTTTCATCATACTATATATCATCATTTTGTACCCTCATCAAAAGATACCAAAATTCTTTGAAGTATTAAATCTATATATGTATTTTTTTATTTAATGCTTAAACATGAAACTTAAAAATGCTATTAAAATGCTAATAAAAATTCTTCATCATGGAAAAATCATGATGCAAAAAATATACATATTTTTATTTCCTTTTTTCACAAATATTCGCATTTAGAATAAATTAAACTATAATATCTTTGGAAATAAAAGAATACTTTTAAAATTACTTTCTTCAATTTTTTTTTTTTTTTCCAAGATTAAAATTTCATATTAGACGAATGTTTGAAATTTACAATAAAATTCAGTGTAAAAAATTGGAAAGTGGCAGTAAACTCTTCTTTGAAGTTTAAATTGCTTTTTAAACTTTTTCAAAGAGAGCTGGGAACGAAATTCAAAATGGTCAAGATTTTGAAACAGTTAAAAGAGATCACACTACTGACTAGGGAACTGGAAGAAGTGTAAGTCACCTATTTTGATGAAAGTGGTATCGTTGGAAAGATCTCATCGTGAGCAGTAAAAAACTCAAAGGAACTACCCGTCGCAAATCAGCCGTTTTCGAGATATCCGACAATTTATGTCACATAGCTAGTGCACACTTAATGGGGGACCGCAAAAAAATTTTAGTCTCGATTTTTACGAAAATGGTATCGTTGAAAAGATATCATCGTGAGGATTAAAAAACACAATGGAATCATCCGTCGAAATGGGACGTTTTCGAGATATCCGACAATTTGTGTCACATTGCTAATACACACTGCTGGGGATACTACATTAAGTGACATAAATTGTCGGATATTCTCGAAAACAGCTCATTTCGGATGGGTAGTTCCAATGAGTTTTTTACTTCTCACAATGATATCTTTGCAACGACACTATTTTCATCAAAATCGAGAAAGCAATTTTTTGCCGTCCACCATTAAGTGTGCACTAGAACAGTATGCATTAGCTACATGACATAAATTATAGGATAACTCGAAAATGGCTCATTTCCGACAGGTAGTTCTATTGTGTTTTTTCTCCCTCATGATGATATCTTTTTAAGGATACCACTTTGTTAAAATCAAGAGACTAAAATTTTTTGCGGTCCCCCATTAAGTATGCACTAGTTACGTGACATAAATTATCGGTTATCTCGAAAACAGCTGATTTGCGACGTGTAGTTCCATTGAGTTTTTTACTGCTCTCGATGAGATATTTCCAACGATACCACTTTTGTCAAAATTGGTGACTTACACTTCTTGCAGCTCCCTAGTGAGTGAAAAATATTCGGATGATAATGTTAAGTCTATGGCGGCGTTCTTTTCAAATTTTAATATTTTTACATGATTTTTTTGGCATAGAATAGCATAGGACGATCTACAACCGGGCTAGTTTTTACTTTTTCAATTTTGGTTTTAGATTTTCGAAACCGGTTTGATTCGGTTCTGAAATTGAAACTATCCTAATATGAAAAATATATAACCAAAATCGAAAAAGTAAAAAAACTAGCCCGGTTGTAGATCGTCCTCAGCTGCCCTATGCAAAAAAAAAAAAAAAAAAAAAAAAAAAAAAAAAAAAATCACGTAAAAATATTAAAATTTGAGCGAGATATTTGAAAAGAACTCCCCCATAGCATGACCCACTAGATCTATAGGCCCGTCTATTTGAGATTAACGTATGAAGTCTCCGCCAGAGGACTCTGATACCTTGCCCAAGTTATTCTAACTAATCGTGAAAACCCGGAACCAAAACAATGACCATGTGCCGAACCACGTGCACCGAACAGAAAGCAGCTTACGCAATGCTAATTTGGGCAGAGTTTGCGTCACGTGGACTCACACGTTGTCCAATGAAATAGTTCAGGGTTTGAAGCTGAATCCATCTTCACTTTTTCGGCAGTTTTTCGCAAAATGACTCGGCTGGTAGTATATAGTTGGCTATGCCCATAGCCTTAACATTATCACTCGGGTCTTTTTCAGTAATGTGCTCTTATGCTATTGATATCCAATCCGCCTTGCATAGAGTTTTGTAAAATTTTGAAGTAAGATCTGTCCACCACCTTTTCCCATACAAGACAATTTTTAAACGCTTCACTATTAAACAAAATTACAGAAAATTATCAATTTAAAATATTAAATATAAAAAAATACCTTTCTGCTACCTGCATATTTCATAAAAGAAAATTAAAACAATATTTTTATTAACCATTTGGAAAATGGTTGTTGGTTTCGGACGAGAACTGAGACTTTGTGGTGTCCGTATTTTATTCTTTTTTCTGATTGGTCCAGAAATATTAATGCCTAATTTATGGTGTACGTAAAACATATTCTGTTATTACGTAAGCCACGTTTTGAGTTTTGATCATCATAAAAATAATATGTTACTGATTTTTTTTGGGGGGGGGGAGGGGGCAAGAAAAAGGTACGGTAATCTCCTATTTTCTCTTTACTTTCAACAGAAACGGGATACTTCTGTTGCCACAATGACAAAAAAATAATAACTCAAAAACAAATTGAGATACAACTTTCAAAAAAATTGCATTTAAAAGTAATTTTTTTTTTTTTTTTTTCATGACGATGTAAAAAACTGAAAATGTGCGATGTATAGAAGTATAAAATTTGCAATTCCGAAAATTGTAAAATTGAATAAAATCTGAATGCGTTGCCATTCGCAGAAGGACGTGTACGTTACGCACATATAAGTTTGTACTTTATAATACAGATAGGGTAGATATAACTACTCAAGAGATTGAAGGAATTCAGAAAGGAAGGAACACTATCATCTTTTTTATTTAGACTTTAAAGAAACGAGGTGGAACCCGTCTAAATTCGACGAAAGAAAATTTTTAAGAAAGAAATGTTTCAATGATTTATAATAAATCTATTGAATTAGTTACAGTAAAAAATGCATCTTATATTGGTCAGTCTGATTCTCAAACAAATATTAGGTTGGGGAAAAAGTAAGTTCGCTTTTTTTCGTGTTTTTCAAAGTGAATTTATTTATATAAATAAAACAAAACTAATCAAAATTTATGTGCTATTTTGTTCGATGATCTTTTGCCATTTTTCTGGTAAAACAATAACTCCGTCACTGTAGAATTTCTGAGAGTTCTGGGCAAAAAACTGAATAAGGTGATTTTCACAAGCCTTTTTTGAAACCAGCTTAACACCTTCAAGAGAGTACCGCATAGGGCGGAACAAATGGTAATCCGTCGGATCCAGGTCCGGACTATATGATGGGTTCATCAAAACTTCCCAACAAATTTCTTTCAGTTTTTGCCGAGTGACTAAAGATGCGTGTGGTTTAGCGTTGTCGTGATGGAAGACAGCGCCTTTCCTTTCGATCAATTTTGACCAGGTTTTTTAATTGCCTGCTTCAATCGCATTAGTTGTTTACAGAAGATAGTTGAATTGATGGTTTAGCCAGGTTTGAGCAGCTCATGATGGAAAATTCCTTTCCAATCCTACCAAACACCCAGAATCACTTTCGTAGGCATCAATCCAGGCTTTGCCACCATTTGTGAAGCTTCGATCATGACCTTTTTAGCACATTGTTGTTATACGTGATTCCCTTTTCATTACCCGTAATGATTTGTTTCAAAAATGGCTGGATTTCATGCCGTTTTAGTAGCAATTCTCAAATGAAAACTCTGTCCATTAAATTTTTTACTGTAAGTTTATGGGGAACCTAAGTATCGAGTTTCTTTGGGTATGTAAATGGTTCAAAAGTGGTTTATGGTTAATTTTTAGTTCCGTAGCAATGTCGTGGGAAGAAATATGTCAGTCTACCTGGATTGTTTTTAAAATTTCATCGAATTTTTCAAGGATTGGCCGGCCAGGGAAAAGTTCATCTTTAACATCGAAATTTTTGGAAGGAAAACGGGCAAACCGTTTCTGACTTTGGCGTTTACTTAAGCACTGATCACCATAAATGCCACACAAGTTTCGATGAGCCTGCGCCAATTTTTCCCTTTTTGGAAGTAAAAAACTAAAATGTGACGAAAATGATCTTCTGAAATCTCTATTTTTAAAACACAATAACTTTTGACTGATTAAACAGATGACGCTACCTTTATATCTAGAATTTTTTAGAAACTGTTACCTTTCAAACGCTGTATAGTATGACTTAATTGAGTAAGTATTACTCGAGGTATGGGACTTTAAAGCTATCTATTGGGATAAAACGAATTTACTTTTTCCCCAACCCAATATTAATTTAAGCTAAAATTAACAAAATACTGTAAAACTTCATTATCCAAATCATTAAACGAAATAAACCCAAAATTCACCAGATTTTATAACAGATGGTATTTTTGAAGTAGTATGCGCATTTATATATCTATTTTTTTTTTTTTTTTTTTTTTTTTTAATTTTAAGAGAAAATGGAGTGATTCTAATGCCACAATTACAAAATTGGTACTAAAAAGTAAAAAAAAAAAATCTCAAAAATAAATTGCGATACAGATTTCAAACAAATAACATTTAAAAGTACATTTTTTTCTCCATACGACGGTGTAAAAAATTAAAATGTGCGGTGTTTAGAAGTGTAAAATTTGCAATAGCGAAAATTGCAAAATCGAAATTACAGGGGAAAGTGTTGCCATTCACATGATGACGTATGCATTAAGCACAGATATGTTTGGCCTATATTATGTAAATTAATAAATCCTTTAGGAGGAAAATGACTGTAAAAATAATATCTTCGAGATGTTTCATCTTTATTTAGCTTTCATCCAAAATAAACATGTCTTAATTACAAAAAGTGAGGAAAATAAAATATACATAGTTTCTTCAATATCAAAATTTTTTTAGTCTTCAAAAAATCTTTTTCAAAAGTATTGTTTTAATTTGTTAAATTACAATTATTTATTTATTTATTTATTTATTTTTGTCAAAGTTATTTTGAAATTATGTCCGATTAAACTCTTTAATTAGCATAAATTTTAAAATACTAGAAGATAAAAATTATCTAAAAATTTATTTTCGCTTTTTCACGGGAGAGTCAAGGAATGGATAGAAAACCCCCACCATCCCCAAGGTAAAGAAAATACTTACTTACTCTTTCTCTTAGTATAAATTTTAATTCACTATTTACTATTTCTTTCAAAATCATGAGATAAAAAGAAAATTAAATTAATTCCAAAATCCAAGAAAGGGCAATAGCTCTCACCTGTATCCCCCTTACCCCCATATTTATTATTCATTTACAGGGCACTACAAAAAATTCCATTTCATAACAGTATAAGGGGGGCATTATTTGCGGCTTGTTTTTGTTATATTAAACTATTTCACACGTAATAAAATTAATATACGTTCTTATGTTTGCTACAAATTACTTAATGTGTAATTAAAAATGCGTTTCCAAATTAATTATCAAAGGTACATATATGTAAGTTTGTATTTAATATTAGTTGAATTAAATTAATATGTTTCCAAATTGTTGAATTAGAAATAATATTTTAAATTATTAAACTGTCCAGTTTTGTTACATTATTCTGAATGTGATGGAAAGTGTTTCATGATCTATGCTTAATACATGATTTTTTTTACTTACCCATCATACGTAGTATAGGCTAAGTCTTGCAATCGTTTTGAAAATCTAAAAAGAAAGTTTTGACGGATTTACACGTTTCAGAGACTGGAGAATTCTGAAAAACATATTTTTAGAAGAAAAAAAAATTGCCGTCACTCTATCTCCAAAACAAATTCAGATCGAGACTTGAAATTTGGTTGTACTTACAAGGAAGGTCTCCATACTTGGCATACTCAGAATTTTTTGAAAAAAATACTAATTAAACTACTCATGTAGGTAATAAAGGATCGATCAAATTTAGCGGCGGAATTACAATAGGTAATAAGTAAAAAAATAAAATGCTTTCGAATATTTGGCGTGAAAAGACCAAGTGGCGCGCGATTTGGCGAACAGCATTTTTCCCCACCAGAAGTAAACGATTTTAATGTATCTGAAAATTGTTTCTTAATAGATTTTTTAAATGCATTTAAATTGTATTTAATGAATTTAACCATAAACAATGAGAGAATTTAATATATTCTATACATATATATATACAGTGGCTCACAAAAGTGTTCGTACACTTAGGAATTTCAAAGAAATAGCGCTCTATCTATTAATTAAAATTAATATTTTAGAATGAGTATTTAAGAGTAAGATCTATGACTCATTATTAACAAAACTACATAAAACATTTTAAAAACTTAGCAAAACTTTATTTTGAAAAAATCACTAATCAAAAAATAACAAAAAATTTAACTCACAAAAGTCTTCGTACACTTAAAAAAAAGCGCTGTATATTTGTAAATATTGTAATATTTCGCTAAAGTTGTACTTAATAGGATATTATTTAGCACCCACAAAAGTTTTTTAAACACCTGGGAATAGATTTAATTAGTGTTTTTGTAATTTCTACATGAAAGTTGATGCCTTCATCGAACATTGCTGTTTTTACTCCGCTTTTTGTTTCAGTGCTGTTTTCGTATTCTAACTTCCAGATATCTCCAAATATGTTTTACTGGGTTTAAATTCAGCAATTGAGGTGATGTTTTCAGAACTTGTGAACAATTATAAAGACGCCAGAGGCGAACGTTGAGAGCCATGTGCCTTGTATCATTATCCTGATAAAAAAGAAAGTTGTATCTGTTACCCATATATTGGCCTGATAATTTTAAATTGCCTTTTAAAATATTGGAACAAAGATCGTGATTTATTATGCTATCAATGTATACCAAATTACCTAATCCTGATGCTGATATGCACCCTCACACAAGGACAACTCCACTGCCATGCTTAATTGTTCCAACTAAGTTCTTTGAATTAAATTCTTAATTTTTTTTTCTCCATACTATTATACACTCATTGGACCAAGAATGGCATAATAGATTTTATCTGTAAATAAAACATTATTTTCATACGATTCGGGTTTATTTATCATTAAATTTGCTAAAGAAAGCCTAAGCTTTCTGTTTTTCACCCAAACAAAATTTGTCTAAGGGCAGAATACCTATATAATGCAGCTGGACTTACCACTCGTCGAACAGTTTCAGATGAAAATGAAGTAGAAACTGTTTCATTAAATTCTGTAGCAACTTTTATAGCACTTAAATGCGGATTTTTTAAGACTTTTCTAATTGTAAGTAGTTGATCTCATTGCGTTAACTTAGATTGGCGACCTTTTCATACCTAGTTTGCAATCCATTTTTTTCTACAAAGCCTTTTATCGCATACTTCACCATAGAATGGAATAAATTAACTAATTTTGCAATATTTCGAATTGATTTACTACTATTATGAAGAAAAATAACTAATTTAAACCGCTATTAGTCGTGACATTACGATTACAAACCATTTTCAATTAATAAATAGAATATTACGGACCAATTCTGCAAAATATAAAGCCAGGCGATTTTTTAAATGTCAATACAATGCAAAAATAAAAATAAAGCGACAAACAATATTTTTAATAATGAAATTATCAGAAAATGTTTCTGTGTACGAAGACTTTTGTGGCGTCTTCTTTCTGTGGCATCTTCTATTTTCATTTTTAGATTTAAAAAAAAAATCCCTTAATGTTAAACAAAAAGGTTGTGTGTCATTTAGAATAACTTGGAGATAATATAAAAAAATTCTCGACTTCATATACGAATTTAATTTCAGGGAAATTTCTTTTTAGTATAAATTTTTATAGTGTACGAACACTTTTGTGAGCCACTGTATATTGTATTCCATATGTATATTGTTTATTGCTGTACTTATTTAATTTACCTCTGGAAAAAATTATTTTCATAAATGAAAAATTCATATTGAGAAACAATAATTTCATAGATTCAAGCGTATTCAAAAATAAAAGTCAGCTGTTTCCATGGAAACAAAATCGAGTCGACAATGTTCAGTTGGACTTTGAGCTTGAAACAATTTTAGTTAATTTAAATTATGAATTTCGTTTTAAATCGCAAATTTTGATGATTAAATTTGAATATAAATACATATAAACATCGATATAACAAAATTATACTTAAATCAAACTAAAACTGTCAAACTAAAATATATTTAAATTAAATTTAACTAAACAAGTTCAGCATGACACTTTTTTCCCTTTAATTGTATTTGATGTGAAAAAGTATTTTTTGAAATTGCATTCTGTCGCCAACCGAGGATAAATCGCCAAATAACGAAATTTTCATTAATTTTTTACGGACACTGCTATGAGGTTCCGTCGAAAAAATTTTTATAAACATATATAGCCTCATGAGATGAACATTGTGTATTTTTTTTTTTTTTTTTTTTTTTTTTTCAGATTTTTCGGAGTATGTCCGTATGGAGACCTTCCTTGTTAGGATGTAACAATGGAAAGAAGACTATTTAATATCAGTAACCTCGATTAACCGAAACTTTTTAGGACTCTCGAAATATTCGTTTTGATGAAAGGTATATAAAATTTTTCGAATATTTTTATTTTCAGTACTGTATGTAAAAGACAATATAATAACACAAATTTTGCATAAAGAACAAACCTTTCCTTTTGTAATCCTTTCTCCTACTCTTCGATTTTTCAAAGCCCTGTATTTCTTTCAAATTGCAATTCAAAGATCTATTTTAATTGCACATGAGACGTTTAATCCGACATAGTATACCGTTAGTTTTTTTTTTTTTTTTTTGCGTTAAAAGGGTGTTTTTTTTACGCATTTCGGGACTACTTGAGTAGTTTGGCACTTTATATAATTTGCCGAAAGTGGTTCATCAGCAATTCATTAATAGAGCATTACTATGTGTTAAAAATATTTAAATTTTATTATGGTTTTTCGATGCATTTTATAAATAGTTTACATTTGTTTTATTTTCATATTTAATATTATACATATCCATGATAGGAAAATATTAGAGTGCCTCCCCCCCCCCTACTAACATTTTTTTTTGTCTTTTTTTTAATATATTTATTTTGAGTTTTAGTTTTTTCTATATATTGATATCTGAATAAAACATAGAATTTTGTATTAGACAGTTCGTCTAAATTTATATTAAATCTTATACTATAATGCGAGCAAAAATTGTGTGTGTGTGGGGGGGGGGGGGGGGGGGTAAATTTTATCTCAAAAACGGCTCTAACGATTTTCGCAAAAATTTGGATTTTACCATTTTCGGGCACGAGAAGACCATTGGGCTAGGTCACATGTTCGAGAAAATTCGATTATTGGGTCATTTCGGGTCATAATGGGTCAGGATCAAGCTATTTATATCTGGAGAACGGCTGGATCGATTTTAAGGAAATTTTGTATCCAATCGTTTTTTGGCACGAGAAAACAATTGAGCTGGGTCACATGTTCGAAAAATTTCGATTAGTGGGTCATTTTTGGGTCATTGTGGGTCAAGCCATTTTTATCTAAAAAACGGCTCGAACGATTTCGACCAAATTTTATATTTTATCGTTTTGGATTACAAGAAGACCATTGGGTTAGGTAACATGTTAGAGAAAATTCGGTTAGTGGGTCATTTTTGGGGTCATTGTGGGTCATGCTACTTTTATCTAGAGATTTTCTCACGCAATTTTGACTAAAAATTGCATTCTATGGTTTTCGGGCACGAGAAAAACATTGGGCTAGGTTACATGTTCGAAAAAAAATTTTAATGGGTCATATTGGGTCATTAAGGGTCTGGGTCAAGCTATTTATATTTAAAGAACCGCAGAATCAATTTCATCAAAATTTTGCCTGTAATAGTTTTTTTGGCACGAGAAAGCTAATGGGCTAAATCACACGATCGAGAGATTTCGATTATAAGAGTCATTTGTGGGTCATGATGGGTCATAATGGGTCATGGTCAAGCTATAGCTAAAGAACAGGTGGATCGATTTTAACGAAATTTTGTATACAACGTTTTTTTGGCACGAGAAAACTATTGGACTAGGTCTCAGTTCGAGAAATTTCGATTACTGGGTCATTTTGGGTCATAAAAGGTCTGAGTCAAGCTATTTATATATAAAGTACGACAGTATCAAATTTAATGAAATTTTGTATGTAAGTTTTTTGACACGAGAAAATTAAAGGGCTATCTCACATGTTTGAGAGATTTCAATTATAAGAGTCATTTATGGGTCATGATGGGTCATAACAGGTCATGTCAAGCTATATCTAAAGAACATGTGGATCAGTTTTAACGAAATTTTGTATACAACATTTTTTGGCACGAGGAAATCATTGGGCTAGGTCACATGATCGAGAAATTTCGATTAATGGGTCATTTTAGTTCATAAAGGGTCTGGGTCAAGTTATTTATATTTAAAGAACGGCAGGATCGAGTTTAACGAAATTTTGAATGTAACAATATTTATACACGAGAAAACTAATGGGCTAAGACGCATGTTCGAGAGATTTCGATTATAAGGGTCATTTGTGGGTCATGATGGGTCATGGTCAAACTATATCTAAAGAATGGGTGAATCGATTTTAACGAAATTTTGTATACAGCATATTTTTGGCACGAGAAAATCATTGGGCTATGTCACATGTTCGAGAAATGTCGATCAGTGGGTCACTTTTGGGTTATTCTAATTTTATCTAGACAATGTCTCGCGCAAATTTGACTAAATTTTATATTCTATCGTTTTCGGACTCAATCGATGTTATCTAAATTTTGTATTTAACGTTTTTCGGCACGCAAAAATTAATGAACTAAGTCACATTTTCGAGAGATTTCGATATAAGGGTCATTTGTGGGTTATGCTAATTTTATCTAGAAAATTGTTCTCACCATTTTGAGAATATTTTCTATTATATCGTTTTCGGGCAAAAGAAAACCATTGAGACAGGACACATGCACATAACAATTCAATTAGTGGATCGTTTTAGGTCTTAATGAATTCGGGTCATTCTAATTATATGTAACAACGACTCAGTCGATTTTATCTAAATTTTGCAACGGAACGTCTTTTGTTACGAGAAGACTATTGAGCTGAGTTGCATACTAAACAAAATTATATTAGCGGGTCATATTGTTTCATTGCCAGTGGCGTAGCTAAGGGGAGGGGGCAAGGGGGCGTCCGCCCCGGGCACCGAGGCCTAGGGGAGCAAAATTTCTTGCTGGCCCCGGGCACCATAAAACATAGCTACGCTACTGTTCATTGCTGAATGCTGTCAAGCTAATTTTACTTAAGAAATGGCTTTAATGATTTTTATTCATTTTATACTCTACTGTTTTTGATTACCTGAAGACCTTGAGCTAAGTCACATGTTTGATTACATGTGATTAGTGGATCATTTGGGTAATAAGAGTCAGGATCACGAGACTATGGCAAAAGCCAATAAGTTGGCGATATTTGACAAAATACTGGCGAAATTTGGCCGAAAAATCGACTATTAAGGTTACGAAACCAAAACACATATTTGGCGCCAAATGAAAGAATGTGTCCAAATTTGGTTATATCTGGCAAAAAATATTGTCTTTCAATAATGTGAAGAAATTTCTTATACATTCTTAATAGTCTTCAAGATGCATAGTTAAACTAATCCGAGTCGAGCTAAAAAAGTGATTTGGATTGATGTCCTTTCGTTGTAAATTTTAAAATAAGGTAAAATTTATGAACATGTGCATACAAACATAGTTTTCTTATTGATTGTTTTTGTAAATAATACTATTATTAATAGCATGTTTTACAGTAATAATACTATATCGAGATGAACACAAAGTTAATTTTGACCGAGCTGAGCTCGGTCACCCCTGCTAGTGGAAAATTAAAAACTGATTGAAAATAAAAATTCTTCTCTTTCGAGATTAAATTGCAGTAGGATTTTTCTGCATCTTTGCATGAGTGTAAAAATAACATGTTAATAATAAAGTTTCATTTGTTTTCCGTACAAATTATATTTTGAAAATGATAAATATGTATATTACTGCACAATATTTCAAAATGAACTATGCATAAATTTTGCATATTAAAGAGAAAAAAAACACATGCCATCTGCAAAAATAGTTTCCCTTTTTTTCGGTTTGTCTCGTAAATTTCTGAGATCATAAGTTTCCCAGCCTGGACGATGTCCGGATAATTTCATAAGGAGAAATAAAAGTGCCGTAAGATGGGGTACTTTGTAACACATTTCCAAGTTTTAATCACATCAACCGGTCTGTTTTATGAGTAACCGAATACGGACTATTGATAAATGTTAATACATCCTTTTGCTACAAAATGACGTATTGCACCAATCTTAATCTTTAATATTAACTAAGAGATCTAGGCTTAAATGTGCCACAAAGTTTTCCCATCAGGTGGCGTTATTTTGTGACACGTACCTTGAAATGCAAGAGAAAAAATTAGTGAATTATTTATTTTTTGAAAATTATGTTGTAAACAATTTAGCAAATAAATAAATAGAATGCTATATTCATCTTATAAAAAGGTTACAGTATAAAGGTTACAGTATTATAAAGATTACACTGTGTATAACTTACTTAAATATGACAAAAAATATTTTAAAAAGTGTTAAATTACTTTTAATCCTTAGTACTTTCAACTGTAAACATGTGATCGACCGAGACTACAAAATAAAATAAAAATACGACCTTAACTTAAAAACCTTAAAAACTCATTTTCATTTTATTTTATATTTTTGGTCTATGGTTGTGTTTACAGTTTAAAGTACTAAGGATTAAAAATAATTGAACACCTTTTAAAATATTTTTTGTCATCTTTAAGTAATTAACACATAGCGTAGTTTTAAATAAACATTTTAATTTGCGAAAATGATGTTTAAATGTTTTCCGATTTGTTCCACTGTTCTACTCCAGCTTTGCTGAGAGAGTCGAATAGCGTTTTTTAGTATCTCTTAAATGGTATCACATCTTTAATCTTGTGCCCTTGAAAAGAAATGAATGGTTATGGAATAAAATCCTTTGCTCCAGTCCATGAATAAAGATTCTGAGAATCAGTAGCGCCAAATTTTTAAAAATATTCGGTAAACTCAAACACTTTTGAGTAAAATAGCATACATATATTTATATTACCTTAGTGTGCGTCAGTGTGGAGAGAGGGGGGGGGGGAACGAACGAATGGCTAAAGAGGATAATTCAAAATTAAATTGTTTTTCCTCAGCAAAATTTTAAATTATTATAATTTTATTATAATTTTGTAAATAATTTTATTAAATTATATCCTTATATGTTATTCCTGATAAATGCTGTACTATTAATTTTAAAGAATCCTGGAATTGCTAATTATTGAAAGTGCAAAATTCTAAATGTCAAGAAAGGCATACATTTTAATCACCTAAATACTCTATCAATTTGAGGCGTCAAAATACATAGATGGCAAATAGGCAGGAAATTTGTTTTCTAGAGAAACTTAACTATACATTCGCTGAAGGAGCTTTAAGTGCTAATGTATGTCTATTGGATGTCCTTAGTATTTTTAAACGAAACTATTTTGTTAATATTAATAAAATCAAATTTCATTTGAGCGATTACATAATTGAAAAAATAAATTGCAAATAAATCAATTGAAATTGGGTGGGCAGAGGGATCAAATTATTGGGTGGGCTCGTGTCGCAGGGCTATGTGGGCCTTAGTAAGCTATGTGGCCCCCTTTTTTGTGTTCTGAAAGGTGTTTTGGGGCTGGGATACCTTATGCTATGCTTTTTCTGTGCTTTTTGGTACCATACTGCCTTTACATTTTCCGTTTTTTGCCGATGACAGTCGGTAAAATGACATCGAATTATGGAGCAACCAAACTCGTTTGGATGCTCTATGCGCCCCTTTTTTTGGAGGTTATATTTAACCTCGTGCTTCCAACACTGGAACAATCTTAGGATTTCCACCAGAGTCTCTAAATTATACCTTTTTGACGTGCATTGTTTCGCTATTCCCTTTTTATGTTCACTTTCCAATTTTTAGTTGAAGTTACGCGCAGCGGTTTCACGTTGCTTTGGCGCTCCTTAAGCACCGCGATATCATGTAATGTATCACAGGGGCCCATATAAGTTGGCGCCACTGCTGAGAATGTGCCGTATCTTGTCTGAAACATATTCAATACTTTCCCTATACAAAAAAATAAGGGATGACTTTGAGACCTTTCTGGAAGATTGCGCCTCTCACTTTGTTCTTTTCCTGATGATGAGAAATGTCTCCTCTTTGCTGACGATGTACACAGTAGCCACGTCGCTTCCTCGAGACGTTGTAACCATCATCGCTTCCGTTGGCTTTTTGGACATCATTATGTTTCAGCCCGTCGTGAAATTCAAATTTTTGGGTCATTTTCATCCGTTTTCTTCTTAAAATCCTCCAACAGTCTTGCAAAAGGGTAAAAATATAATGTTGTTGTTTCTGCATTTTCTTTTAAATGCTAAAAAGATGATTCTTTCAACATTATCCAAAAAAGTCTTAATTACAAATATCAAAGTAATGCTCGAGTGCATTAATCATTGAATAGCGTTTTAAAAATCCATTAAATACAGTGAATTATTTTACTTTAAATATTGCTTATATTGTAGTGAAACCTGGAGTTTAGCGAACGTGTTAACACAGGCTCGTCAGTGAGGAGGTTAAATTCTTCCATGAATACTTTTTCCCGCCCTTTCCGTCATCGATACCTAAATTTTCTTCAAGATCTGTTTTGGGGGGCAATTTCAAAACTTTTTTTATTTAGTGAATTATTTCATGAATATTTGTTTATTTTACATATTTTATGTGTGTTCGTAATTATATAAATACACAGACCTATAGTTATTGTATCGTCCGCCCATCTGTCTATCCGTTTGCCCACATATAACAGCGCAAAATCTACCCAATTGAATAGTTTGAAATTAAATATTTTGCAGAATTTTAGCGAGTCACTTCGAATTTTACGAAAATATAATCAACATTCTAATATCTATTGATAAAAGCTTTCTTCATTCTATTAAATTCTGCCATACGTAATTAACTCATTGATATCTTATGACAGACAAAGATTCTAAATTTTCATTGAGTTTACGGCCTATTTCAGATGGAGTCATATTATTTCCATGTTAATGAATTTAATAAACATAATCGTAATAAGTTTTGTATTCATACATTTTTGCATAAAAGTGCAACAGCTATTGTACGTAGATCTGAATATTTATAAAACGAATTATAATACGAACGCATATCATTTGCCATGTTTGAAGTACAATTTTCGACTTTATCAAAGAAAAACATAAATTTATGTTAAATACTTCTTTTTTAAAAGATATTAAAATGGTGTAAGGAAAGTAAAAGATTTTCAAATAACTTTTTTCTTATTTTTTCTTTCCTTACAAATCGATTTCTAAATTAAAAGCATAATTCTTCACCAGCCGATTTATTCAAATTTATATTAAATGGTACACTGTTAAAACTAATGGTGACACATTGCACCTTTTAGGGGTGAAAGGCTTGTCTCACTGGTGCCACCTCTAAAGGAGCCAGAATGACACCTTTAATTAGGGTGAAAAGCTGCCACCCTTAATCCAGAGTGTCCAATAATAAAAAATTAAAAAATATACAAACCGACTTTTGGCCGTCGAAGGATTCGAACTCACAACGTCTGATTACAAGCTCAGCGTTCTAACCGCTCGGCCATCGAACTCACCTTCATTCACTCATAGCCATAGATTTTACTTGCCGTCACAGAAAACAGAAAGACACACGTCACAGCGCATGCGCATGGTTCCAGTCACCCGATGAGGTGCCATACTGCTGCTAATACGAAGTGTATGGCACTTTACTTAGCTCCAATCACCCAGTAAGAGACCTGTCGGCACTGCAACCACATATCCAAGCCGCTATGGCACCCTAGGGTTCCAAATGCCCTGGGTTCCAATGGACCCTAGGGCCTTTTCACCTCCGGGTTTCAAATGGCACCGGTTTGTCACCTTCACTTTTAACAGTGTACATTAAAAATAAAAAACAAATAATGCGTCAAGCATAGATTATGAAATACAGCGCGTGTAAAAACTATAAGGAAAGCAAAAAATTTTAATTTTTTTTTATTTAAAAACAAATTAAACTTTTTTTTCTTATAATGTGAATCATCAGCTGAAAAGCCAATAAAATTGTCAACAAAATTCAACTGTAAATATTTTATTATGAAAATAACGTAATTGTACAAAAAAACCCACTATTTATGCCTCTATAAAAACTTTATGGACACCAAAATAAATTTAATGTAGTAACCAAAGAAATAAATGTTTAATGTATTATGCACTCACTAATGAATTTAATAATTGCAAGTATTCTATCATTAATTGTTTTGACGTAGTTTCGGATTGTTCTTGTACTATTTATCTTCAATTATAGATCTGAGTTCCGCTTCTGATGAAAAATGCCTTCCATTTTTATAAAATCACCTTACTAGATATCCCCAAAAGTTATCGATAAGATTAAAATCATGGATCATTGCAAAATTTCAATATTTTTCTTATAGAACTAAACTTATTTCTCACAATTTGTATGGATATGCGCATTATCTCGCTGTTATAAACGGTTTTTTCTTGTCAGAAGTGTTGCAACAAATGAAAGATAGGCATAAAGAGTTTGTGTATGTATCTTTCAATTAATTTTTTCAGAAAGTTATACAAGCGACACCACGTCCTTGAATGAAAATCAGCCCCTTGTTCATTAAATCCGCCACCTAACTGATGCTTGATGAAATCTCTTTTTCTTTACTTAAATCATCCTAATACTGTTTCCAGTCATCAGGACCATTTAACTTTCATTTCTTTTCATCGGAGAAAATTAATTAAATTGATTTAAGAAAAGAAAAAGAGATTTTAATAAAACAGCAGTTAGATGGCAGATTCATTGCAACATGGAGCTGCTTTTCATTCAACGACGTGTTGTCACTTATATATCTTTCAGGATAATTTAATTCAAAGACACATATACAAATTATTTTTGACAGTCTCATTTTTTGAAACACTTCTGAGAAGAAAAAAACTGGATATAGCAGCGAGATGATGCACCTATCCACACAAGTCGTGAGATAAAACTCTAATTCTATAAGTAAAATATTTAAGTTGTGCAGTGGCCGGTCAGAAATCCTGATTTTGAACCTATCGACAACTTTTGGAGAGATCTAGAAAGCGTGTTTATATAAATGAAAGATATTTTCTTCAGCATAGGGACTTAGAATTACTATTGAAGATGAATTGTACAAAAACAAACCCTAACTGTGCTAAAAATTAATGATGTCGAGGAATAATGGGATATTTGCAATCATTAAACTCATAGGTGGGTGCATGATACATTAAATATTCGTTTCTTCGGTTACTATATTGAATTTATTTTACTGTCCTTAAAGTTTTTCCACAGACAAAATCTGCACAATTACTTTATTTTTGTAGTAAAATACTCATGGTCGAATTTTGTTGACTTTTTTATTAGCTTTTCAGCTTGTTCATACATATTATAAAAAAAGAAGTATCATTTGTTTTGAAATTTATAATAATAATAATAATAATAATAATAATGTTTTTTGCTGTCCTTATAGTTTTTACATGCGCTGTACTTCCCAACACATTCAGAATAATAAAACAAAATTAACGTTTAAGGGTACAGTGGACTCTCAAAAATATTTTTTTTTTTTAATTTTCGATGATTTTTTTTAAATTTCTGGAAATAGTTATAGTATATATATATCTCTTATTTCACAATTTTTTTTTTAAATATATTCAATAGTTTTTGAGATACAGATTTTTATTATTTTTTTTTTTTTAATTAACGAAAAATGGCAATATTTCAAAATGCTCCATGCGAAATTCTTTATACCCAATTTTTTTGATTTTTTGTTTAAAATGCTCTCTATGTATGTGTTAACAAATGTTACTAAGCATTTTTAGCACATTACTTGTAAAACATTAAAAAAAATGATTTTACTTTAATTCTTTTGTATTTTTCGTTAAAAAAATCATTAAAAATTCCATATAACTGAAATTTAAAATTTTAAATGCGTCTAAAAAAGTTTATTTTTAGTAACATTTGTTAACACATACATAGAGAGCATTTTAAACAAAAATTCGGAAAAATTTGGCATAAAGAGTTTCGCATGGAACATTTTGAAATCATGAAAACGACTAAAATATTCATTCTGAGAAAAACAGGAAAAACATGTTTTATGGTTTTTATGGTAAATTCACATAAAATATGTGGCTTCGACATTAATTCATGCAACGGACGTGAAGTATCTGAATTTTAAAAAATCTTCTCAAAAATAATTTTTGTATTTTCTAATGAATTTTTTTTAAAATTTTTCTAGAAATATTTATGGTATAAATACCTCTTATTGTACAAATTTTTGTTAAATATATTAATTATTTTTAATATTTTAAATATATTAATATATTTTTTTTACACTAGAAAGATTGGGGACAAAAAGCAATTCCTCTAAATACGTTGCAAACAAACGCTAAAAGAAACAGTTAAAACTTACAGTTAAAGTATTGTTTTGCGAAATCACAAAATTAATAAGTATTCAGTGCAAAATAATAACATTTTGTAAGGTAAAACTAAAAACTAGGCTAAATTTTACGGATGCAAATCGGCAAAAATAAATAAATAAACAAACAAAGGGGCGTGGCAGAATCAGCTGATTGGACAAAAATGCTTGTAACTCCCGTAAAAATAGTCGAAATTGGAAATTTCTTTTTGTGTTCAATAGCAGGGAGTTTATATAATGTTATTATGCTAAAAAGGAAAATTCGACAATTTGATGATTTTTTTCGATTTTGAAAGTCCACTGTACCCTTAATATATTAAAATATTACATCTAATTCAACAATTAGATATAATATTTTAATATATTAATTTCTATTACGCAGAAAATAACTTGTAGTAAATCTAAGCAACGTATATCAATTATATTGTATCTAAAATAATTTAGCATAATAAATATATGCCGCAAATAATGTGTGTCCCCCTATACCATTATGTAATGGAATTTTTTTTGTGTGCCCCTGTAAATAAACAATAAATATTCTTTGTGTGACATATTCTACAAAATGTATATTTTAATGCCTTTTATAAATGTATAGCAATTTCATTATGTCTGGTCAGGTGTAACATCATTAAAAGAAACTTTTTTATCTTATCGGCCGTATGTAACGAAATACTCTTGACTGTCCCTGTATTTGAAATATATATACAATTGTGATAAAATTTGAAAAACTCAATAAAAATTCTGCATCAACAAATTTATATTTAAAATTTCAAACGATTCGATTGGGTGGATTTTGTGCTAGTCATGCGTGCCGACAGATGGACGGATCCAACGACGACTAAAAATCGCATGCCGAAATTGCAAACGCATTTCCTACATCATTTGTCAAAGACAGTATTGTAACCTTTTTTTGTGAGTGTGTTTCCCTGTAAATGGTTTTAAAATGCTATGAATGCCCTGTTTTAACGTACGCGTAGTGAAATTCAGCTATTTATATATGTTTACATGCATCTGCAGTAGTGTAGTGTCATTAAAATTCTCTTCAAACTACATTTCTCCATAGACCATAATGTATTGGAATTCTTTTGGATGCCCCTGTAAATGAATTATTAATACCACACACTTCATGCCAAATATGCCTAGTGGACCCTAAATAAGGTTAACTAATTATATTAAAATTCGAATATATTTGCGGGAGTTAGAGCGCGGACAGACAAACCGGATACATAAACACTTCTCAACTTTGTTGGAAAGTATTAAAAACTGATAGAATAGAAACATTCTTCTCTTTAGAGGTTAAAAACTTCTTTAAAATTCCTGCATTTTTATATGAATGTTAAGAATAACACGTTCAGCAAGAAGTTTCATTTGTTTCTCAGACAAATTAAGTTTTGAAAATGAGAAATATGTATATTGCAGTACAAAACTTTAAAAAAAACTATGCATAAACTTACGACATGATTACAAAATTGCACATGCCATATCAAAAATAGTTTTCTCATAAATTTCTGAGATAATAAATTCCGTAGCCTGAGCGGCGTCCAGATTATTTTAAGAGCAGAAATAAAAGTAATAAATATTTTATGACCAAAAAAAAAAAATATGAAGTGTTCATTTATATTTATCAGACTTATTTCATGAATATTTATATACTGCACCTCTTTTGAAATAAAAACACGAATCTAGTTCAAATGCTCTTTTTAAAAGATATTAAACTGTAATATTTAATAAAAATAAACGACAACTTTTCCAATTACATTCCATATTTTTTATTATTATTATTTTGTTACTTATCGGCTTAGGATGCATATTTTCACTGAGAACTAATATAAATATTATTTCTTAGAATTAATTATATGAAAGCAGCGTTAACACGATTTAAACCAACTGTTTTTTTTCTCTCAAAAAAAAACTTTTTTTTTTTTTTTTTAATAAGAAAACTAATAACATTGTTTTTCTTTTAAATTAAGTGTTTCAGATTATTGGCTGTATATAGTGTTTACTTTTAACACTTTATTTCAGCAATAAGCATTAGATATAGTACCTCTAAGTCATGTTTATGTGTATAAGACGAAAATTAGTATCTGTTTATGAACGTATCTATTGCTCTGAAGCAAAAACTTAAAACATATCAATTTATTATAAGTAAAATACACTGTAAAATTAAACTCCAGTAAAAAAACGGAAAAGGTGCTGGCAGCAGAGTTGCCGTATCTGATCCGTTAAATCATCGAAATTCTTTTTCATGATTTTTCCGTTTCCAAAAGTGAAGTGTTCCGTTTGAGACTGGAGAGATTCCGTTTTCGAAACGGGAGCATGTCCGTTTTCGAAACTGGAGCGTCTCCGTTTTCGAATCTCCCCCAGGGGGATTCCTTCTATAGGTATTCACGGGCTTCACAACCCCGGGGCACCTGAGTGATCTTTCTCTTTTCCTTTTCCTCTTACTCCTCTTGTCTTCCTTTCATCTTTGTTTCACTCTTGTTGTGGTTTCCTTTTCGGAGGTGAGAGCAATTCTGTATGAGCCGATATCATCCTGTATATCGGCTCATGGAGAATTGTAAACCACCCACGTGTTGGCCGTGCGTGGCGACCCGTGTCCCTGGAAAGGGGGATTCTGGCAGTTGAGGGAAACCAACACACTGCTTTGGCCTCTGCTTCAGGTAGACGGGAGGTGCATATTGGTCCCGTATGCATCAATCGGCTGGTCAGCTGACTTAGGTCACTGGCTTTAGGGATCAAGTGATCGAGCAACTACTAGTCATCTCGTTAAGGGTGGAGGCTGACATAGGGTTGTCTTGTGACCGTATGGGCCCTGGTTAGCACTGGTGCACGAATGTGCATCCCCTTGTTGGGCTCGGTAGTGGGTGGTGCGGCCGGGTCTGAATTTTATTATTTTTAATATGGATGGAAATATTTCTATTCCTTCAAATCCTCTCCCTTGTGGAGAGCAACAAACTGTACAGACTATATCATTCACTCGCTTTTTCATCATTAAACGTACTGATAGCCTATCTGATTGTTCATTTAAAAAAACTTCACCATTTCTCATAGCAAAAACATTCCAGTCTGTCTTGGGGGATGGTCATTCTCTCAAAAAACTGCAATCTGGAGATCTACTAGTTGAGGTTTCTACAGCTAAACAGTCACAATTTCTGTCTAATTGCTCTACAATAGGCACCTTTTCTGTTTCCGTACAAATACATAAAACTTTAAATACAAGTCGTGGTGTCATATCTGAACCTGATCTATTATTCTCTACTAAAACTGAACTTTTAGAAAATTTAAAAGACCAAAATGTTATAGATGTACGCCGTATTACTATCCGTCGTAATGAACAAGTGCTGCCTACAAAACATATCATTCTAACATTCAGTAGTCCTACTTTACCAACTAAAATTAAAGCTGGTTATCTAAGCTGCCCAGTCCGACCATATATACCAAACCCTCTCCGATGTTTTAAATGTCAGCGTTATGGCCATACAAACATACATTGTCGTGGATCTGTTACCTGCGCACGTTGTGCAGAAGTCGGCCACGACAATAAATCTTGTGAAAAACGCGAACGCTGCGCAAATTGTAAGGGTGATCACACATCTTATTCTCGCACTTGTCCTAACTGGAATCGGGAAAAATAAATTCTTACTCTAAAAATCACTCAAAATTTATCTTACCCCGATGCCCGTAAAGCTGTTGAATACAGAACCCCATCCATTGGAATTTCCTACTCCAGTATACTCAAGCAGCAACAACAACAGTAAGACATATAAGTACTCAAACTGATTCCACATATCTACCAAATAAATCTACTAAAACACAATCAACTAGCACACCAATTAAAGAAAGCCGTGATATCTGTCTCCCTACTAAATGTCTCGTAAAATCACTATTAGAACGCTGGCTACTATCCAAAGAACCTGTAAAAATAATTGATCTGATCTAGAAAAACATCGACAGAAATCTCTATCTAGTGGATCATCCAATGCTCCTGCTACTTCTCCAAAAAATGCCCCAAGTTCATCTGCTCTACCTGAAAAAACCCAATTCTAGGCAGACAGTGAAAACTTCCATTCAAAAAGAAGGGACAAAGACTGGGACCAAAACTGTTACAAAATCAAAAACACCACAGAAATCAAATATACTTAAAAAACAAACAGATAGCAAGAAAACCCCATCTCCAGCATCTCCCAAGTGGTAGACTGTCGGTAAAAAAAAAGAAAAGCTCATCTCTAAACCCATGTATTAGGAATTTTAAAGATCCCAGGCAACTCCAGCACTATGTTCAAGAGGCTATGGAATCCGAAGCTTACGGCAGTGGTTCGGATTCCGAGGAAAACACTGTATTTGATGAATATGTGCTTGATTGAACTTGATTAGTTATTTATTGGCTTTTGGTTTTATATGTTAGATTTTCTGTTGTATTTGGCCTTTTGTATTTTTTATGTTGTTGTTAATTACTTTAGAATTTTAACTATTTTTGGAATTTTTACCTTTTACCTGTTTAACTGTCTGTGACTGGTTTTAATTGTTTTTAATTTCATGTGTCACCGCATTTTCATTCTCTATTTAATTCATATCCATGAGAGGTTTTTAATGTGGTATTCACTCTTTAAGTTTTAACTACGCCTACCTTGTTCTTGGCGCAGCATGTCCCACAGGGGACCTTGCGCCATAAAACTCAATTCAACCAACCAACCAACCGTTTTCGAATCTGGAGCGTCTCCGTTTTCGAAACTGGAGAGCTTCCGTTTTCGAAACGGAAGCGTTTCCGTTTCCTAAACTGGAGCGTTTCCGTTTTCGAAACTGAAGTACTCCAACTGGGAAACTGAAGTACTCCAATTGGGAAACTGAAATACTCCAACTGGTAAACTGAAACGCTATGATTTAGAAACAGATTATTGTTTTTAAGACTAAAATTTTCCATTTCAGAAAGAAATTTCAAATTAACGCATGATTAGTTTCCGTTGTACTAATTTATATTTTCAAATTTTACGTTACTGATCAAAACTTATTGGCATATAATTAGTTTCGTATTTATGTCGGTAAATATTTTTTTGTGACTAATTTTTTCGTTGTATTTTTCTTATTTATTTTTTTTTTTTTTAGTTGTCGAAGTATTTCAAAAATAATGACTGCATGTGTTAAAGTATTAAGGAAATACATCAAACAATATCAATTATAATAATCAGGCCTTGTATATTTACATTGTACAGGGCCTGATTTCTGAAAAGGTCAGTCTTAGGCCCATTGCTGATGGAGAACCAAAATAATTTAGAAATGAAGTCTTAAAAATGCTTTTTTCTGCAATTTGCTTAAAAATTTTGTACTCCTTGGTTATCCCGTCGACCAATTTCGCCAAATTATACGAATCGTCCAACTATTATCCAAATTACTCAAATTGATGCAATTTTTCTTCTATACAACAAGAGTACAAATAAATTAGTAGAACATAAATAAAAAAAAAATATCGAATCAAAAATCCCTTGACGATAGAACAAATACGTGCATTGTGTTTAATGCAAGTGAATGCGAAATTTACGGTAATCCATTATTGGCATTTAATCTTGACATTAAATTTTTTGCCGACAGGATTACCAAGTGGTACCAAATATTTTAAATTAACTTGAAAACAACATCGCATTATCTAAAAGCTTCGAAATATACTCTGAATAAACTTAAGAATTTTTCCAAAGAATTTTTCATATTAAAAAATGGCATTTTGACATATCTCCTTATTGATCGAAACTTATTGGCCTATAATAGATTACAGATAATTTATGTCAGTAATTATTTGTAACTAACTCTTCCTGTATGCTTTTCTTAAGGAAAACCTTTTGTTTTAGTTTTCAAAATATTTTGATAAACTGGATGTGTTAAAATTAAAATGCAGAGAAAAAGGAATGCAATATCAATTTTACTATCGACATTCTTTGGTTTAAGGTTAAAGATAAAATAGACATTGCAGATTGTATTTATGTACATATTTACTCAAAAACTAATTATTTTACTTTTTTGGCAATATTATCATTGGAGAAAAAAATGTGCATATATATCAACTGTTTTCCATTTTCACACATTCTGACATCCCTGGTGATTTCTGGTGTAAAATCAACTCTGCAGAATTACTATTACTTGCTACCAAAAGTTTTAAATGTGTTAACTGTCTTTTTTTGATTTTATGTATAATGTATTGAACTGGATACAAGAATTTTTTTTGCTGTGTTGTCAAGTTTTAAACCATAAAAATCAGGAAGTAAAAAAAAAGTCAGAAACTTCAAAAGTATTCATTAATAAGTCTTTATTAATATATAAAATATTAACAAAATAAAATAATACATGATGACCACATTTAAAAAAAATCTACAGTTTTCAGTGCAATGTTATAATTCATTCATTCTAACACATAGAATTCTTTGTCTAATATTTTGCATTTGAGAGTGAAAATTGAAAATGTATTCAGAGAAACAATCAAGAAGTTTTAAAAAGCAATCATATATGATTGCTAATAACTTCTATCACATCAAATAGTTCTAATAAACACAGAGACAATAAATAAGACTGAGTAAAATTGGGTTAAAAAATTAAGAGGAATAAATATGCAAAAAATCAGAACACTAAATAAAACAAAAAAATTATCGATTGTTGCATCCCAAATTAAAATGATTTTCAAAATCTCTAAGTCCATTTACTAACTATATAATTGGCTTGGTAATCTTATTACGCTAAACCACACGCATCTTTAGTCACTCGGCAAAAACTGAAAGAACTTTGTTGGGAAATTTTGATGAACCCACCGTATAGTCCGGACCTCGATCCGACGGATTATCATTTGTTCCGCCCTATGCGGTTCTCTTGAAGGTTTTAAGCTGACTTCAAAAAAGGCTTGTGAAAATCACCTTGTTCAGTTTTTTGCCCAGAACTCTCAGAAATTCTACAGTGACGGAATTATTGTTTTACCAGAAAAATGGCAAAAGGTCATCGAAAAAAATAGCACATAAATTTTGATTAGTTTTTTTTATTTATATAAATAAATTCACTTTGAAAAACACGAAAAAAAGCGAACTTACTTTTTCCCCAACCCAATATTTGATGCCTTTTCGTTCTCCCCCCCCTCCCCCTTCGAATTAGAAATTCATCCTGGCCATAAGCCGAAAGCTGGTCCCCAGGATGGGTGTCTACTTTTACTGCTGCCCTTTCGTTATGGTGTCCGGGGAACGTGTCCCCTCTGCCCCCTCCCCCTCTTCAGCATCGATCCAGAGAACTATAACAAATAACTTAACTTCCACCATTATAAAGGGTTGTAATCCACAAAATCTGATTTAAAAAAATACTGAATGGTTCAGGTTTTCTTCAACCTTAAATATAATAGGCATCACTAAAGCAGAACACACAGAGCTATAGGGGAGACTGGAGTATATGTGAACAAACAGTACACATAAATATAGCTTTTTCTCATAAATGGATTAATTTCTATAAACAAAAACTACTCAATATATTAAACAGAGCAATTTTGTATATGGTAATTTTTTTAAAATCTCTTTTATATTTTCTTTCTTTTGATAGTTTTATAAATTAAAAATAATTGCGTTCAGAACTGTCCTGCTATTGGGGTGACGAAAAAAGAGAATTTATAACGAAAAAATATCTATAAATTTCGCTAGTTTCTTGGTGATATGTTTAAGCACTGCATTATAAAATTGAAATAAGTAGATTTATGAAAGAGAGGGAGGATTAGATGATTGGTTTAATTGTTAAAATAAAAATAAAAATTAAAGAAGTAAATTTGAAAAAGAAAGTAGAAAACTTTTAAATTTTGCTTTGGGGTTTGTGTTTCTGGATTTTTTTTTTTTTTTTTTTGGGGGGGGGGGGGGGATATTTAGATAATTCTCATCAGAAATCTAACAAAATATGAAAGATTCCTGTCCATGTAATTGTCTTATTTACTTCTAAATTAATGATAAAGAAGGATTTTTAATGCTTGTTTTAAAAAAAACTCGATTATAATATCTCCCCTATATTTAACTTCTTTCACTTTTGAAAGAGGGAAGCTGCATAAAATCGTAATTTTATGATAGTTATTAGTTTAAAAAATTTTCTTTCTTAAGATATTACTGATATCTATCACCGTTTAAATCATCATATATGTAACTATTTTAGAGAAAAGTAAGCAATCATTTCAAGTTTGGAAAAAAATAAATAGAAATATTTGTTAAACTGTTTAACGCAAAACTTTTTGTATTAACAATGCATAAAAAACCGTTTATTAAAATGTAGTATAACATTATTTAAGTTTATTAATTATTTTAAATTAAAATTAAACGAGATTGTTGCTCTTTATGTATCTATTGACAGATATTTTTGTGGAAGTTTGAATACAAAATCAAATGTTGTATGACAAAAAGTCTTCTATTGCAGGAAACTTATAGAAGCTGACATCATTTCTCATGAAGTTAACTGAAACGATCAGAATCTAAGAATGATTATTGGGGCTCATATGAATTGTTCATATTTGCCCCCAACAAATTATTTCATAAATACTCCACTTGTCCAGTACAGTTAAAATGACAAATCATTAACATTTTTCAATGTTTGAAGACTTCTTTGTATAAAAAAATATTTATTAGTATTCGTAGTATATGTTAAAATACTAAAATTCAAATGATAGAATAAATAAAGTTATTAGCTTACCAAGTGGGAACTGAAATTTTACTTTTGAGATCTATAAACGATGTTTTGCCTACCAAGGCTAAACAAAATGTCAAAGAACTTCAATTTTTTCTTCTTTTTACCATATGTCTACAGGTGTTGTTATCATTAATATTTTTTTCAAATAAAAAATCATATAATAACTAGTGAAAAAATGCGATGTTCACATAGTTTTATTTTACTTCAACTTGCAGAAGTTTCTCTAAATATCAATGAGTAATTACAATATTTTGTATTTCTGCTTAGATTTCCTTAGTATGACAAAGTTTTATAATTGTGATTCAAATCGAACTCTAAAACACTTTTCTTCACTTACATAGTATTTTACTTTTTGACAAATGTTAAGTTTTATCTTCTTAAAAGTCTTTTTTATTATCTGTGGCGTAAAATTGAATTATATTAATGCACTATCATAGTATGTATTAATGTAATATGTTTATTTTCATCGCAAATTTATTTAAAACTAATGTCTGGGGAAAACTGATTTAAATAAATGATTTTTTTAATTTATTTAAATCGTGATTTAAATCAAACTGATTAAAATTAACGAGTCCTGTTAAATTTATTTGAAAATAACTTTACTAGTATACTTTTAAAATTTTGCTAATAAATACAATAAAAACACAATTCGGTAGTACTTTTCATGGGGTGTTTTGTTCCATTACTATAATTTTGATGTTTATCTGGATCAAGGCCCCCCTTATCATAATATCAAGGCCTCGCATTCAAGAGAAAATCTATTGTTGAAATTTTCCCTATAATTGCCAACATATTATATGACTTTGTCTCATAAGTAACGCCACCTGGTGCATACTACTGCTAATAATCCCATGGGAAAAAATGGAAAATATTTCAGTTTCTCACATTAGATGGCGCTACCAACGGGAAAATCATGTGGTTTCAGCGCCCCCTGTACTGCGGTCAAAGGAAACTTGGCGAATAACAAGCCTTGATATTATGATAAGGTAGCCTTGATCTGGATATGTGTGATTATTTGATTTAATGGAAAAGGAGACTGAGATTGGCTAAGTTTGTAAATTAATATAGAAAAAAACTGGAATATGTTAATTATAACATTATTTAAAAGATAGTTTTTAAAAATTCAATAAACTTAAGCTGTTTAAGAAAAAAGTTTTAGTGCTTCTGCAAAAATTAGGAAAAATGATTTTTCGGTTAGGGAAAAAAAAAGAGTTTTTCATACAAAGCATAAAACACGTGTCCCACTTTTCATTAACATTTAACTAATGTTACTGATTTCACAGACCACTGCTTTTTAAATTGTTATAGTTTAACTTTCAATTTTTCAATTTATCTACAAATACTGATTAAATTTCATTTCATTTAGAACTTTAATACTATCACCGGAGACTTTTAAATAGGTGAATGTTAATTACAATATAATGTCTTGTACAAAATGTTTAGTACAAAAACACCATCGTATGAGTTTATTATTGTTTTTATTCATCTTTCGAACTTGCAGTCACACAAACCGCTTCACACTAGTTGCGTTGCAATTTCTGATACGTCAGTTAAAGATTAAACTTGCTATCTGCATATTAAATTTATAGTCTACTATTATAAAAACAAAAATATTACAAGTAGATAAAGATATAAAAAAGTTAAGTAAAACCAATTCTGAATAAAATTATCACTAACATTTCATGCTTCATGGCTGGTAAAAATTGTTAATGATAATCCAATTAAGAAAATATATATGAGAGACTATTTCATAACTGTGTTAAACTTTAAACATGCAGGGAAGAATAGGGCACATGTGAACATGGGGCAGATGTGAACATCGCATTTTTTCCCTAGTTATTATATGATTTTTGAGTTGAAATAAAATATCAATGATGACAGTACTTGTAGACATTTGTAAAAAATTTTTGAGGCTCTTTCACATTTTATTTGTCCTCAGCAGCCAAAACACTGTTTATAGATCTTAAAAGTAAAATCTCAGTTCCAACTTGCTAAGCGAGTAACTATTTATCGAGTAACTTGAATGTTAGTGTTTTAACATATACTATGAATACTAATAAATATTTTTTGTAAAAAAAATCTTCAAAAATGAAGAACTGTTAATGATTTGTCACTTTAACTGAAGTGACTATGTGGGGGACACTTGTGAACAGACTACTTCTGGCAGATATGAACAGTTCATAAGTGCCTTAATTACAATTCTGTGATTCTGTTTCTTTAGTTAACTTCATGAGAAATAATGTCAGCTTCTATATCTATAATTTACCTGCAATAGAAGACTGTCGTAGAATATTTGATTTTGTATTGAAACTTCCACAAAAACATCTGTCAACAGGTACATAAAGAGCAACAATCTCGTTTACTTTCAAGTGTAATTTAAATAAATTTAATGTTTTCTAAAATGTTACAATATTATACAATATTTTAATAAACGTTTTACTATATTATTTTTTATGCATTTTTAATACAAAAAATATTGCGTTAAACAACTTTGCTAATTGTTCTATTTAATTTTTCCAAACCTGAAATGATGGTTTACTTTTGTCTCTAAAATAGCTATGTATATCATGCTTTAATGGAGATAGATATCAGTAATATCTTAAGAAAGTAACATTTTAAAACTAATAACTACCATAAAATCCCAATTATTAGCCTTCCCCCCCCCCTCCTCCTTCTCTCTCTTTCAAAAGCAAAAGAAGTTAAATTTAGGGGAGAGATTATAATTGAAATTTTTTCGACAATCATTTAAAACCCTTCTTTATCATTAATTTAGAAGTAAATAAGACAAATACATGAGTGAGAACCTTTCGTATTTCGTCAGATTTTTTATAAGTACCATCTAAATGCCCCTGTCTAAAATTTCCCCGAAACACAAACCACAAAGCAAAATTTAAAAGCTGTATTCTTTTTAAGCTATTGCATAGCTTTTATCGCGGGCTTTGAGCGCGGTGACCGAATCCAAAAATTCCGTAACGCGAAAAATCCTAACACATCCGTAACGAAAAAACCTAACACTCGGTTAACGTCGTTTCCGTTCGGAAAACTTCGGGACGGTATCCTTCGGTAGACCTCGGCAGACATTGACGTGGTATTTTTCAGATATTAAAATATCAAGTCTCAAACTTATGTTTCTTATGATCTAATTTTCATAGCGCGGCCAAATTTTGTTTGGTAATTTATTATGAGACAGTGTTTATTTTGGTGGTCTTATTTATTTTGGTTACAGGAGACCCCCCACCGTGAGGGTCAAAAAATTTAAAATGCTTATAACTCGCGATCTAACTTTCGTAGCGCGGCCAAACTTTGTTTGGTAATTTATTATGAGACGTTGTTAATTTCTGGTGACAAGAGACACCCCACGGTGAGGGTCGAAAAATTTAAAATGCTTATAACTCGCGATCTAATTTTCGTAGCGCGGCCAAACTTGTTTGGTAATTTATTATGAGACAGTGTTAATTTTTGGTGACAGGAGACCCCACACGGTGAGAATCGAAAAATTTAAAATGCTCATAAGTCGCGATCTAATTTTCGTAGCGCGGCCAAATTTTGTTTGGTAATTTATTATGAGACATTGTTAATTGTTGGTGACAGAAGACACCCCACGGTGAGGGTCGAAAAATTTTAAATGCTTATTACTCACGATCTAATTTTCGTAGCGCGGCCAAATTTTGTTTGGTAATTTAACATGAGACTGTTAATTTTTGGTGACAGGAGACCCCCCACGGTGAAGGTCGAAAAATTTAAAATGCTTATAACTCGCGATATAATTTTTTTTAGCGCGGACAAATTTTGTTTGGTAATTTATTATGAGGCAGTGTTAATTTTTGGGGACATTAGAACCCCCACGGTGAGGGTTGAAAAATTTAAAATGCTTATAACTCACGATCTAATTTTCGTAGCGCGGCCAAATTTTGTTTGGTAATTTAATATGAGACTGTTAATTTTTGGTGACAGGAGACCCCCCACGGTGAGGGTCGAAAAATTTAAAATGCTTATAACTCGCGATCTAATTTTCGTAGCGCGGTCAAATTTTGTTTGGTAATTTATTATGAGGCAGTGTTAATTGTTGGTGACAGAAGACACCCCACGGTGAGGGTCGAAAAATTTAAAATGCTTATAACTCGCGATCTAATTTTCGTAGCGCGGTCAAATTTTGTTTGGTAATTTATTATGAGGCAGTGTTAATTGTTGGTGACAGAAGACACCCCACGGTGAGGGTCGAAAAATTTTAAATGCTTATAACTCGCGATCTAATTTTTTTCGCGCGGCCAAATTTTGTTTGGTAATTTATTATGAGGCAGTGTTAATTTTTGGGAACATTAGAACCCCCACGGTGAGGGTCGAAAAATTTAAAATGCTTATAACTCACGATCTAATTTTCGTAGCGCGGCCAAATTTTGTTTGGTAATTTAATATGAGACTGTTAATTTTTGGTGACAGGAGACCCCCCCCCCCCACGGTGAGGGTCGAGAAATTAAAAATGCTTATAACTCACGATCTAATTTTCGCAGCTCGGCCAAATTTTGTTTGGTAATTTATTATGAGACAGTGTTAATTTTTGGTGACAGGAGACCCCCCACGGTGAGGGTCGAAAAATTTAAAATGCTTATAACTCGCGATCTAATTTTCGTAGCGCGACCAAATTTTGTTTGGTAATTTATTAAGCTATTGCATAACTATTATCGCGGGCTTTGAGCGCGGCGACCGAATCTAGGAATTCCGTAACGAGAAAAAATCCTAACACTCCGGCTAACGACGTTTTAGTTTGGCAGACTTCGGCGCCGTATCCTTCGATAGACTTCAGCAGACATTGATGCGGTATTTTTGCATAAGTTGATAAAAAATGCTATGCAATAGCTTTACCGCGGCAGTCCCCGAGTGCCACACATTTTTTTTTTTTTCAAATTTGCTTATTTTTTTATTTTAACAATAAATCAGTCACCTGATTCCCCTCTCCCTTTGCCCCAATCTACTTATTTTCATTTATAATTTAGTGTAAGCTACATTTATGTGAACTGTTCGCATGCGCTCCAGTCTCATAAAAAAAGAACTTTTTTTGTCCAAGAACGAAAACATTAGGATACTTTCATTTTTGGATCATCTTTCAAACCAAGTTAAACAAATTTTTCCCTTACTGATATGATAAATTATTCATTTATTCCTAACAGGGGTCTAGGTAAAGCTGTATTCTACATATAAAAGAACTTCATCGGTAAGAAATGATTGTTAGTCACTAACAAAATTAATCTTGGGATAAAAGAATTACAATTTCATATTTTATAATTTTATCTTAACATTCTTTTCAAATCCTAACACTTATTCATTCCTTTCCCAGTTGTAAAATAAATGTCATTTTTATTGTTCTGTGTTTCTATTGGATTAAAGGGGGGGGGGGACATGCTGCAAAGAAAATATTGTTTAAGTGTTCTATATAAATCAAGTACATGGAAAACAAGTTACATTAGAAAACCATATAACTTAGAAAATCTTATCTACATATTGTGTAATCTACATATGGTGCATTAAGTTTATTTTTTCAAAAACTCCTAGCATCTTAATTTGCTTTTGTGGTAACCCATCACTAATTTCTTTTCTCAATAACAAATAAATTGTATTTTTATTTATTTATTATTGGATCTGTCCTCCGCCTCTCAAAAAGAGATTATTTGTGCGCCGGAGAATATTTCTGTTAACGACTGTATACGCATATAACTTATTTTTGTGATATCGTGATTGATTTCATTTCTTAAAATGGTTCATTACAAAAAGTCAGTCCCGCTCCTCCCCCTCTCTCATATATATATATATATACATATATATATACATATATATATATATATATATATCATTGCTACCATGTATGGAAAAAAGCCATACTAAAAATCCACATAATAAACTAGCAATTTAGACATAAAAAAATATATATATGTATATAATTTATTAATTGATTACAGTAAAGTAAATTCCAAAAGTAAAATGCATTATCATTAAATAGAAGCAATGTTGTATCTTGCTATACTAACAACATTTTTTCTTTAGTTGTTGTTTTTCTGAGCATACTTAAAAAAATACATATTGATGTTTCTGACGGTTAAAATCGCTTTAAACGTAATTTAAACCTATATTACGTCAAAATCTTTTTTTTTCTTTTTTTTTGACGGCTTAAACCAAACCCTGCATGTAAGCCAAACGTGCAATATTAGAAATAAACATAACAAAATCAGAATATCTAACACTTATTTAAAATAAGTGCAATTTTCATTTAAAAAAAATAATTACAAAATGAATCTGAATAACTTACCTTTTGTTACAAAAGTAACGAAAGAATCCAGGTAAAAAATATGACGAAATCGAAATAACGTCTTATTATTCGCGAAATTTTTTTTTCCGAGCACCTTCGTCGTTCCAAGCCCAAGCTCGCACTCTGATTGGTTGTTGCTGTCGGCACTGTTTTCACGTAACTTGGCGATAACCATACTTGGCGAAAAATACTTCGCTCGTAAGTGAACGAGTAAACCTAAAACCTAACCTACTCATTCTTATTCTTCCTTCATTCTTATCCTCGTGGTCTTGTGCTCTTGTGTATTATTATCTTGTGTTAGTTTATAAAATGGCTAATGCTTTACTTATTAATAAACGGGAAAAGCTACTTTGTACTCGGTTCGGAAGGAAATCAAACTCCTCGACGGAAGCATCTATCGCTACGCCAAGTATGATTATCGCCAAGTTACATGAAAACAGTGCCGACAGTAACAACCAATCAGAATGCGAGCTTGGGCTTGGAACGACGAAGGTGCTCGGAAAAAAAAATACGCTTATTATTCGTGTAGTTTTAAGATATATGCTGCAGCTAAACGTCAGCTACACCTAAAATGATCGCAGAAATCTTTTCTAAACATAGCACAAACATTGATAACCAAAGATAACATAAAATCAACATGGCTGTCGCCGGAGATATTCTGTTTTTGGTGCGTCTGTTGCCAGAAACGGAAACGCTCAATTATCAAGTCAACAGTAAATGAAAAACTTGATGGAATTCCTGGAAAACTAAGAATTTTTTCTAAAACGGAATTTCTCAATTAAAAAAGTTAAAATTCACAGAAGAACACCTTTAAAATTCAGGACACTTTTTTACAGTGTAGATTAAAAATATCCAATAGTATTTATTATAAATATTTTCATTTTATAAAAATGCAAATTATTTAAGGAAATTAAGAATATAACATAATGAACTTTAAGTTTTTGGTGAAGCTGTAAAAAACTTTTTCTTGGTTGGGGAGAAAAAATTAAGAATTTTTTTAAGAATTTAAGAATTAAAGTCAAAATATGAAATTGAATTAGAGAATATTTAAAAATTTGGTTCTTGTTATAGCATTTTAACCCTTTATCTATCGAATTGTGAATTCATGAAAATTTTACATTCTAAAGCATTTTACGTAAATTGTTTAAACTAAATTAAAAGATTTACATATTCATTTAATAAATATTTGAAGGATTTTAGAAGTAGCGAAGGATTCAGAATGATTAATTAAATTTGAATTTTAAGGGATTTTTTGCAATATATATAAACTCCATTCATATCTTTTATTTCAATTGTTTTCTTATTATTTTGTATAATTATAAAATGTACAAATATGGTGTTCTTACAATATAAATATAGAAATATTACCAAATTGAAAAATCCCCATACCCCTCCCTCAACGCCAAGAAAGCTGAAAAGATGCAAAGGTAAAAGAAATCATCCTTTCAAAGAATATCTTGGTTTTGTGTAACCAATAATGCTTTTGAAACAATATAAAGTAACGTATCTGTAACTCATTCTAAACAGTGTTACAACTAATTGACGTATTTAAAGAATTTTATAATAAGTAATTTTAAATGGCACTTATAAGTACAGTCGGTAGATAAGGGATTAATAATACCATTTTTTTTTTTTTTTTTTTTTTTTTTTTTTTTTGTTATTTGCTGAATCTAATGATCAAATATGTTGACTTCATTAATATCACTCATATATCAAAACCAAAAGTACTTGAAATTTATTTTTGAATAACTGTGGAAAAGTATATAATTTTCATCAAACTACATCAAATACTTATTATTATTAACCGTTTAGACGCCGAATTAATGTCGCAATGAAATAATAATTTTGTTTTTCCTACATTACGACTTCAAATATTTTAATTCATGCATAAAAATTAAGAAAATAACAAAAACAAATATTTTTGCAGGTTTTTTTTTTTTTTTTTTTTTTTTTTTTTTTTTTGGCTGTTTTCATTTCAAAATTCGCATTTTGGAACATGATTATTGATTGACAACCTATGCAAATATAACAAATTATTTTCCACTATATGCTATTGTATATTGTTCTTGAATATTTTCTCGAATTCCAAAAATATTTAGATTCCTAGTGGTCAAATGTAAGTAATATAGAAAAAACGATAAAAGCAAATAATATGTTTATATGTTATGTGCAAATTAATGAATTTACATTTTCCTTATATCTGTGATAAATGCTTAAACATAAATATATTTTTTTCAAAAGTTGAAATCAACATTATATTTTATAGAAAAAATAAGGACATCGTTATTATGTTGGAAAATGTATGTTTAGTATTACAAATAATGCAATGTTCCCATTTGAGAAGATTGGCGTTTAAACGGCTAATCAGAAGTTTGTTTATAATGATTTTCAGCATATCAATGTTTCACAGTATAGAGCAATTTATTCTTTAAAGTGTAAGTCTATTACTAATATTGTTTAAATTAAAGCTACTACTAGGTTATCCCGTCGACCAAAAAATTATCGCTAAACTATAAGATTACATGCCATTAATGGATTATTGTAAATATTGCATTCACTTGACATTAATTACGATACACGTGCTTGTTACGTCATCAAGTGATTTTTAATTCAACTTTTTATGTGTATTTTTTATTATTTTTTAAAAATATATTTATACTTCCGTTATTTAAAATAAAACTATAATTTATATAATTTGGAGAACAGTTTGGCAATTTGTATAATTTGGCGCAATTGGTTTACGATTTTGAATGGAGGACGATTTTGAATGGAATTTAAAATAAAACTATAATTTATATAATTTGGAGAACAGTTTGGCAATTTGTATAATTTGGCGCAATTGGTTTACGATTTTGAATGGAGGACGATTTTGAATGGAATTTACGGAGTGATTTTTAATTCAACTTTTTATGTGTATTTTTTATTATTTTTTAAAAATATATTTATATTTCCGTTATTTAAAATAAAACTATAATTTATATAATTTGGAGAACAGTTTGGCAATTTGTATAATTTGGCGCAATTGGTTTACGGAATTACCAAGTAGTACCAAATTAAAATACGATTTTTTTCAATTTTCACATAAATTGTCAGTAATTATTTAATTAAAAATATTTTCAAATGAAGTTATACTACTTATATGTCTAACTATGTCTATTTTTATCAATAAATATGCATGTATTTGTGATAAGAAAAGATGTTTAAAAAAGAAAACGGTTTAAACAAAAAAAAAACGGGTTTTAGAGGTTTATTTTTAAAAATAACCTTTTTTTCTTTCTTTCTTTTGCCAATTTTGTTTGAAAAAGTTGGAAATTCAGTGGGAAGGAGTAGTCGACCGGTGGAGAGTTGTTTTCTAAATTTTGTCAAATTAGGAAAACTAAAGAACCGTAACTTTTAAATTTTGACATAATTTATAACACATAATAAAATCATACAAATTGAGGGTGAGATGATTTTTGGTAGGAGAGATAAGCAATTTTTTTTTCGAATCAGCTGTTTATTTCGTTTTTAATGCATTTTTTTCAATGAGCACTCAAATAAATATTATTTTTTACATTAAATACTTGAAATAGGGAGAAATTTAAAAAAAAAAGGGGGTTATTTTCTAAATTTTGTTAAATTTGGGAAAACTAAAGAATCGATTTAACTGAACTAATTTGAGCATACTATGTAGTAAAGATACATGTCCATAGATAATATACAAGGCTATACGAAAATCGTACATTTCCTCGACTATACATGGGAAGAGCAAAAACTTGCTTTTCAAATATGTTATGGTTATATGTTTTTAACATGTTAATTTAGATATCAGTTTTCGCCTTAGGAAACTGTGAATTTTAGTTATAGTATTGAAACTGTGTTAGAAAGTGTTTCATAATCTATATTACGGGCTGGATTTTCCGATATTGTTTATATATAGACATTTGTATAATATGTTTGTTTACATATAGATCCTTGTCGGTATCCTACCGCCTTGACCACTGGATATCATGTGGGAAATAGGGAGGCAAATCTCCTGTTACACATGGTGTTCCAGAAATATTGAGACAGACTTTAAGTGAAGGTAGAAAAACATCACAAGTATTCAGATTTGCATAACAACCCATGGTGCTGTCGCGGTAGTGACGACAATAAGCACAAGAAAGAAAGCACACGATCAGGAAGAAAAAACATATTTGTTATTGTTAGTGCTGCAAGAATGCCGGAAAGTGCTAAGGAACTTGTTTCACGCATCGTGGTAACTGCTGAAGTAGTTACCACGGAACATTCCCGGTATTTTCCAGAGAACATTAGATCTTCCATGTACGCCATGCGATTCCAAGACCACGGCCCGGGGTTGTAATTTCGAACACCGACTTTGATGTCGATCGTAGTCTCTTTAAAGTTTTTTTTATCAGGTACTTTCTTGCTGTACAAAGGATAATAAACATGTTTTCTCTCCCTATTCGTATCCTTTCATTCTTGTGTATTTTGTCGTCACTACCGCGACAGGAAAATGTTTCCGACCATGAGTTGCTGTACAAATCTGAATCCTTGTGATGTCCCCTACTTCCCCTTAAAGTTTGTCCCAATATTTCTGGGACACCCTGTATATAGAGCTAAGTGCTCAGTAATACAGAACTAACAAAAAGACAACTCCGTTAACTTCAATGAACATAAGAACTAAGTTAAGAAAAATAAATGACAAAAATCTATTAATTTCCATTGTTGGGGTAGGACATCATTTTAACTTTGATTCGATTATTATTATTAACAAATGTAATACTCCTTCAGATTTAGACTTTCTTGAAACTGTTTATACTCATAAATTTAGAAATGAATTATCATTTATCCCATTTCACATAAAACAAGATATATATCTTTGCATTTTCATTGCAATGTTTTTGTTTTTCTAAAAATTATTACCGCCAACCCGAGTTCAGTTAGGATGAAAAACACCCTGTAAATGTGTCTAAATAGGTGGTGTGCGACCCCATGTTCTATGGTAATTTTTCCATCTTCTTGATGTGTACTAACACCCCTATGAATTTGTCGGTCGAATGTTGGAACAATCTGTATATTATTTCTAAATAAAAGAATATTTCTTTGATGAAGGTTTATTTTATAATACATCGATTTTTGCATTAAGAATAAAAATTTATAAAGGATGTATTATTTAAATTTACAATAAACACAAAATAAAAGAATGCGGGCAGCCTTAGCCATTAAGTTTAAACTATGTTTTTATGACTTCGTTCATCTGACGGAACACTATTCGGCTCTGTCCCCTGTCTGTCCGTCCGTCCCAGAGTCCGTACAAAAAAACTGTCAAGTCTGAGACTTTCAAATTTTGTCTACTTATAGCTGAATAGCTTGTGTCATACGACAAATTATAAAATTTTGAAAAAGTCTATTATTTAAATTAAATCAATTTTTTTCAAGGTCATCCGTTTATTTTTTAGATTTAAAAAGAAGCTTAATTTGAGCGTTTTGCGTGTAGATATCATAGCTTGGAAATAAAGCGTCTCGCTAGTAAACGGAAAGTTCTCAGTTCGAGTAAATGTGTTGAAAGTTGTAATTTTCATATTAAAACGGAATTAATTGAAAGAAATTTTGTATTTTTTCCAACTTAAGGGTTTATATTATTAGAATTTAGTTCATCTGGCACTGATTGATAATTTTTGAAATTCAATTTTCTTTCTATTTTAAAAACTATTGTGATTTGTTAATGATTCAGCATTTTGAATTTTGTTTAAACAATTTTTTTCACTTTTATAAATTTAAAATTTCATTTATAGTATATAAATTTTTTGAAGTTCGGATTTTCAAAAAATTTGGAATTTTTTAATTTTATTTAAATAATTTGATTTGACTATTTTTAATTTAATTAAAATAAATAACTCCTTGTTATGATTATTTCAAAATTAAATTTGTGGGTGCTACCATCCATGTAAGAATCTAATAATTACAAATTAACAATTCTGATTTAAATAAAGGATAAGTTGTTTTGAAGGAAATATTAAACGATACCCTCTGTGCGATCTGCGATCACACTCACCCACTTGTTCTTTAATATGCATGTTTATATGAATAGAGAAATATTCAGTTTTACATCTTAGCTTAAATTTCCATTTATTTCTCAGGTACATTACGTTTCATCCCGGAAAATATGTAGATATACCATAGTGCATAAAAAATCAAAATAAACTATGCATACTTAAACTACGATGTAAAATGGACACGTGGCGTCAGTTAAACTAGTTCTTTCGAAAAGTTTTTAGATCATAAGTTTTATGACCTGGCCAGTGTCCAGATACATTTAAAAGAAAGTATTGCCGGTTTCATAAGAGTGAAACTTACTTGTTCAAGTGCATTTATCAAACTTTTTTTTCGTGTATTTATATATTATATTTATATTGAATCACCAACCTGAAAACTCTTAAAATTTCTTGCTGTTATATCTGAATAAAAATTATTGGTTATAGTAATCTGGCATTGAAAAAAGCAATAAATAGAAATAAGTTTTACTAAGTTTTGGCACGCTCTTTAATTTATTTTGGGTACTATATGTAATTAAAGAGCTTTATCCCAACTTATAATTCAAAAATTTTCAGATTTCAAACAAATTGCTTTATTTTCCAGTTAAAATCAAACTGAAATGGTATGTGCGATGTGTTTTTAATAATAATAATAATACGTTAAAAAACAAACTTTTTATAAAAAAATTTTGAAACTACTGAAATTTAAAAAAAACTAAAATAAAAATTATAATCATTGATTCATTTAATAAAACTTTAAAGCCTCTTTCATTTAAATAATTAAAATCAAAACTAGATTAATTTCTATTTTCCTCTCTTGGGATTATTGAGCATGAAAATAATAAGATACCCAAATGCTAAATGAATAGTTAAGAAAGCAGTTTTAAACAATACAGCAAATTCAAGTTTTAAACTTAGAAATATTACACATATTTAGAGAAAACTACATAAACAGGGAGGCAACAGCACAGACAATCGCCTCATCGAGTTCACGGATGAAAATCTAGGATAAGTTAAATCTCCATATTAAGGGTGTATTCGAAAAAATGATTTTCCACCTTCAACAGCTCGAAATTTTCCGATTCAATTTCAGACACATTTTTATAAGTAAAAACATGAAACTTGCTGAGGGGATTTTTGAAGAGATGTATAAGGTGCCGCACTGTAAAAAAAAGGATCGATCTACTAAAAAAAAGTTTAATGATCCTTGCAACTGCTAAAAAAAAATTTGTAATCTTACTCAGTACAAGAAAATCTGTAAGAGTTACTAGAAAAAAGTTAGCAACGAATAGAGTTAATAGTTTTATATTTTTAATAGCTATTACTAAAACTCACTTGGTGTTGGCGTGATAGCCTCGTGTTCATAGCATCGAACTCCAGACTGAAAGGTCTCGGGGTCGATGCTCGACACCACCAAAGACGCAACGAGTGTATGCAATGTAAGCATTTGTTAAAAAAAGGGGTTATGAAAATCCTGTCGTAGCAGTTACTATGGGTAATGATCTAAGGACTTTCCCTCCCTTTCCGAAGCATATTAAAATTGAGCAGGTGGCGATGTTTGATGCTGCCATCTATTCAGGCATTGCCGAAAATCTACCGCTGCAAGTCTGTCTTCTTACCCACTGGATGCAGTTAAAAGGAAACTCCTGCCCTTCGGGCACACGTCAACAACAAAACTCGTTTGGTGGTTCTCGCTAAAAAGTTTTAAGTTTTTTATATGAAAAATTCATTTTTACAGTTTACAAAATAAATGTTTGTTTCACTTGCTAAAATTGCGTTTGGAATAGCTACTAAGAATCTGTGAGTAATGTTTATTAAAAATAATTTTGGAACTGTTACTAAAATTTGCTTGGTGGCTCATACTAAAAAGTTTTAAATTAGTTATAGTAAAAATTCGTTTGTTCAGTTTACAAAAGAAAGGTTTGTTTCACTTGCAAAAAAAAGTTTGGAATAGTTACTAAAAAATTCTGTAGAATAAAAATTTACTAAAAAATTTTTAGTAACCTCACGAATTTTTTTTTTTTTTTTACAGTGCTTGTGATGTCTTTTTACGCTCAATTCATTAGAATTTGATTTATGAACAATTACCTTCTCAGTATGACCCTTTTTTTCGTTCCTAAATCTACCGCTTTCGAAAAAATCAGTTCAAAATACCGTTTTTAATTGCTTTTTTTTTTTTTTTTTTTTTTTTTTTTTTTTGCTATATTTTCTGCATTTATCAAAGAATCGAGAATCACGGCACCTTGTGTACTTTCTAAATAAGACAATTTGCCAGTTTGATGCACAATGAGAGCAAAAATGAATTTAAAAATAAATCGGAAAATATGCCGTTTGAATCGAAATACACCCTTAAAACGCAAACGGTCTTATAAGCCATATTTTGGTGAAAAACGCCTAAAAACCTGATTTTAACAATTGACTCGTAGGCTTATTAGAGTGCTTTCCTGCGTCCAAAAATATGAAAACATGGAGGACTGGGGACATGAAAACATAATGGTAAACCTATAACATATTCGCTTATTATCGTGTTTTGGGGTGTTTTCCATCAAGATATGACTTAGCAGACAAATTGGTTATAATATGCGAATCAAATTTTTACTGATTCAGGAATTTCAGACGTGAGCTGGATGAGGTGATTGCCTGTGCCGCCGCCTGCCGGCCTATAAATGAATAGTTTAAAAAACAATTTCAAATAATGCAGTAATTGTAAGTTTTAAACCTTGAAAAATTATTTATATTTAGAGAAAACTATATAAATGTAACATACATTTTTTTTTCACTTACCATTAGCTCCTCTGGTTTCAAAGAAGCTTGACTAATGGTAACATCGTCCAGTTTAACAACATCCCCTATGTTACTACATTTTAAAAGCATTAGGCTGTGAATCTGCTGTCGCTCATGGTAAATGCGTGATGCTTTTTTTTATAATATTTGATCTAGTAAAGGTTTTTTTATATTATATATTAGATACAGTACCTTTAACTATTGTGAATGCTAAGATGCATAGTTTGAAGATTTGATGCAAATAGTCTGAATTTCTTGATATGGCAAAAAAGTGAATTGACATTACGGCTTTAGCATAAATCAAACATTATTTCTATTTCATTTTGGAAGTCAAATACATCGCGTTTCTGAGATCCAGGGGGGGAAATATTAATAACTTTTTAAAAAATTGTGGTACTCAAATTTGCGTTGCTGAATGATAATTTAAATATGGAATATATTGGAGAAATATTTTTTTGGATACATAAATATGGTCATTTAAAACTCATTCATACAAAATATCCAAAATTCCTTTAAACTCTTTTCTGTAGAACATATAAATATCACCAATGTTCATTGTTGTGTTATTATTTTTATCAATCATCTTTAATGGAACCCTTTTCTTGTGGTGCTTTTGGAAACCGACTTCAGCATCTTTTCAAGGAGAACTCAATTTAGTTTATTTTCAGATTATATACATTTCAGAATATTCATCGCAGATATTTTGTATGGTTTGGAAAGTACTATTCCTTATAGTCATACGCCCCACCAATAGCCAAGAGATTCTACCTTGAAACTGGTAGACCGTCGGCCTAGTCGTTCCGAGTTTTCCGTGGTTTTCTTCGAACCTTAGATTTCCTAGCGTAAATACGGGTCAGGTTCCCTTAGAAAGATACCACGGAAGGCACTCCTCCTAGGGCCTATATCTTTAGTGCAGATAGCTGGCCATCATAAACACAACCAACCTTATGGTGAGGCCGTCAATAACATAAAATTTGGTGTCTCCAGAATTTCAATTAAAATTTTTATTTTACTCAAGATATATAAAAAGAAACGAGTGGAATCACGTCGAATTCGACGAATGAAATTTTTAAAAGACCCGATCGATTTAGTTTAAAAAAAAAGCAAAAGTAATTACATTATTGAATCAATATACAATAAATATATTTCCAACCTTATTGTAAAGTTTGCCAGTTACAATTTTGCATGCAAATATTCACACATCTTCAGTTAAAATTGTAATCTGAGTGCCGTGAAATCCAGAAAATTTATTTTACATGCACTCACAGAAAAATTGTTTTATTTAAAGAAAGAAAAAAAAAAAAAAAAAACTTTTTTTATTTTACTATGACATTATTTTTACTAACTGAAGTCATCTGAAAGTAAAATCTCAATCTCAGTGTTCATAATGAAAAGAAATATTGAAATGTAATATCGTTATGAGTAAAAATGTGGTGTTTTAAATAGTGACGTCATTTTCTCTTCAAATGTTTTTTAAAATTACTGTTATTAGTAATATGAAAAAGGCATCCGTAATAATATTGTAATTCCCATTTATCTGGTTGCTGAATCACTTCATTTTCCTCTGAAAATTTTCTTATTTTGCTTTAGACATTAATTTTTATCATAAATTATTTTCTGTTATTTTATTTACATTATTAATATTATTTCTCAGTAAATATATTTTTTTACCTCAATTAGTGCATAATTATACACAATAATTTTATTGTGGTTAAATTTTACGAAAACAATTAACTTTTTTCTTTTAAATGTGAGGACATGTTCACTGATGAAATAAAACTTCTAACTGGTGGAAAGTGATAATGGAAAATAAATTTTTATTATCAGGCTCCCAAATGGTCAGCGAACTGAACATCAATATTTTCTTAGAAAGATTTTTGTTTTATATTTTTCTTGTAAATTGCGTTGAAAACGCCTTCGGAGGTTAGTTTTAGCACAAATGCTGCAGAAACCTACTATGAAATTTTCTGTTAAAAATTATTGCTATTCAGTTCGCGGACCATTTGGGAGCTCTGCAATAGGTAGTATTTCATACGAAATCTACCTAAAAGGAGTTTTCCACTGAAACATAAACAAGCTAATATATTTAGTGATAAGAAAGACTTTGTGGGAAAAAAAGAGAAAAGATGAAATTGTAATTTATATATTTTTTTCTGTAATCTATGTTCCATAGAATTTCTGTTAAAAGAAAATATATTTTCAGATCAAATAATGTTTCTAAAGTTGAAAATATTTTTTGTCGAAGTTAGATATCTTTTAAAGAGTATAGAATCTAGGGAAAGAACTGTAGAAATGTTTTAATATAAGATGGTTTCATAGTAAAATTTATATTTCAACTACTTCAAAAATTTATAATTGAAAAAAGCATTCTTTTGACAAGTTAGATTACTTCTGGGGAAATAATATCAGATAAGAAAAATTCATTGATACTTTGAATAAATGATCAGCATAGTGGAACTGACATTTTGATAAGTTTAGAAAGCACTGAAAATGTTCCTGTCAAACAATGGAAAATCTTTTAATATGAAAGAAAAATGAAATTCTATTTTATATGCAATATTTACATATTTGTCTTGACTAAGTATATACTTTTAAAGCTTAAACTACCTTTTATGATTCCAAACTCACAAACTTTACAACTGACATATCTAACTTCTATCATAAAATGTATGTTATTTATGTTATCTTGCTACTGTATGAACTTAATTAGAGTCATCCAAAGTACGTTATGTGTCTGTAAAAATATTTACTTAAACCAGCATAAAAGGTTAGAAGATGAGCGCTCTTGCTTTTCTCATATTGTATACCATTTTTGTATATTTCGTGTGCCAGAATGTCGCATAGATTTTCCATCCGATTCACATCAGGTCCTCTGCAGCCAATCACAAAATTAGCATCATACCACAATTTTGAGGTTTGGGGAACATGTACTGAGGCATTGTCCAGCTGGAAAAAATAGTCTCCACTCGTTATTAACAGTGTTTGCGATAAAAAAAAAATATCATCCAATACATCAACATAACTCTTTTAATTCATTCGATGAACTCATAACCGATGAAATACATTTGTAATATTTTATGTTCACATCTGTATAAATTTTTCTTATCTCTTTTAATGTTGGCATGATTTAACATGTTTTAATTGATGGAACAAATGACTTCGTTTGGAAGCATGGATAGTAGTTCCTGACGTTAAATTGAAAAGTCTTTGATTTGGCAATATATCCCGAAAGCAAAAGTTTTAATGGCTCTGTAGATTCTCCAAATTGAAGTAGTTTCATTTTTTTGGGTTGGGGCAACACATTCTGATCATTTCTTCATTAAATTTCAGGCCTTAAAATAAGAATACACTTCAGTCATAGCATCGATAACAATACGCCTGCTAAAATTATAATCATCTGTTGGATGGTACCGGAATGCAAGGCGATTGCAATCTCGTGATTATTGAGCAATGAATCATGTTTCACGCTGATTTGCTGCTTCTTGTTTACGTAGTTCAACCACTCTCAGCCTCTCGCTTTCATTCTGTTGGGAACTAAGCAGATCACCATGTGTAGAACGCAGAGACAGATTTACAGCAGGGAATGCAGGGCACAGGCCCAGGGCCCTTGATTTTTCAGGGGCTGTGATGTAACACATATTCTATTACATATATTTCTATTAATTTTTCAAATGTTAGTTCCCCCCCCCCTCTTTTAAAATTTAATTTTAAAAGAAAAGCATTTTTAATAGGTATTTTTATTGAGTGTTCGTCTCCAAATTGCATATAAAATAATAATATTAAATTAAAAAAAAAAAAAACAAATAATAAATTAGTTTTAAAATATCATTCCATTTCTAGATTTTTCTTTCTTGTTCTTATCAAACGAATTAAATATTTTTTTTCTGTTTTAAATAATTGTTTTTTTTTAATCGTTTCATTTTGTCTTGTATAAAGAACTTAATTTTTACCGATTGTGTAATTTTGTTTAGGGTTGCTGTGAGTTGCGCGTTTTTCGCCGCGGGCGATAATTGTTGTATTCTTGACAACACTCATTTTTAATTTTTCCCATTGCTTATTATATAACGGTCCTTTTTACCTGTATATTTTTTAGCTCGGATTGGGAATCTATTGTATGCCAAGAGACTTTCTCTTGGGGTTTCTGAAATGTGAAAATTTAGTCAGATTACGTTTTGTCTTGGTGAAGTGAACATGCACATTCGCGGTTGTCAAAAATGACAAATATTTCTTTACTATGTTTGAGAGCATTTATGTTAGCGTGCTGCATTCTTATGTGAAAATTTATTGAGATTACGTTTTGTCGCGGACATGTCAACATGCACAATTCCTGGTTGTTGAGAATTAAAGATGTTTCTTTTAATATTAGTGAACGTTTTGTGTGAATACGCTGCATTCCAAGTGTTTTGATGTGTTCATATTTCTCGTTTTGTGCAAAATAAAGACAATTTAGTCAAGGTGCTTATGAACTGAGTCTCTTTATCTGAAAATGCTTATATCACTTCGTTCCAGAAAAAAAGGAAAATATGGACCTGATGTATTCCACAACATTTAACTACGATCTCGGCCAATCTCATAAAAGGTGGCTTTATATATATTTTTTGCCACCACAGGGCCCCCCCCCACCCAAACTCCTCTGAAAGTTTTTCGATTATAGTTCAAAATTTGATGTAGTTTTAACATCCAATCAAATTTTACATTTCGTTCTACATGATACTATGATCTTTTTTACAACATTCTATATTTTGTCTGAAACACCCATTTATTACTTTAAACAGTGAATATTTTCTTTTATCTTTATCACTTTAAAAATATATTGTTTTTTAATTCTTGTTTCATCCTTTTCCTGTTACAGCCTGATTATTCGAGTGTTGGTGAATGTAGCTTGCAGGCTGTAGAGCCCCCTAATATTTTTGATAACTGCAGCTTGATACGTCAAAAATTTATTATTACTTGTTGCATACTTTATTATTCCAGCTATATAGACTTGCATAGGAAAAAATAATTAGCGTCACACAATTTCTTATAAAATATCTACTCATTTAACTTTCCTAATTGTGAAGTAATTATTTAAAAGTAAGTTACTGATTAACATATTAAATTTTTAATGGATATTTTAAAGTCAGTAATGTTTACTTAAGTAACTATCTTTTATCATTTTTTTAGTCAATTCCCCTGTAAAGGGGCTCCCGCAAGTATTTGTGCACAGAGCCCCCAATTTTTTTTAATTTGTTCCTGGTAGAATGGACTCGCTGCGCTTGCAGTTGTACGTCCTTAAGTCTAGTACTGCATCGATCTGATGAGTATTGAAGTCAGGTACTTTTCTCCCGGAGTGATTTATATGATTTATATGGAGAGGGGGGACATTACAGAATTCTAGAGGTTGGGGGATTGCACTTTTTGACTATCGAAAAGACAAATCTCAAAACTTCCGGAGGATTTCATTACTCCGGCGGGGGGTAGGGATGACCGATTCCGGGCCACTCCTTCATTTCATTTCATTTCATTTCCTTTGAGGTAGGCGCTACAGCTATTCGCCGGCATAACCTCCAATGATCACAAGAAACCATACAGAACACTTTATTACAGAATATCCAGTACATACATTATCACAGGGACAATACAGACACCCATGCCGCTAGCTGGACTCAAACCAGGGACCAGCAGTGTGGGAGCAGCCTCCGCTACCATCCACGCCACTGGGTCGGCGGGCCACTCCCTGAATTCATCATTAGCTTTGATGCTTCCTTGGCACGTATTTGAACAATTCTTTGTTTCTACCTCTCATTCGATTTTTTCTTTCTACTCATTTTGATTTCCAATTACCCGTCGCACTACTTCCACTTCGCCAGTCTGACGATCTAAGTTTCATCTTTTGCGACGCATTATTTAGATGAACTGAAGCCAATCGATTGGACTGAAAAAGAAGGAAGAATGTTATAATAAAAGTATGCAGAATTTCAGACAATTAAAGAAAAAAAAAGAAAATGCCAAGTTAAACTGATGACACTGAGCTCACAAGCTATTCCCACTATATGTATTTGCTTCGCGCAAGAGAGTAGGACTGTTCGGGACGTAGGCAGGGAATTTTGACGCTATTCGTGGTCGCTTATCAGCGACAGCGCTGTCGCACAAGAGAGTCTTACTCTTTGGGACGTAGGTAGGGGTCAAGGTTTTTAGAATAGGTTAGGTTTTAGAATAGGTTATATTTTATTTTAAAAGCCTTGGGTAGGGGTTGCCGACGAATATGGTCAGCTCATCGCGGCGGTTACTTCGTTTTATTACTCTTTTTTCAAGAATAATGCCCCTTTAAACATAAATTAAAGGGAGGAAGATGGAGTCTAGCTCGACTCCATCTGATTCGACCTCCAAATCTAATGAGGTAAGCATCTTATAATAAATATGATATGTATGCCAAATTTATAGCAAATAGGCTAAATCAGCAGGAAAAAATATATTTCTAAATTAAAGCGGGATTAATCCCCTTTCTTCTGTTTATATTTAACCAATAGACCTCCAAATTTAATCAAGGATGCACTTCATTACTATACTAACTGGCTTCGTGTGCTTGCGGTTCCCCCCCCCCCTTTTATACTTAAATCTCGAATTGGAAAATACTTACACAAAAAATTGGTTCACTTCTATGCATAACTTTACACACTTTTCGGTAGTATAATATTGAAAACCGTACAAAAATTTCTGTTGCAGCGCCCCTTTCCTGCGAATTTTTTTCATATTCAGGGATTACAAACTTGGTAGCGCCAAACACTTACGCAAAAATTTTCATTTAATTCTATGCATAATTTTAAATACTTTTTGATGGTACAATATTGAAAATGAAACAAAAATTGCTATTACAGCGGCCCCTTTCGGTGCATTATTTTAAAATTGAAGGAGGATTTGCTTGCCACAGACAAAAACACACACACAAAATTGGCTTAATTCTATGCATATCATCATACACTTCTCCATGGTGCAATGGAAAAACACGGACGCACACACACAGGATGTACTCTAGGGTATACGCCGTATACCTTCTGGATTTTTTAAAGAGCTCCGTATGCCTTCTGTTTCTCAAGAACACTATAGTATGTTCGTTCTAGGGTATACGCTCTGACTCAAGTGTATATCCTCTGCTTAGAGCGAATATCGTCTGTTGTTTTTACGACTACACTACTGCACACATACGCACACACACGGATAGACAGACATTTTGTAAAAACATGTTTTATAGAATATTTGACAACTAAAACGTGTAAATCCGTCGAAAACCGGAAATCCTTTAAAAAAAAAAAAAAAAAAAAAAAAAAAAAAAAAAAAAAAAATGTCGCTTACAATACTTTTTTCTATTAAAGGTAGAAGAAAGTAAAAAGAAAAGGAAAGAAAATTTTATGATTTAGCTAAAAATTCAATTCTGGCTCTAAATGAGATATCGACTTAATTTTTTGAAAATATGAAAGTGGGTTTTAATCTACGTCGAGCCGTGAAACTTTTGAGTTTCTGCGATACATAGTAAAAAAAGTTACAGTCCCCCACAAAAATCTTCTAGTAAGCAATGTCACTTACGTCACGTGGTACGGAAACTCCTTATAGCACTCCCAGACACTACGTCTCTGATGAAAGTAAATAGAATCGTGAAAATATATAAATTTTTAAGAATCTATTTTTAAGAATTTTTAAGTATTCATGAAACGATAAAAATATTTTTTTATAAATTCAAAAAGTTTATTTATTTAGTCATTCTCTGGTGTTATTTGCGAATTCGTGGCCTTTTATAGAACGGAAAGGATCGCTCTTGAAAGAAAGCCTCAGTACATAAATTCCCTTAAATCCACACTTGCTTTTAATACTGTGAGGATAAAATCCTGTGGTTTTGAAAAGAATTAAGCTTAAAACAATTAAAAATCGGATTTTTAACTAATTTCTTCGCTAATTACCGCCGGGTACTTTTGGGACCAGAAAAACTGAGCCCATTTACTCAAATTAAATGGGTATTAGTCTCTTTTTCTCCTTTATCCAAGGCTTCTGTCCTTCCTCGTGAAGACGCTCGCGAGCTAATGCTATTCCTATGGGGTGGCATTTCGCTGATTTCTCATTCGCATTTGCATATTTTTGAATTTTTCTTTTTTCACATGATAGTTGAGATCATAATGAAGTGCACTCGTTGATTAAATTATCGATTTTTGTTGCTGTTTAATTATAATATGACTTACAATTTTGAAATATGAAAAAATACAGGTGTTTTTTCATTCAAAGCTTAATAAAATGTCATCTATAAAACATTCGGAAAATTAAAAAATTCCGCCCCCTAGCTTAAACATTGGACTTTTCAGATAATTTTGTTTCATATTTTTATCCTAATTAGGGAATGTAGAATCAGTTATTTCGAATGGAATTTTTGATGAAAATTTAAATGAAATGTCTTAAAATCCAGCCTTTTATAGGTCACGCCCATTTGACATTGATCGATAAGAGCGCTCATCATCTCAACGGAGTTTGTGTAAGGGGGAGAATATCTAACACATGTGTTTTTAATAGGGGTGACCACAGAGAAAGCCCTACGGCAAATAAACTGGATTATACCGTCCAGGATCTTTGCTTGAGGCAAAACGGCAAATTTTACGAAGTCCATTATAGAAAATTTTCTCCTCTACATTTTTTGAGTTTTCACCGGTCTTTCTTTTAGGTAGATTTCGTATGAAATACTACCTATTGCGATCGCTCCAATGTTGGAATTTCTGAAAAATTTTTGCAGATCTACACCGATCACGACCCCCAGACCCCAAAACTACTATTAGTAAAAAAGTTTATATATATATAAATATATAAACTTTTTTACTAATAGTATATACCTGTCTATATATGCCATATATATGACATATATGACTATATGACATATATATCTGTCTATCTATCTATCTATCTAACCATCAGTGTATATCACTTTTTTATGGACACGATAACTTGTTTAATTATATACTTTATAACTTTTTTAATTTAACTTATTTATTAGAAAACAAGGAGGTTGAATTTCAAAATATAACCTGCATGTTGTGTTTATATTCTAAAGCTTATCCCCAAACTAAACGGTATTATCAGACTTATCTGATATGCAAATTGTGATTTATTTATTTAATTATTTTTATGTTTAATAAAGAACTTTTTTTTTTTACTTGCACTAATTTTAAATAACATATATTTATATATTTTACAATAAAGCCTTTATAACGGACATTCCCAAATAAAGGATATCTCTATGTAGTAAACGCATCTTTCAATTCACAACGCATGCGAAGTTGTATGATTTTATATCAGAAAAGCAGACTCCGCCGAATAGTGAATAAATTCCATGTTTTATTGTTTATTAAGAGGTTTAATTATGTATAGATACATGTACCACTAATGGTTATATATATATATATCATATTTTAAAATTGCAAGTATATAGAAATTCAAGGAATAGAGTGCATATCTATATGTGAAACAATTAACTATGAAATATTCAATTTAAAAAACAAAAACAAGATACAGGCGAGAAAAGTCAGTCTGTTCTCATTAGAGGGAGGACAGACATTCATTTTTTAATAATGAATTTAGAATTATATATAAATATATGCATATATAAATCTTATTTTACTCAATAAGTTCATAGTGTTACAATTATTACTATTATTTTTACATAAAAAAATTCTGTGAGCCAAAATGCATTTTGGAAAAACGGTTGAAAGTAATCTCATTGATTAATATTCTATGTTAACTTTTCATGAGCTGTTTAGAATAATACTTTTCTTTTTAATTTCTTTTTTCCTAGTACGTTTAGTTATTTATTGGAGTTTCATCAAAAAACATGTTTTTGGTAAATTCTGGTCTCCCCCATTATTTTTCGTCTCCATAACGGATAAAACTGAATTTTATATCAGGTCTCTTAAAAAAAGATAGTGAATGAAAAATTTTAATTTTCCAGCTGCATCAGATATCAAGTTGGTGTATTTCAAGGATGTTGTAAAACAGTTTTCACTACCAAAAACAACTGGAGGGACACTGTGTTTTATCAACAATGAGTTTTTACATCAACTTTGATGGATTTAAGTTTGGTTAAATAACAAAAAAATTAGTATTTTCAACAAAATGTAATTATTTAATTTCATTCATATTACTTTAAATTTCTGTAACACATGCAACTTTTTATTAAAACACTCAATCTTTTCATATTTATTCATTTGTTCAAAGGTACCTCTACATGGGGCAGGTTTGAACAAAAATCTTTCAACTTTTTAAATCCTCACAACTTATTCAATTTCTTTGAAAAATGTTTAATTTATGGTTCATATGATGAAGAAATGCCTTGTTTTTATTATGTATCATTTAAAACTCAATAAACATAATTCAAGTAAGAAATATATTGATTTTCTGAAAAAAAAAATGTTCAAAGGTGCCCTCCTC